>JABWHU010000190.1:11923860-11935033 GCA_014189135.1 Dicerorhinus sumatrensis harrissoni | reverse complement strand
TAAAAATAAATTAAAAAAAAAAAAAAATTCCCCCTTTTTGTTGCCACCTTTGCTTCTCTTCTTTTGTGGCAATTTCTTGAGCCTGTAGAAAGTAATCTTTCACTGGTTTAGCAGAGTCGATAGAAAGAAGGGGGCATTCTTGAGGCTGGACAGCGTATCCAGTTTGATAATATCCTTGCTTATCTTTTAAGTAAAACCCATCTGTAAACCAAATTACATAATAGAATGCAGTCGTGGTCATTTTCCTCCTGTGGTGCTGGAAGCAAGGTATAAGGGTTAAGATAGTGAATAATATTTACCTATGCAATATAACCTAAGAAAGTTTATCATCATTTACTTGACAGTGCTTCCCATGCAATTTAGCATACCAAAAAAAGCCTCATTAGTTTAGTATCTCCCTCTTTGTAGGAAGAGAGACCAGATTTCCTTGAGAAGTCCCAGGGGCCCTCTGAAAATTCTCAGAGAAATTTTTAAGTCAAAAGAAAGACTTCACTTAGGATTTGAATTTGGAGGAGCTTGTCAAAAATATCAAAAGGTTTTAAAACACTTGGTCAAACAAGATCAAGTGTTTGCTGATCTTGTGTTGCTGTGAAACAGTGGTTCCTGTGAAAAAATGCCTAGTTATCCATTTAACCAAAGTGAGACTCACTCATAAGTAAAGAAAACCTTTTATAATCACTTTATCAAGAGCAGACTAAAAGTCCAGGAAAATTATCCTTTTAAGAAAGAGAAAACCAAATTCTAATTTCTGTAACAGCTTACTTTTGATATTAAAACTTAATTAAATTTATTCCAATCTTAGTCAGCTTGACCAGGCATAAAACTCTTTTCTCAAAGTTCCTTTTTCACAAAGTTTCTATAACTTTCTTTTTACATTCAGATTTTGTCCTATGCCTTCCCTCCTTCCTTATACTTTAGGACAAATTTACCTTTCTTAACAAAACAAACAAACAAACAAATCTCTAAACATACATCTTACTTTTCTTGTATACAGAGATGTTTTCCCTATTTTTTTTTATTAGCGTCTTGTGGAGTGGCAGACCCACAACTTTCCAGAAACATGTGCTTCCTCAGAAAATTTCTCAGCATGGCACAAAACATGCTTATTAATATATCCAAGTATTTTCTAGTTTCTCTGTAATAAGAAGCCGAAGGTAGATAAATCTATGCTTAGTAATTAATGTCTAATATTTTATCTAATGTGGAAATGACCTAGATACTCAATAAATTTCTATCATTTAACTTAAACTCGAAGATTTCAAGTTACTACCAGGTTTTGAAGTTATTTTAAGTACATACACCATAACATTTAATTGTTGTTAAAAAGTTCACCCAAAACTTTTATCCTTTCGTATCTATTTAGTTTCTAATAATTATGTTTAGATTGCCTACAAAAACTTCATGAGACATTAGAAAAAATCAGCTATCATTCTAAGCTATTTTGCTAACAAATTTTGTAACAGAGATAGCATGAGCTTATTTGGCTAATAAACCCAAGTAGAATGAAGGTTGCATGTCTGCATCATACCCAGTGCTGATAACTCTGAAGACATGCTTATTTTAATCAAACCAACAAACTGAAATAAGCTTTCATTTACCAAAGATTATTCTATATCACGTTAACTTGAAAGGCATTTAGGTTAGTTTCTATTACACTTAGAAATAGTTTATGTAAGTGCTTACTTTAAGCCAATTAAGTAGAGCTCCTTTAGAAATTATACCATCCAGAGGTAGAAAAATATTACATATATAACAAAAATAACATATACGAAGACATGCACATAAACACACAGACACATGCAACAAAGATTTTATAGCCTCTGTTTTTAAAATTTTCCTTAGAATTTTGGGCAAGGGTTCTGTCAAAGCAGTCTGCATCTCCAAATCTTCTTTTCCCATTTTTTTTTCTTTCTTTCAGTCTTAGGAATCTGGGATGGTCTAGATAATAGCTGCCAGAGAGTCACAAGTTTTTGAGATTAACAGGGGGAGGACAGTTTCTTATCAAAGGACTGACATGCCCATCCAGTTATATTATCCTCGATTTGCTTCTTTGTCTCCGGGTACATAGTTTAATCTTAACGTAGGGAAGAAGGCCTAAAAAAAAATTATCAAGCTTTGAATGTCAGCTTCCAATTTGGCCAAATTTCTGATCACAAGTTACTAAGTCCTTTCAAATATCTTGTCGGATTTTAGCTGGAACAAACAGTAACTATTCCTGACAGCGTTAAACAACTCCATTAATTTTTAAATTTTAGTTCCCCCTCAACTGTTTAAGGGTAGCACTTTCCTAGAAAATCTCTCAGAATCTGGGAGGGGCTCATATTGGCTCCTCTTTTGAAGGTAGCCATGACTTAATAAGTGAAATTCTTAAAAGATCTTATCTAATTGGAATATTCCTTCTAATGGCCAATGTACAAGTTTTGGAGGCTCAAAGGAACACAAAAGTGGCCACTGTAATTTTAAATTATCCCATCTTATCTTGATCCAAAGATCCAACCATTTACAGTCATCCCCATTTTGTTAAGCACTTGCAAGTAGCCACTCCATACATATTGTATATGAAGCCAGCCAGAGTTCCAGGGGGAGGGTGCCCATCTGGGAGCTGGTTGGCCTTAGAAGCGTGATTTCCCATTTTCTTTTAGTTTCATTTTACTATAAAGTCTGAACAATATCTAAGGACAGTGTAGTGGGTCAGAAGTATGCTATTTGTGAATTTCATTCCCTAAAAAAGGTCATGAACACTCTCTTACATGACTGACTTTCTCTCACCAGCAGTTTAAAACTACCGTGGGGGCTCAGAGCACTGGACAAACAATTTATTCAGACTTTATAGACACAATCTTTTCCAATTTAAAGCCAAAGTAAAAAGGTCAGCCTGCCCCATTCACTCCAAAGTTCTCTCTAGGCTCCCCTGGCCTAGGAAATTCCCTCTACACTTCTCTTACCTAGGAAATGTGCCAGTGCCCCCTTAAGACACCTAGTCTTAAGACTTGAAACAGCTCAAGTAAGAGTCAGGACCTAGAACTAAAACAAGGAGGTCCAAGTGTCAGGAGAAACTCACCAGGGGCCCCTGAAGAGTGCCATGAAGCTGGAGGGGCTCAATGCACCAGTGTGGTACCAAGCACCAGTTCAAAGTAGATTCCAGGTGGTCTCCTGTGGGTTTCTCTGAAATCCTGCTGCATTATGCCAATGATGGGGTTCAGGGCAGGCTGCCCCAAGATGTGCCACTCTGGTATGCAAGTTATTTCGAGCTGAAGGCAATAAAGGCTCAGAAGAATCATGAAGGACATTTGACCTTCCCCCAAACTCGCCTAAAAGAAGTTAAGATAAGAGCCCTGTCCCCAGGAAAGGCCATCACCGTAAATAACTCTGGGTATCAATAGACTGGGAGAGTCCTTGCTAAGCCCATTCTTATCAAAGTTCTGTTTACCAAACATTTATATTTGTAAGGGAAATCTCCACTTGTAAAGTTATCTCCCTCTCTGTACTGGGAAGAGGGAGGGATAACCTCATCTCTAGAAACTTGTCAATGTGGAAGGCGAGGCCTTAAATCTGCATAATAACCTTACTCTTACTTATTGTGCTTTTCTTGTAATCTCCTATAGCTGATTCCCCCCACACCTGACATCCTCCTTTGTCTTTACCTGAATCTAATTAAGAAGAGAACATCTGCCATTTTGTTGAGTTACCCAGTTTTTCTGGGTCTCGCTCATGTATACATGTTATAAAGCTCTGTTTGATTTTCTCCTGTTATTCTGTCTCATGTCAATTTAATTTGTAGCCCAGCCAGAAAGGACCCAGAGTGGGTAGAGGATACCATTCTTCCCCTTCACCAAGAAATGTTGACACAAAATAACCAACAACCATTGTATAGATAGGAGAGATAGATGAGTCTTACTTAAGCCAAACTGAGGATTATAACCCAGGAAGGCCTTTTCCAGAAAGGAAGAAAGCATTTGGGAGAAGCATGGTTTTCAGGACAGTCATATCTTTTTAGAACAAAAAACATACATTAAAAACGCCCAGGATACATATTCATCAAAAATTCAAAGAGGTATTCAGTTGCAAATTAGCAGGTCAACAGGGCCCTGATGTTGGGAAAGGGACTAATATGGGCATTACCAATAGGGCATAGGAGGGGAAGTATGCATTCTTAAGAGAGTGCATTTTTAATCATTAAAGCAGATGTACAATGTATGTTTGATAGGCCATACATCAGCCTTCTTTTGTTCAAGTCAAATCAGTTTTGAATCCAAACAGTTACCCAATATACCTCAATATGTGAAAATCTCTTGTCAGCTTTCACCAACAAATTAAGAAATTGTTATCTAGTGAGATTGGTTAAAGTAGTTTGGCCTGACCAATACTGTTAGCTAAGGTAAGATGTGTATGGCATTTTCACACACTTTGTGTCTTTTATTCCTCATTATTTTATTTTATGAGGAAGATCAGCCCTGAGCTAACATCCATGCCAATCCTCCTCTTTTTTTTTTTTTTGCTGAGGAAGACTGGCCCTTGGCTAACATCCGTGCCCATCTTCCTCTACTTTATATGGGACGCCGCCACAGCATGGCCTGACAAGTGGTGCATCGGTGTGTGCCCAGGATCCGAACCCGAGCCGCCAGCAGGGGAGCGCGCGCACTTAACCACTGTGCCACAAGGCTGGACCCTATTCCTCATTATTTAAAAAAACAACAAAAAAACACTAGATGAGATAGGACAGAAATTTCTAGTCTATCCTGAGGAAACTGAAAGTCAGAGAGGCTCGTTCTGAGACCTAATATCCTGCAGTTAAGTGATAGAATGGGAATACTAATGTGGTAAGTGATTGCTTTTGATTTGTGACTTCCCACAAGAAGGAACAGACGCTGTTCCCCAAAGCTCAGATCCCCTGCTGGATTTGTGACCTAGCCTAGCCAAACAGAGTGTCTCATTCCTCTGACAACAGTAATTGGCCCAAGGGTTAGACATATGACCTCAAGCCTATTAGAGTCATTCCCTGGGATTAATTCATAGAAGCAGGGGGTGGGCAGCATTCTTTCTGCTAGGGTTGCTTAGCGGGCACAGCCATGTTTTCTGTTACGTGGAGAAAACCTTTATGCAGTAAGAGAATCAGGCCAACAGGAAAGAAAAGCAGAGACAAGTAGAAAGTGTTGAATTGCTGCTCAGAGGCCCTGGTTTCTGAAGCTGGTTGGTTCTATGACCTATCTGGCTAGTCTTCCAGGCTAGGTAAGCCAATAAACTTCTTTGTTTCCTTACATTAGTTAGAATTTCTTTCTTTCTTTTTTTTTATTTGCAACCAAGAAATGAACCCAGAACCTCTGACTCTCAGGCCAGGGTCCTTTCTTCTAATGTTAATAATAGCAGTAGTTGTTGAGCACTTTCAATGTGCCAGGAAGTGTGCTAAAGATGCCACTTATTTATTGTACCAAAACATAAAGTCCCAATCCAGAAAGGTTAAATATGGAACACTGGAAAAGAAAAACCCCTCCCCAGGTACCATGGCATTTAAACTATCTTTTTTAAGAACAGAGGAGATTAGAGTTTTTGTAAAAATGTGGCCAAACGATTGTGTCCTGGTAGAGAAGGACATCTAACAGTGGGGGGAGGGCTCCAGACTGCACCATTCCCTTCTTCTACAATGGAAGAGCTAGTTCTTCCAGCCTCTTCCTTCTAAATGCTTCCTCATTCTTATTGGCCATTCTAACTCCATCATGTGCATTGTGTTTTTGAGAGAAAGGCCCAATATAAGGGCAAGAACTTTTCATTGCTAAATCATTTTTTAAAAAATTTCTAACCCATTGCTCTTTTTTTTTAATTGAGGTATAATTGACATACAATATTATATTAGTTTCAGGTGTACAACATAATGATTTGATATTTGGATATATTGCAAAATCATCACCACAATAAATCTAGTTACAAGAAAATAATTTTAGATTGTAGAACTCTAAATGTTCACATCAGTAAATTTAATTACTGTCTGCCTTCATGGTGAAAACATGAAGAGCATTTCCCATTAAATTTATATGTTTAGTCCAGACCACTCTTTTGAACTTCTAACTCCCATATCCAAAGCCTTCTTGCCACTTCCTTTGGGCTGTCTTACCATCATATCCAAGTTAACATGTCCAAGCCTGAACTTCACTTCCTAAACCTGCTCTTCTTCTGTTGTCTTCCCCACCGTTATAAATGCTCTGTTTACTCAATGGGACAAGCTAAAGACCTGGGAGTCTTTTGTGAAACTTCACTGTGCATGAGCTCCCACAGTTGATTCATTACCAAGTCCTGCCAGTCATACCTCTAGAAACATCTTAAATCTCCTCCCTTTCCTCAATCTCCAGTGTCTCCACTCTGCCCAAACTACTGTCACTTCCTGCAATAGTCTCCTAACCAGCCTTCGTGCCTTTATCTACATTTGACTCCCTCCTATCCATTCACGGAACAGCTAGAATGATCTTTGAGAATTTAAGATTATGTCAGTTTCCTGCTTAAAATCTGCCATTGGTTTCCCGTAGCACTTGAAATAAAATTCATACTCTTCTGGCACCTGCCTACCTCCTCAATCTCATCTGTGACTCTCTTCCCCTTACCAAGTACACTACAGCCACAATGGCTTTTGTGTTCCGGAAACAAGCTAAGCTCATTCCTGAATTAGAGCTTTTGCATACGGCTGTTCCTTCTGCCTGAACCATGATCCCCTGCTCCTCACATAATTGTCTCCATCTCAACTACTGTTCCCAACTTAAATTTCATTTCTTCAAATGCTCTGTCCATGACTACCACTCTTTCTAAGGAAGATACTCCCCCATTTTCCCTACTGCTGCTTACTCATGATTTTAATATCCTCTTTCTTCTCATGGGATTTGTAAGTTTTTATTCATTCTGTGCTTTCTTTGCTAATTTTCTGTCTCCTTGACTGGATGATAAGCTTAATGAGGGAGAGGCCTTGTCTTGTTCGCTGTGTATCCCTAATATTTACCCAATACAATTAGTTGGATGAATGAATAAAGTCAATAAGAAAAAAATAAACCAAAATGACTGATGCCAACAGGAGAGCATAAGAAAAAATGTATAGAGAATGTTAAAAAACTAAATTCAACTGAGTAAATTTGAAGATCAAGATCTTTTTTTGAGGAGAGTTTTTCTACTTTATTACAAAGAGAAGAAGCCTTTATATGATCAGAAAATACAAGATTGATCTTTTTTTCTCTTCCTATGAAACATTGCTTTTCAAACAGCCAGAGTGAATTGTCTCAGTTCACTTCAAGTCCCATCATATTCACTTGGGTACGGATGTCCTTGGCTGCTGAAAATCTGTCCCTTTAGTGCACAGAGCAACAAAGTTCCCTGATGAGCAGTTTCAGAATGTCCCATTTTCATATATTGCATCCATGCACACCTCCTAAAAATGAGCTAAGGCATTTTCCCAAAAAGATGTCATATGTGTAACAAATACACATTCGTACATATATACGTACCTTTATGAATGTGGTGTCCAAAAAAATTTTTTTAAGTGCACATTTATTACAAAATGGTAACAAAAACTGGACAGTGTTTTGCTCATGCTGGAAAGATGAAGCTTGGTAATGACACAACCCTGGAAACCATCAAGAGATTGTGGGATTATGTTTTTTCTAAACAGATATTCTTGTGTTAAGCTTCGCTAAACTGCTTTTCCAAATCAGAAGGGGAGCGGGGCTGGCCTGGTGGCGTAGTGGTTAAGCGCGAGCGCACCGATGCACCGCTTGGCAAGCCACGCTGTGGCGGCGTCCCATATAAAGTGGAGGAAGATGGGCACGGATGTTAGCCCAGGGCCAGTCTTCCTCCGCAAAGAGAGGAGGATTGGCATGGATGTTAGCTCAGGGCTGATCTCCTCACAAAAGGAAATAAAAAACAAAAACAGAAGGGGAAGTAAAATGAAGGAAGCAGACCTTGCTCATCTTTCTAAGTGAAATACAAGAAGGATCTTCACATAAAAATGCACAAAGATTTGTTGTCTTATTACCAATAGTGCTACAATGAACAATGCAAATTTTGTTGTCTTTGTGGGTTTTCTTTTTTACATTTTAGAAACTGAATGGTGAACTTCTGTCAGTGTACTTGCTTGTCTTTACAGACCCAAGTCTCTGTTGGCAAAAAGGTCCCCTTTTGATCAAGATCTTTCTCTGAAAGCATCGCTGATCAAGAGTCAGGTTTTCTGAATTCAGTAGCCTTCGTCCCTTGATGCCAGGAAGGACCGTTCCTGGGTGTCGTGTCCAACGTTGGAGGGAAAGTGCATGGATGGAAACTGCTTGAGGCCGTATTTGAGTAACAAGGAAAGATAGCAGGGAGAACTCTCAGGCGTTTCTTACTCAGAGTCCTATATTCGGTAGAGGTTATAGCTTTGGAAATCATCTTGAAGTGCTGAGTTAGCATCACCATATTGGGCACATCATTTATAAAAATCTCCACAAGCAACAGGTACAGAACTTAACAGCAAGCATACAGAGCAGAATTAAAAATGACCTAACAAACCCAGTTTGTAAGATGGTTTTGAACCAGGAGCCCATACCTGAAGATAACCAGCTAAATAGATCAAAAGACTGAGGATCATGAGGTGAAATTTGTGTAGCCAATGTCCTTGTTCCCTAATTTTATGCAATTGGGTCTCTACTTCTCCAGAGGCATTTATCCATGTGCAACAGAGGGTGTTTGCTATTGCACAGACACCTCCTTGCTCAGCAAGTAGATACTCAAATCAAGGGTTATGAGATTATCCAAAACTATTGTAGCCAATAAGCCAAGCCATCATTGCTGTGAGATCAGCCAACTCTCCTAATGTTAGGGAGAGATTTCCAATCATTTGTTCATTGGCACTTACTCTGATCTTCAGAGAGAAAGCTCTTTCTGCGGAGGCAAACCCAGAATCTTGTGTGCCTCCTGGAAGTTCTCATTTAAGGCAGTTATAGAGGTTTGATGGGATGAACCAATGAGAGGCTTCCATTTTGTTGTGGAGAAAGAATAGAACAGTGAATACAGCAAGGGCGCACTGTCCTTTTATACTCTAGCTGTCAAGGCAATGAGTTGCCCAGGCTGAAAGGCCATTACCAAACCTTCACATAGAAAGATGTAGCTAGGAGGTGTGCATAAGGCTTCTGCATAAGTGACAACATTCAGGTATCTATTCATTGGTATATATTCCTGAATGTTGAGGCATAAGCATCATTCAACCCAGACTCAGATATTGTATTATTACATATAGAAAGACTACCTAAATACTTTCCAAGAAAGAGAGGGAGAAAATGAAATAAGAAACAACAGTGAGAAAAGAGTGCATAGCCCTGGTCCAGTCATCTTGGGAAAGCTGTCTCCTTCAGCTGCTGTCTGCTTTAGTTCCTGGAAATCTTAAATTTTAGGTCACCAGACAGTATACAGGTCCAGTTAGAGATTGGTGCCTTCATTAGATGTGACACGTGAATCGAAGAGTCCACTCTCTGGAGTCGGTGGCACGAGGGTTAGTCAACAGTACCTCATAGGGACAGTGATAACTCCAAGTAGTTTGCAAAGCTTTCATTAAGTTTCATATAATTTGCCCAATGAAGTGGGTGCCTTGATCACTGGAGATTGTGGAAGGTATATCCCAAGTGGAAAGCACATTCTCTAACAGTTTCTTTACAACTGTGAGGGCATCAGTCTTGTGATAGGGAAGGGCTTCAACCCATTTGGAAAACATACATACAGTAACAACAACATATTGATAACCCATGCTAAGTGGCAGTCAAATGAAGTCCAGCTGCAGGCGTTCAAAGGGTCCAGAGGGAGGAGGCCCTCTGGGGCCAAAAATAGTTTTTCCAGGACTATGGACCTGACAGGTCAGACATTGCTGGTAGACTGTTTTTGCAATTTTGTAGAAGTCTCCCCACCAATGTTGATTCATAATTTGAGTCATCTTAAATGTACTATGGTGGGTGAAAGAATACAAAAACCAAAAAATGGGCTTTGCCAGGGACCTAGGAAGAACCAAGCAGCTGTCTTGGGTTACCCATAGCCCCGACTGTTCATTTAATTTACAGCCATTGTCTACCATTCTGATTTCTCTGACTTAGGAGCAGACTCCTGCCATGTTACAAGGATGTTAGAATAGCAAAAGTCTGGCAATGAGGGGTCTTTTTTTTTGCAGAAGCAGAATGGACTTTATCCACGTGTGCTACGATCTTTATAGATTCTGTTGTTGCTGCCTTTGCATGAAAGTCAGCTAGGGCATTTCCTAAATGGGAAATCCCTTTTTCCTGAGAAAAGGTCTCAGATTTAGTCCTTTTAGTGTGAGTCTCAATTTTGATGACAGAGACCTAGTTCAGTTTTATGGGTTTTCTTTCTGTGAATCTTCTTGAAGACGAAGCATCTTTGCAAAGGCATCAGAGTAACTATAAGTGACAAAAGATGAAAAGAAAAAGATTTTTTATAATACCTACTCACAAAGAAATTTGGTTATTTTTGTGACAGAACATTTTAAGATAATAACTAGAATTATGACTAACATTATACTAGGACATATCAGGATTTTAGGAATTTTGCACAATTTCTAGAACACTTATATGCCTATACAGACACAGCATGCAGGAGGATCCCAATCTTAGCCAGCCCTGACTATACATAAAATTCCTTTCCCATATTATTTCCAGTAGTTTTAGTTACATATGTTAGAATTTTTAACCCTTAGAAACCTTTAATTTCTAGTGAAAACTAAGAAGTAAGGAATATGAACTGTCTTTTACATTAGCATTCTGTGGATTGGCAGAGTTATAAATACTTTTTATAATTTCTAGAAATATGTGTTTTTTCATAGAAAAATTCTCAGTGTGACATAAGACATGTTTACCCATAGACCCAATTTTATCTTTAGTTTCTCTATAATAAGTAGATAAACCTATGTTCAGTAATTAATTTTCAATATTTTATCTTATTAGGGAATGATCTAGATGTTAGATAAGTCTATAATTTAATTTAATTAGACGGGCTGGCCCCATGGCTTAGTGGTTAAGTGCACGTGCTCCGCTACTGGCGGCCCAGGTTTGGATCCTGGGTGCGCACTGACACACCGCTTCTCTGGCCGTGCTGAGGCCGTGTCCCACATACAGCAACTAGAAGGATGTGCAACTATGACATACAACTATCTACTGGGGCTTTGGGG
>JABWHU010000190.1:11891662-11918371 GCA_014189135.1 Dicerorhinus sumatrensis harrissoni | reverse complement strand
GCTTCCTCCGGGGAGCCAGCACTTTCCGCTCTCAGATGTGTGGCAGTGTGGATCTTTCTGCTCTAGCTTTTCACTGTCTGGGATTCTGTTGTTGGTCTGTGGTTGCTCCTTTTGTTGTATCTCGT
This sequence comes from Dicerorhinus sumatrensis harrissoni, assembly GCA_014189135.1. Taxonomy (NCBI): domain Eukaryota; kingdom Metazoa; phylum Chordata; class Mammalia; order Perissodactyla; family Rhinocerotidae; genus Dicerorhinus; species Dicerorhinus sumatrensis. The sequence goes on along the minus strand of JABWHU010000190.1, from coordinate 11,918,246 downwards.
CGGGGGAAGAGTTCTCGGGAAAGCTCACTCCGCCATGATGCTGACGTCACTCTCTTCCCTTTGTCTTTTATATTATCATTAAGCATTTACTGACCTATTCTGATATAGGACTGCAATTTGTGTGTGTGTGTGTGTGTGTGTGTGTGTGTGTGTGTGAGGAAGATTCGCTCTGAGGTAACATCTCTTGCCAATCCTCCTCTTTTTGCTGAGGAAGATTGGCCCTGGGCTACCATCCATGCCCATCTTCCTCTACTTATATGGGAAGATGTGTCCCTCTTCCTTCCTTATATGGGATGCCACCACAGCATGGCTTGATAAGTGGTGCATAGGTCTGCACCCGGGATCCAAACCTGCAAACGCTGGGCCACCAAAGTGGAGTGTGTGAACTTAACCACTATGCCACCAGACCAACCCCTAGAGCTGCAATTTTTCTGAGTCTATCTGTCTATATATCTCCTTGCTCAAGGTTTTGTAAACCTTTGCTTTTTAGTTTTAGATGGGAGGGCTCCTTTCAACATTTCTTAAAGGGCAGGCCTAGTGGTGATGCACTCCCTCAGCTTTTGTTTATCTGGGAAAGCTTTTATTTCTCCATCATATCTGAAGGACAGTTTCACTGGATAGAATATTCTTGGCTGAAAGTTTTTGTCTTTCAGTATTTTGAATGTATCATTCCATTTTCTCCTGGCCTGTAAGATTCTGCTGAGAAATCTGCTGAAATCCTGATAGTGGTTCCTTTGTAGGTTATTTTCTTCTGCCTTGCTGCCCTTAATATTTTTTCTTTCTCATTGACTTTTGCCAATTTTAATAGTATATGCCTTGGAGAAGGTCTTTTTTCATTGATGTAATTGGGAATTCTATTGGCTTCATGTACTTATTAGTTCAGTTCTTTCCCGAGGTTTGGGTAGTTCACAGCTGTTATTTCTTTGAACCAGCTCTCTGCTCCTTTCTCCCTCTCTTCTCCCTCTAGAATACTTATAATCCTTATGTTGCTTTTCCCAATTGAGTCAGATATTTCTTGAAGAATTTCTTATTTTTTAAAAAAATTCTAGTTCTGTCTCTTCCTTCACCTGAAGCATTTCTATATTTCTATCCTCTAAATCACTAAATCTGTCCTCCATAATGTCAGCTCCATTTTTTATGGATTCTAGATTATTTTTTATTTCATTAATTGTGTTCTTCATGTCCAGAATTTCTGTTTGTTTTTTCTTTAGAGTTTCAGTCTCTTTGGTGAAGTACTCCTTCTGTTCATTAATTTTATTCCTGAGCTCATTGAACTGTCTTTCTGAGTTTTCTTGTAACTTGTTGAATTTCTTTATGATATCTCTTTTGAATTCCCTGTCATTTTGATTGTAAATTTCTGTGAGTTCAGGATTGGTTTCTGGAGACTTGTCATTTTCTTTCTGTTCTGAAGTTTTAATGTAGTTCTTCATGGTGTTTGATGAAGTGATCCTTTGCAGGCACGTTTATGGTAGTGTTCAGGTCACAGATTCCGCCTGCTAAGCTGGGGGCAGGCAGGAGCTGTGTTTTCTGCTCCCACCTCATCTGCTGGAAGTTGTGCAGGTATGGCTACTCTGCATTTGACTGGGCTGGCCACAGCCACTCTGGAGGTTGTGCTCACATGGGCAGGTCCTCTGCACTGGGTGGGTGAGTGATGCACCATAGGCCGGGCATCTGTGCTTGGCAGGGGGCTGGCTTAGCTGCTGCATGCCAGGTGGGAGGGATGCCTACACAGGGACTCAGCTGCCACTAGGTGGGTCCAGTGGGCTGCTGTGTCCACGGTTGTGGCACCTTCTCACCTGCACTGCAATAAGGGCAAGGGGTGCCCAGGCAGGGGTTGAGCTGCCACTCGGTGGATCCTATGAGCTGCTGTGCTCTGCAGGCAGGGGCACCTTCTGCAGGCAGTGGCAGGGTGCCTTCTCGCCTGCGGTGAACTGGGGGGAGGGGCGCCCACGCAGTGGCTGAGCTGCCACCACCTGGTGTAGAGCGTTACAATGTGCAGGGCCTCCATGGCACATTGGGCGCTCTTGTTGGCCGGGCTGCACCTCTGCAAGTGTTCGCACAGGCTGGGCTCTCCCCACCTCCCATTACAGTCAAATGCAGCTGGTGTGTGAGGATCCGTGAACTGGCTTGCTGCTGCCGGGGAGGGGCAAGGGTGCCCTTACTTAGTTCCACTGCCTCCCAGGGATCCAGTCCACCCAGCTTCAGATGTATAGCTGTGTAGATCTCTCAGAAGTACTTTTGTGCTGTGCAGGGAATCCTCTGCTGGTTAATGAATGCTCGTTTAGTTGTAACTTAAAGGGGAGAGACTTGAGGGAACAACTCACTCCACCATGATGCTGACGTCTGAAGGCATTCTTTTTCTTCTGCAAAACAAGCTCATAAATCCTTATGACCCTTGAGTCATCCCTCAGGTTAAAAAAGAAAACACCAAATTAACAAGATTAATTTCTTTTCACCTGTGTCTGTGTTGGGAACAAGGTCAAAGGGTAATCATCTTCTTATTGAATATTTACAGTAACCCTCAGGTACCCAGCTTCACTTACGTTTGTTTAATTCACTTGCTCTTAACAATTACATTTAGAATACTTATGAAAATTCCATCATACTGAGCTATTTTTCTTGTTGGGAAATTTGTAAATATAGATAGAAGTATTATATTTAATGCTGATAACTCTAAAGACATGTCTATTTTAATTAAACCAATGAACTTAAACTAGCTTTTATTTACTAAAGATTATCTTAGATCATGTGAACTTGAAAGAATATTTGGGTTAGTTTTTTTATATTTCTGAGAAATTTAGAATGCCCAGTCCTTACAAGCACTTGCCTTTGAACCAACTAAATAGAGCTCTTTTACAAATCAATTTTAGCAGTATCATTCAGAGATAGAAAAATATCTCACATTTACAACATATATATATATATGTATATACACACAAACAGATGAGAATAGAGATCTTATAGCTTTTGTTTTTGCTAGTATTTGTGGAAGGGACATTTAAGATTTTTAAAGCCCAATTTCCAAATATTTCCCCTCTTTCTGATGAGAAACATTTGCATTTCAAAGAATGGCTCTTAGGTCCTAGAGAAGATGCTGATAGAAAATTTACATCACAAAAGCACAGATTAAATGCAGGACAATTCTGTTTCCAATGTCCTGATCTTTCTAAGCATTTTGAGAGGAATAGGAGAGGTTTTGGGGATTGGCAAAAGGGTGGGTAGACTTTGAGTTTCAAGAGCCACATCTTTGGCACTGCAGAGATTTGCAAGACAAAGATACTTTTTCCCAGTTCCCCGAAGACCTGGATTGCAGCTTGAATGATAGAGAGGCTGATCTGCCCTTCCAATTACCTTACCTCCAATTTCCTTCTTCCCTCTGGGTACATAGTTTTATTTTAGCATAGGAAAGAAGGCAAAAAAAATTTTTTTTTCTATCAGGCTCTGAATATCAGTTTCCTATTTGGCCAAATTTCTGATCATAAAGTTATTAAATCCTTTTAGATATCTTATCAAGTTTCAGCCAGAACAAACAGCAAATATTTCTTGCAGATCAAATAACCCCATTAATTTTAATTTTAGTTTCCCCTTGGCTGTTTAAAGGAGTAATGTTTCAGTTTACCAGGGAATTCCTTCGAGTCTCGTCAACCTTGGGAGGGGCCCATATGGGGGCCTTCCTCTGGAGGTAGATATGGGGGCCTTCAAGAAGAATTTGCATAGGACCTTTCAGGGCAATCTCTTTTCCAGTGTCCCCGTTGATCACAATTGAGACATCAATCTTTGGACCAGTGTTTTTTGAAGATGGACTCCTAGGCGGTGCAATGTGACAGGGCTTGGTGTTATTTTGGGTCTCTGCCTTGGAGCTGTTATAAGTATCTAGGTATTAGCTTGGTGGATTTCTGTTTGTGATCTTGCTCTAGGGTCCTTTCAAAATGCTCAGCTATAGTTACTGGTTCAGCCAGGCCTGTGGCCTCCCTATGTTTAGGAAATTCTTTGACTATGGCTCTTAGTTCACTCTTTGACCAAAGGGTGAAGGACACCTGAGAGAACTCGTCTGCAGCCTTGGGTAGTTTTATTTTAATTGGTACTTGTTTTTTGTGTGTGTGTGTGAGGAGATCAGCCCTGTGCTAACATCTGCCAATCCTCCTCTTTTTTTTTTTTTTTNTGAGGAAGACTGGCCCTGGGCTAACATCCATGCCCATCTTCCTCTACTTTATATGGGACGCCACCAGCATGGCTTGGCAAGCGGTGCGTTGGTGCATGCCCGGGATCCGAACTGGTGAACCCCGGGCCGCCGCAGCGGAGCGCGTGCGCTTAACTGCTTGTGCCACCAGGGCGGCCCCTTAATTGGTACTTGTTTAATAGTCTCTCTGGAGGATAAAGACAGTTCAGACAGAGAATTAGTAAAACGTGGGTACCCAGGTGAAAAAGGAGAAGGGGAGCCATTGGAGTCATATCTGTACTCAGGCCAGTTCTATCGTCTTTTCTTTTAGGTACATTTTGTCTCTTCGATTTTTCATTAGCTTTTTGTAAGGAATCTTTTAATGAAGCAATTTTGGAATTGTGAAACCTTTTGTAAGCTTCTGCATGCCAATTAAAGTAAACATCCTGTGCTGTCTGTTCTGCTTGGGATTCCTTGCTCTCAAGTGCGCTTCTTAAATGAACGATTTTACCTAATTGGAACATTCCTCATAATGGCCATTGTAATTTGAGGTTGTTTTTAGTAAAATCTTGTGATCTTTCTAGATAGCTGCAACTTCCAGGGCTATAGTTCTGTCGATATGAAATAACCAATAACCATTCTATAGATAAGAGAAATAAGGTGAGTTTTACTTCAGCCAAACTGAAGATTATAACCTGGGAAGGCAGTTTCCACAAAGGAAGAAAGCATTCCAGAGAAGCATGGTACAGTACAGTCTTATACCTTTTTAGAACAAACATACATTAAACATCCCCAGGATATAAATCCATCACAGTTTCAAAGAGGTATTCAGTTGCAAATTAGCAGGTGAACATGACCCTGATGTCAAGAAAGGGGTTAATAATAGACTGATACTGGCTACTGGTGTACGAGGGGACATATGCATTCTTATCTTAAGAAAGTGCATTCTTTAATGGTTAAAGCAGATGTACAATGTATGTTTGATAGGCCATGATTCAGGCTTCTTTAGTTCAAGCTGAATCAGTTCTGAACCTGAATAGATACCCCATATATACCTCAATATGTGAAAATCTCTTGTCAGTTCTTAAACATAAAATAAGCAGGTGTGTCAGAAAGTGGCACATTTAATTCTTTGGATATAAAGGATCTCCTCTCTTTAGCTAGCTTTTATCCCCACAAAACAAGACAAACAAACCTGTGCACCTTAATACATCAGTGGTAACCAAGAGATGTTACTATGTCCTGGCCAAAAGAAGGCCCTGTGTGCACCACCACCAATTTCTGCAGAACCTCAGACTGGGGAAAGGGATTGAACCAGAAGACTCCAAAGAATGGGGACTATGGACTGATTCCAAACAAAATGGAGAACTTCAGCTGCTACCAGCAGTTCCCAGTGTGAAATTTGGAGGCTGATTCCAAACATAATCTGGGGACAGAATTAAGGGCTGGGGTTTTCCACTCAAAAAGTCAGCATTAACCAAGAGATGTTACTGTGCCCTGGGAATTGTGGTCTGAAAGGAAGGCCCTGTAAAGGAAAGCCAATTAGATTGGGAGCTCGAACACAAAGAGAGAGCAGAGCTTGAACTTAGAGGAACTTACCAACCGCCCCTGGCAACAATGAGAAAGACTGTGAACTCAAAAGCGTCCACGGGCACCATGCCTGTGTTTCTCATTGTCCCCGAATGTCATTGGAAGTTCGCTTCGGGTCTCACTGCTGCCACTAGTCTGTTAAAAAAGAAAATTCAACTGAGTAAATTCGAAGATCTAATTGGCTTTATTAAATGATTCATGAATTGAACAGCATCTCATCTGGCAGGCAGAGAGATACTCTCAGGGGCTACACAACACGGAAGGCTTTTATAGTAAGGAGGGTGGGACAAGGAAAGAAGTCATCAGTGAGGAAAAAATGAAAGTTCATTGGAGAAAAGTAAAAGTTCAGGTGATGATAGCTTGTTGTTGGCTGAACTGTGGGGATTCCCTCTGCTAGGCTTGTTGCTGGGCAAGAAGGAAGTCTGTGTTTCTCCTGCTGGAACAGTAAGTAGTTGTACTTCCTGTTTGGGAGTGCAAAGTACTCTCTTCCTGTTGGGGTCTTTAACTGATGCTGAAATTAACTTCTACCATAATTGATGTCTTCCTGTTTGGGGTAATTGACAAGTGGCAGGGCATGAAAGCTCCCTCTACAGCTTTCTTGACTCCAACTTTAATTGAGGTTTCCTTTATTAATTTTAACAAGAGCCAATAAACATAAGAGGATGCTCAAACTCTGTCCCATAATTAAAAAGGGGGGCATTGCACTTTTCATGTCTCAGATTGGCAAAATTGAGAGGTTTGGCCACATCTGGTAGACTTGGCAAGAGTTTGGAAAAACAGTTTGTGGGATGGCAAATTAGTTCAGTGTTTTAGAAAGCATTTGGCAATATCTACCAAATTACAAAAGGCTTATATCCATTGACCCTGGAATTCCAGAGATAGACGGCAAACAAGAATGGAAATAAATATGATCCCGAATGTTTCTTTTTTTTTTCTTGTGAGGAAGATCAGCCCTGAGCTAACATCCATGCTAATCCTCCTCTTTTTGCTGAGGAAGACCGGCTCTGAGCTAACATCTATTGCCAATCCTCCTCCTTTTGTTTCCCCAAAGCCCCAGTAGATAGTTGTATGTCATAGTTGCACATCCTTCTAGTTGCTGTATGTGGGATGCAGCCTCAGCATGGCCAGAGAAGCGGTGTGTCGGTGCGCGCCTGGGATCCGAACCTGGGCCACCAGTAGTGGAGCGTGCGCACTTAACCGCTAAGCCACCGGGCTGGCCCCCGAATGTTTCTTTTAGCACTGTTTATAATAGTAAGAATATGGAAGAATAATAGCTAACATTTTTGTGTACTTACTCCTTTCCAGGAACACACCTCACATACAATATCTCATATACTTCAAAGATCAACTCTGTGAAGTGATTGTTATTGTATCCCATTTTGTAAGTGGGGAAATTAGCTGATAACTTCCCCAAGGACCCACAGCCAGTAAATGGCAGAGCTAGGAATTTAACCCAGAGCTACACGCTTGAATCATTATGCTACACTATCATTTAGAACAACCTAAATGTCTGTCAAAGTAGGGAATAAGTTACATAAATATGATATTTGAAATTCTACACTGTGTGATCCTCCCACCATAAACAACTATAAAACTGGACAAAATATATGAAGCGACTGTTTTTGGACATTGTACAATAGGCAGTGCTAGATTGTGATCCCCAAGTGAAAGGAAGCATACAAAGTGAACCCCACAATCTTCCTGGCTTCCTGCCTGATGGCACTTTCTGTTGCTGTAATGAGGTGGAATCCAGGCAGAACACAGCAGAGATTAATTTAGCATTTAAAGCTGTTGAGGCAGCTGAGATTTGTGGGTCAGGGTATTAGAGGGAAGGGTGTATAGAAAAGGAGCTCAAGAAGTCTGCATATGGATCTTTTTAGGTTTTAGCCACATACTAAAGACTTAAGTATGTGCGGGGTGAGACTTCACAAGGCTGGAAGAGAACAGCTACCAGGTCTCATAGCACTGGGAGATGTGGGAGTTCATATTAGCCAGAATCAAGAGATCTCACTAAATACTCTGAGCATTCAATTGAGACTCCAGAAAGGTCATGCATTAGGGGTAGGGCTACTCTAGAAATAGACTATGTGCCACTCTAGACCTTTCCAGTAAAGCTTAAAAATGAGCCTCAAAAGAATCAAGCTTATCTGTCAGTAAATTAACTGTCAGCCAGAACAAAACATAACATCCTTTAAAGGAAGGCAATGAAACCCTGACACTCAAAAAATTTATTATTCACAATGTCTAGCATAAGATGTAAAATTTATAGACTTGAAAAAATCAGGAAAATGTGACCCATAACCAGATTAAAAAGAAAAGACAGAAATTGACACATAGATGACAGATGTGTAAAGAGTAGCCAAGAACTTTTAAACAGCTATTATAAATATACATAAGGATTTAAAGGAAAAGATTAACATACTGGATAAACAGATGGAAAAGCTCACTAAAGAAATAGAAACAATAATAAAGAAATGGAAATTCTAGAACTGAAAAATATAGCATATTAATTAATACTGGGTGGAATTAATGGCAGATTGGAAACCACGGAAGGAAAGATCAGTGAAATTGAAGATAGGAACATAGGAATTATCCAGAATGATACTCACAGAGGGGGGAAAAAGGCTGAAAAATAAAAGAAAAAAGAACGGTGAGGGGCCAGCCTGGTGCCATAGCAGTTAAGTTCACATGTTCTGCTTTGGTGGCCCGGGTTCACCAGTTTGGATCCTGGGCAGAGACCTACTTACTGCTCATCAAGCCATGCTGAGGCAGCATCTCATACAGAAGAGCTACAACTCTACAACTCTGATATACAACTATGTACTGGGGTTTTGGGGAGAAAATAGAAAAAAAAGAGGAAGATTGGCTAGAAAAAAAAGAGGAAGATTGGCTGCAGATGTTAGCACAGGGCCAATCTAAAAAAAAAAAGAACAATGATGATTGGACAATATCAAATGGTCTAATATATGTATAATTGTAGTCCTAGAATAATAGGAGAGAAAGACTGGGGTAGAAAAAGTATTTAAAGAAATGATGGCGAAGATGTTTCCAAATTTGAGGAAAAATATTAATTCACAGATCCTAGAAGCTCAATGAACCCCAAGCAGGGAAAATACAAAGAAAATCACAGCTAGGCACAGCATAGTCAAATCGCTAAAAATAAAAAATAGAAAATCATGAAAGTACTTAAAGGAGGAAATATATATTACAGATGGGAGAACAATAACAATTATCACTGATTTTTCACTGGAAATAATGCTATCCAGAAGACAATGGACAAAATTCTGTCAACCTAGGAATCTATATCTAGTGAAAATATTCTTGAAAACTGAAGGCATATGGTGGCGGTGGTGCGGGGTGTTCAAGGGATGTATAGGGACTCTACTTTTCACTCAATTTTGCTGTGAACCTAAAACTGCTCTAAAAATAGTCTATTAAAACAATGAAGGCAAAATAAAAATATTTTCAGACAAAAAGGCTGAGAGAATTCACCAGTAGACCTGCACTACAAGAAATGAAATATTAAAGCAAGTTCTTCAGGTTGAAAAAAAATGATGTAAGACAGAAACTGGGATTTATACAAGGGAATGTAAAGTACCAGAAATGGTGTGTATGTGGGTAAATAGAAAATACTTTTTTCTCATTTATTAAATTTCATTAAAAGATAATTAACTGTTTAAAGAAGAAATAATAATACTATATTGTGAGGTTTATAACATAATGTAAGGCTCTTGCATTACATGCAAAGTGGTATATTAACTCATGGTAGACTGTGATAAGTTATGGATGGAATATTGTATTCCCTAGAGTAACCATTTAAAACAAAGATGTGTATCTAAAAAACTAGTGGATAAAATAAAACACAAAAGAGAGGGAAAAAGAAGCAAAAACGAGATAAAGGAAAAAAATATAGATGAGAAAACAAATAGCAAAATGATAGACTTAAATCAACCATATCAATAATTACACTAAATGTAAGTGGACCATATATTCCAGATTATCAAACTGAATAAAAGAGCAAGACTCAGTTATATATGAGTTGCACTTTAAATATACTGCCACAGATAAGTAAAAGTAAAAGAATGAAAAAAGATATACCATACAAATGCAAATCATAAGAAAACTGGAATGGCTATATTAATAAATATCAAATAAAATAGACTGTGATAAAAGGATTATCAGAGGGATTTTCATAATGAGGAAATGATTAATTCATCAAGAAGACACAAAAATATAAAATTTGTATGCACCTAATAACAGAGTTTTAAAATACATGAGGCAAAAATTGACAGAACTAAAGGGATAAATAGACAAACTCATAATAATAGTTGGAGGTTTTAATACCTACTCTTAGTAATTTATAGAACACACAAAAAATCAGTAAAAATATAAAATGTTTGAACAATACCATCAATCACCTTGACCTATTGACAGTTATCAAACACTGCATCCAACAATTACTGAATACACATTCTTTTCAAGAGTACCTTGAACATTCTTCAAGATAGACTATATGCTGGGCCATAAAATAAATATATATCACTAATTATAAAAGTATTGAAATCATACACAGTATATTCTCTGACCACAACAGTGTTAAATTAGGAGTTGATTACAATAAAATGTCTAGAAAATCCCCAAATATTTGGAAATTAACATATTACCACATAACCCATGAGTCAAAGAAATCACAAGGGATTAGAAAATATTTTGAACTGAATGATGATGAAAACACAATATATCAAAATTTGTGGGATACAGCTGGAGCAGTGCTTAAAGGGAAATTTATAGCTTTAAAAGCTTATTTTAGAAAATAAGGTATAAAATCAATGAAATATAAAATATGAGTAGAGAAAATCAATACAAAAAATTAGTTCTTTGAAAAAAATGAAACAAAATGGATAAATCTCAAGCAAGAATGATGAAGAAAAAAAGAAAACACAAATTACCAAAATTAGAAAAGATAAAGGAGACACTACTACAGAACTTACAGACTTAAACAATAATAAGAGAATACTATGAAAACCTTTTTCAATAAGTCAACATCTTAGATGAAATGGATAAATTCCTTCAAAAACGCAACTTAATAAAATGGACATAAGAACAAATTTAAAAATCTAAATATCCCTAAATTTATTAAAGAAATCAAATTCATAATCTTCCCACAAAATTCCAAGCCCAGATTATTCACTGTTCAATTCTATCAAATGTTTAAGGAAGAAGTAGTAGCAATACTACGTGAACTCCCTCAAAAAATAGAGAAGGGAAAACTTTCCAAGTCATTTTGTGAAGCCCACATAACCCTAACCAAAATCTGACAGAGGCATTACAAGAAAAAATTACAGACAATATCCCTTATGAACATAGGCATAAAATTTTCTATTAAAATGTTAGGAAAGCAAATCAGCAATATATAAAAAGGATATGAACAAGTGGAGTTTATCTCAAGAATGCAAGACTGGTTTAAAATTTGAAAATCAATACAATTCATCAATAAATCAATGCAATATCTTTTTCCATTCTTTTACTTTTACTTATCTGTGTCAGTATATTTAAAATGCAACTCCTATATATAACTGAGTATTGACAGAATAGAGAAAAACCATATGATCATTTCACAATAGATACAGTAAAAGCATTTGAGAAAATTCAACACCCTTCATGATAAAAACCCCCAGCAACCTAGAAATGAAAAGGAACTCCCTTAATCTGATAAAGGCATCTATGAAAAACCTATAGCTAACATCTTACTTAATGGTGAACAACCAAATGGTTTCCCTCTAATATAGAGAAGAAGGCAAGAATGTCTGTTCTCACTACTTCTGTTCAACATTGTACTGGACAGCCTAGCCACTTCTATAAGTAAGAAAAAGAAATAAAAGACATACAGATTGAAAAGGAAAAACGAAACTGACTATTCACAGACAATGTGATGTATTTCGTAGATTCTATGGAATCTACGAAAACAAAAAGCCACAACTAGAATTAACAAGTTAATTTAGCAAGGTCACAGGATACAAAGTCAATATATAAAAATCAATTGTATTTCTATATACCAGCAATGAAAAAATAGAAAATGAAATTTAAAACTACCATTTATACTAGCACCAAATATATGAAATATTTGGGGATATATCTATATTTCTTTGTGAGGAAGATTAGCTCCAAGCTAACATCTGTTGCCAATCCTCCTCTTTTTGCTGAGGAAGATTGGCCCTGGGTTAACATCCATGGCCATCTTCCTCTACTTTATATGTGGGATGCCTGCCACAGCATGGCTTAATAAGCAGTGCATAGGTCCGCGCCCAGGATCTGAACCTGCAAACCCCGGGCTGCTGACGCGGAGCGTGCAAATTTAACCACTATGTCACCAGGCCAGCCCTTTAGGGATATATTTTAATGAAAGATATACAAAGTCTCTATACTGAAAACTCTTTGACAGTTTCATGTGAATGTCTAATATGTATTTCAAACCTAATGTTAAAAATAAAATTTTTGATTTTTCATCCCTATGTCCACTCCACTCCTCCGTCTTGGGAAATAGTATCATTGTCTACCCAGTTGCTCAAGCCAAAGGCTAGGAGTCTTCTTTGATTTCTCTTATTCGTTTGTCACCACCACCACCCCTACCCAGGTACATCCAATTCATTAGTAGGTCTTGATTCTACTTCCAAAAGACTCTGAATTTATCTACTTCTCTACATCTCCATCACTTCTGCCTTTATTGAAGCCACTCCTATTTTTGCCTTTCTTTACAATAGTCTCCTAACTGGGCTCCCTGTCTCCATTCTTGCCCCTTTACAATCTATTCTTTTATGTGTGTGTGTGTGTGAGGAAGACCGGCCCTGGGCTAACATCCATGCCCATCTTCCTCCACTTTATATGGAATGCCACCACAGCATGGCTTGACAAGTGGTGTGTCAGTGCGCACCAGGGATCCGAACCAGCGAACCCCGGGCCGCCACAGCGGAGTGCGTGCACTTAACCGCCTGCGCCACCGGGCTGGCCCCTACAATCTATTCTTTACATATAAGCCAAAGTAATCTTTTTAAAAAAGCCAGATCATTTATCTCCTCTGCTTAAAACCCTCCAATGGTTTCTCAATGTACTTCAAATATAAACACCTTACAGAGACCTTTGAGAACTTGAGTGATCTGGCTATTACTTCCCTCTCAAATCCCATTCACAACTGGTTCCACCTCAGTCACTATATACTCCAACCACGTTGTCTTTCTTTTTGCAACTCGGACACTCCAAGTTCACCATCCTCTTATTCTCTCTTCTTGGAATGCTTTCCCCTCAAAATTTGCTAAGTCTGGCTCTTTCTTATTCAGTTCTTAGAATAAATGTGCTTGTCTCAGAGAGGCCTTCCTTGCCTTCCTGCAATGTTCCAGATTAGATTAGAGATTGGCAGGAAGAGAACACACACACACAAACACAGAGACATACACTCCTACTCTAACTCCTTAATTTATTGAACCAATGGCACAGGATTTGTAGGAAGTGATATGGCTACAGAGCAGAGCTGTGTGTCTGCCTCAACGTTTCCCTGCTCCCTGATCCCTCTGCACAAGAAGGGTCCTGCCAGAATTGAGAAAGAAACCAGATTCTTGCTACATCACTGCTTTTTTAAACTCAGGCTTACATCACACAATCTGTGTGCTTCCATTTAAGGGCACCTTTATGCATGCTGGGCTCTGCTAGTTCTTAACCATACTCAGCACCAGTGAGACTACATCCTCATCTAGGGGAGTGAACCCTATCTTTGCTTATAGCCCTTTAATACTCCATATAACCTGTCTCCCCATGGTACCCCATCTCCTCCTGCCCTCTGTTAGTTACTCTCTATTACTCTATTTTTGTTTCTTCACAGCACTTATCACTCTCTGAAGTTATTTATTTGTTTGTTATCTGTCTTCTGCACTAAAATATAAGGACTGTGAGAGCAAGACCTTTTTCTTTCTTGTACGTAGCTGTACTTCCAACATGTAGAACAGTGCTTGGCATATAATAGATATTCAATAAATATTGGTTGAATGAATGAGTGGTTACCTGCTACCTCCAGTCTTGCCACGCTCTAATCCTCTTTCCACCTGTAGTCAATCAATCTCCTGGCTTCTCACTGATCTTAGATAAAGCCTAACTCCTTAACATAACTTGTAAGGCCCTTTGTGAGCTACGCTTGCTTGCCTCTCTTGCCCTCTCTCTCATTCTTCTTGCCTGAAATTCTCCTTTCTACTTCTCTACCCCTTGGCTGTCTCTGTGCTCCAGACCTACTGAACTTTCAGATCCTCAAAACTTCTACGTTTTCTCTGACTTCTGTGCCTTCAGGAATCTCTTCTCACTTCTGGAAACATTTTTGCCATCCTCACGTCTCAGTCCTTTTTCATCTGTCTAACTCCACACAACCTTCTTGGCTGTCAGGTCACTCTAGAAACTCTATCTCTCCTTAACGCTTAGCCCTTAACTCCTTAGCACTTAGCTCATTGTCTTGTGTTATGTATTGGCTGTGTCCTTTCCATACTGGGAGCTCCATGAGACCAGGGCCTATTCCATTTAGTTATATATATATATTTACACACACACATGAATCTTGAAGAATGTACACAGTGCTAGTAAAGTTGTTTGTTTCCAGGTGGACAGGATAAGCATATATATATATTTCTTATGTTTTAAAACACTTATCTGTATTTTCTGATTTTCAAAATGAACGTCTCTTGTTTTCTTAATAGTAAGAAATAGTAATGCAATTTCAAGACTTACTATAAAGCTACAGTAATCATAGCAGTGTGGTATTGGCAAAAGAATAGGCAAATAGATCAATGGAACAGAATAGAGACTCTACAAATAGACCCACCCACATATAGTCAATTGAGAGCGGAGCGAAGGCAATTAATAAAGAGGAAATAGTGTTTTCAACAGATACCGTTGGTAAAACTGGGCATCCACATGCAAGAAAAGGAATCTAGACACAGACCTTAGATCCCTTACAAAAACTAACTCAAAATGGATTCGAGACCTAAGTGTAAAACACAAAGCTATAAAACTCCTAGAAGGTAACATAGGAGAAAATCTAAATGATCTTGGGTTTGGTGATGGCTTTTTATATACAACACCAAAGGCATGATGCATGAAAGAAATAATTGTTAAGCTGGACTTCATTAAAATTGAAAACTTATGCTCTGTGAAAGACACTGCCAAGGGAATGAGAAGACAAGCCACAGACTGGGAGAAAATATTTTAAAAAGATATATCTGATACAGGACTGTTATCCAAAATATATGGAGAACTCTTAAAACTCAAAAATAAGAAAATGAATGGGAGAAAATGTTTGAAACCATAAGAGGTTAATATCCAGAATATATAAGGAACTCAAACAACTCAATAGCAAAAAACCAAATAATCCAATTAAATAATGGGCAAAGTACCTTGTGAGATAATAGAAAGTATATATTGGTCTCTGCCCCTGGTTTCTGAAATCCTTGTAATTTCCTGAGTAATAGGAGTGTCTTTTGTTCTTTTTTTTTTTTTAATAATTTTATTTATTTATTTTTCCCCCAAAGCCCCAGTAGATAGTTGTATGTCATAGCTGCACGTCCTTCTAGTTGCTGTATGTGGGACATGGCCTCAGCATGGCCGGAGAATCGGTGCGTGCCGGGATCCGAACCTGGGCCGCCAGCAGCGGAGTGCACGCACTTAACTGCTAAGCCACGGGGCTGGCCCGAAGAGTGTCTTTTGTTCTAATGAAGCAACTCTGGCTGGGCTCCTGGATGGGAGCTGGTCACCAGAAAGACCAAGCTATAATTAGAGGCTTGGAAGTTTCAGCCCCACCCCCCCATCCTCCAGAAAGGAGAGAGGGGCTATAAATGGAGTTAATGATTGATCATGCCTATGTGATGAAGCCTCTGTAAAAATTCCCAAAGTACAGGGTTTGGAGAGCTTCCAGGTTGGTGAACACTTGGAGGTGTGGGGAGAGTGGTGCACCAGGAGAGGACGTGGAAGCTCTGCACCCCTTCCCACACACCTTGCCCTACACATCCCTTCCATCTGGATGTTCATCTGTATCCTTTATCTCACCCTTTTATAATAAACTGGTAAACAGTAAGTAAACTGTTTTCCTGAGTTTGTGAGCCTCTCTAGCAAATAAACTGAACCCAAGAAGGGGGACCTGGGAACCTCTGATTTATAGCTGATGGTCAGAAGCACAGGTAACAACCTGGACTTTCAATTGGCATCTGAAGTGGTGGTGGGGTGACAGTCTTGTGGGACTGAGCCCCTAACCTGTAGGATCTGTCAAAGCAAGATAACCAATAACCATTCTATAGATAAGAGAGATAAGGTGAGTTTTACTTGAGCCAAACTGAGGATTATAACCTGGGAAGGCAATTTCCACAAAGAAAGAAAGCGTTCCAGAGAAGCATGGTTTTCAGTACAGTCTTAGACCTTTTTAGAACAAAGAACATACATTAAACATGCCCAGGATACATATTCATCAAAGTTTCAAAGAGGTATTCAGTTGCAAGTTAGCAAGTCAACATGAATCTGATGTCAGGAAAGGGACTAATAATAGGGCTTTATGGATACTGGCTACTGGTGTAGGAGGGGAAGTATGCATTCTTATCTTAAAAGAGTGCATTCTTTACTTTAATGGTTAAAGCAGATGTACAAAGTATGTTTGATAGGCCATTAAGTCAGGCTTCTTTAGTTCAAGCCAAATCATTTTTGAACCAGAATAGTTACCCTATATACCTCAATACGTGAAAATCTCTTGTCAGATCTGATGCTATCTCCAGGTAGATAGTGTCAGAACTGAGTTAAATTGCTGGTGTTCCAGAACTGCTTGGTGTGGGGAAAACCTGCTCGCATTTGGTGACCAGAAGTGTCAGAAGTAAAGTGTTCTGTGTACAAGTAAAAGAGACACATAGGAAGAAAGGACTGCTGGGTTTTTCTAATACAGACCTGAATAGACATTTTTCCGGAGAAGATAATCAAATGGCCAACAGGTATATGAAAAGATGCTCAACATTACAAATCATCAGGGAAAATGCAAATCAAAACCACAATGGGATATCACCTCACACCTAGTAGGATGTCTGTTATCAAAAAGACAAGAAATAACAAATATTGGTGAGGATGTGGAGAAAAGAGGACTCTAGTGCACTGTTGAAGAGAATGTAAATTGGTGCAGCCACTATGGAAAATGGTATGGAGGTTCCTCAAAAAATTAAAAATAGAACTACCGTATGATCCAGCAATCCCACTTCTGGGTATATATCTGAAGGAAATGAAGTCACTATCTTGAAGAGATATCTGCCCCCCATGTTCAGTACAGCATTATTCCCAATAGCTAAGACATGGAAACAACCTAAGTGTCTGTTGACAGATGAATGGCTAAAAAAAATGTGGTATACATGTACACAATGTAATATTATTCAGCCATAAAAAGAAGGAAATCCTGCCATTTGCAACAGAGATAGACCTTGAGGGCATTATGCTAAGTGAAATAAGACAGAGAAAGACAAATACCGTATGATCACACTTATATGTGGAATCTCAAAAACACTGAACTCATAGAAACAGAGAGTAGATTGATGGTAGCCAGAGGCGGGGTTAAGGGAGGGTGGATGGGTGGGGAATGGGTGAAGGTGATCAAAGGGTGCAAACTTCGAGTTATAAGATGAATAAGTTCTGGGATCTAATGTACAGCATGGTGACTATAGTTAACAATACTGTACTGTACTCTTGAAAGTTGCTAAGGGAGTAGATCTTAAATGTTCCCACCACACACACACACACACACACACACACACACACACACACACACACACACGCATAAAGGTAACTATGTGAAGTGATGGATGTGTTAACTAACCTAATTGTGGTAATCATCTTTTTGCAATATATACTTATACCAAATCATCATGTTGTATACCTTAAACATATACAATGTTATGTGACAAATCACTAAAGCTGGAAAAAAATAAGAAAACGAACGACTCAGTTAAAAAATGGAAAAAAAAAACCTTGAACAGACACCTCACCAAAGAAGATATTCAGATGGCAAGTAAGCATATGAAAAGATGCTCAACATCATGTATAGTTAGAAAATTGAAAATTAAAACAACAACAAGCTACCACACGATACCTATTAGAATGGCAAAAATCCAAAACACTGATAATATCAAATGCTGACAAGGATGCAGAGCAACAGGAATTCTTATTCGTTGCTGGCAGGAAGGCAAAATGGTGCAGCCACTTTGAAAGACAGTTTGGCAGTTTCTTACAAAGCTAAACACAGTCTTACCATACGATCCAGCAATTGCAATCCTAAGTATTTACCCAATCGACTTGAAAACTTATGTCCACACAAAAATCTGCAACCAATGTTTACAGTGTTAAAACCAATATTTGGCTTTATTCGTAATCACCCAAAACTGGAAGCAACCAAGATGTCCTTCAGTAAGTGAGTGGACAAACAAACTGGTACATCCAGACAATGGAGTATTTTTCAGCACTAAAAAGAAATTAGCTAGCAAGCCACTAAAAGACATGGAGGAATCTTAAACTCATATTGCTAAGTGAAAGAAGCCAGTCTGAAAAGTATTGTGTCTTAATCCATTTGGGCTGCTGTAACAGAAATACCATAGATTGTTGTAAACAACAGAAATTTATTTCTTATAGTTCCAGAGGCTGGGAAGTCCAAGATCAAGGCACTGGCAGATTGGGTGTCTGATGAGAGGGTCCACTTCCTAGACGGCTATTGCTTTCACTTTAACCTCACATGTGGGAAGAGTTGAGGGATCTTTGTGGGGTCTCTTTTATAAGGACACTAATCCCATCATGAGGACTCCACTGTCAAGACCCAATCACCTCCCAAAGGCCCATCTCCAAACACCATCACATTGGGGATTAAGTCTCAACATATGAATTTCAGGAGAGACACAAATATTCAGTCCATAGCGTACTGTATGATTCCAGTTATACGACATTCTGGTAAAGGCAAAATTATGGATACAGTAAAAAGATCAGTGGTTCCTGGAGAGGGCTTCCTGGAGAGGGAGGGATGAATAGGTGGAGCATGGAGGATTTTTAGGGCAGTGAAACTATTCTGTAAGATACTGTAATGGAGATACATGTCATTATACATTCGTCAAAACCCATAGAATGTACAACACTAAGAGTGGACCCTAACGTAAACTATGGACTTTGGGTGGTAATGATGTGTCAATATAGGTTAATCAGTTGTAACAAATGTACCTCTGGTAGGAGATATTGATAGTGGGGGAGGCTATGTGTGTATAGGGGCAGGGGGTATACGGGAACTTTCTGCTCAATTTTGCTGTAAACCTAAAACTGGTCAAAAGGATAAAGTCTATGAAAAAAATGAGAGACCTTAAAAGTAAAAACCCATCCGTTTTGTCAGATGTAATCCCGTCTTGAGTCAAATGCTAGACGATTTCTGTAGTACCTACTTTCCAACTCCAGGACTTTCAACAAGTCATGTGACCACTCTAGAGTTTGATTTATTTTCTACTTGAAAATGAAGAGTTGGGTTAGATCAGTTGTTCTTCTGCTTTTGAGTTTTTCTTGAAGAAGTAAATTAAAAATAGAAATCAGTGTAGGATTGTCAACTTTTCATTTTGTCAAATAAACATATTTTTAAAACTCCACCATCTACTGTCACCACTTCATTATAAAAAACATTTGGGTACAAAAAAATTAGGACATAATTTTTTAATAAAAGGCAATTGTTCAAATTGAATATCCTTTGTTTTATGGAAAAGTCTACATTTTCCTTTATTTTTCTAATTTTTCCATTAACTACTGAAAACTCTATCATATCTGGTGCCAGTTTGTGGATCAGCACTTGGGCTGACTAAATGATATCTTCCAACCCTAATATCCTGAGACTTTGTGCACAGGTATTTTTATTTTTTTGAGGGAGTTTGGTCCTGCGCTAACATGTGTTGCCAATCTTTTGCTTTTTTCTTTTTTCTCCCCAAAGCCCCAGTACATTGTTGTGTATCATAGTTGCAGAGTTGTAGCAACTAGCAACCAACTTCTATACGGGACGCCACCTCAGCATGGCCTGATGAGTGGTGAGTAGGTCCGCACCCAGGATCTGAACCAGCGAACCCCAGGCCACCGAAGCAGAACGCGTCAACTTACCTGCTATGCCACTGGGCCGGCCCAGTGCACAAGTATTTTTTGTGCTGCAGAAAGGTCCACAGTGTCAGTGCTGGTCCTAAGCAAAACAGTGAAGAATAACTATCAGCATTGAAGCCCCTTCTAGATATGCTGGGCATATTGTTGCTAATACTTAACCCTCTGGGGTAGGTATTAGAGATAGAACTGAGGCTTGGCAAGAGTAAGTAGGGCCGGCCCCGTGGCTTAGCGGTTAAGTGCGCGCGCTCTGCTGCTGGTGGCCTGGGTTCAGATCCCGGGCGCGAACCGATGCACCGCTTCTCCGGCCATGCTGAGGCCACGTCCCACATACAGCAACTAGAAGGACGTGCAGCTATGACATACAACTATCTACTGGGGCTTTGGGGGAAAAAATAAATAAATAAAAATTATAAAAAAAGAAAGAGTAAGTAACCTGCACAGAGTCCTCCTGTAGTGTGGCAACACCAGGACACAGACCCTAGCCTGTCTCGACTCCAAAGCCCGTTTTGTTTCTGCCCTTAGATTCTGGTTTTCCATGTAGCATTCTCTTCTTCTGGAAGCAATAATCTCCTCTTCTGAAAATGGCTGCTTCCCCGACTCCAGCATATGGATTACTCCAGGTCAATCTCCAGGCCATAGCTAATTCATCCAGGCCTGGGAACTTGTTGCAAGGGAGGCATGCCAGTTGGAGTTCTTCCTCATGCATTTGAGCTTATACCTCGAGAGGTTAGAATGCATTATGTTCCAATGCAGTAAACCGTAAAATCCAAGATTCAGTTGTTTTCAGCAGTCTGTCCGCCAGGAACTGGTCTGCAAGGAGAGAGAATGAAGTGACATCAAAGAGAAACAGAGGAGGGAGAACGCTGGCAGCTTCTACATCCCTAGATCCACTTGTTCCCGAGGCCCCTCACCCCCATCTTCCTATGGTTAGCTTGTTCCACCTTTCCTTGAATTTGGTGAGGCAACACATTCCTCCTTTTTCCTGAACCAATTCAGGTTGTGTCACACACAACCAGTATAGCTTAGATCTCAGTGCTCCTATTCTTCTCCAGGAAGGAGGCAGCACCACATCATAGTGGAAAGAATGTGGACTTCAGAGTAAGATCCGTGACAAGATGTGGACAAAACAATGCTTCATGGTGTTAGAGCTTTAGAAACTGTCAGAGCACTTATATTGAGCCAGCGCAGAGGGGACAAGAGACTGGGCTTTGTCTCAAACACCAGATGGTACATTTAAGCTGTTATTATGCCTGAGGACAAAGGTCTTAGATCTGTTTGAGGGAGGAAAACAAAACAACAAGCCTTGTATGTTCATTTTCAGTTCAGTGACTTTTGAAGTAACAATAAAAAGTGCAATTTATGAACTAAAACTCTCTTCTCCACCAGTATGCTTTGTAACTTTAACATTTTACAATTGTACTCATTATTTGGAACATATTATGCACATTCATATGGTTCAAAATTCAAAAGGTCCAAAAAGGAATACAGTGAAAATTCTCCCTCTCATCCCAGCCCCTGACCCAGTTAGGCCTCACTACCCCGCCCCAGGCAACCCGTGTAACCAGTTAAGAAATCTATCCAGAGATACTCTTTGCATGTATGTGTTGGCTTTTGCTGCATGACAAGTCACTCCAACACCTGGGGGCTTAAAACAATGAGCAGTATATTCGCTCAAGACTCTCTGGGCCAGCTGGGCAGTTCTCGTCCAGGCTTGCTCAGCGGGGTGGATGGTCTCCAATAGCCTTAGTGACATGTCTGGTGATTGACAGGCTGTTTAGACTAAGGAGTCTCCTCATATCTGGAAGTTGGATCAATGTCAATTGCTGTGACAGCCACACACCTTCCGTCACGCAGCAGGCTAGCCCAGCCTCACTCATGTGATGACAGAAGAGTTCCCAGCAGGAAAAGAGGGTATGCTTTAATGCACAAGCACTTTTCAAGCCTCTGCCTTCATCGTATTTGCTGATGAACCTTTGGCCAAAGCAAATTAAATCAAAGCAAATGGCCAAGTCCAGATTCAAGGGGCCTAGAGAAATAGACTCCACATCTTGAAGGAAAGAGCTGTAAAGTCACATTGCAAAAAGGCATACATGCAGGCTTGAGAAGAATTTGTGGCATTTTTTGCAGTCTGCCACTGCGTGTGTTTGTGAATATGAGTGTATGTATGTATGTGTGTGTGTGTATATATACTTTTTCCTATTTTTTACATGAATGGTAGGATACCATTTTATGGCTTTTTGTAAATAATTAAAACCTGTTTTACAAACCTTGATGTGTATCAAAACATACAAGTTTATATTTTAGATATAAAATATATCTCTTTATGTCAAATGGTAGCAAAATAGAATGGAGGGACCTGTACTTGACAGTAGAGAACAGAACAGACTTACCTTCAGTTTTACTTGGTACTTTTGCTCGAGCTGATTCATCATCTAATCAAGGGTCCCAGTATATAGCGTAGTTCTCTAGGATTAGGAAGTCAGCTTCTCACAGAAGTACCCACACAGTATCCAAATAATCAAAGGACTTCTTGGCACAAGGAGTCTCCATTTAATTCGAGCTATTCTCTTCTTGAAAGAAGGCTCATTTTTCAGTTATCTTTTATCCAAAATGGGGCTTGTATTGTCCCCCTTCAGGTCTCAAGTGTCACCTTTTCTGGAAGGCCTTTCCAACCGGTATGAAAGTATACCCCACTTCAACTCCTGGCTTTCCCCTGCCCCTCTCCAGCTTGATTCTTCCCTATAGTGCAATCACCACCTGACATAGAATGTATTTATCTGTTTGTTTGTTTATCATCTATCTACACCTCGCTCTAGGTGGCAGGGACTTTCTCTTGCTTACTGCCGTATCCCCAGCACCCAGAACAGTGACTGGCACATTGATAAGGCCCTTGATAAATATTTATTGAATGCATGAATATTGTGAATACTTCCACATCATTTATCTTTCTAAGTCCTAATGATCTCATCTTTAAGGTGGAGATGAGATCCGTCTTATACCGTCTTAATATCCGTCTTAATACCTCCTTCATTAGATTTCCATGCAGAGTAAACGAATTATGTGTGTATAACACCTCATATAATCTAGAGAGACCTCCATCGCTGTCAATCAGATGTGCTCACAGCCTTCACTTACACAAGGGGTAAATGTTCATAAGAGCAAGTAGTACCCTGCTTGGGACATTTGAACTCTGGAGTGGATCAAAAGCTTGTAAAAGAAAGAAAGTTAGCCTTTTATAAGGTTACTCTGGACTTGCCTTGCAGTATAGCAAACTAAGCACGTGTATTTGTCTCCTCGCCTCCTGATACTCCATTAAAATTAGAAAAATAAACAGAAAACTAAGCCCATAATACTGAGGATAATAGGATGGGTCATCAGTAGACAAGGGATTTCAATGAATTTCTGGAAGATATAAGATAGATAGAAATGTCTTGATGAGTGAAATGGAGTGGAGGAAACCACAGCCAAAAGCACTGGAGGATACAGCCAACCTGCTGAGCAGAATCCCAGAGACTGGAGTACCTCTGGGCAGAGGGTGAGAGTGAGATAGGAAGACCACTTCAGGAATTAATGAAAGCCCATCTGTTGAGCAACTGCACCCATCAGCTGCTCACACTCCCATACCCTCTTCCTCTACCGTCGCCCGTGTGCCAGTAGACAGCCAGTCATTTAGCCCTAGCCAAAAATCCAGGAAGAATATTCTCCAAAGAAACTGAATGAACTGTAGCTAAAGTGAGTGTTGGTGCCCCAGAGGTGCATTCTGCCACATAAGGTTTCCCACAACTCAAGACTAGCTCTAGCTCCTTCCCATTCATCCTAAAGCAACACATGCAAGTCAACAAGCCCCACCTAGGTATAGATGGACCAGTCAGGAGAGAGGATTTGTGGGGAAAGAGGAAATGCCCACTGGTTACTAGAATAATCAACCTTGTCTTCATTAATAAATGTAAAACATCAAGCAAGGATGAAGACCAGTAGGATGGAAGAGAAAGACACACCATTCTTGTACAGAGAGCTGAAGTCAGTCATTCACTCAGGCCTGGGACAGACTTCTTAGAGGGGAAGGAAGACACAACAGGGAGTGAGGAAGTAAAGGAGAGAGAGGACACATTCATTAAGCACGTACATCTGCCCTCGGGAGGCACAGAAATGAGTGAGATCAACCCCTCACTCATACTCTTAGGGATGGGGGAGGGCTTCGCAGAGAGGATGTCTGAGGGATTCTTAGATGGGAGGATGGTTAATTTTATGTGTCAACTTAGCTGTGTCATGGTGCCCAGATATTTGGTCAAACATTATTCTGGATGTTTCTGTGAGGGTGTTTTTTGGATGAGATTAATATTTAAATGAATGGACTCTGAGTAGAGCAGATTGCCCTCCATAATGTGGGTGGGCCTCATACCATCAGTTGAAGGCCTTAATAGAATGAAGACTGACTTCCCCCAGGGAAGAGGAAATTCTGCCAGCAGATGGCCTTTGGATTTGACCTGTAACATTGGCTCTTCTGTGGGTCTCCAGCCTGCTCACCCTGCAGACTTCAGAGCTGCCAGGATCCATTCATATGTATATCCACACACACATCCTGTTCTGTTTCTCTGGAGAGCCCTGACTAATACAGATGGGTATCTCTGGCTCTCTCCAAGGGCTCTCCAGGCCTGTTTTGCTCATGGAAAAGATGGGGGTTTGCCAGTAGATATTAGAGGGGCAATCACGGACTGAGTTGACAGGTGTAACCATAAAGTTGGCTAATGAAAATTTAGTGACCCAAAACACTTTTTTTGCCGGGCATGGACACAGATTGAATTTAAGGGCGATTGGAGATGCAAACTTCTTTACAGATAGTCTGACCTGAAAGACTTTCATGTGAACTAAGTGTCATCTAATTTAGAAAATAAAAAACTAGAGTGAAAGGATTATATATTTTTATAATCTAATCTTTTGGGACCATCATCATATACGCGGTCCGTTGTTGACCGAAACATCGCTATGCGGCACATGACTGTACTGGTTCCCCTCTCCTGCTCAGAGGCCTTGGCTGGACCCCCTGGCACACGGTTCTTGCTGTCCATGGTCCTTTGCTCACTTTCTCATTTCAGCAAGAAGATGTGGGTTTCCAGGAATGAGATCTCATGGCTCATGAAATTTTTTTTTAACCTGGGATAATATGGCTTAGGTGAAACAACAGAAAATGGCATTTTCAGTTATCTCTGTCTGAGGGGGTCTCCTTTGTAGTTTGTTCTTAGAATTCTTCCCTGAACTGAAACCCATAAGTTGACTTTTGACTTGTGTCTTTGCCTCTGTAATAACACAATGGAATCTGATTTTCTGACTTGTTCTAACTAAAATCCATGGAATTCAGTTATGTGAGCATAAATGAACATCATATTTTAAAACAAACCTCTCCGGGGGCCAGCCTGGTGGCGCAGCGGTTAAATGCGTGCGCTTTGCTTCGGTGGCTGGGGGTTCGCAGGTTCAGATCCTGGGTGCGCGCCGATGCACCGCTTGTCAAGCCATGCTGTGGCAGTGTCCCATATAAAAAGTAGAGGAAGATGGGCATGGATGTTAGCCCAGGGTCAATCTTCCCCAGTGAAAAAGAGGAGGATTGGCATGAGATGTTAGCTCAGGGCTGATCTTCCTCACACACAAAAATAAATAAATAAAAAATAAAAATAAATTTAAAAAATAATAAAAAAAACTTCTCCGGATGAGTCATATTTTTTTTCTCCTTTTCTTTCTGTGGCAATGGTAGGGCCAGCAATACAAGACTGGACCGCACTAGATACTCCGGAGCACCAAGATTTAGGGCCCAATCTGAGGTTCCAGATCAACATGTCAGAAACTTCTAGAGACAGATTGTTGACGAAAATTAGCAGGAGGTTTATCTGTACTAGAAAGCTAATCCCTTACTGTTTAGCAAGGGGGTCAGTGACTTGACAAAGCAGGCAGGGGGGAGCCACAATGCCCAGGGTGTTAAAGGAAAAACTCTTTTCTTTTTTTCAATTGAGGTAATATTCACATGACATAAATTTAACCACTTTAAAGTGTACAACACGGCGGTATTAGTACATTCACAAGGTTGTGCAATCATCACCTCTATCTGGTTCCGAAATGTTTTCATCACCCCAAAGGGAAATCCTGTACCCAGTGAGCAGTCACCCTCCACACCCCACCCCACCTCAAGCCCTTGAGAGAAGCCCTATTTTGCACAAGATTTCTGAGTGCCAAGGTTGGTTGGACCTAAGAATATTTTTTTTCTCAAGGGCTTTGAGGCATGAAGGAAAGAGCATGCATGGGCTTTAGGGTCAGATGCGGCCATGTTCTAAAGCCAGCTTTATCACTTATCTGTGTGACCCTGGGCTACTTGCTTAATCTCTCCAAGCTTCAAGTTGGGGGTGATATCTACTTCATATTCAGGGTTGAAATATCTGGAAAGGAATATTACTTAAGAATTGAAGGGGGCCGGCCCCGTGGCTTAGCGGTTAAATGTGCACGCTCCGCTACTGGTGGCCCAGGTTTGGATCCCGGGAGCGCACCCACACACCGCTTCTCCGGCCATGCTGAGGGCACAGCCCACATACAGCAACTAGAAGGATGTGCAACTATGACATACAACTATCTACTGGGGCTTTGGGGAAAAAAAGGAGGAGGATTGGCAATAGATGTTAGCTC
>JABWHU010000190.1:11871479-11891417 GCA_014189135.1 Dicerorhinus sumatrensis harrissoni | reverse complement strand
TGTTCATGTATCAATTCAAATGACTTGGAGGGAAAGAAAAAAAGTATTTAAATATCTCTGTTTGTTTATTAGATCATCATGGCACTAACCAAAAAAAAAAAAAAAAGGATTGAAACTCGTGTATTATGGCTGCTGGTCCTTGGGTATGTCAAGGGGAAGACCTCCATTTTCCAGGGTCTCCATGGAGGGCTCTGGGAAGCTTAAGCTTGGTCCCGATGTCCTTCCATTAGCCTTTAGCAGCAGGGAAGGCCTGGGGACTTATATTCAAGCATATTTCAGGACGTCAGCCTCTACTTCCAATCCTTAATACCATGTTTGGCTCGTAGATACTTAAGAATGATTGAATACATGAGGCAGTCATTACCCACCCAGGCAATTCTGGAGACATTTTGGGAATTGAGTCTGGTTGTTACTTGTGGGTCATAACTGTAGTTCTGTGGGAACCATGGGCCCCTAAAAGGGCAGGTGGGAATAGCCTTTTAGGGTTAGCAAGCAACATTACCCCTTTGGAGTTTGCTGATTCTTAGACTCTTCCACTGGAAGATCATGATGGCAGAGGAGAGTGAGTGGGAACCCTGGGCATGGGCCAAGTTTATTCTGTGGCCTTGTGTACCCTCAGAGGTACCCCAGTCTAAGAGGCACAGTTATGGGAAAGTCACTGGGCTCCCCACCCTTCTCTGAGGTGCAGGGAAACTCCCTCCTACATTCTCAAAGCACTCACAGTAGGCATTGGTCATTACTGGTCACGGTGGTTTCCGCGCTTTTCTGAATTGTATTCTGTGAACTCCGTCAGTGGATTTTGAAGGTTGAGGACAACTTGGTTCTGGGATCCCCGGCTGGAGGAGCCAAGCCAACAGGCTCTGGGCCTCTTGAATGCCTAGGAGTGATGAGGTCTGATCTCCTACATTCAGTCCAGATAGTTGTTTCCAGTTCCAATGGGCAGACATAACTTGACCTGCTTCAGCAAGTCTTAGCAAGAGGAGAGGTAGCAGGAGTTGGGACAAGCTGGAGCCTGTTTCTGTAACTCGGGTAAAGTCCCAGAAGGTAGTTCTGGGGCCTGGGGAAACTTTAGCGGTCAGTAAAGCTGTGATTCATTCAGGAGACATGGTTTGCTGGACTTCAGAGGTTCAGGAAGAGCAGGCATGGGTTCTTAGGCTTGGAGTAGGAAGGAGTGTGGCAGGTTGGCTAGATCCAAGGTCAGGACACTTCCAGTGTGAGTTTTGGAGTTCTCTTTTATCAGAGTTCCCTCAAATCTTGTCAAAATTCACTAAGAACCTCCTCCCTGTTTTCTGGCAGGTAAGCCACGGCCCATTGATGGCTCATTAGCCAGAAGTCTGAGTAAGGCAGCGTCATTGGTCTTCCTGAAAGCTCTTTGCATTACAGAATGAATGCAGAGATGTTATCAGCGACAGTACAGCCCCTTCCCAAGCCTTGGGCCCATCTCTGGAGACCACTTCCAGAAGGAAAGGGGAGCCGGGGGCCCTGATGACTAATGGGCCTCGGTTTGCCCACGTGTATGAAAAAATGACCCTAGAGCTCCTGCTAGTGAGGGGGACTTGTTTCTCTTTCTCTCTCTCTTTTTTTTTGCTCTGTCAATGGACTTCTGAAGAAACATGGGCTTTTTTGTTCATCCAGGGATAGGTCAGCCTTGGCATCTGTTCTGGGAGTTTCCCCTGAAGGTTCGTGTAATGGAACATCTTCTGGAAAGCAGGGAGGCGGTGAAGGAAGGCACACAGTACCACATGGGTGAGAGAAGCGGGGACACCTAAGAACTTAGAAGGGGAGGCAGCCCACTATGGGACGGGATGTTCAGTAGAGAGGGCTGGAGGCGAGGTGGGGAGTGATAAGAAGAAAGCTAAAAATACAGATCTGCCTTGGTTGATAAGCCCTGGTCAGAGATTTGGACTTTTTTCTAACAGAAATGAGAAATCTGAAACAGTTTTAAGTAGCAAAGGGGCACTATCAGACTTGCCATGAAAGACCCCTGTGGCTGCAGTGTGGGAACGGTTGGTGGTCTGCATGGGGGTAATGGTGGTGGAGTCAAATGAAATAGATGGATAGGCCTCAGTGTTGATCGAATATGGCAAGGCAGAGAGAAACCCCTAGTGACTTTTTGTCTTGGGCAAACAGTGGTGCCTTGGCCAAGAGAAGAGGGAGTGCAGGAGTGGGTGGAGGGGATATGATGAGTTTAGGTTTGGATATTCTGAGTCTGAGAAACTTGTGTGACATCAGACAAGGTTGTCCAGTCAGCGGTTGGAGAGAGAGCTCTGGTTAGAGACATAGATCTGGGGGCCATTGGCCCCTAGGTGGTGAGTGAAGCCAAGGAGCAGCTGAGCTGCCTCGGGGAGACTGTGGAGAGTAAGAAGGAGATCCTGGGACAGAGCCCTGAGGAAAGTCCACAGTGCTGGGCAGAGGAAGGGGAGCGAGCAGAGGAGACTGAGAAGAGGCAGCCGTGATGGAAGGAGGAAAACCAGGAGGGTACAGGGTCATGGCAGCCAGGGCAAGAGCGTGTTTCAAAATAGGTGAAAGTGGGCAACAGTGTCAAAGTCTTCCAAGAGGCCGTGAACAGAGTCCATTGGATTTTGCAACATGTGACCATTGGTGACGATCTTATTGAGAACAGAGGTGTGGTAGAGGTGATGCAGGTGTAGTAAGCTGAGAGGTCAGGAAGTGGAGAAAAACACACAGGACGCTTTGGGAAGTTTGGCTGTGAAGTGAAGGCAACAGGGCTTCCCTTGGGGGCATGGAGTTGGGGAGGGTATTACAGACATGTGAGTTCAGTATGTTTATATGTTTATGGAAAGGACCAATTAGAGAGCGGGCGATTGACCAGTCCCCGTTGAGGATATTTGGGTGTTTCCAGTTATGCTCCAATGATCGCACAGCCTTGTATGTACATCCTTACGCATCTGTCCAATTCTCTCCTCGGAATAAATTCCTAGAAGTGGAACTACTGGGTCAAAAATCTATATACATTTTAAATTTAGTTATATATTATCAAATTGCCCTCCACAAACTTTGAACCAATTTAGGCAACTATTTATTCATAATGACATCCTCCTAAACTTTGAATATTCTCCACTTTTAAGATCTTGTCACTACGACTGACCAAAAATACTTTTCATGGCTGTTTTATATTGCATTTCTTTGGTTTTTAATGAAGTTGGGCATCTTTTCCTATGTTAATGACTATTTTTATTTCATGAATTACCTGTTCATATCCATTGTCCATTTTCCTAATGGGATGATAGTCTCTTTTCATTTGTTTGTAAGAACTCTCTACTAAGGATATTAATTGTAACATAGTTTTTACCTATAAATTTGTTGTTTGTCATTTATCTTTACTTGTGATATTTTTCCCTATGAAAGTTGAAACTCATTTGATAGGCAGCTCTATCGTTCTTTCCTCTTGGTTAAGAACCTGGTGCCTCTGCTCAGCTCTGGCAGCTTGTTGGCAACCTCACCTTTTGACTGGCAAGAGTTTCACCACATTTCGTTTTTTTATACTCTCCTTTTCCAAGCCTCATTGGGGTCCACAGTTTTTGCAGATGGAAAAAAAGCCAATGTACTATTTGTGCTATTTTCTCTGGTGTCTTTGAACCTTTTCTGGGGTGAGCAGGCAGACTGTGAGTTGGCTTTCCTTGGAGTCTGGCTGGATAACCTCTACCTGGTAGACTGGCGAAAGCCCAGGCCGTTCAGTCCTGGGGGTGAGGTCCCAGGAGTGAACAGTTTCTACTCCCTGCGGAAAGTTCCCAAAGCACAGGTTAGGCCTCAACCTGTGCTCAACAATCCCTGGGGAAGGCCCAGCCATTCTGGACACTGCCTTCTACAGAAAGTAGTATCATGAACCCTCATGTACCCATGATTGTTCTAATTCTCTGAGGACTCAGGAGGTGATGGGTGTCAGCCCTCAGGCAACTGTCTCTTGTTGCCACTTTCCAATTCTTGACTGCTTTCCTTTCTTGCCATCCTTCTGTTGTCTTCCAGTGACCTTGGTGCTTGGATTACAGACGGAGATTAGATGTTGTCAGAAAATGTGCTCCCCATTGTTGGAAGAAAAGACATCAGAGATTAGTGTGTGGGAGAAAAGGAAAAGAATAGTTTTCACTTTATTGTACCTAGACAATAGCAGAGAAAATAACATGATAAACCCTCATGTACCCATCATCTAGCTTCAACATTTTCACTTCAAAGCCGGTTTTGTGTCATCAATATCTCACACACTTCTCCAAAGTATTTTGAAGCAAATTATAGACATCATAAAATTTTATCATCTGCAAATATTTCATTATATATCTCTTAAAGATTAAAAAATAAATAACCCCAAGATCATTATCACACCTAAAACAATTAACAGTAAGACAGTTTTTATGTGGATGGAACATAGGATAAGGAGTAGGAAGATATGTTTTGTTTTGTTTTTTCTGAGGAAGATTCACCCTAAGCTAACATCTGTTGCCAATCTTCCTCTATTTGGTATGTGGGTCACTGCCACAGCGTGGCCGCTGATGAGTGGTGTAGGTCTGCACCCAGGAACTGAACCTGGGCCACTGAAGCAAAACACGCCAAACTTAACCACTCGGCCACGGGGTTGGCCCACGAGATCTGATTTTTTAATTCTACTTTACTGTACAAAATCTCAGGCAAGACAGTTAACTTCCCCATACCTCAGTAATTACTTTCACGAAGAAATAGGAGTCTTTGCCTCAAATTAATAACATTGGTCATATTTACAGAAAGGCTTCCTTTGCTAAATTTTTTTTTTTTTTTTTTTTGCTGAGGAAGATTTGCCCTGAGCTAACATCTGTGCCAATCTTCCTCTATTTTTTATGTGGGTTGCTGCCACAGCATGGCTGATGAGTGGTGTAGGTGTGAGCCTGGGATCCGAACCCGCGACCCTGGGCCCAGAAGCAGAGCCCGCCAAACTTAACCACGATGCCACAGGGCCAGCCCCTAAAAAGTTTTTTTAAAGAATAATTTTATGTCTCGAGCTCTCAAAGTACCTTTATCTGGAATTTTATTTATTTGTATAACTAAGGTAGCGAAAGGTTGAGCGTTATTTTTCAGATAGAGAAACTGAGGGCTAAAGTGACTGAGTTACTTGTTCAGGGTTATAGGAAGGCAGGGACAGAGCCAGAGTTAGAAAGGGCTCTCGAGGGAGGCAGGAAGCCTGCAAAGAGTGAAGCACCAAAAGAGGCCCCCCCAACACCCTCGACACGGGGGAGAATGGGAGGGACAGAGGCAGCCCTTGAGGCATCGCCAGCTGTGCCCTCTGCTAACCAGGCAGGCAGAGTGGATCAGAGCGTCCCCGGGACAGTGACTCAGGCTGTCCCACACCTCCCATGCCTGGTAGATTTGGCACATGATCAATAACACTGATTGAATAGAAATTAAAAGAAAAAAAACCACAACAAAACAACAAAAAAGGGGAGAGAAAAAGAGCAGGAAGAGCCTTGACATTTTAGCGCTAAGGGGGAACTTGGAGATCAGAAAGTCCAAACTCGTTTTGCAGTTAAGGAAACTGAGGCCCAGACAGGCGAAGTGACTTTGCCAAAGTGGCATGAATCAGGGCTGACAGGGCCTCCCCACTGAGTCTCTCCAGCCTCTGGACTCTAATTGGTTCTCTCGGGGGTGACAGAGGTGATTCGAAGTCACCAGAGAAGGGGAGGGGATCTCTTCAGTGTCTACGTCCCCAAAAGTTGGTTAAGATGCCAGTCAGGTCATTTGTGGCCTGATGGCATGGGAAACGCTCAGCCTGTCCCAGCCACTTTGGTGACCGGGTCCCTGACAATCCTGCCTTGAGCCTCTGCTAGCAGGCTCTCCTGAGATGCCTCCCTCCCCGAGAAGTTCTGGATTCAGAGGGGCAGAGAGGCAGATTTTGAGAACCTCCCAAAGGACAGTGTCCTTGGCATTGAATAAGGGTTTCTGCTTTGTCTGAGATTAATAGTGCCTTTTTATTTCGCATTTGCATTGGCCAGCCCATTCATTTTTAACCTTCTGGGGTCTTTTTGTTGTTGGTGAGTCTGATGTAAGCAACCTGTAATTTGACTCTCATTTTTACCCCGTTCTGAGTCTTTCCCTTTCTATTAGGGGAACTTGCCCTTTGATAATTATTGCCGTAACTGATCTATACGTGGTCTGACTTCCCCAAACGCATTACCCGAGTCTAATCATGAGAAAAACATCAGATAAATCCCAATCGAGGGACATTCTATGAAATATCTCATCAGTCTTTCTCGAAACTGTCAAAGTCATTGAAAACAAAGAAAGTCTGAGAAACCATTACAGCCAAGAAGGGCCTAAGGAGACACGATGACTAAATGTAATGTGGTATCCTGGATAAGATTCTGGAACAGAAAAAGGACATTAGGTTAAAACTAAAGAACTCTGAATAAAATATGGACTTTAGTTTAGTTTTCTTTTATTTATTTATTTTTTTTTTTAAAAAAGCTTTTCCACAAGAAAACTCTAGGCCCAAATGACTTCACTGGTGAATTCTACCTAACATCTAAGGAAAATACACTATCAATTCTACACAAAATCTTCCAGAAAATAAAAGATGAAGAAATGCTCCCCATATTAAAAAAAAAAACTTAACTGTAAAAGAATCATAAACCTAAACATAAGAACTAAAACTATAATAACCTTTGGGACGGCCCCGTGGCTTAGCGGTTAAGTGCGTGCGCTCTGCTGCTGGCGGCCCGGGGTTCAGATCCTGGGCGCGCACCAACGTACCGCTTCTCTGGCCATGCAGGGGCTGCGTCCCACATGCAGCAACTAGAATAATGTGCAACTATGACATATGACTATCTACTGGGGCTTTGGGGAAATAAATAAATAAAATTATAAAACTATAATAACCTAAAACAAAACAGAGGAGAAAAATTTAGTGACTTTACGAAAAGATTTCTTGACTACACAAAGTGGCATGAACTCTAAAAGAAAAAAGATAATAAATTGGACTTCTTTAAAATTCACAGTGTTTTCTTTTCAAATAACACTGATAATAAAATGAGAGGTCAAGCTGCAGACTGAGAGAAAATATTTGTGAAATATATATCCATCAAAGGACTTGTACACATAATATGTAAAGAACTCTTACAACTCACTTATAGGAAGATAAAAACCCAATAAAAAGTTCACAAAATATTCCAAAAGACACTTCACCAAAGAATATTTATGGGTGGCAAATAAGACACTTCACCAGAGATTTTACATATACAGACACAGACACACACACACACACACACACACACACACACACACACACACACATCAAATAACATCATCAGTTATTTGGGAAATGCAAATTAAAACCAAAATGAGATGCCACTATACCCACTAGAATAACTAAAATTAAAAAGACTGAAAATATCACTTGTTGGCAAGGATGTGGAGCAACTGAAACTCTTATGCATGCTGGTGGGAATGCAAAATGGTCTAGCCCCTTCAGAAAACAGTTTGGAGGTTGTTATAAATTTAAGCATAGATTTACCATATGAGTCAGCAGCTTCTTTCCTAGGCATTTGCTCAAAAGAGAAGAAAGTATTTGTCCATATATAGACTTGTACATAATGTTCATAACAGTGTTATTCATAAGAGCCCCAAACTGGAAACAATCCCAATGTCCAGCAACTGGTGAATGGAGAAACTAATTGTGGTATATCCATATAATGGAGTACTACTCAGCAGTGAAAAGGAACAAATTACTTCTACAGGCAACAATATGGATGAATCTCAAAAGCATTATGCTAAATGAAAGAGGTCAGACACAAAAAACTACGCATATAGTTCCATTTGTATGAAATTAAAGGACAGGCAAAACTATAGTGATAGAAAACACATCAGTTGTTGCCAGAGGCCAGGGGTAGGAGGAGAGATTTGACTGCAAAAGGGCACAGGGAAACTTTTGGAGAAGACGTGGAAATGTTCTGTAATATGATTGTGGTAGTGGTTACGTTACTATATGTATTTGTCAAAACACAAAATTGGTTACTTAAAAATAGTGAATTTTCTTATATGTCAATTTTACTTCGATAAAGCTGACACAGAACCAAGGAGGTGCCAAATATATTTTTTTTCCTGCCCTTATTGTGTAACAAAAGTCCTACCTCTTCCTAATGAATGGGGGCAGATACCCCTGCAGGACGGTGACTTATTTTCTTGCTTATCTGTTGGATGAGGATCCCAAAGTGATCAGGAACAAACCATAGCTTACAGCTCAGTGGGACTCTTGCTGAGTCTTCTGGTGGCACCAGGACCTCTAAACCCACATTGCTTGGAGTTCCAGGATTCGAATGCACAAATTCCTCAAGTTGGGTCACTGGGAGTCGTGGTAAGCAGGGCTTCTCATACTCCTACCCCTTGATTCTCAGACCCATGTATTCTACTATTGGGAACATAGCACCTCATAAAGGTCATTGATTTAGAGAGTATACTGCATCGTGGAGGATGGCACACCATCCTTGTAGGCTACTGCCTACAAGCTAGTAACTCAGCTGTACCTTCAAAAGGCTGTTCCATCGCTCTGTCAGGCTACCACCCTCTAGATGGTGTCCATCTAGATGGTGTCCATATACTGTGGCCAGTGGATTCCATGGTCATGTGCCCACTGCCACCCCTCCTTTGCCCCAACGTATGTTCCTTAGTCTCATGCTAGATAATGTGGGGTCTTGTGGCAGTGGATTGAATCTGTTGGCTGTCAGATAACATTGCTGGGTGAGGCTGTGTGGGCAGGAAAGGCCTTGATATACATGTCAGTTATGGTCAAGATAAATTGCTAACCATTTCAAGGTGGAAGAAGTCCAGTGTAATCAACTTGCCACCAAGGGGCTGGTTGGTGTCCTCAAGGGATAGTGCCATATCAGGGGCTCAGCTTTGGTCTCTATTCAGTAGTATGCTGGTAAATGTTTAACCACCTGCTCTCTGAGCAGAGGGAGGGATATGTGGGTACTCATTTGTAGCATCTGCTGATCTCTATGTTGTAAATACTTCCACCGTGGCCAATTTCAAGATACCAACTTGATGTCAACTGATTCGCCAAGTTCCTGAAAAAGTTGACTCTCCCAAGCCAGTACAGGCTGGCTGCAGCACACTACTGTCTCTGCTGGCAGGCTGGATCTTCAGCAGTAGCAGTAGAGGGTGAGAGGTGAGCCCACACTGTTGAACTCGTCTGTAACCTCCATCTTGGCCACCATGGCTACTCTGTTCATGCACAACTGTGTCGGCACTGGAATGGCTGATGACAGAGGTTGGTTGGCATGAACTGGCTGAGTGGCCCTGACCCCTTGAGTGTTTGGTGCCTCTTCCATGGTGGATGCACTCTGGTGGACAATAATATGAGATACAAAAGATACACTTTGTGCTCACTACAACAGCCTTTCCCACATGCCTCTTCCCCTGACCTCTTTGCCCCTGATCTTCCAATATCCCCACCCCCACCCCTAGACCTCATGACCAACCAGCCAAGCCACCCACCACTGTCCATGAGTTTATATATGTTCTTATCCAAGGCCACTTCTCTTTCCACACAACGTGAAGTTATGCCCACTGGAAGGATTTCCCCTCACCACTGTCTGGAGCAGTGGTGCATCAGAAGTCCATTTTCACTTTGCACCCACCTGTAAAGCTGCCCATTTTCCTCCTCCATTAGCTGCTCATAAGGGCCCCAGCATGGAGCCATACATGTGAGCTAAGGAGAGATACTGGTATAATAGTCCCAGATGACACGAGGGTCTCGGTAGTTGGCTCATTCAGCTTACTTGTGCCCACTTGTCCTGCTTGTACCTGACCCTGTCTTACAACAGTGTTGCTGGGTCCACATGACCTTATGACCCAGTGACTCTGACACGAGCCAGCTCATGATGAGCAGTTCTGGTCACATGGTTATTTGATGTCTCATGGTCAATCACTCCATCTCTCCTAGGAACCAATGCATGCCAGGAGCTGATTTTTAGATTCTTTGCTGAAGATGGCATAGCCTTGTTTCAGAACTCTAGGAGTCTATGTTGTGATTCTCCTTTTGGGATTTAGCATAAACCCCATACATCTTTTCAGAGCACAGATACCTCTACTATTATGGTAGAGGTCTGCCAGTTTGGCTTCTTGCACTTCAGCCTGGACCTACTGTAGAAACTTTTCTTTCTACTGAACTCCACTTAAAACTAGCCATCCTTCTATGTCACACAGTAAATGGGTCAGACTAGTATTCCCAAGTATGGAATATGCAGCTTCTAGAACCTGAAGCGTCTCATTAGGCATTATGCTTCCTTCTTAGTGGTGAGAGGTGCAATTTGTCCTTTACTTCATAAAGGATGTCCTAAAATGCCCCAGGCCACTGGACGCATAAAAATTTCACTGATATGGTAGCCCTTTTTTGTAATAGACTTTATTTTTTAGAGCAGTTTTAGATTCACAGCAAAATTGAGCAGAAAGTACAGAAATTTCCCAGATACCCTCTGCTCCCATACATGCACAGCCTCCCCCTTATCAATATCCCATCACCAGAGTGGTACATTTGTTACAATTGATGAACCTATATTGACAACCATAATCTCCCAAAGTCCATAGTTTACATTAGGGTCCACTCTTGATGTTGTACATTCTATTGGTTTGAAGAAATGTGTAATGACATGTATCCAATATTATAGTATCAGAGTATTTTCACTGTCCTAAAAATCCTCTGTGCTCTGCCTATTCATCCTTCCCTCCCCCTAAGCCCTGGCAACCACTGATATTTTTACTGTTTCCATAGTTTTGCCTTTTCCAGAATGTCATATAGTTGGAATCATACAGTAGGTAGCCTTTTCAAATTGTCTTCTTTCACTTAGTAATATGCACTTAAGTTTCCTCCATGTCTTTTCTTTTCTTTTTTTTTTTTTAAAGATTTTATTTATTTATTTTTCCCCCAAAGCCCCAGTAGGTAGTTGTATGTCACAGTTGCACATCCTTCTAGTTGCTGCATGTGGGACACGGCCTCAGCATGGCCGGAGGAGCGGTGTGTCGGTGCGCACCCGGGATCCGAACCCGGGCCGCCGGCAGCGGAGCACACACGCTTAACCGCTAAGCCATGGGGCCGGCCCCCTCCATGTCTTTTCTTGGCTTGATAGCTCATTTCTTTTTAGTGCTGAATAATATTCCATTGTCTGGATCTACCACAGTTTATTTATCCATTCACCTACTGAAGGACATCTTGGTTGCTTCTAAGTTTTGGCAATTATGAATAAAGCTGCTATAAACACCTGTGTGCAGGTTTTTGTGTGGACGTCTTTTCAACCGGGCCTTTGACTCTTCATAGGATTTATCTCTCATCCTTTGAAACCAATATGTCATGTCAAGCCCTCCAATATACTTGCCACTTTTGTTTATTGATACAGTGGATCCATTCTGCAAATGTTCAAATAGTCCAAATCCTTTCAGTCTCTTTTATGACAGAGGAAAGAGAGTTACCATAGCCCTGGGGCAAGGCCATAATGTATGTTGTTGTCCATCCTTGTGCATATGAACAGTTTCCGGTCCTCCTTCCTGGGAGGGATAGAAAAGAGCTCAACTACCATATCAATGGCTGCATACCATGTACCTGAACTGGAATGACTCCTCAGAGTTGAATTGAATTGAAGCAAGAGGACCAGGCCTCTGTCTCGCTGCCTCAATCCGTCAATGGATTCAGGCTGCCCCAGAGGGGGGCCTCACCTTGGGTGAAGCAGCTCTTTTCAGCTGAGGGCGGTGCCTGGGGAGGGACTCAGCTGTGAACAGCCAACACTACCGGCAGCTGGGAGAACGAGTGCTTTGGTCCTGAAGGGGAAAAATCTAGGCTGCATCCCACAGCATCTGCTATAGATATTAGTCAAACAAGTGGAGATGTGGAGTAGGTAGGTGATTAAATGGGTCTGGAGTTGGGAGAGATATCTGACTGGAAACAGAAAGGTAGGAGAGCATGCAGCTGGGAGCAGTGGTGGTGATGGTGGTGGTGGTGGTGGTGATGGTGGTGGTGGTGGTAGTGGTAGTGGCAGCAGGACTGTGAGCAAGTGAAAGGCCTCACAGCGCTGAGCCTGCCGCCCACCCTGGAGCCTTAGAGATGGGCACCGAGATCAGCTGCAAGATCCAGAGTGCCATTAAGGGGAAATTGTGAGAATTAGGAGCTCATGTTGGCTTCATGATGTATTAGATAAACTGTGCTCTCTTACAACTTCCCCTTCTAGTCTAAAGTCTTCTGATACCAACATCTTTGATAATCATGTGCCTTCCAACATGAGCAGTTTCAGTCGGGAGATGAGAGAAGGCATGGAGCTGCAGTGTCACCCCTTGCAGTTTCTAGCACTGGACCTGAAAAAAGAGATTCCAGAGTTTCTACAAGTTCACAGGAGCAGAAAACCATGAATATCAGACAGACTTATGATGATGGAGCTGTAACCTGAGTAATGTCAACAGGGAAGCCTCTGAGGGAGCCAGCACCCTCTTAAGATGTGATGGATATCAAGCTGGAACCAGGTGATCTCATTGATGAAGACCTCAGTTTTGTGCAGGAGAATCCCTTACCTCAGAAAAAACCTACAGGAACACTTACATATGGTTCTTCTCACCCTTCTATTGAAATTTATCGACCACCTGCAAGTTGAAGTGCAGACAGTGGTGCTCAGTTAAACAAGTTGCAATTTCAACAGCAGCAAAACAGGATTCATGCTGCTAAGTAACTCAATATACAGAAGAGCAGGGTATATGAATCAGGACGTTTGTGTGAACCAGAAGTGCTTAACGGCTTAGAAGAGACTTATAGTCCCTTCTTTAGAAATAACTCAGAAAAAATGAGTATTGAGGAAGAAAACTTTCAAAAGAGAAAGTTGCCTATGGTAAGTTCAGTTGTTAAAGTAAAAAAATTCAACCATGAGGAAGAGGAGAAGGAAGATGGTGATTGTGGGTCCCATACAGGAAGCATCTCCAGCAGTGTGTAAGTGCCAGCAGAGCCTGAAAGGAGACTTTCACTTCCACCGTCTAAACAAGCTAAGAAGAATCTAATTTGGAAGGCTGTATCTGAAGCTCAAGAATCTATAAGAAAAACAACTAACTATTCTACAGTCTCCCACATATAGACACTTCTGGTTGCTCCCAGAACTCGAACTTCTCAAGAATTGCTAGCAGAAATGGTCCAGGGGCAAAGCAGGACCCCCGAATAAGTCCCCCCGTTAAAGAAGAGGAAACAGAATGAGATAATGTAGAAAAAAGTCAAGGAACTCAACAGAAGCCATTGTTATTGCAACTGCAAATTGACCCAGTAATGGCAGACACTCTGCAGATCAGTCAAGATTACTATGACACAGAATCCATGATCCATGCAGACACAAGATCATTTATTCTGAAGAAGCCAAAGCTGTCTGAGGAAATAGCGCCACCAAACCAAGAGTTGGGACAAAGACTGCAGATACCCTTCAGGTACTTTCAGGACACCTTGTGCATACACGAGATCTTGTACAACCAGAAAAACCCGCAAGTCCCAAGTTTATAGTGATGTTGGATGGTGTCCCCAGCCCCACAGGATATGTGTCAGATCAAGAGGGGACATGCATGGGCTTTGAAGGAATGAAACCCGTAAACCAAATAGCAGCCTCAAACAAGGGGCTCAAAGATCTCCTCCCACAGCAGCTGCAGTTGATGAGCAGGCAGCTTGATGACCCACATGGCAGCTTTTCAATCGCAGAGATGAGGGAACTGAGTGTGGCCCAGAAACCAGAAAAACTTTAGGAGCTGCCTGTAAAAATGGGGATGCGTGTGCTAACCATCATCCTGTTTCACCTTGCAAAGCCTTCCCCAATTGCAAATTTGCTGAAGACTGTTTGTTTGTTCCTCCAAATTGTAAATATGATGCAAAATGTACTAAACTAGATTGTCCCTTCATGAGTAGAAGAATTCCAGTACTGCCTCCAAAACCAGCAGCTAGAACACCAGCACCACCTTCTAGTAGTCAGCTCTGCCTCTACTTCCCTGCTTGTAAGAAAATGGAATGTCTCTTCTATCGTCCAAAACCCTGTAGATTGAACACTCAGCGTACAAGACCTGACTGCATGCTTTATCATCCCACTGTTACTGTACCGCCATGACATGCCTTGAAAAGAACTGGACATCAAACCAGTGAATGACACCTGGTCCTACCTGGCACAAGACTGTGGAGTTTTAAAGTTTCCATCTACTGATGACAGACATTCTACAGAACTTTTCAAATCTTTGAAAGTTGAAATATATTGCTTTCATAATATGAAAAAAAAGAAACGTGGGAGTCTTTGTCATAAAGATGTTATCCAGAGCCATGAGACCAGATGAAATCACCAAGAGAGTGAAAGTAGATTAAAACAAGAAAGCGAGAACCAAGGGCTGAGCCCTGGGGGCCCTCCGACATTGAAAGAGAATCCATGAGGGCAGAGATCCTTCTCCTTTTGTTATCTGATGTATCCCAAAAGCTTAGAACACAGTAAGTGCTCAATAAATATTTGTTGATTAAATTAAATAAACTTCAGGAAAAGAAAGTCCAAGAGGGAAAAAGGATTCAAAATCATGTCACGTATCCGGGAGGAATTATTATGTGTTATGGACTGAATGTGTCCCCTCCAAATTCATATGTTGAAGCCCTAAACCCCCAATGTGATGGTATTTGGAGATGGGGCCTTTGGGAGGTAATTAGGTCATGAAGGTGGGGCCCTGGTCTGATGGGATTAGTGCCCTTAGACGAGGAGATGACAGAGAGCTTGATCTCCTTCTGTCTGTGCAAACACACTGAGGAAATGCCATGTGAGGACACGGTGAGAAGCGGGCCCCATCTGCAAGCTAGGAAGAGAGCCCTCACCAGAACCCCACCATGCCAGCACCCTGACCTCAGCCTTCCAGTCCCCAGAACTGTGAGAAAACAAATTGTTGCTCCTTAAGCCACTCAGTCTCTGGCATATTATTATGGCAACCCGAGCTGACTCACATATTACGTACCCTGGCAGATGCACTGACCCTCCCCCAAGAAAATCTCAGCAGGGAAAACAAACAAAATTATCAGCAACCAAGAGCAGTCAGCTGTCAATTTCAGGCCAGGTTCTGTACAAAACAAATTCCAAAGAGCAAGATGTGGGTAACCAGAGGACCAGGTGAGCAGCCCTGGCCTGCCATGGGGCAGTGGTGTCATTTTGGGAAAAGCACTCCCACTTCTGCCCCTGCCTTCACTACCGGCCAACTGAGAAGGTTGGACTCTATGAGGTTTGTGAATACGTGCTTTTATTATTTTTAAATATAGAGGTAATTCTTGTTCATTTAAAAACTTCAACCACTGCAGAAATATGTGGAGGAGAATATGAACGCTCCCCCTGCCCTTCTCTCTGCCGAGTTAACCACAGTCGCCAGTGTAGCACCCATCCTGTCAGACCATTTTCTGTCATGACCCTGCTCAAATTTTTACCCCTGCATGAAGCCTTCCCATGTCCCAGGTCCCATCTTTTGTTTCTGTTTTTTCCCTGGCATTTTATACGAGAAGACAGAGGTTAAGGGAACTGAAGGCAAAGCAAAAGAGCTGCTTCTGTGAGCAGGTTATGGAGGCAGCAGTTCAGAGCACCACACACTCCAGAGTAGGAAATGTCTGAAGAGCCATTTATGGAACCATCCAACCCAGCATCCGGCTGACAAAGAGAGCAAGTATGGCTGGATGCTACCACGGGTGGGAAAGGAGAGTCACAGTGTATACCTTAAAAGACAAATTTTGAGTGTATTTTGTCATTTAATTTTTTTTTTTGGTGAGGAAGATCAGCCCTGAGCTAACATCCGTGCCAATCTTCCTCTTGCTGAGGAAGACCAGCCCTGAGCTAACATCTATTGCCAGTCTTCCTCCTTTTCTCCCTCTTTTTCTCCCCCAAGCCCCAGTAGATAGTTGTATGTCATAGTTGTACATCCTTCTAGTTGTTGTATGTGGGACACCACCTAAGCATGGCTGGACAAATGGTGCATTGGTGCGCACCTGGGATCCGAACCCGGGCTGCCAGTAGCGGAGTGCACGCACTTAACTGCTAAGCCATGGGGCCGGCCCCCTTAATTATTTTTATTGAGGCATAACATACACAAAGTACGCAAATCTTAAGTGTATGACTTGGAAAAGTTTTACACACACACACACACACACACACAGCCACACATACACAACCCTATGCAACTACCACCCAGACAAGGAATATTTCCAACACCCTGGAATTTCCCTATGCCCCTTTCTAAGCAACCCCTCCATTCAAGGTAACCACTGTTCTGACTTGTATCACCGTCTGTTAGTGTTGCCTGTTCTTGAACTTCATCTCAATGGAATCACACGGCATGTAGTATTTTATGTCTGTCTTCTTGTGCTCATGGTTATGTCTGTGAGAGTCCTCCAAGTCATTGCATGTAGCAGTGTCTCATTCTTTTTTATTGCTAAGCAGTATCCAGTTGTATGACTGCATCATGATTTTTTCATCCTTCCTACTGCTGTTGGACATTTGATGTGCTTCCCGTTTGGGGTTATTATGAATAAAGCTGCCCTGATCGCGTTTTCTGACGGGCATACGTGCTCATTTCTCTTGTGGATCTACCTAGGAGTGAGGTTGCTGGCTCACGATTTGTTTCTTAAGGAAATATTCAGAAGGATTTGCCCTTGCTGTGAATGCTGAGGCCACAGAAGGAGCTATGAAAATATTTGTGGAATGATGAGACACAAATGTGCCTGACAACATTATCCCCCTCTGGAAGGCGCAGCAGCCAGAGGCTGACCTAAAGACCCCCAAGACTTGGGAGAGATTATCTTGGCAATCCCCAGGGCCAGGAGTGAGACTGAGTGGCTCATTCCAAGGTCAACGTTTCAATGACCTCCCAGGCTGTTATCTGTGCCTTGTGACTTGGCCCCCACAGTTCGATGAATGACTTGGAGGAATAAATTCACATTTTCAGAACTGCAGACATGCTTGCTCAGCTCAAGCGAGGGTCCGTTCCTCCCTAGAGGAGGACTTTGAGTTTGGGGAAATTAGCCCTGATTAGCGGGAAGCCAAGGAACAACTCAGCAGCCCCAGTCCCAGCAGGACCAGAGCTCCTGAGGAGCTCAGCTTGTGGTACCACCAGGGCCAGCAAATCAGAGTCCGAAAGCAGAGGGGGCAGTAATCCTTGAGAAATCAGATGGAGATAGCCTCACTCGTTCAGAACCTCACAGTTGTGTGGGCTCAGTCTGGGATGCTGGAGACTTTTGGCTGCACCGGAAGCCTAGTGAGCACTTTTTACAACCAGACACATCATAGCATCTTTAGAATCCGACTGGAAACAGTTTACGAGAACATTTACTTACAGTCATCTGTCTGATGGCACCCAGCGCAGCCTCCGGCCCTCTCGCACAGCACCGGGACTCATTCAAAAGCAGCAGGAGCAGGGCCAGCCCAGTGGCATAGTGGTTAAGTTAGCACGCTCTGCTTTGGAGGCCTGGGGTTCACAGCTTTGGATCCCAGGTGCGGAGCTATGTACTGCTTACCAAGCCATGCTGTGGCAGGCGTCCCATATATAAAGTAGAGGAAGATGGGTGCAGATGTTAGCCCAGGGCCAATCTTCCTCACCGAAAAAAAAAATGCAGTAGGAGGGAATGATCAGTGAAGTGGTGTTGGACAAGGGCTTCCCAGCCAGGACAAGTCCCTCCCTGGGGCCTCCTTATCACCCCCCTTCCCTGACAGAGAGCGGAAGGCTGCAGCACAGCCTAAGCCCATGAGGGCTGGTGGGGGGTGGCAGGGGGCACCCTGAGCACAGGTGTGATCAGAGTTGTGGAGAATCAGCACAGGAAAGTGTGTGCCCTTCAGGGCCATTGAGTCAGTGGGTTACCAATTCCACAATTATCAATGTGTGTTGGTAGATGAAAAAACATGTTCAGAGGTTAAGAAATGTACTCAGGATCATGCAGTCATCAGCAGCGCTGGAACCAGGACCCACTCCTGCTCTATGCCCTCCAAGTTCCCCCTCTTTCCACTGCCTCTCCTTAGCAGCACCAACCCTGATGGAGGCTGACTCAGGCAGGAGACCACGTGAGGCCTTAAGAATGGGGTCGGAGATCCATGAATCATTGTCCACTGGGGGAGGTTCTCAAGCAAGCATGCTGGCTCCTGTTCCAGCCCCACGCCACTTCTCCAGCCTTCCCCTGACCTGCCAGCTAATCTTCTCAGCCTTCAGGCCTTTCTCAAATACTGCCACCTCCAGCACGTCTCCTGATCTCCCCAACAATTTGAATCACCCCTTTTAGATCTCCCATAGTTTTTGTTTGGTTTTGTTTTTAAAGAAAAAAACGTATGTCAGAGGTTTATTTAGGGAACCAGCAGGATAGCAAAGACGGCTCCCAGGAGAATTTGAAGAACAGGGTATTTATAGAAATTGT
This sequence comes from Dicerorhinus sumatrensis harrissoni, assembly GCA_014189135.1. NCBI lineage: Eukaryota > Metazoa > Chordata > Mammalia > Perissodactyla > Rhinocerotidae > Dicerorhinus > Dicerorhinus sumatrensis. The sequence goes on along the minus strand of JABWHU010000190.1, from coordinate 11,873,023 downwards.
TAGAATAAGATGAGTGGGTCAGATACAAAACTGGTATCTTTGGAATTATCTTTTCTACCTGAGAGAAATCATTTGCACTCTGCCTGACAAAAATCTATGAGTTAATATGGAGCTTCACAGACCCAGAACCTTTAGTCAATATTCAACAGAAAGTAAAATACAGGTGTGGACCCCTAGATCAGGAGTCAGCAAATAACAGCCATGAGTCAAATCCAGCCCTCCACTTGTTTTTGTAAATAAAGTGTTATTGGAACCCAACCATGTTCATTTGTGTATTTATTATCTATGATTGCTTTCATGCTACATTGTCAGAGTTGAGTAGTTACATAGCTGTGACAGAGACTGTATGGCCTACAAAGCTGAAAATATTTACCATCCAGCTCTTTACAGAAAGTTTGCTGACCTCTGATCTTTCATGGGTTTTTTCTTTTACAATTTTTTTGTATGTATGGTAAAATACACATAACAAAATTTGCCATGTTAACCGTTTTTCATTGTACAATTCAGTGGTGTTAAATACATTCATATTGTTGTGCAACCATCACCACCATCTATCTCCAGAACCCTTTGTCTTGCAAAACTGAAACTCTATACCCATTAAACAATAATCCTCCTTTCCGCTCCCCCCTCAACCTCTGGCAACTACCATTCTACTTTCTTTCTCTATGAATTTGACTGCTCTACATACCTCATATAAGTGGAATCATACAGCATTTGTCTTTTTGTGACTGGCTTATTTCACTTAGCATAATGTCCTCAAGGTTCATCCACATTGTAGCATGTGACAGGATTTCCTTCCTTTTTAAGGCCAAATAATATTCCATTGTATGTATAGTCTACATTTTGCTTATCCATTCATCCATCAATGGACACTTGGATTGCTTCCATGTTTTAGCTATTGTGAATAATGCTGCTATGAACGTGGATGTAAAATATATCTTCGAGACCCTGCTTTCAATTCTTTCGGATATAAACTCAGAAGTGGCATTGTAATGTTCATACAATAATTCTATTTTCAGTTTTTTGAGGAACTGTCATACTATTTGCCACAGCAATGACACTATTTTACCTTCCCACCAACAAGGATTTCAATTTCCCCATATCCTCACCAACACTTATTATTTTCTATTTTTTTGATAGTAGCCATTCTACTCTCTTAGGTTTTTGTACTTACTACCTACCCCACCTACCCCCAAAATCTCCCACACAGTCACTTGTGTCCTTATGCTAAGAAGAATGTCAGATCCTGTGGGCATAGACAATCGTCTCTGCATCCCCTTCAGTGACACTACATTGGTCATCTCGAATGGTCCGTGATTTCCAGGAGCACACACTCTACAAAGGGAAGTCAAAAACCTACTCTACAGGGGCCGCCCTGGTGGCGCAAGCGGTTAAGTGCACGCGCTCCGCTGCGGCGGACTGGGGTTTGCCGGTTCGGATCCCGGGCGTGCACCGACGCACCGCTTGCCAGGCCATGCTGTGGTGGTGTCCCATATAAAGTAGAGGAAGATGGGCACGGATGTTAGCCTAGGGCCAGTCTTCCT
>JABWHU010000190.1:11817516-11871414 GCA_014189135.1 Dicerorhinus sumatrensis harrissoni | reverse complement strand
AAAAAAAAAAAAAAAAAACCTACTCTACATATGCCCAAAAGAGCAAAGGAAGAGTCCCAGGCTGGTCATGGCTGGAGTACCTTAGGGCCACTAGCAGGAGATGGCTGCAGTGGGCTCCCTCCCACGGGTCTCTACCCACTCTATCATCCTGTACACCATCTGCCCCAGAGTTCTCTCAAAAACATGGCTCTGATACCACGACACCCTTCAATGCCTCTTTGCTCAGAAATAAAGTATAGACTTCTTAGAAGGTCAGTGCAAGACCCAGCTCATCGTATCATCCCAGCCTTGGCTCCAGTGAGTCCTTTCTGTGTCCCCTCTGTCTCAGGGCTGCTGGAACCCCCCATTTCCTGAGCACACACACACGGTGCCCTTCCTGACTTTCTAGGCCCAGCACAGGGTGCCTCATCCACACATTCTTTCCCCCAGCCAGACATCTTCACCTTCTCCTCCAAGTTCCCAAGGCCCATTCAAGTTTTCTGCTGTGGTGTGTGTCACGCCTGGTGCAGGCGAAAGAGCACGGAATGGAAATCTGAAGATCTGAGTCTGATCCAGGCTCTCTCATCAGCTGGTTTTTGTCTTGGGTGAGTCACTTCACCTCCTGTTTCTCTGTGTTTATAAAAAGGAAATTGGGCCAGGTCATCTGGAAGTTTCCATCTATAGATATAACTCAATAATCCTCAATTACTTGTATTCCCCTATTTCCCTGCCAGACTGGATGTCCTTAAGGGCAGAGACTAATTTATTCTTTGATCCCCGCCCCTAGCACCCGCTGTAGAACTTTCCGTGTCGCAAGTGCTCAGGATATGATTCTTGGATGACTGAAATATTTTCAAACAGATGTCAAATGTTTTCCCTCCATCAGGCTACTATTCATGGATAGCTCTGGGGCCCCATGATGTGTTTTGCGTCTTGCTCACGACATGCCCTCTGTGCAGAATGCCCTCTTTCCTCCCCACCTTTCTAGCTGACAAACTCCTCCTCATTCTCAAAGAGCCAACTCGAATGTCATCTCCTCTGAAGCCTCCCGTGTTCCTCTGAGAGTGGGCCTTCCCCTGAGCTCCCGCAGCTCTGTGTTATTTGTCACTTTGTACCTTCTTCGCTAGATTGTGGCCTCCTGAGAGGCACAGTCATCTGTTCCTTGTCGTCATTGCTGACAGCCCAGGACACTTGCCAGCTGTTTGCAGATGGGAAGAGGTGGAGTTGGTGGGACTGAGCATAAGGGAAGCATTGTGTCCATGGGGTGTTCAGAACATTCTGCTTCCGTTCTGGCTGTGCAGGGTCGCAGGATCTAGCCTCACGGAGCCCAGGTCCAGTGCCTGTAGCAGCTGGGTGACATTAACTCGTGTCTGCTCATCTCCTCTCTCCATGTTCTCCTGGAGGAGACCATTCCTCTCCAGAAGCTCCTTCTCATCCATACCCCTGGGTTCCTGATGAGTGTGGTAGCTGCATCCAGCTGCTCCTGCTGCCACTTGGCCCTTGGCAGGGGCAAATAACCAGATCTGGGAGGTGAGGGGGAAATGGCCCACCAGTGGAGCTCTGAGGAGCGAGCCTGAGCTAATGTGTGGATTGATTCCGCCACTCAAGAGCCTTTATGACCCAGCACAACTTCCTCCTTCCCCCTGGGGCCGCAACCTGAATGACCATGCTGTGCAACCAGACATATGGAAAAACAGACAAAATGCTGCACTCTGCCCCAGAGGGCTCCCAGGCTTCAGGGATGGGGAAGCTGAGAGGGCTGGGGCAGCGAGACACCCTGGAGGCAGTGGGTAAGTGGAAATCGGGGCAGTGCCGTGAGAGGGAGGCTGGGGAGGCTGTGGCCATTTCCCAGATCTGCCAGGCATCAGAATCACCTGAAGACCTTTACTTTGTTTTGTTTTATTATGAGATAGTATAATTTCTTCCTGTAGAGCCATAAATAAAACACAAATGGATAGTAATATCTTTTTTTAAAAAAAAAAAGCTGATTGATAGGGAAAGAACAAGCAGATTTATCAATCAACCTGAGGTCCAGGTGAGCTCAGGTGTGATCAGTGTGAGCAGTATGTCAAAGGCAAAGAGCAATGATTGAAAGGGTGATCAGGGACGAGGACCCCAACTTTGGCAATTCGAGAGACTACGGGGTGTGAGGTCCATGGAGCCCGGCAGTGGAAGCTGTACGACTCCATCTCAGAGCATGGAACTCAACATAGATACAGAAGTCCTCATTGATGATGGCGAAAGTTGGGGCCTGAGTAGAACATCAGGAGCCAGGTTCCACGTCATCATACAAGAGGAGTAGAGGAGAGAAGCCTTTTGTTTGTTTAAATGATGGACTTCTGTGCTCTTGAATCAGCATCTCTGAAAGCAAGGTTCTTGATTCCCAGTGTGGCCGACTGGCACAGGTCCAAGGAGAGGTGGTGTCAGCCACCTGGATGGACCAGGGGCACTGATAAAGGATAAAGAGCTAAGCTGTAGACCCAGGTCAGCCAAGTATTAGCTGTGTGATCTCGGGCTGCTTAGTTCATACTTCTCTTCATCTCTACAGTATTTCTTCATGCGATCAAAATAGAGATAATAACACCCCCCCTTAGAGCTTTAATGGAAGGATTAATGAGATAATGTAGGTGGAGATGTTTGTTGGCCCCCTGCCCCTGGCATGTGGACTCAGGGGGCTATCAATCCCTTGCCTCTGCTAATCATTAAACCTCAGGAGAAGATCTGTGTGTGTTCGTGATTCATAAAGGGTGAGGTGGGGCAAGAGGTGGGGCGTAGGGGAGGAGGTGGCCCAGGCCTTGAGCCCAGATGCCCACACCCTCTGGTGATGCTGGCACAGTCCACCTGGTTTGGGTCCCCCAGGCCATCGGTAACATGGCTGCTCCCCTACCATGGTGGTCTTGTCCAGAAAGATGCAGGGGTTTGAATGCCCAGGCGTGGGCACAAGGTTCCACAAGGTTTCCAGGGTGCAGGATGTCAACACGCTTCCCAGGCTTCCAAGCCTAGTGGACAGCCCAGTGCTGGCTGCCTTGAAATGCTGAGCCGGAGGATTCTGGAGGCAAGGAGGGTCTTAGGGACGTCATTGCTCAGATAAGGAACTGGAGGTTTGCAGAGGGAACGGCTCCCTTAAGGCCACAGGACAAATTAGTGTCAGAGCCTGTGGTTGCTGGAAACCTCCCCCTCGCTGAACTCAAGTCTGGCTGAGGGTCAGCACAAGTTAGGGATGGGGAGAGGGTGAACATTCTTTCCTGGAGACTATATACCCCACAGCAGTGGAGAGACAGGGTCTATATCTGCGGGATCTCTAGCCTCCCCCAGATGAACCCATGACCTGTCATCTCTGATCCCTTTACTGCCACAAGGTAAATTTAGGGAACACTCAGGCAGACAAACAGGGGGGCGGCCATTGCTCTTTCCAGGTTGGCACTTTCTGCACCAGGTAAGATCAAGAACAAAGGCCCAGCTGTAGCGTTCACTCCAAGAAAGCCAAGCTAAGCCTGGGATATCTCAGGTCAAAGACCATGTCCGTGTCATTGGCGTCATTTTGCTGCCCTCTATGTTGCCCTCCTGGACCTCAGGGACCTTGGGAGAACGCATTCGGTTGTTCTCTCCGTAGCTTTGCAGGAGGAGCCACAGGAAATGGTCCAGATCTCTGCAGCAGCCCTGGAGTCTCGGCAGAATCAAGCACCATTGGCCTTGTCAAGACCCTCGGTGAGCACATTGGCAGCAGGATCATGTTGGCTGGGGGCCAGAGGCAGGCTTGGCCACTGCCTGGCTGCTGGCTCAGAAAGAGCAGTTCAGGAAGTATCTGTGCCCACAGGACTCTGACATCTTGTCTTTCCAATGCCAAGGACAGCCTTTCATTTAGGAAACTCCCAGAACTGAAGATGGTTATTCCTCCTGACCCCCACGCACCCCCCTAGCATTAGCAGGAAATGCTCTTTGAGAGAGAAGGGCTTTTCCCTTCACTGGGGCGAGTGGTCTCCAGAGACATTAAGAACAGGCAACAGGAGAAAGATCTCGGAGCCAGGAGTCCAGAGACACGGCTCCTAACTCTCGCTGGATGATCTTCAAGCAAGTCAGTCTCTGGGGCTCACCTTGTAAAACAAGGAGGAAGCCAGCTGGCTCGGCTGACCCACAGGCAGTTGTGAAAACCAAATGGGAAGTCAGTGGATGTGTGTTACAAAGTGTGAAACGCTATCCAAATGGCCCGGAACACCACTGTCCTCTCAGCTCTGGCTTGTTGCCAGGCACGTTCTACCCACCCCTGCCCTGGCACCACAGCTCCTGCTGGCCCTCTACACGGAGCACTGGGAAACCCTGCGAAAAGAAGGAAGGCGTACAGGACTCTCCTAACATGTCAAAACAGAGCTCATGCTTTCCTCACAATGCTGCTGCTTCTCGAGTCTTCTCTACCCGAGGAACAGCATCTCCATCGAGGTAGCCACATGACTGGCAACCTGGACATCGATTCTAGTAGATTCTGAGGCCGTGTCTTACTTTTCTCTCTACGGGGCCAGCAGGAAGTGAGCTGAGCAAAAAGTCATCAATTTTCAGAGGACTCCCCAGGCTGAAGAATCTGTAGGGGAAGGAACCCCAGCAGCCAGGACTTCATTGCTCTTTGGAGAAGGATGGTGCTTAGAGAGGAAGGGGACACCCCATGGGGACTGTCTTGGGGAGAGGGGCAGAAGAGGAAGAGTTAGGGAGGGAGGAGGCCCCCCTAGGGGACACACTCTGAGGTCTAGGCAATAAGGAATAAAGGAGCAAGGAGAGCAGATGGGAAGGACAGCCCCCTTCCCCACCACCTGAACTCTGCAGCAAAGAACTGCTTAAATCTTCAGGGTTTTGTTTGCGGAGGGTGAGGGGTCAATATGTGGAAGTGGTAGAGAAATGGCCAACATACCCTTCCCAGGTGTACCGATCACCCAGTGGATGTTAACGATGCTTTCCTTGTGGATTACATATCCACGTAGGATACACCTTACATGGCCCCTGCCTCCCTCCCCAGCCCCATCCAGAGTGGGCTGTGGTTGGCCTTGCTTCCTTCCAACTCCAGGCTGCAAAGCTTGCTCCCCCTCAAGCCGTCCTGCTGCCTCTCTCTAGAGCACTCTCCTCGCCACTCCTCCCATGGAGGCCCTACCTCACCATCAGTTCTCACTTAAATATCCCTTCCTAATCCACCTGGGAAACAAGGCTCCCTCCCTGCTTCTCATTATTCTTTACCACCGCCTCCTGGTTGAAATTCATGTAACATGCAATTAACAGGGTTTTTTTTTTTTGCTGAGGAAGATTCGCCCTGAGCTAAGATCTGTTGCCAATCTTCCTCGTTTTTTGCTTGAGGAAGATTAGCCCTGAACTAACATCTGTGCCAATCTTCCTCTATTTTGTGTGTGGGTCGCTGCCACAGCACGGCTGATGAGTGGTATAGATCCGAACCCATGAACCCCGGGCTGCCAAAGCGGAGCACCCCAAACTTAACCACTACATCATGGGGCCGGCCCCAATGAACCATTTTGAAGTGTACAATTTAGTGACATTTAGGACATCTACAATGCTGTGTAACCATCACCTCTATCTAGTTCCCAAACATTTTCATCATCCCAAAAGGAAACCCCATGCCCATTAAGCAGTAACTCACCATTCTCCCTTCCCCTCAGCCCCTGGCAACTACTATTCTGCTTTCTGTCTCTGTGAATTTTCCTTTTTGGCTGTTTCTTATAAACAGAGTCATACAATATGTGACCTTTTGTGCCTGGCTTCTTTCACTTGGTATAATGTTGTTGAAGTTCATCCACATGGTAGCGTGCATCAGTACTTCATTCCTTTTTAATGCTGAATCATATCCCATTGTGTGGACATAACTGCATTCCGTTATCCATTCATGGACATTTGGGTTGTTTCCGCCTTTTGCTGCTTTGAACATTCATGTATGAGTATTTGTTTGAATACTTATTTTCAATTCCTTTGGGCGTATACCTAGGAGTGAATTGCTAGGGTCAGATGGTAATTCTAGGTTTAACTTTTTGAGGAATCATTAATTTACTTTTGATGTCTTCCTTACCCCTAGATGTCTAGATCTGCACCATCCAATACAGTAGCCACCAGCCCCATGCAGTCATGTAAATTTAAATTAGTTAAAATTAAAGATTTAGATCCAGAGTCACACTAGTTATGTTTCAAGTGCTCAGTAGCCACATGTGATTAATGGCACTGTATTTCCATCACCCCAGAAAGTGCTTTTGGACAGCGCTGGTCTACACTGTAAGATCCTCCCTGAGGGCAGGGACCAAATCTGTCTTGTTTATCTCAATATACTCAATGCCTAGGAGAGTGTCTGGCACATAGAATTGTTATTTTAGGAAGGAAGGAAGGAAGGAAGGAAGGAAGGAAGGAAGGAAGGAAGGAAGGGTTGCTTTCAGAGTCATTCCTTCGTTTGATCTTCTCTTAACAAATCTGTAAGGGAGGCAGGAAGAGAATGACTTTCCCTTTTCTGCAGATGAAGAACAGGCTCAGGAAGTGAAATACCATACCTGTTGTCATAGAGCTAGTACAGATCATGGCCCTAAACCCTCCCACAGTCTCCACCAGTCAGCCTTTCAGTGACTCCTGAGACATTTGGACAGAATCATGAGTAGGCAGCCTAGAGGCTGGAAAGCCCCAGAGGCAGCAGACAAATCAGTCTGGCTCTAATAGAGTTAGGACAACTTCTATCTGAAGAGGACTCTGAGCAGGACCTTACCCACTCTCCGTATTGTAGATGAGGAGAGAGGCCGAAAGAAGTTATGTGTCCACAGGATTAGTTAAGAGGCAAGGAGGCTGGGTTGAGACTAACCCTTGGAGGGAGTGGAGGGTGAGGCCAAAGCTTTAGGGGAGTCACTGAAGGCCTTACAGCAGAGAGACCAGTTTTGTGGTCTCTTAAGATCCGTCTGGTAGCATCCACAGGCTGGACCAGAAGTTCATTCTGAGGGAGAGACTAGTCAGAAAGCAACTGTAACCTGAAGCCAGATGGAGGTGGCAGAGATGGGTGGGAATCAATGAAATCTGAATAATATGAAAGAAAGAATATTGGGGTGGGGGGTGATAGACAGGGAAATGGGGATCTTGAGTTTTTGTGACTTGGAGCCAAAAAATATGATAATACTGGTCAGAAAAGAATTCAGGAAAGGAGCTGGTGTGTCCAGGAAAGTTAAAGTGAGTCCTAGACACAGTAAATGATTCACTCATGGAAAATTCGAGCTGGAGGGGACTTTATGAGTGACATGTAGTTCTACCTCTTTGTTTTATGATTGGGGAAACTGAGGCCCAGAGGGGTGAGGGAGCTGGCTTAAAGGCACACCGTGCGTGAAAAATAAGACTGGACCTGAATTCAGGCCACCTGGCATTTAGTTGAATGAGTTCATTCCATGCCACTGAAATTCCTCTGATCTCATTTCACTCCAGCCAAGACCTCCCAACACACATCTGCTGACTGAGAAACAGATGTTATTTGACTTCACTAATGTTGAATCCTCTCTAGTGAAATCTCACCTGATCGTGAATTACATAGTGGATGTCCAAATGTAATCTAAAGACAAATCTTTTATCATGTGTCCTTAGGGCTTAAAAACACAACCTGTTTTGATGAACTCTTAATGGGTTCCACTTAATACCTTTGTGATTTTGGGTATGCTATTTATGGTCTCTGAGTCTACATTTCCTCATCTACAAAATGGAAATAATAAAACCTACCTCACAGGTAATGAGTAACTCATCCATGACACAATATATGGAAAGTATCCAGCATAATTCTAGTATATGTTAGCTATTTGACACTCTCTCTATTTCCTTCCCTGGAGCATAGCATAGATGGTTAGACTGGCTAATCATAGCATTAGGTTGGCTGAATCAGGGAGAACAAAGACAGGAAAATTCTTTGAAAATGGAAACCCACTGGTGTTGCTAATAGCACAATGAATTAGCATGGCTTAATCATGTTGGGGGGATATTTTTCATGGAAACTGGGTAAAAGTCATGACAGGGCCTTGAAAAGTGAAGAGCACGCTTGCAGTGCATTGGTTTTGCTAACATTCATGGTACTGTAGGAGTGGTGCCCCCAGGCAGAAGAGGAATCATCCTTCCTACCCGCTCGCTCCTCGCTCGTTGAGCAGGTTTCCCCCAGGAGGAGGTAAGAGTTTGGAACTTATCTCCTGGGTTAATTACCAATACGTTTTGTGGACGATCAAGAATGTGAGGTCCCCCATGGTCATGCAGAGACTATACCCTGGAGAATATTGGGCAACACCTTCTCTGGCCTCAGTCCCTTCTTGTCACCTGCCCTAGTGGATCCTTAACAGCAGTGCTGGGGCTTGAGTGCGGGGTGGGAGGCCCAGTGGGAGACAATCTTCTAGCTCCTTGACCATTTACATGTATATTCATACCAGCCTGCTCCTTCTTACTGCATGGTATTCGCTCGTGCATGCGTTCACTCACTCAACAGACAATTACTGAGCCTACTATGTGCTGGGCCCTCTGCTAGGGGTTGAGTAGACAGTAGTGGGCAAATGGACCTGGTCCTTGCCCTCAGGAATTTTCCAGTCCTAGGAAAGAAAGGCAATAAACCAGTAAACAAAGTGTGACTACTGCTATGAAGGAAAAGAAAGAGGATGGTAGAGAATAAAGGGTGGTCGGGGGTGGTTAGAGAAACTCCTCCGAGGCATGACTTTTGAGTCAGACATGGGCGGAAGGAGAGGACTAACATTTTTAGGAAAAGCCAGAAATTTGGGCAAAGGCCAGAAAACAGGAAAGAACTTGACTTTTCTTTTTTCTTTTTTTTTCTGCTGGGAAAGATTCGCTCTGAGCTAACATCTGTCGCCAATCTTCCTTTTTATTTTTTCTCCCCAAAGCCCCAGTACATAGTTGTATATTCTAGTTGTAGGTCCTCTAGTTCTTCTATGTGAGCTGCCATCACAGCATGGCAACTGACAGACGAGGGATGTGGTCCCGCACCCGGGAAGCAAACCCGGGCGGCCGAAGCGGAGCATGCCAAACTTTAACCGCTGGGCCATCAGGGCTGGCTCAGAACTTGACTTTGCAAAATCAGAAAGCAGACTTGAAGTGAGGAGTTCGGGTGATGGGAAGGGTTTTTAAAAAGCAGGAGAGTGACAGGATCCAGTGTGTATTTTTAAGTTCATTCAAGCTGAAGGGAGCAAGGCAGGAGTGGAGGCTGGGGGGCATCAGGAGGCTCCTGGGGGGAGGAGAGGGAGTTTAGAGGGGAGGGGCTGGGTCCAGGGGTGAGAAGGGAAGAGTTCCTCATTCAGCTCACGTGTCCGGGACAGCCACAGGCTGGCGTCACCGTTCTGGAAGCTGCTCTGAGAACAGAGACTTGGCTCATTAGAGCTCACCAGTCTGCAGCAGCCCTCCTAAATTCTCGCAGGTGGTGCCTGGGGTGAGCTGGCAGCTTCTGAAGACAGCTCGGACATCACAGTAAGCCAAGGAGTGACATGTGGGCAAGTCAGGGCTTTGGAAGAGACCAGCTGGTGCTGAAGAATGCAGGCCTGGGAAGGGTTGAAGGCTCCTGTGATGTCCCAGTTTGCAGGGCGCTCAGGAGTTTGGGGTTTATTGTCACCAATAATGCAACCTGGACATGAGCGGGTATGAGCAGATTTCACTGACTTTTTGCATATGTCTACCTGATGGCAGGACCTTGGACCTTCTAGGTTGATGCATCCAAACCCTTTTTTCATTATCATACCCCTAAGCACCCATTTTAGACATTTTCCCCCCAATTGTAACCCCTCATAATAGTTGAATACCACAGAGAGCTGTTTATGTACTGTATGTGTATCTGTGTTTCTATATAGAAAGAGCCAAGAGTTTTTTCATCCCCAAGAAGCAGTTTTTGCCCCCTTGGGGGTGATCTGCTCCACGGAGAATGCATGCTGGAGGTCAAAGTCTCCCGCACTTATTACAGGGTCCACAGAGAATATCTCATATGTCTCCCCAACGTGTCCAGTTTGCTTTCTGAAAGAACTTGCCTTTCTGCTGCCCCTGCTTAGCACGTGCTGAGTAAGACCCTGTGCTTCCCAAGGTCACCTTCCCAAGGTCACAGAAGCCTTGAGGAGCTAAATGCAACAGGCTCCCTGTAGACTTCACCATTCCAAACCCTGCTGATGTCTCAGAGAAAGGAAGCGCGTGCCCGTCTCCCTTCTGCATCCTTCTGTGTCTCCGGCCCTGAGGCAGCATGCGTGCCCTCAGTCTTAGAGAGAAAACAACCCTTCAGCCGAGGCTGGCCCCGAGGCCAGATTGAGCAAGACACCACTGTCTCTCCTGCCCCCAGGTTTCCCCAAATGTGCTCCTTAAAGAGCCCTCTTTCCAACTACAGATCAGCAGCCACAGCCGAAGCCCAGCTTAGGCTCAGCTGGTCTTTATCACGCAATGGAATGAGTTTACAATACACCCTCAGGGATGTGGTGTCACCTTACGTTCTGACAGCGCTCCATTTTACAGATGAGAAACCCGAGACCCGAGACCCGGAGAGGGTCGGACTAGAAGCATGGTCACAAGGTGAGTGTCTCCAAGGCCTAATTTCTTTGCTCTGCACCAGAAGAGCAAGAAGTCTCACTGGCAGTGTTACACATGAGGGAACTGGTCTACCTGGCGTCTCGCAGGCCTATTCAAAGTTCGGTTCACACATCCACACCTGTCTATAAATTGTTTACCTGTCTGCGCCGAGAGGTAAGTACTGGAATTGAGAGTCAGCATTTAGAAATCTTTATAGCAATTTGATGGAGAAATGTTTTGCCTACTAACTCTAATAATAACAAATTGACCTTGGATATTGCTTTTTTTTTGCTTTCATTTTTCTAATGATTCATTTTTATTGTATTTCATTAAATTGTTGAGCTGTAATTGATTGGAAAATTTTTTTAAAAGCTGGTCCTGTACCACCGATAGTTTGAGAAGCGTGCCTCCCACCTCCCACACACAGTATGGAAGGTCTTTGACCCCAGGATTAAAGAAAGAAAAATAACATGTAGTTGTTTGGCCAAGCTAACCAACTGGTGGACTGAGCCCAAAGGTCTCTCTTTTAGCCCCCAGCAGACAGAGCCTCAGGGTCATCGGAGCCTGGCTCCTGGGTGGCTTCTGGATTCACTGAGCCCTGCCCCAGATTCCCTAAAGCCCTTGGGGTATGCAATGAGTGGCTCCATGCACCTTTTACCTGGGGGTTGTCCGGTCAGATGTTTGACAGAGCAGTTGGAATATTTTTTTTTTCCCCTTTTCTCCCCAAAGCCCTGGTAGATAGTTGTACGTCATAATTGCACATCCATCTAGTTGCTGTATGTGGGACGCAGCCTCAGCATGGCCTGACAAGCGGTGCGACGGTGCGCGCCCGGGATCCGAACCCAGGCCACCAGTAGCGGAGCGCGCGCACTTAACCGCTAAGCCACGGGGCTGGCCCCCCTGGAATTTTTTTTTTTTGATTGGCCCCGAGCTAACATCTGTTGTCAATCTTCCTCCTATTTTTCCTTTTTTCTCCCCAAAGCCACAGTACATAGTTGTATGTCATAGTTGTACATCTTTCTAGTTGTTCTATGTGGGATGCCGCCTCAGCGTGGCCTGATGAGTGGTGAGTAGGTCCGCACCCAGGATCTGAACCGGGGAACCCCGGGCTGCCGAAGTGGAGTGCGCGAACTTGACCACTACGCCACCAGGCTGGCCCCAAATCTTAAAGATCATTTAATTACCCCTCCACTCATTGTACAAATGGGGAATCTGAGACCCAGAAGGGGGATGATGTGTTTATTTTCCTGTCTCCAGTGCCTAGGAGGGTGCCTGTCGTAGAGCATCTGGTGGAGCTCCATCAGAGACGTAGAACCTCCATGAGCCACAGAGAATAAAGGGTTTGTCACAGGGGTCAGAGCTCCCGCACTGCGGGAGCTGGTTCTGCAGTCTGGGTAAGGTGTTGTCCCCATGTCTCAGCTGGGCTACCTGGGGAGGGAAGATGAACGTGGAGTGGGGAAGACGAGGACAAACTGGAACCACGTCTGCTGTCACCACCTGCGATCTCCATGATGCAGGTGACCTGTGGGACAAGCTGGGACCCGTCACCCCAGAGCCATACCCACCTGGCCCAGGAGCTGGAGGAGCTCCAACAAGGTGGGCCAGCAGAGCAGGGAGTGTGCATGAGCTGCCCCCACATCTGCCCTATACCTTCAGAGCATAACAGAATGGCTGCGCTCCACTTCCACCTTCCAAATCTTGCACAGGTTTCTCTTGTGGCCAGCCCTTACCCAGGACCCTATAGGGAGGGGAATTCTGGGAAATGTAGATCAGCTTAGCTAAGGTGAAACACTCAGAGCCACCACCGTGCCTACAAATGCTTAACGAAAGAATGAAGTGACTTGTCCAAGGGCACACAGCAAGCAACTGAGAGGCAAAGCTGGACTGTGAATAGGGGTCTGCTAGCCCGAGGGCATGGATTTCCACACCACACTTCTGGAGAGGACCTGGCTCATCAGCCCAGCAATGGGGCCACAAGGCGGGACATCTCACTGCTCTGGTGTGAATCCCACCCCTCAGACTTCTCCTTTCCCCAAAGCCCCTCCCTGGAGCATTCACAAATGTTTAACTAGTACCCAGCATGTGCCCCATGCCAAGGAGTCAACTCTGAGTCAGCCTCTTCCCACAGCCTACAGGTGGGGTGGTGGAGGTAGAGGTACAAATAACTGTGACGCTACACAGTACGAGTCACTTAAGGATATGTTTTGAGTAATGCATCATCAGGTGATTTCATCGTTGGGTGAACATCACAGAGTATACTTACACAAACCTAGGTGGTATAGCTACTACACCACTTGGCTATATGGTACTAATCTTATGGGACCACCATCGTATATGTGGTCCGTTGTTGACCAAAATGTGGTTATGTAGGGTGTGAATGTATATATAAGAAGCACTTGGGGGGTACAGAGCAGGGAACTTTTGACTTTGCCATAGCAGAGGCAACTTGAAAACTGAATCTTAAGGTTGACTAGGAGCTGCAGGCAGACAGTGGGGGAAGGGCACTCTGGCCAGGAAATGAGCACGGACTGCAAGCTAGGAGAGGTCATGGCCATGCTTGGGGAATTTCCACATGGCTGGAGCGCAGGATGACCGGAGGAGAGAAAAGAGCCAGGAAAGTGAGCCAGGTGCCAGATCACCAAGGGTGTTACATGCATCTGCAGAGCCCTGGCCAGAAAGATGAAGGTGGCTGGACTAGCGCAGTGCCTTGGTGGGGGAGGGGGGACACTTCCGAGATCATTAGGAGGTGGACTTGACTTGGCAGACCCATGGGATCTCTTTGCGGGTGTGAGAGGGTGTAGGTTTGAATTTGGGCACTTAGAAAATGGCCAGCCTGGAGAAGAAGGCTCTCGCTCAGCCACCCCCAGTGTCAGGGCCGAGGGCAGGAGGGGAGGAGAGGTGAGACTGGCAGCCTCTTTTGCTTCAGGACAGACCTCTCTGATGGGCATGTAGGCCCTTAGTGTGTTTACCAGTCTGCCGGTGCCAGTCCAGACAGGACTCCCAGATGACTCAGAAACCTGGCAGGCAGTTCCTCCCCGAAGCCAGCACCAGGGTTGGGCTGGCCCCTGACTGCCTCCTCAGCTCGGCCTCGGCCACCTTGAAACACAGGGCGTGGCGCCTTTAACTGGAAGCAACCTATCGCCTTTGGAGAAGGCAGAATCACGGATTAGAAGGGAATGTAGAGATTATCTACTCAAAACCATTTTCTTTATAAGAAAGGAGAGAGAGCCAAGAGGTGCCAAGTGATGAACTTGGGCCTCTTCTGCTCCCCTTTGGTGTTCTTACTGTAGCACCCTAGTCATCCGGTTGTCCCCTGCTTCTCTTGGCCTCAGATAGAGATGGCTGAGGACATTAAACAGTGGCGGCAGGGCAGGGTGTCACCTCCCCTGGGGGCAGGACCCAGAGGTGGGGGCTGCTGCTCCGTTGGCACAGACACAGGTCATCCGAGATCTGACAAGCCTTTGCACAGCTGAGGCAATTGGTGGCTGCTGCATTTTGGGGGATACTTTATGTATTCTGTCCAAGATTTTTAGTTAAGTTCATTGAGGGTGGATCCAGATGCCACTCTATTATTAGAAACAGGAACCTCTCCAACTTCCTAACTGCTGAGTGATTTTGGGCAAGCCAATCTCTGGGCCTTAGTTTCTCTGTCTTAAAGACGATGATTACCAGGCTCCTCTCCACCCCACGTTACAGCGTTCTTGCAACCCTGTTGCATCTTGGCTTGCGCCTTGGGCTGTGTACCCCAATGGTGCTCCTGCCCACAGGTGGTCACACCCCTCCTGGGTTTCAGCTCTGCTCCTGTGGCCTCTGAGACTCCCTTTCCCATCAGTGCTTCCTCTGCCCCTCCTGGGCCTCTCAAAGTTGGTCATGGACAAACTGGCCTCCGAGGACATCTGTCTGACCTGACAGTGAACGTGGGAGGAGAGCCACTGATGCACAGCAGAAAGTTTCTGCCCAGCTCTGCTGGCTCCTGCAGGACCCCTGGGAAAAGAGCCTGGAATAGAAACCAAAAGACATAAAATCTAGTCCTGGCTCTGCAACCACCCACGGTGAAAACAGATGATTAGATTATATGCGAAGCTGCCTCCAGCTCAAACATTATAAATACATGTAAATGTTGTATCTCTATCAAGACGTGCATCTGCATTATTTAACCTGCATCGATAACCCTCTAAAAGTGCTTTTCTGTCCATTGTATTGAGTGATTGTCACAACAGCCCTTTGAAGTAGGCAGGATGCTTATGTATCTCTTTTTCACAAATGAGAAAACCGAGCATCCGAAGAGTTAAATGAATTGCCCTGAATAATGCTAGTTTGGAGAGAGCTTGTACTTTGGAATTAGACCTCAAAGTCAAATCCCAGTTCTGCCAATTACTTAACTTCATTGAGCTTTGATTTCCCTGACTGTGAGTGGGGACATTAAGGTCATGCCCGCTTCTTGGTATGCCCCTTCCTTTAGGTCACCCCATGTTGGGGCACTACCAGTGAGAGCCAGCTGCATGGTGAACTAAAGGCTGCGGGTGGGAGCTGGAGACTAGGGTGCTAAGGCCCCACAAGTCCCTCCCCCAAGCAGATTGGAGCCTCCTGACCCTGGGTCTCTCCAAGGTGAGGGGAGAGGACCCAGGCACAGCAAAGGGCGAGAGCAGGAGGAGCCTTCATGGTCCAGGCTCTGAGTGCCAATCCTCTGGCGCTCTTAGACTCAGCGTCACCCTCAGACTCATGTGTGTGTTTAGTGATGTTGGATCAGGTCTTGCCATATGTTTGTCTTGGTTGTTGTCGATAACGAGATCATAGATGAAAGGGCACTGACCTCTGAGTCAGAAAACCTGAAATTCTAGTCCTTGTTCTTCTGCTCATTTACTACCTGGCCTTGGTCAAGACCCTCAACCTTGTTGGGGCTTCGCCATCTTGTTGGTATAATGAGGTCCTTCCAGCTCGAAAAACTATGACATTATAAAAGGAGCAAAGGCACTTGAACTTAGCAAACTTGAAGGTCTCCGACGCAGCTCTTCCTCATAGCAGAGGAAGGTCCCTCCCCTGACATTGCCTGCCTTGTTCTCTCTGTGCCTGGCACGTGTAGGCACTCAATAAACAGCTGTTGCATGAATGAATGAATGGTTTAGGCTTTAACATTTACCATTTGGACACTGCTCTCAACAAGGCAGTGCAATTTGGTGGAAAGGGCATGGGCTACAGAAACAGACAAATTCCATCTCTGCCTAAGCTGTGGGACCTCGGGCATGCTATTTAACCTCTCTGAGCCTTAGTGTCCTTAGTGGTCCTTGCAGGGTTAAAATACGTAAGAGGATAAAATAGTTAAGAGCATTAAAATAGTTAATGGATTTAACACACTGCTTAGTGCATAATAAATGCTCAGGCAATGTTAATTTTCAGTACTGGTAGCCAAAGAAACAAATATTGGCAGTGGCACCGAAGCCTGGCACTAGTGACTAGCAATAATAATAAATCCGCTATATTGGGTATATTACTTCCTAGACTGTCAAGTGTTTTTATTTTTTATTGTATTTGTCTGATTTTTGTCTTCATAACTGTGTGAGTTTGGTATTACCTCCATTCTACAGATGAGGAGACTGAGGCTCAGAGAAATGAAGTGAGGGGGCCGGCCCAGTGGCGCAAGCGGTTAAGTGCGCACACTCCGCTGCCGCGGCCCGGGGTTCGCCGGTTTGGATCCCGGGCGCGCACCGACGCACCGCTTGTTAAGCCATGCTGTGGCGGCATCTCATATAAAGTAGAAGAAGATGGGCACGGATGTCAGCCCAGGGGCGATCTTCCTTGGCAAAAAAGAGGCGGATTGGCATCAGAAGTTAGCTCAGGGCTGGTCTTCCTCGCAAAAAAAAAAAAAAAAGAGAGAGAGAGAGAAATAAAGTGACCTGGTCATAGAAGGTCACACAGCCAAGAGGGGCCAGAGCTTGGGATAGAATCCGGGCATTCTAATTCCAGAATTCTCTGGAGTCCAGCTTGTGATCCATCATGCCACCATCCTTCCCTGACAGGGACACAGAGGGACACATTGTAAAAGTGCACAATGATCTTATCTGAGTTGAGAATCGAAGATTAGACACATCCCACCCAGCCTGGGTTCCCCAAGTATTCTAGAATGGGCATCATCTGTTCTTCCTTACACTGTTTTCCCACTAGATAAAGTAAGCATTCTATTTGTATGCCTCCTTGTGTTAGTTCTCCTCTTCAGGTCTCGAGGAGGTGCCTCTTATTTTGGTGTTCTAGGATTTAGTGATCAAGTCTGATTGCCCCTCAGCCCTTCATTATTTCTTGTTCCTCTTTCAATCTGCAGACTAATGAGGAATATCCTTTGCAGTAACACATCCATCTCCTTAGTCATTAGTTGGCTTCATGATCAGAACTAGTTGGGGTGTTCCTACCATGATTTTGCACAAAAATAAGGTAATTTCCCCCCAGCTTCCTCTCTGATGACATCCTCTATTTTTTTAGCCTTTTGGGTTGGAGCTGCAGGCAAGGCCAATGTCTTTGGGGAACTCTGTTCATATTTACGTGCTTTCCTTCCTTGCCCCACCCCTGCTTAATTCACTAGGCAACAAGAGTTAAGTAGGGGCAGGAGAAGTCCCAACAAGAGCTGGGTTTAGCCAATTGCCGCACGCAAGCAACAGCTGAGTGTTGGGGACCCTCGACAGAAAAAAAGGGGCAGATGGAAAACGCTGACAGAGAAAGAATCAGTCCAACACAACACAACTTTTTTACAAGGGTGGGAGGCAAGAGAAGACAAGTATGAGACATTCGGGAGTTCGGAGACTGAGTGACAGGAGGAAGAATGGTGCCATTAATAGAAATGAAGAAGTTAAAAGGAAGGGCTGATTTTTGGAAGGGAAGATGACAAATTCAGTTTTGCACCAGAAACAGTGAAGATTTGACATGGATACGCCCAAAGAACACATTTGGGGAGAACTGTCCCTTGACTCAGGGAGGTTACGTTGAGTTGGAGCGCTACGGGGACATTCCACTTTGCATGAGTAGGAGGTCAGTGGATGTAGAGATATAGACTCATTCCAAATGTGGTCCCTGAAAGAGAAAAACATCGAGTGAGCCAAAGGCCAAGAACATTTAAGGGGGGGAGGAGAAGAAAGAGAAACAAATGGAGGATACAAAAAAGGTGGGACAAAAATTCCAACAGTAGAATCAGGATTGTGTATTGTCAAAGAACCAAGGGAGCATGGCCTTGCAAGAGGAGAGGGATGTCAGCCTCCCAGACACCTCTCAGAGGCCTGAGAAGGGGCGACTGGACTTGCTGGTGACCTTTCAGAGAAGGTTCTAGAAGGCTTGATGGGAGCAGGGTCTCGGGTCCGAGTTCTAGGTCTCAGTCTACTATCTGCTGGTTGAGGGGCCAGACTTGTTATCTCATTGAGAGTCTGTGTCCTCATCCGCAAAGAGGGAGTAATAACACCTACGGTTGGACTTGTTGGGAAGAATGAGATCAGGAACAGGAAGGATAAGAACCACCGGCTACTGAATGCTTATTCTGTACCTGGCATTGTGCCAAGGGCTTGTCCACCATAAGAGGGTCCTTTGCACATCCCAACCTGATAGGCTAATAGGAGGGATTGTTATCACTACTATTAGAATTGGAGAAGACTGTAATGATCCGAGAAATGAATGGGAGACAGAAAGTAGACCCAAGGAGGGTTGACTACGCATTCACAAAATTCGACAATACATGGACCGTGAAAGATGGGGCCCACGGCTTGAGAAAAAGTTGACTTTGAAGATTTTTTAAAAATCAGGGGCAATTTGGCCATATTTATCAACCAAGGAAAGGAAGAGACAGAAGGCGCCAGGAAGACCATTCTGCTTCAGCCAGCTGGTCTTCTGCCCGTTGAGGTGCTCTGTCAGAATCATATTCCTTCTCCCTGCTCCAGGGGCTGCTCCCTTTGGGCGTCTTTAACTTTCACTGTCCCTCTGATTAACTTCTCTCTTCAGTTCCAGGACCCGGACAATTTACCAGCAGACATCAGAGACTCCTCGTGAGGACGATGGAAACCCCTCTCACCCATTCTTTGGGGACTGGTGACACAGGCTCCATCCCTCCAAGCTAGTCAACCAAGCACCTCCCCACTCTGCCTAGCCTTTCACCCACTTGGCTGGCTGAGAGGGCCTGGGCTCCAAGCCACCCAGGCTGGTCTCTTTTGTCCCTGATAAAGTGCAATGCTCACAATGAGGTCCTGGCAAGATCCCCAGGAAGCTGCAGTCCTTGGTACTGCTGCAGGCGGTGGGAAGGGGTTCTGCAGGGCAGGAGGAAGCCATGGGAACCTTGTCCCTCTCTGAGATCACTCCTTTTCCTAAGTGACTCTGGGGTCAGCTGGCATCTATGGGGTTTTTTCTAAGGGGACAGTCTCATCAGTTCATCCAAGCAATGAGAGCAATAAATAATACAGCAGGAAGAGGGCAGATGGGGCAAAGCAGTGTCTAGTGTGGGCTCCAGGCTTCTAAGGTTCTCTTAGCTCAGGCTCCCTCCCCTTCTCCCTCCTGGAGCGCTATGGTAGCCTCTGAACTGATCTTGCTGCTTCCAGAGTCTCTCCCCTACATCCCACCCCAGCCCCAACTTGCCTCCTTAGTTCTCTTTCGGCACCATAGATCTGGTCATGCATGTTCCTGCTTTACGAAATAGCCCACCTCCTCCAGGATAAAGTCCTTCATCCTTATCAACTTTTCCAAGTTTCAACCCTGCCTACATCAGGTTGCAGCCCTTCCTCACTGTTCATTCATTCATTCATTCATTCATGTCTTCAGCAAATGTTTCTCAGGGCCTACTCTGGGTCCCGGTATGCTGGATCTCTGGGAACTCCACACCCTGGCCAGTCCACACTTCTTGCCCACCCTAAACATGCTTGCTTGCCTCCATGCCTTCTCACATGCTCTTTTCTCAGCCTGTGAGGCTCCTCCATAAGATAATCCCTGGGTCTCCCTTTCAGATATCACTCCTTCTAAGCTTCACGACTTTTTAAAAGTTTTCATTAGAGTAGTTTATGTATTGTGTTAATCCCCCCTTTGGAAAAATAATCTTAGTTATCATTTCAGTAAACGTTTAACAGGCATAAAAGTCAGTTTATTCTCCCAGGGTGCTTGCTGCATCCTCTTATCTTGTGAGTAAGGCTTTTTGGTCTGGAGGTCTGTTCCCGCTCTTCAAAGCCAGAGAGGCCTTGTTCTCTTCCTGTCTGGAGTTTGTGGCGTGAATGAAGGACGCTAGGGACTGATATCTGAGTGATATGCCGGGGTCTAGAGGAGGCCGACCACTGTGGGAACACCTCCCCCCTGCCCCGCCCCCCACCAGTGGGCCAGCGATCTTTCTGCCTCTCCCGCATCAGGTTGCTCCCCAGCAGTTTCTACAACGGTTACTTTCCACTAACCTCATTAGGGGAGGAGTGTGCCGTCTGGAAGGGGCCCAGCGGTGCCACTTGCTAACAATGCGCATCTGGCCCTTTCATCTTTCTTAAACCTCAGCCTCTGCAGGTTAAAGTTAGATATAACAAATATGGGTCCTGTTCACCTCACAGGGTTGGGGTGAGAAGCTAATGACGAGAGTGCCACCACAATGGAGCACCTGGAAATCATCCCATTGAAACATGAGGGCCCCTTATTAACTCCGGATTCCCAAGGCCATCCTCACCCCGCCACCTCCTCCTGTTCATCCTTACTTCCCACTTATCTCCAGTCAGCCTTCCGGATCCAGGGCTCTGGGTGAACCCTTTCGCTCGGGGCACTGATCCTAAGCAGCTCCATCCAGCTGGGGTCTGGGGGCCTGCCCCCGAATATCCTTTTCATATCCCCATCTTTACTTCCTGGAGCCTGTACAACACCACTGCCCAATTAAGCATATGTGGTCCTGTATTGCTTCCAATTTCTGTCTCCCAACTGAGTGTAGGGCAAGGACCGTGTTCGGTCGCGCCCCGGCTCCTCCCACCATGGCGCCCCCCTCCTCCCACCACCATGGCGCCTAGCACAAGGAAGCAGAGCAGCGGTTCCGCGGCTCTTTTCTAAGATCGTCTGATTACAGGGTTCAAAGCCCTGGACGAGCCCGAGGCCGGCTCGTTTCTCCAGGAAGATGCAGGAGAGCGCCAACGTGGAGAGCGCGGACAACGCGGAGATGCCGGAGGAGGGGAAGGGCGTCACCTAGCCAAGCCAGTACCAGAGCGGAGCTCGCCAGCCGCGAGGCTCGGCGCCACCCGCTCGCTCGCCAGCCGCGAGGCTCGGCGCCACCCGCTCGCTCGCCAGCCCCGGCTGTTGCACGCCGCGCGGCCGAGCCCTCTTTGTGCCGGCATCAGGTGCAAACCTCGCGAGCGCGGGACGTGCGCGCCCCCGCTCGTCCGCGCTGCTCCGCTGGGATCTCCAGCGCCCAGGGCTGGAGCGGGGTGGGGGAGGAGGTCCGACACGTAGCTGGCCAAGCGGCCCGGCTCAACTCCGCGCGGGCGGGCGGGCGGGCGGGGGAGCTGGGGACCGCTGCTCCAGCCCGCTGGCCTTCGAAAGATCCTCCTGGGCCAATGGCAGGCGGGGCGACGCCTCCTGATTGGTGCAGACGCTCTGCTGATCACTGTGGAAACCCGGGCGGTGGGGAACGCGGGAGGATGCTGAGCCCCGGGCGGGGGGAGCCGGAGGGGCGGGCGGAGGAGGTTTCGAGGCCCTGAGCTACCCGGGAGTTTTTACCCGAGGCAAAAGTCCCTAGCGGGCTGGCGGGCGGAGGGAGGGGCGGAGGAAGGGGACCGCTTGGGGGCACTGGGAAGCCAGGGATATTCCGGAGGGAAGGCAAGGATACTCCCAAGCGCAGGCGAGGAGGCTGGGGGCGGGGGCGTGGTTGGGGGGAGGAGTAGGAGAAGACAAAAGCCGAAAGCGAGGAGGGCCCCGGCCGCACACACCGGCAGCCGGCGCAGGGAGGCCGCAGTGCACGGGGCATCCCTGTCTGCAAGCAGCATGGGGAAGGGGGGGAACCAGGGCGAGGGGGCCACCGAGCGCGAGGTGCCGATGCCCACGTTCAGCTGGGAGGAGATTCAGAAGCACAACCTGCGTACCGACAGGTGGCTCGTCGTTGACCGCAAGGTCTACAACATCACCAAATGGTCCAGCCGGCACCCGGGGGGCCAGCGGGTCATCGGGCACTACGCGGGGGAAGATGCTACGGTAAGGGTTTGGGGGCTCTCCCGCCACCTTTCTCTGCTGCAGGCGGGAGTCAGGAGCCTTGGGTCCCAGGGCGCCAAACAGACCTCCAGCGCTGAATGAAGCTTGGGGCGCCCAGGAGGGAAGGAAAGTGTGTCTGCTGCGTTCATCCCCCGCCCCGAATCCGGGTCCTCTGGAACAGATGGGCCAACTTGCTGTGGGGGTCGGATTTTCGAGCCTGGGAGGCAGCGCCGCGGTGGCGATCTAAACGGTAGAGAACCGTGCAGGATCTACCATGCGCACTGGGATCCACCGGTCCGCTCCTTCCGCTGGGTTCATCCGGGTCCACGGACTTCCCAAAGGGGTCACTCGGGCCCTAGGGCTTTGGCGCCCCCAGTGTGGAAGATGGCCGCCCCTGGGCGCCGCAGAAAGGAGCGGGAGAGGAGCCAGGTGTGGGACTCAGCGCGCGTCCCTCACTCTCCAGCCAGACTAGGGGGCGGGGAAGGAAAGCTTGTTCGCGGTCACGGCTCGCTGCTGCTTGGATTCTTGTCTAAGAAAGTCCGCAATGGCTGCCTGGGAGGGACCGCCTAGTAGCTCCTGTTCCCACGCTTTCAAAGACTAACAGGACCCACCCCACGGGTCGGCGTTCTTGGGGAGCGCGGTGGGGAACTGGAAAGAGAAAGGGCTGGAGTTTGCAAAGACCAGGTCGAGAGGGATCTTGAGCCGCCTGGATTTAGCAGCACTAGGCTGGCTTGGCAACAGGTCCAGCTGCACCCGAGGTTACTCTGGGGCGGTCAACTCAATGGTCCTCTGTTTTAAAATCCTGCCAGGAATGCCCTTCCCTGTTCTTGCACTGCCAACGGTAGTCGGGCCGGGGAGCCTCCTGGGAGCCAGGGCTGCCCATCCCACCTGCACCGAATGTGTAGCTCTGCGATTACACAGCACCCCCACGGTGTCCCCCAATTCCCAGTCTGAAATCCTTGCATTTCTTTAAGATGCAGCTGTAGCCCCATGGACTCAAGTGGGAGGGAAAAGAACAAGTCAAGGAGAGAAGAAAGGGGCCTCTCTTGGTGGCAGTGAGCTGGGGGGAGAGAGAACCTTGGGAAGGTGAATAGGGGCAAGGCTGTGGGAGGGATAAGCTTGGCATAGCACATTCCACGTGGAGCTGGCATCCTGACCTATTGGGCTATTGCTGTCCAAGCTGCTTGGGCCCCTGTCCTTCTGTGGAACTGTTGACCTTACCTCTTCCTCTCATTGGGACAGGCCTAGCCCCGGGGTGGTCAGACCAGGCAGTCTTGATCTAGGCTGTTGATTGGCTTGCTGCTTTGGTGAGCAGGGTTCAGGCATATTCAAGATTGAGAAGAGGGTCACTGATAGGCTCCCTCCCTTTTACCTGCTTGTGAACACTCTTAAGCCCTCAGGGCTCTGCTGCTGATCATACTACTTAGGTGAATATAAGGTTTGCAGACACCATCAGTGCATCTCACTTAGACACTCCCACACCGATGTGAAGAGGTTGGATAAAGGGAATTCCTAAATAAAAGACCTTTTGCCTCCTGGTTGGAGGTCTTTCCACTATTCCATGTTGCTGGACTTGTGCTAGCCTGGTCACCATAGGTAAATTCTAGAAGGTTCCTACCCTGGTCAGGCCTTCGCCAAACAGTTTCCTGGAAGGAAAAGTCAAATATGATGGATTGGTCTGATTATTCCCTAGTGTTAAAGAAACATATTTTCTTATGTGGAAAAATATATATTTTCTTATGTGGTGAAGCACTTTTTAAACTGTAAGCCCTAGATAAGTGCAATGGAGAATTATCAGACACGTGAGAATAAGAGTGAGGATTATATAACAGCTAGAAGGTAAAGTAAACAAAGAGGAATTTGGAGGAAAAAATTTAAATCTATGTCAGCTTTGTTTTGTGTGGGAAGACATAAAGACAATTCCTATCTCCAAGGCTTACTGCCTTCCAAGATGAGACTTATAGGGCCTGAAATGCACTAAGTGGGGATATAGTTGAGTAATGGTGGAGTGAGCAACTGGATTCTCTCTCTTTTTTTTTTTAATGTCTGCGACTAGGTTGGAAAAAGGCCATGGAAGTGTGGAGTGTATGGGAAGGGGTTTTGAAGGGAGAGGCAAGAACAGGCTAGGAATCAAGAGACCTTCGTCTTTAAGCTGTTGAGCAGATGGCTTTGCCCCTTGGGACGTGAACTTCTTCCTCAGAGCTTGGGGACTGACAGAGTCTTTATGGGCCCTGAAAGTTTGGGGAGGGACTGGTGGCAGATAGAGCTTGCATCCCGTGGAACACCTTGATGCACTGTAATAAGCTGATCACAAAGCAGCAGTGTCCTCGCAAGAGGCTCGAAGCCTTTCTTGTGACAATTCTGGGCCTCAGTAGGGGATTTTCCTGTTTCTGAAGACCAGACCTCGGAAGTCGGGACCGCCTCTTCCCCAAAGCTATGACCTTGTCGTTTGGTCCTTCCGCAGAAATTAGAACTTGGCCTTGCATGTCAGAATAAAAGTCGCTTCATTTTGGCAGCTCACAAAGCACAGTCGTACATATTACCTGGTTTAGCCCTTGGATCAACCCTGTAAGTGTCTCTCATCGCTCTTAGGTTTAAAAACCTTGGGCCGGCCCCGTGGCTTAGCGGTTAAGCGCGTGCGCTGTGATGCTGGCGGCCCGGGTTCGGATCCCGGGCGCGCACCGAGGCACTGCTTCTCCCGCCATGCTGGGACCGAGTCCCACATACAGCAACTAGAAGAATGTGCAACTATGACATACAACTGTCTCCTGGGGCTCTGGGGGAAAAATAAATAAATAAAATTATTAAAAAAATATATATATTTATTTAAAAACCTTGCTCAAGCGCTTGGGCCTAAACCCTGGATCTTCCGTCACTGAGTCCTCCCAGCCCACCTCCCCTTCCTCCCTCACTTCCTTCCTGTTGCACCTCTGATCTCTTTCCCTCTGGTCCTTTGGCACTTCTCTGGTCTTCGTCTTGCTCTGGGCAAAAGGAACCCTCATCCCGAGGATGTCTCTGCTCTTTTCACGACAGAGTCTCACCACTGCAGAACTTACCCCACTCGGACTTTTAATCTTCAGCAGTGATTCAGTCTCTCCATGGTTCTGAGCTGGGCCCTGGCACAAAGATGAATAATTCACAGACAGTGACCACATCTACTGGGTATACTTCCTTCCTTCCTCTCAAGCTGAAACTTGAATCCAGACCCTCTGCCTCTGGACACCAGCTCCCGCCCACCCGTGCCCCGACTCCTGCCTTGTCTGGGCAACTTTTCCTGCCCTGTCTGCATGGGTGGCCTCTTCCAAAGCAGGCAGGTCAGGATTCATTGCATCTTCTACCCTGTTCCTATGCTGTTCTTGTGAAAAGGCAACAGACTGAAGATGGAACGAATCTCCATCCTTCTTTAGACAGGGCAGGAGGGTCTTGGTATTTCAAGGCCGAGGACTTGGGTTTGCATCCCAGCTTTATGAATTCTTAGGCCAGGCGCTTACTCTGAACTTCTCTGTCTAGGTCTATGAAATGGGAAGATGATTGTCAGGCTCAAATGGGCTGTGCGTGGGATCATTCTTTAAACTTCAGAACTCTAGATAGGTGTGAGGGAGCATCCCCGGGTGTCCCTTAGCCTCGTGTGCATGTGTGTGCGTGTTTGCAGCACACATCAGCAGGGACATTCTTGCCCACGACCCTTTGGCCACAGAACATTGTCCCACCAGCCTCCATTGGTTCTTTCCATTGGAGGGGACATGGCACAGGGGCTTCCAGCCCTGCCTGCATCTTTCTGCGGTGGAAAGGAAGTCAGCGTCCGTATCTCCACCCGAGAACTCAGGGTCTCTCCTCTGCTTCTCCCTCTCTAACCACTTGTTCCACGGCGTCCCCGTTCCCGGGGCTGCTGCCTGCGTCATTGTGGGCCCTGAGCTTGCCCGTCCTGCTCTTCCCGCGTCCTGGGCCAAGTGCCCGGATGTGCAAGGCTGAGTTAGAGACTAGCCTTGCTCTGCAGAGAAGGTGGAGACAGCCAGAAACAAATCATGGCACCAGATGCTCCGTGTGGGGGGAGGGGCCGGAGCGGGGCCGGGGCAGGGAAGATGTCTTCATGCAGAAGTTGGCTGGCATTGGACTGGGCGATGGCCGCAGCAGGGACTGGTGAAGGCAGGGATGTGTGACGCACACACGTCTTCCATTTGGCAATCTGGGTGTTCTGGCCCTCTCTCCTGCAGCCTGACCTCCTCACCCCCAACACACACACCTGCCCTACTGGGGGTGGCTTCAGCTTTGCTCTCAACCTGTTTGCCACTCCCTTCTCCTCACTCATGCCTGGGGCCTTCTTTCTGGAAAGTCTTTGGCTTCTCTCCCTGTCAGACGAGAATAGAACCTGGTTCCAATTCCTGTTCCAAAATCAACGTTTGAATTGGCTCTGTCTTGCTCTGCCCCGTGGCCTACCTTGTGCCAGCCAGATACTTCTGTAACCAAGCAGCAGTTGGGAACCTTCTGCAAGTGTGTGAAGTGCATCTATGACACTTTGAAGGGGGAGACACAAAAAGTGATCAACTCTCGGCGGGGGAAGCTTATTTTGATTGAGGCCTTTGTATTAACAGCAGAAAACTCTAGAATTAGGCACACCTGGAGTGTGACTGTGGGTGAGTAGCTTCATCTCCCTTAGCCTCTTCTCGTCTCCGAAAGAGGACCTGCCTCACAGAGTTTGGTGAAGATTAGTGGCTTATGTGTGGAAAGCCCATGGCTCAGTGGCTGACCTACGTAATCTCAGCATGTGGCAGCTCTACCAACCACCAGTGGGTTGTGGGTGCTGGAGAAGGTGAAGCGTTCTGGTGTTCTAGAAGCATAAGCCCAGTGGTGCAAAATGGCAGAAGGAGAGAATAGTCAGAACATGATTGCAGAGTGGAAAAGCCTCCTGGGATTGGAGGGTGCACAGCTGTGGGGTCATGGGTCCCCACATTCACTTGTGAGCCCTGCTGTCAGGCACTTGGAGGCACTGGGGTTATTGCAGCAAACAGGACAGGCGTGGCCCTCGTGGCCCTTATATCCAGCAGGGGAGACAGACAAGAAAGAAGTGAGTACATAATGTAGCTTGTGACCTTGATAACTGCTATGAAGAAGATAAAACAGGGCAATGTCCCAGAGAAAGCGTGGGGCTGGAGGGTGGCTATTCCAGATGGGGTGGTAGGAAAAGCCTCTTTGTGGTGCACCCCAAAGGCAGCTGGCCACAGGATGCTGTGAGAGCAGGGCTCCAGGCAGAAGAGCCGAGCCAAGGCCCTGGGGTGGGAATGAGCTTGGTGGGTCCAAGGGATTCCCACTAGGCCTACTCGGAAGGCTGTCGGATCTACCACGGACAATCAGACAATCAACAGCTTTCTACACCGGCAGAAGGCATGTGGTGTGTGGGGAAGTGTGCCTGAGTCAGGTAAACCTGGATCTGATCCCGGCTCTGCCACTTGGAGCACGGGACTGTCACCTTCCTGCGCTCCAGTGTCTTCATCGGTAAAGCAGAGCTTTGAGGCTTCAGGGAGGGAACATAAACAACGCTCCTGGCTCCCGACCTGGCACGTGGCCCTTCCCTTCGCCAGGCTTCAGGGAGGTAAGGCCGCCGGGCAGCCCTCTGGAAATGACCGAGGAGTGGCCGCGGTCAGGACAGGAGTCTGTCTGTCTGTTCCACCAGGTTCCTCAGCCTGGGCGGGGGCTTGGAGGCATGACCTGGACCTGGTGGGGGGCCGCGGGAGCTGACTGCAAGATGAATCCACTTGCAGACTATGAAATTTTACCTCTCAGTGAAAAGTAGCGAGTAATCATTGGGAAACTGCCTTACCAAGGGCTGCTCGTTCATTTCTCAAAAGCCACGGTCTGACGTCAGGAGGACCAATGAAAGGCCTTTTTAGGCCCTGACTTGGTGAGGCAGTTGTGCTTGCCACTATCCCACCTGCACCTGGGCCCTGACTGTGAAAGCTTCTGCTGAGATTTTCCCCGACTTTGAACATCGGAGCCGGGATGGTCCTCACTTTGCAAAGGAGATTGAGGCTAGGGTGGGGGCGGCTGGCTCAGCGTGGGCAGAGCTGGGCAGTGCCGGACCCCAGGCCTCCTCACTGCCAGCCCAAGGACCCGGGAATAGCTGCCCGTCTCTTCTCTGAAAATAAACTTGATCTAATCCTCTTTGATCATCTCCTTCTGTTCAGCTGGGGGGGGGGGGGGACACAGACTTTTCTTTTAAAACTCTAGGCCCAGTTTTCCTCGGCACAAAGTGTTGCTTTGTGAGTCTGTTCTAGACACAAACAGAACAAAGACCAGGCAAAAGGACTTGACGCCAGGGATGCAATAAGAAAACGGAAGAAGACTGGCAATTACCGTTTCGAGACGCTTTGGTGGGGGAGTGAAAACATTTTTATGTATTGCCAGCATTTTCCGCATTCCTCCTCCATTTTTTTTAAATTTTGAAATTTTCCAAACGTACGGAGATGTTGGAAGAAGTGAACACCTGTAAACCCTCAACCGAAATTTACTAATCTCAACATTTTACCCCATTTCCGTTCTTCCTGTTGATGCTTGTGCAATTTTCTTTTGCTGAATCCCGTGAAAATATGTTGCATGACTGTGCCACGTTCATCCCTAAATTCTCCACCATCTTCTAAGAAAAGAGACACTCTCTAACATAATCACAGTACTTTTGTCATATTTAAGAAAATTAATAGTAATCCCTTAATAGGATCAGATATTCAGTCCATATTTAAATTTTATCATTCAACCCCAAAAATGTCTTGTATAACTGCTAGGGTTTTTTTTCCTCCTCCAAATGAGAGCATTTCAGATCAAGTATTGCGGTTTTTATATATTTTTCTTAGATCTTTTTCAGTCTCTTTTACTCTGGACTACCTCCCACACGCACGCACCAGGACTTTTTTCCCACTACACTGATTTTTCTGTTTATCTTGGTGTCATCTGAATTATTCCTCTATCCTAGAACGTCTCAAAGCTTGGTGTGATGCAGGGTAAATGCTGTTTATGGCTGGAATGTCATACTGTATCCCCTCAGGGGAAATGATACCAGCTCATCTCTAATGGGAGTGCTATATTTGTTATGAGATAATTTATATAATATACATAATATGTATAGAAAAAAACTGGAAGGAAATATGGTAAAATATTAGCAACGGTAGTCACTCTCTGGATGGTATTATTTTCCTCTATTCATCTGTACATTTTCTAAATTTGGCCAAACTAGGCACATTATTACTTGATAATCCAAAAAAAAGATTAAAATGCATAACAGTAATTTTTTTTATTTCAAAAGCAATATAACGTTAGGGAAAGTTTGGAAAGTAATGAAAATAAAGCAAGGCATAACACCACCACCTTAACACATAATAATTTAGAGCCTCCTGTAAAAATTTTTTTCATAATTTCGTACTTTTGCAAATTATGAAAAAGCTTTTTTCAGAAATACTTGTGACCTAGTTCTGCATTTGGTTTTGGTTTCGCATTATCTCCTAAGCACATTTTCCATGCCGTGGTTGTCTCCAGGCTTGTTCTTTTTGTTGACAGCAGTGGGCACGGGGTGGTGGGTGGTGTGGTTTGCCAGGTACTGGGCACCTAGTGGAAAAGCCCGTGGAGACTCGTGTCCATCCCGGGTCCTGCCCAGCCCGGTACCCACATGGTGCATCTCCCTGGAGGGATGCATTTTTCTGACTTGCCCACACGTCAGGCAGCCCGCATGTCTATCCACACACCCTTGGCAAGCTCAGTGGCCGCTCCTCCGGGCGGAGACTCAGATGGCACCGCTGTTGGAGTTGGGCACTGAAGCTCTGTCCCGGATGAGGCCCGAGAGAGCATTTGGGGCCCACTCATGGGAGGCCCCTTTCTGTTTCCGGATGAGACATAGAGAGCTTCTGCTGGTGATCCTTGCCCTCCGTAGGCCAAAGTCAGAGTCCCGCACTCACCACCTGCCCCTCTGTTCCCAGGATGCCTTCCATGCCTTTCACCGCGACCTTAATTTCGTGAGCAAGTTCTTGAAGCCCCTGCTGATCGGCGAGCTGGCCCCGGAGGAGCCCAGCCAGGACCGCGGCAAGAACGTGAGTCAGACAGACAAAGAAGGAGTGGGGGGTTTGCAGGGAGAGGGGGTCCCCGCCCCGAGATGGAGAGTGCCGGGCGTGGGGCAAGGGAGCCCTTAGGCCAGTCCAAGGGGAGCCACTGCCATCACCTGGGGTCAGGGAGGACTCGGAGCCTCCGTTGGCCACGGGGGGCCACCCTCCTCTTGCTGCCAGCCAGGGCAGGCCCCCTCCTTGGAGTAATGCAGTCCCAGCCTCTCCAGCTCTGGGGCCTCCGAGGAGCCAGGTTGAGCACAGGGTCTTTCCTTCTTGCCCGGTCCCCTCACTGTAGTATCTGGCCTTCCCCCCGCTGAAGCTAACCCGGGGTTCCATCCTGCCTCCTTCATGGTCTGCTCGTCTTCCACCCGCTTCCACACTCTCCAGCCCCATTCCAGGCAGGCAGCTTCTCTCCCCTCTGCTGCATCCTGCAGGCTCCCCACTTCCTGACGGTCTTCTCTAGCTCCCACCCCACTGCGCCCCTTCCACTGCTGTTGAAGTGGTTGACAGCCGCTCTTGGGATTCTTCACCACTTATCACCCAGGCTCCCAAATGGAGCTGCTTCCACCCGCACACCACCCTACCTGCCCTTCAGAGTGTCCTGGGTATGGCCAGTGGATACCTTCAGCTCCCTGCCCTCCACTTTCTTCTCCTCCTGCTGCCAGCTTCCTCCCTTCTCCCGGTGATGCCCTCATTTCCCCAGAGCTGTCCTTGACTCTGCCTCAGTCTCCCTGGACCCGCACGCCCAGTGCCCACCCAGTCCTCTCCTGCCTCCCTGAACTCTCCGGGCAGGGACTTGTCCTGCACTGTTTTGTGTCTCCCCCACCTCAACCCCTTCAAACCCCACTAGAGTGCCCAGAACAGGTGGTGCAGTGTCGGGTGGTGGAAAATGTAAACTTTTTTTTTCTTAATTGTGGTAAAATATACATAACATAAAATTTACCATTTTAACCATTTTTAAGTGTACGGTTCACTGGTATTAAGTACTTTCACACTGTTGTGCAACCATTACCACTATCCATCTCCAGAACTTTTCCATCATTCCACAATGAGACTCTATCCCCATTAATCATTAACTCCTCACTCCCCCCTCCCCCCTGCCATTGGTAAACACTATTTTGCTTTCTGTCTCTATGAGTTTGCCTATTCTAGGTACCTCAGTTAAATGAACTCATACAGTATTTGCCTTTTCCTGTCTGGCTTAATTTCACTTAGCATAATGTCTTCGGGGTTTATTCCTGTTATAGCATGTGTCAGAATTTCCTTCCTTTTTAAGGCTGAGTAACATTCCATTGTTATTCATAGACCATATTTTGTTTAGCCATTCATCCATCAAGGGATATTTGGGTTGTTTCTGCCTTTTGCCTATTGTGAATATGCTGCTGGGAACATGGGTGTGCAAAATGCAAGCTTCTGAGTCAAATCCTTTCTCTGCCACTTAACTGGCTGTGGACAAACACACAGCCCCCAGGGTGGTGTGAGGCCCACAGCAGGCGCATGGGATCAGCCGCGGTTGTAGTGCACGGTGGCCGGGCTCCCAAGGGGCGTAGGTTTGTGGATTGGTCCCCTCTTCCCACAATTTCTCCAGGCAGAGCAGTGGGTGTTAAGAAGACATCGGTCCCCTTCAGAGTGGCTGGGTGGCTGAATCCTTCCCTGTGTTCTTGCTCTACAGTCTCAGATCACCGAGGACTTCCGGGCCCTGAGGAAGACTGCTGAGGACATGAACCTGTTCAAGAGCAACCACCTGTTCTTCCTCCTCCTCCTGGCCCACGTCATCGCCATGGAGAGCATCGCGTGGTTCACCGTCTCTTACTTCGGCAATGGCTGGATCCCAACTGTCATCACGGCCTGTGTGCTTGCTACCTCTCAGGTGAGGCGTGCCACCCTCATCCATCACTTGAAGCCCCCGCCCCCCGCCTCCCCCAGCTCGCAGAGGCCCGGTGCACACGTGCTGATGCCGCATCTGTGGCCCTCTCTCCCCAGGTCCAAGCTGGATGGCTACAACACGACTACGGCCACCTCTCTGTCTATAAGAAATCCATGTGGAACCACTTAGTCCACAAGTTCGTCATTGGCCACTTAAAGGTAAACATAAGCGGCCCTGGGCATCTGTCCCATCGGTTAGCGGCTGGCGCAGTGCCATCCCCCTTTGAGATCAGGTCCCCTCTCAGGTCAGTGTCCTGGCTGGCCTGCGGGACTTTCGAATTCTCCACTTCTCTGACCTTCTGAGCTCTGTCTCTGTATCTCATTAGACCACAAAACCCAGCGTCCTAATTATCAAAACAGATGCATGCCTCTTTTGTCTATTGACTCAGGTGATTGAATTGTTTGCTCCTTATCTAAGAGCTTATCTAATAAATTCCTTTAAGTTTAGGCCAGTAAAGGAGCAGTCTGTCTTGATGAATTGGTATGCTTCCCTCCACTGGGAATGTGAGCAATTTAAGACATCTGTATTCCTCTTTTTTGTTTCCCCCTCGGGTGCTGTATTCCTCTTTTTTTTCCCCCTTGGGTGCCAGGAAACACAAAGCAAGATTTGGAGCAGCGACTGTCCTGAGCCTGTGTTTTTGTTCTTCATATCTTTCCCTCCACTGCATCTCATTTAAGCCTTTATCTTTATTTTAACCATTCTGTTGTACACACAGTCCTTTATAATAAACCATCTCAAATATACTTTGGAAGGATATGGGATATGAAAAGGACACATTGCCATCATGTAAGTCTTTAGATAAGGGACGTCAAACCATGTAATGATTAACTGAGCCGAAGGATAAGGGTCATTTAAAACTTAGAAGGTGAGGTATCTCTCCTCTCACCGCCCTGCAGATGAGGAGGCAGAGCTGCAAAAGCCTTACAGCTCACCAAATTTGTAAAAAGGCAAGCTGGAGGGCTGGCCAGGTGGCATAGCGGTTAAGTTTATGTTCTCTGCTTTGGCGCCCCAGGGGTTCGTGGGTTCAGATCCCGGGTGCGGACCTACACACTGCTCATCAAGCCATGTTGTGGCAGCGTCCCACATATAAAATAGAGGAAGATTGGCACCGATGTTAAGCTCAGCTTTGCTTTATTCCTCAAGCAAAAAGAGGAGGATTTGCCACAAACGTTAGCTCAGGGCCAATCTTCCTCACCAAAAAAAAAAAAAGTGCAAGCTGGACCTGCCTGTGACCTTGTGCTGATCTGATAAGCATTATCTCCTTGGTTTTGGAGATAAGTCCTTGCCAACTCTCTCTGAAACAGCTCATCCTCCACCCCAGCCCTTTCCCAACAGTATCCAGCTGCTTCCTAAGAAAGGCTGCATCCTGACGACTTCCATCCCTCCCTGCCCTGGCTTGGGAAGAGCTACATGTCTGGGTTAGGCTTGTCCCCCTGTGACCCAGACTGCATCAAGCCCTTGGCGGGCCAGCTCCGGATCCAGTTGGGGGTGAACTACGGTGGAACTAGTAACTCGTTACACAACAAGCAGTTTGCCTGGCCCTGAGCCTGAAGCGGTCTGAGAACCTGGTTTCTTTCCAGAATTTCAGGGGCGAAGGGAGAGGGCGCGCATATTCGCGCATAGTAGAGTGCTTTGTTACATTTTTATATTCTCTTCTGTTGGATAAAACCCTCCTCAGTATTGGAAAGTAACATTTCCCTCCCGACCCATGTTACCCCGACACACTCAACAAAGATGGGCTGTGTCCTGTTTCCAGATTCTGGGCGGGGTCCGGGAGGGCCTTTCCAGCCTGATGTCCCTCGGTCCTTGAAAGGCTCCTGTGTCAGACGGAAGATGAGGCCAGGACAGAGGACTGGCCTTCATGGAGAACGTTGGCTTACGGAATTGGAATGCTGGGCTGACGGGAAGACAGCGTACTCGGGCTTGGAGACTAGACGAGGTCAAGGACATGGGTCCCACTTACGGCTCTCCAGCCCCCTGCTACCTGTGTCCTCCATGCTGTGTCTAGGCCAGTGGCCTGGCCGTGCAGCTCACCTGGGGTGCCCCAGGGCCAGGAGGATTACAGCATTCGGTGGTCACACAGCTGCAGGCATATCTTGTAGGTCCATCCTTCCTCTGGTCCCTTTCTGGGAATAAAAGGCGCTGGCTGCAGGGGCGTCCTCAGGTGCCCTGCCAGCTCGGATGTTCTAGTACCAGCTGGTGAGGACAGCAAGCAGGGTGCTGGGAGCCTGGAGGGACTGGGACCTGCTTCTTACTGCAGCCTGCACCGCTGTAGGATTCCATGGGTGAGCTCCCCACATCCCGACTTCCCCTTTTCCTTCAGCCCATGTCACTTCCTGTGGACATTTCTTCCAGAGGGTGATCTTGGACAAAGTAATTCTGAGCTGTGGCACCTCTCCTTAACACCCTTTAAGTGGAGGCCGGCCCCATGGCTTAGCGGTTAAGTGTGCACGCTTCGCTGCTGGCGGCCCGGGTTCGGATCCCGAGCACGCACCGACGCACCGCTTGTCAGGCCATGCTGTGGCGCCGTCCCACATAAAGTGGAGGAAGATGGGCACAGATGTTAGCTCAGGGCCAGTCTTCCTCAGCAAAAAGGGAGGGGGATTGGCATGGATGTTAGCTCAGGGCTGATCTTCCTCACACACACACACAAAAAACAAACCTTTAAGTGTTCGGCATTGTGCTTAGGATCAAACACACACTTCCAGGCCCCATGCCATCTAGACGCTGCATCTGGAGATGGAAATCTAGAACTCAGCCAGCCTTTTCACAACCTCATCTCAGGCTGCCAGGGCCGGGACTAGGGTAAGGCGAGTGAGGCATTTGTCTCCAGCGCAGAATTGAAGGGGACACCAAAAAAACTGAGTAATAGAGATAAGGAACATTTTAGTGCAAAAGAGTCGTCCGTTGGTATCTGAAGGGGATTGGTTCCAAGACCCACCTCAGATACCAAAATCCACAGATACTCAAGTCCCTTATATAAAAGGGCGTAATATTTACATATAACCTACACACATCCTCATGTATCCTTTAAATCATCTCTAGATTACTTAAAATAACTAATATAATGTAAATGCTACGTAAACAGGTGTTATACTGTATTATTTAGGGAATAAAGACAAGGAGAAAAAGTCTGTACATGTTCAGTAGAGACACAACCACTGTAGGTTCTGATCTGAGGTTGGTTGAATCCCTGGGTGCAGACCCCGCAGATACGGAGGACCAACTGTACTTTAAAACAAAATTAATGCAAAAAAAAATCCACAATGAACCAAATATCAACATTTTAAATAAAGATTAAGACTGTGCTGAGCCATATGGGAACCTGAGGCAAAAGGAAAAATTTGTGCCCCTAGATACATGTTTGTATGTATTTTTTTAGTGGTTGATTTTTTTTCCCCCACAACATTAAAGTAGTTGAAAAATATTTAACAGTTGGAAAGTTGGTGTATTGAGAGTCCTAACATTGAGTTTAAATATACTATTTATACTGAAACAGAATTTATTTATTTATTATTTATTTATTTATTTTTGTGAGGAAGATCAGCCCTGAGCTAACATCCATGCCAATCCTCCTCCTTTTTTTTTTTTGCCAAAGCCCCAGTAGATAGTTGTATGTCATAGTTGCACATCTTTCTAGTTGCTGTATGTGGGACGCGGCCTCAGCATGGCCGGAGAAGCCATGCGTCAGTGCGCGCCCGGGATCCGAACCCAGGCCGCCAGTAGTGGAGCGCACGCACTTAACCACTAAGTCACGGGGCCGGCCCCAGAATTTATTATTTTACTTCAGTTTAAGATAATTGAAAATTATTTAAGATCGTCATTTGCTTGAGAGACGTCGTCAGACTTGGCAGTTCTCTCAGTTGAAAACAAGATGAGACAAAAAGTAGATTTTGAAAATATTGTGGAGGAGTTGGCATCCACTAAAGCCAGGGTGCACATTTTTCCTTTCTCCTCAGGCTCTGATGTGGCTCAGCACAGCACTGCTGGCTGCGGTCCTGTGTCTCTGGCCCAACCGAGGGGCCTTCCTTTGGCTTCTAGAACAGTCCACATTCCCACTCCCCTCATCCCCCAAGGCCTTCACCGAGGCTCTTCCCTCTGGCAGAAGAGCACCCTCATTCTGCCTGGCCCCCTCCTGCCCAGCCTGCGGACTGAGTGCAGTCCTTCTGAGCGGCCTCCAGCAACTTTTCCAGCTCTCTCAGCCCCATCTCCGTGTGGTGTGATGCTCAGCTTTCCCTCACTAGACAACGGCTCCCTCTCTTTCCCCACTTCATCCCCAGGGCAGGCAGCATCGGTACCGCATTCTGAGAACACAAGGGCTGGGCCATTGTTCCGGGGCAGGCAGGGCTTCGTGGTGCCCGGGAAGGAAGGGTTCGTGAAGGATAAGTAGGGCTTTGCCTACCGAAGAAAAATGGAAGAGAATCACAACAGTGGAATAGTACCACCAAAAAATGTTTTGTCATTACATCCAACCCCTAGTGCAGGGACGGCCCCACCTCACTGACTTATCCCCGTGGTGTTCACAGCCTACCTTTCTCTCCTTCATTTATTCATTCGACAAACATCTCTTGGTTAGTGCATTCTAAACATCATACTTACTCATAACATGCCTTGCCCCTTCATATTTTTGTGCCAGGGACTTTTCCATTTCGTTCTTTGCAGGAATTTGGTTACTTTGGCTAATAAGGTGAATGTGTCATCCGATTCCCGAATCCTCTAAGCTCTCACTAGCTGACATCTTTTTGCTCTGATGGCTTTTGAGGCCCGCCTGCTCATAGGGGCCTGAGGTCACCACAAAGGCCACAGCTGCACATAGCTATTCCCGCCCATGGCTGTTGGTGTCCAGAGACCGTGTTTGTTGCCAAAAGCATCTTCCAAGTAAAATATTTGTTTTAGCAAATGGGTCTTTCTGTAGATGGACAGACCCTCGGCCAAAGCATTGATTGACTCAGCAGCAGTTCATCAGTAAAGTCCTCATGCTGAAGAGTCAGAAAAGTTAGTTTCGGGCCGGCCCGTGGCTTAGCGATTAAGTGCCTACTGGCGGCCCGGGTTCGGAACCGGGGCGCGCACCGACGCACCGCTTCTCCAGCCGTGCTGAGGCCGTGTCCCGCATACAGCAACTAGAAGGATGTGCAACTATGACATACAACTATCTGCTGGGGCTTTGTGGGAAAAAAAAAGGAGGAGGATTGGCAATAGATGTTAGCTCAGAGCCGATCTTCCTCACCAAAAAAAAAAAAACGTTAGTTTCTTTCTGTGCATCACTGGGCAACTTTGTGGAGGAACAGGCCCTTGAAATGTGTCAGGGGCTTGAGCTGGTGAGACAGAAATTTGTGGCCTTGAAATAAATACTCATGTAATACTTCTTGTCCCCTAGAATAGTAATTTTATATTTACATGTTAGAACCAGGAAGCTCTCACCTGTTTATGTTGGCGATTGTTTATTAAGCTCTCCCTAGAGCTTTTTGGGCGTGATGTGACTCTGTTCTCAATGTGTCTTGCTGTCGGGCTGTCTCTTGCCAACCACTCCATGGGCCTTCTGAGAGCAGGGACCACTTGTGGTCTTCTTTTTTTGTTTTTTTAAAAAAGCTTGCTTGAGATTTGATTCACATGCTATACAAGTCACCCACTGAAAGTGTACAAACCAATGACTTGTAGTATATTCACAGATTTATGCACCGTCGTCACAATTTTGGGACATCTTCCTCATCCCCAAAAAGAAATTCCACACTTCAGCCATCACCTCCCAACCCCTGCATCCCTCCCATCCACCCCCAACCCTAGTTCTAGGCAATCATTAATCTCTATTCTGAGCATTTCTTTTCCTTTTTATTTTAATTTTTATTTATTTATTTATTTTTCCCCCAAAGCCCAAGTAGATAGTTGTATGTCACAGCTGCACATCCTTCTAGTTGCTGTATGTGGGACGCGGCCTCAGCATGGCCGGAGAAGCGGTGCGTCGGTGCGCACCCGGGATCTGAACCCGGGCCGCCAGCAGCAGAGCGTGAGCACTTAACCGCTAAGCCAAGGGGCCGGTCCTCTGAGCATTTCATGTAAATGGAATCATACAATATGTGGTCCTTTGTGACTGGCTTCTTCCATGTAGCATAATGTTTTCAAGGTTCATCCATGTTGTAGCATGTGTCAGGACTTCATTCCTTTTAATGGCATGGCCAAACAGTATTCTGTTGTGTGGATCTATCCCATTTTATTTATCCATTCATCAGTTGATGGACATTTGAGTTGTTTCCACTTTTTGGATATTTTGAATAATGCTGCTGGGAACATCTGTGTACAAGTTTTTGTGTGGCTGTGTTTTCATTTCTCTTGGGTACGCACCTAGGAGTGGAAGGCTGGGTCACATGGTAAAGGCCACTTCTTACTGTCCCTGGAACCCCAACTCCTTGCACAACACGGTCACACAGGAGATGTGTAGAGGATAAGGGGCGTGGAGGCTCACACCTGGTGTTGGTGGAGTGTAGAGACCAACTCTACACCCACTGAAGTGCTTGCCGCTGGTCCGTCCCCAGCACTTCTTGCCCGCCGTCACCATCTTATGGGGAAACAGGCCTGGAGGGATGGAGTGACTTGGCTTCATTCAGAAGTCCTGGTCCCAGGGGCTGTCTAGCGCTGTGGACTCAGTACTGGCAGGGCCATGTTCTGACTTTCAGGGCCCGAGGCCCTGTGAGTAACAGAGAAGTTGGCTCTGAACGTTGGAGGTACTAGGAACTGGTCCTGAGTAGGGTCTGTCAGATGAGCTCAGGTCCCCCGGCAGACTGCACTGCTCACCCGCATTTCTCCCCCACAGGGTGCCTCGGCCAACTGGTGGAACCATCGCCACTTCCAGCATCATGCCAAGCCCAACATCTTCTACAAGGATCCAGATGTGAACATGCTGCATGTGTTCGTCCTGGGTGAATGGCAGCCCATTGAGGTACAACGAAGGGGATGGTCTTGACATAGGAAGTGTTGGCCTGAGTGCGGAGCAGGGAAGGAATCCTGTAGGGTAGGGTGGATATTCAGCCAGATGCATCTGCGTCTGATGTTTACGCGGAAACCTAAATTATTCAAGCTGGAATTTATATGGAATGGTCTCATGTGTAACTAATGGATGCAGCTCCTCATCAGAGTGTTAGATGACCCCCTCCCTCCCTTCCACCGGCCGGGAAAGAGCATTTCCTGGCTTGTTTCTTCCCAGGGCAGAGGGAAATCTGGTTCCAGTTCAGCAGGAAAGTACAATTCCAGGGCTCAAGCTTGGTCCCCAAAGGCCAGCTCAAGGAAACCTTATTTGGAGAGTCATGGTCCTCGAAGTTGGGAGGGACCTCGGCACCTGGTCCGACCCGCTTCACCAATAGATGACAGAGCTGAGTGGGAGGAGGGGATGTGTTCAGGGTCACCGAGTTTAGGGGCCAGACGAGGCCCCAGATCTGATGGCGAGGCCATTTCCTTCTGCTCTACCATACTGCCTTATTTTAATATTAGTACATTTTTTATTATAAATAGAGAACATGCCTGTCATAAGCATTTAAATAGCACAGAAATATATAAAATTTAAAAATGAATCTCCTATTATTTCCACCATCCCTCCTTTGCCCAAATGTCATGCCCCTGAGGGTGACCACTGTTGACAACACGCTATATATCTTTCCAAATATTTTGTGTGTGTGTGTGCATGTATAAACGTGCATATTTTTTTAAAACAAAAACTTGGGGCCGTCCTGGTGGCATAGCAGTTCAGTTCACACGTTCCACTTCGGCGCCCCGGGGTTTGCCAGTTCAGATCCTGGGCGCGGACCTACTCACCGCTCATCAAGCCATGCTGAGGCGGCGTCCCACATAGAAGAGCTACAACTGTACAACTATGATATACAACTATGTACTGGGGCTTTGGGGAGAAAAAAAAGACAAAAAGAGGAAGATTGGCAACAGATGTTAGCGCAGGGCCATTCTTCCTCAAAAGAAAGAACGAACAAGCAAAGGCAAAGATAAATTCTTTAAAAACACAAAAACTTATTCTATTAAAACATATTCTATTCTGCACCTTGCCAGCTCACCAAACATGGACCTCTTTCCCAGAGTCACAGTACGTTGCCTCCCCCTGGGGCTGTCCAGTGCTGTGTTATATTTCTCCACTATAACGTAACCCACGCTGTTGTGTAAGACAGGAAAGTTTGGTGTTTTCCAATTCTTAATTTCCTTTTAGTAAAAGCACCCCCAGTGCTTTCAAGAATTTAAATAATGTCCTCATTTAACACATTTTTTAAAAATGTAGAGCCTCTATGGGCCAGCCCTGATGGCCTTTATGGTTAAAGTTCGGCGTGCTCCGCTTTGGTGCCCTGGGTTTGGTTCCTGGGCACAGAGCCACACTACTCATCTATCAGTGGCCATGCTGTGGTGGCGGCTCACATAAAAAAAGAAAAGAAAGAGGAAGATTGGCAACAGATGTTAGCTTAGGGCGAATCTTCTCCAGCAAAAAAAAAAAAAAGTAGAGCTTTTATGTTAGGGTTCCATTTACCAAAAAAAAGAAATCTTCATTTGGTTTGCTTTTTGGAAATACATGGCTGATGTAAACTAAACTTTAGGAGATCCTTGTTGTTTTTATGCAGATCTTCAGCATCACAGTGTAGGGCTCAATGAGCATTTGCTGAGTGAGGCACGTTTCCGCTCAGCAAGAGCAGAGATTGATTTAGTTCTATTCCCAGCAGCGTTGGCCTCCAAGGCCGGGAACAAGGAGAGGAGAAAGCCTGTTCCTCCAATTCTGGTTTGTACCCCGTCTCTCCCGTTTCATTTCCACCCG
The DNA here is from genome assembly GCA_014189135.1 of Dicerorhinus sumatrensis harrissoni. Lineage (NCBI taxonomy): Eukaryota > Metazoa > Chordata > Mammalia > Perissodactyla > Rhinocerotidae > Dicerorhinus > Dicerorhinus sumatrensis. Next base: position 11,830,928 of record JABWHU010000190.1, on the reverse strand, counting down.
AGAGAATATCTGAGCAGAAACATAGGTTTTCTGTAACATTGACCATTCAGGAGAAATTAGCCAAAATTCAGTACTTTGGAAGCGTGGAGCCTGTCTGGCCGGGCAGGGGTTTTGTTCTCTGCCAAAGTACATGCTGGTGTTTTTCTTCTAGGAAACAATTTGCTAGCTTTGATTTGAGGTGTCCAGATAGCAGAACTGATTAACATGGGGCCTTCTGATAAGCGAAGACAAAGGCTTCTCTTTCTCCATGAGGCTTCATGTCGATCTGTTGGCTGTCCTGACAGATGTTGTCTGTGTCCTTGACAGCAAAATCTAGTCTCACCAGCTATGCTGGCAAGAAGGCATCTTTCCTCTCTGTGTGGTGGCCAGTGAAGCCTCTTCCAACATCTCCTCTCCCCAGACACTTCTCGGATCCCAGCTTTTGGGCGGGGGGGTGGGGCGTTGAGGTTTAGGGCATCTGGTTATCCAGTTACTAATGGCATTTGAAAGACCATGGCCAGGGCCACAGTGCTCCGTGGAAATCTTCCTCTCTCACATACTCATGGGGAAAAGAAAAGGCCGATTGTTTCTGGGTTCCTGGTTGAGCTGTGCCCTCGTGTCCACAGGACCATGCTGACCTGGAAGGGACCCTGGTGACAATGAGAGTGATGGCACTTGCCCCATGCCAGGCCCACACACCATACCAGGCCCACCCACCGGCCCTGGGCAACCAGGCCTAGGGATCTTGAGTCAGTCTTTGGCCTCCAGAGCCAAGAGGCCAGGGCTCCTATCTCCAGGCACAGATGAACCAACCAGCCCAGCCAGACGGCTCCAGAGGGCTCCCCAGCCCACAGAAATGGGAGTAGAGGGTCTCACAGTGAAGCCCCTTTCCCAGTTAGTTTTCTTCGTTTTGGTCTTATTTATGACTTCTGGGAGGATTTTGTTTGTTTTATGTAGCAAGATGTATTCATTTTTTCCCCTCGTTTCTTTTATACTCAGAAAGTTCTTCATACATATTATTTTCAGGGTTTTGTGGTTTCACTTTTGGTTGTTTTAACTTTTGCCAAATGGGACTTGGGTAAGATGGTGTTCACTTTCATATTTCTCTGGAGTCAGACAGTTTTCCCCCAGTGGGCCACACCACCACTTCCGTGTGGCAGAGCAAGCGCCTGGTCTGGGCTGTCTGTCCTCCCACGGGACGCTGTCTGGGTGACTTGGGCATCACAGCGATCCATCCTTGGCACATAATAACTCACTGTAAGCTTGTAGCGGGCTTTCCTCTTCTAGAAAGAATTTACGTTGTTGTGGTCAGCCTTTCCCTCCAGGAATCAGATGTCTGTCTCCATTCACTCGTCTCCTTTTCTCTCTCTTGGAACGGCTTTATACTTTCCTTTATGTGTCTTGTGAATGTTTCTTTTTCAATTTTTTCGTAGCTATTTTCTATTTTTGTCATTAGGATTGGGGTTTCTCCGGTATTCAGGAAAGCTGTTGCTGTTTGGCTAGTTATGTCCAACTAGTGTCCATTATGTCTCTTCATGATTCTAGTTGTTTTTCTGTTGGTTCTTTCAGGTTTCCTGGGGGCATAATCATATCCTTGAAAATAACGTTGTGTTTTTTTTTTGTGAGGAACATCAGCCCTGAGCTAACATCCATGCCAATCCTCCTCTTTTTGCTGAGGAAGACTGGCCCTGGGCTAACATCCGTGCCCATCTTCCTCCACTTTATGTGGGACACTGCCACAGCATGGCCTCACATGCGGTGCATCGGTGCCTGCCAGGGATCCGAACCTGGGCCACCAGCAGCGGAGCGCGCGCACTTAACCGCTACACCACGGGCCGGCCCGAAAATAATGCATATTTAGACTCCCTTTCTCATAGCGTCACACTCTTATTTCTGGTTTGGGTTTTATGACATTACTGGAACTTCCAGAACAGAATTAAATAGTGGTGATGTCAGTGCCGGTCTTGTTTCACTCATTTCTTTCTTTTTTTTCCCATATGGTGAAGGGAACGGGAGGCCATTATCCCTGTAGCACTGCCAGGGGGCTTGCAGAAGCCAGGAGTGTTTCCGCCTCCCTGTCTCAGGTTCCACTTTTCTGCCCATCTGGGATGCTCTGCCTGAGCTCAGCTGACCCTCCAGGCTTCCTGCTCCAGGCAGACCTTCGTGAACAGGCCAAAGTGACTAGTCCTCCCTTGGAGCCACCATGGCCCTCCTCTCAGGGTCCATGGTCTGGGCTCTTCTATTCTGCATATGCCTAGTGTGGCCATGTTGCTCCTTTCTTTCTCTCTCTGAGTTTGCTCATTCCCAGAGGCAAGGACTGGGCTTTGTGACAGCTCCCCTCCCCCACCCCTGATCGGACAAGGAAGGCCCTTGTCATTCTTTAGACGTTTTGTTCCAAAGCTCAAAAGTTCCCTGCATATGCCCCTGGCACCCCCTCAGCCCGTAATCCAAGCCTCGCCTTGTGGTCCGTGGAGAGGCTGAGCACAGGAGGGTCAGCCCGGCCGGGGCCAAGGGTTGTGGGCCTCCAGAAAGCCAGGCCACCAGGGCTGGCAGCGCTCCCCCTCCCTCTGCCCTTGGCCTGCATCACCTATCAGCCTGGGCTTGGGAACTCGTCAGAGTGAGCCCTGTGTGTGCCACCATCTCCTTCTGGGGGTCTCGACACACAAGCCACCCGTACTCTCGCCTGAGTGAGAGCACCCTCTGTCTTCCTTGCGTCTCCCATATGACGGCCCCGCCGCCCAGCTTTCTCCCGGTGTGCGATGAGGACTCTCTTGGAGGAGAGTCCTCCAGGCCCTGTGGCCCCCAGTGGGGAGGAAGGCAGACTCTTCCTGAATGAGTCTGTGGGCCCGACACTGCGTGCAGGACATCACTTCATCCTTGCTTAACTGTGAGTCAGGAGCGATCATCAAACCCATCTTATAGATGGAACCACTAAGGCTGAGAGAGATATGCTCAAGGTGACAGCTCGAAAAGGCAATGCCACCTTCCAAACCCAGGCTGTCCGGCTCCAAAGTGGGGCTTCAAAGTCCTGTGGGACCCTGAGACCCAGGTCTCAGTGCCCAGGGTCACCTGGTGGGCACCTGGGGAAATGTGTTTGCAGGATGACTGCAGCTTTCTGTTGAGTTAAGAGGCCAGGAGCTCCTCCTCCTAGCTTGGTGCATTCTAAAATACCTCTCCCAGTCCCTTCCCTGCGCCCATGACTTGTATGGCTAGGTGTTGGCAAAGAACCAAGTGTGTGAAAGACAAGAGCTGGCAAGTCAGCCACACGCCGGGCTTGGCACCCCCGAGCCAGAGGGAAGCGAGAGCTGTGGGTCAGTCGTACGCTGACAGATGACCTTGCCGTTGCCCCAACTGAGGTCACCAAGATGGGCACAGACGTGCAGTGACGTCTCAGTGTGTCACCGCACACAGGTGCGCGTGTGACCTGGCTAACCTTTTGTTCACAACCCCAAAGGGCTTTTATAGCCACTTCATGTCCCTCAACAACCCTATGAAGTACCCATCGTACCTCCACTTTGCAAATAAGGAGCCCAAAGCTCGGGCGGGGGGAGAAATTTGCTCAAATAAATTGTTTCCAAATCCCAAGTCCCTGCCTCCCGAAGCCTGGGAACCCGCAGAGGCTGATGGGAAGGCCTCTGCTGCCCGGGGGAGGGGTTCATCCACTCCCGCCGGACAGTGTGGGGCATGGAAGGGGCGTACATGGGAGCCAGCAGCTGGGGGAGCATCAGCCCCTGTAATTTCTGTCACCCTCCTAAAGGTCACCATAAATCAATGAAAAATGTGCTTGCTGTGCAAATGCAGCTTCAAACAAACTCTCCAGGTGCCCCCAGCAGATCGGCTACCCCTAAGTCCTTCCATGGGGATCCTCTGGTCTCTGCCGACCTGCCTGGGCTGCTCACTTCCCAAGTAGAGCCTGACTAACCTGAGAGGGTCCTCTGGGCCTGGGGCAGTCCCGTGGGATGACAGTGGGGCAGAGATGTGGTGGGGAGGGCTCCTGTCCAGGGCTGGGGAAGCCTGTGACAAAGGCTGGGCCTGTGGGCCTGTTTCCTGGCTTCTGGGAGGAGGTTAGAGCAGGATCCAGGGGCCTGTTCTGTGGCCACATGCTCTCTGGGACCCCGGGAAGCTGTACTCCCCCCAAGACTGGCCACTCAGGGGGTGCCCCCCGCCCCCCCCCTCCCCTGGGAAATTGTCCAAGACTGCCTCTGAGGCCTCCCTGGCTGGGACCTCTCCAAGGCCAGCCTCAATCCTGGCCTTAATGACAGCCTTCCTGCAAATGGACGCACGTTTTGGGGACCACTGAGACCCCTGCCAAGGCACAGGAGGCCACACGGAACAAAGGGATCGATTCTGGTGGTGCTTTCGCCAGCTGTGCCGTGACTGTGGCCGCTGACGTCAAGATGCATGTCCTGGGGACAGGCTGGGCTTTGCTCCCACCCAGGGCCCGTCCTCACGGAGTCGTGGGCCGTCCCTATGATTTCAACAATCACTTCCCTCTCTGTCTTCTCACCAGGAGAACAGGGCTCTGGCCTACACGTCATCCAGGGTTTCCCCATCTCTAACTTGCTTTGATCTCCTGACTGTGATAAGTAGGAATGGACACCGTCGGAGGAGGACAGTCTGGCCTTCTGACCCGGGGAAGGGTGGACGAGGGGTACTGTCCCAGGGGTCAGTGCCTGGCACTTATGCCCATGTTCTCATTGGCTCCTCTTAACAACCAGCGGCTTGGATGCCAAATGAAGCTAAAGGGGCTAAGTGACCTGTGCAGGGTCTCGGTGCTGGTGAGAAGCAGAGTCCAGACCTGGGCTCCCCACACACTCCCAGCATTGCAAGCAAGAGGAGCAGATGCCACCCTGCGAGCAGCATCTTTTGGTCTCAGTCCCAGAGGAATGGAGTAGGCTGGTCCCCAGGGGGCTGGACTCTGGAATTAAAGGGCTGCAGGACCAGAGTAGGCTGGTCCTGTGGGGCAGTGGCTCCACACCAGCTCATGCTCTGAGTGGCCTGAGTGGCTTTGTATAGAGGGTGCCCAGGCACCAGGCTGCCCAGGGATGCAGGCTCTGATGGAGAGGGAACTGGTGCCCTAGGTGGGATTAGGTGACCCAGGGTGGCCCGAGGAGTCCATGTGGTGGCCTCCTCTCACCTGCCAGTGTCCTCAAGTGGAAAGCATCTGCCTGGGAAGAGTAATTAGCTTTCGAAAATTGCAGGAGGCTCCAGGGAGGTGATGCTCCCAGCCGGGTGACTGTTAACAATTCCTCAGGCCCTTACCTGGGTTCTCCTGGCTGCTACAGGAGAGAGCTCTCCGGGGAGCTCTCCAGGGTGACCTGGGAGATTTTCTCACTCCCAGCGGGGTGGGGGGACTGACCAAGGAGCTCCCTCTGGGTGCCTGTGCCCCCGTGTAGGTTGTTCAGTTGTGCATTCACTCAACAAACTTTTATTTAGTGCCTGTCACTCGGGCTCTGAGTCAGCTTTCTTGGGTTCAGATCCCAGCTGGGCCCACTTTGAGTGTGGCCTTGGACAATGACTTGACCTTGAACTTAACAGCTTCAGAAGCGCCGGCCTGTGGGCTCGGGGAAGTGCCTGCGTTGAGGCCTGCACGGGACGCAGCTCGGGGTCAGCACACTCAGCTAGGGCTGAGGAGATGTTGGCCGCTGTTAGCCAGAGCAGCCAGGAGCCCAGAGGGCTGGAGGGGGCCAGCCTTGAGGGGCCCAGGGTGCAGATTGACAGGAGAGGGGCAGAGGCCCCCCTGAGCAGGGTGTGGGCACGGGGCGGGGTGGGGTCCGAGGGCGGAATGCTCATGGTCTCTGCTCTCTCCACAGTACGGCAAGAAGAAGCTGAAGTACCTGCCCTACAACCACCAGCATGAATACTTCTTCCTGAGTGAGTGCTGGGGCGCCCGCAACCTCACCCCGAGCCGTTCTCCCCACAGAGCGGCCGTCCATCCCCCTCTCACCTGACACCTTTTCAGACCCAGAAAGTGACACTCAACCTGTTAGAGGAGGGGCCACAGCAGCCAGCCTGAGCAAACCCCTCCTGGCCCCTGATCCAGATGGGACAGAGAGGCCCAGAGAGTCCCACACACTGGCCCAGGGTCCCACCCTCAGAGATCCCTGGGCGGGGCATGGGGTGCCAGGTGGGCGTGCTGTTTGCTCCCAGCCCCATCCTCGGGCACCAGGGCCCCCGGCTGCCTCTGCCCATGGGCTGCAGAGCTGGGCACCACATTCAGTGTTCTGCCCCCAGCTCCTCCCGGTCGTCCGGGCCAGGCTGGGCGGGACAGGGCGTCTCAAAGCGCCTCTGCTCTCTCCCTGCAGTTGGGCCTCCGTTGCTCATCCCTACGTACTTCCAGTACCAGATCATCAAGACCATGATCGTTCGCAAAGACTGGGTGGTGAGTCAAGGGGGCCTGGAGTGGGGGAGGAGGGTGACTGGGATGAGCGGACCCTGGGGACCTGCACTGTGCCCCCGTGCATCTCTGTGGGGTCTGTGGGGCCCCAGGCATCTCCTCCTGGCGTGGCTGCCTTGTCACTCTCAGGAAGGGAGATGTGCTCTGAGGCTGCCAGGAGCCAGCAAGGCTGTAGCACCCTACTCCTAAAGATCCCCCCCACTCATGGTGGGGTCCATTGGGAGAGCCACTGCCTTTGCAGAGCCTCCTCAGAAAATTCCTGAAGGCAACGTGATGAGAGCCAAATTTGGCCCACCCATCCAAGACTCCACTCCAGCCATTGCCCTCCCATGTCCCCATGCATCCCCTAAGGCCCTGTGAACCAGGTCACACTGCACTCCAGTTGGTAAATGGAGTCAGCCAGGCATTGGCTGAGACAACAGGTGTATTAGTTTGCTAAGGCTGCATAATAAAGTACCACAAACTGAGTGTCAGTTGTGTGAAACACCAGAATTGTATTGTCTCACAGTTCCGGAGGCTAGAAGTCCAAGATGAAGGTGTTGGCGGAGTGGGTCCTTCTGAGGGCTGTGAGGAAGGATCTGGTCTGGGCCTCTCTTCTTGTGGATGGCCACCATCTCTTCTGTGTGTCTCTACATCATCTTCCCTCCATGCTTGTCTGTATCTGTCCAAATGTCCCCTTTTTATACGGACACCAGCCCTAATGGATTTGGGCCCATCCTGATGACTTTGTGTTAACTAATTATATCTGCTATGACCCTATCTCCAAATGAGATCACGTTGTGAGGTCCTGGGGATTAGGACTTCACCATCTGCATTTTAGGGGACACAATCCACCCATAACAGCAGGCTTGGTGGAATATCCAGATTCTGCCTCCAGAGAGGGAGATGGGGACCCCGGAGAGAGGGGCCGTACGGCATGGTGCACGCATCGGTCCATGGCTTCATGTAGACGTGCAGGCATGATTCTGTGTAAGAGGATAATATGCCCACGACGGAATGACCTGGAGGCAGCAGTCCCCATAGGCAGAGCCTGCTTTAGGCAGAGTCGGGTTCACCAGGACAGGACCCCTGCCCTCGGGACCAAGTGGACAGTCACTTAGTAGGTATCCCTGGTCTTTTTTTTTAAACTCAGGTTCATAAATGGAGATATGGAGACTGAAAGTTTGGGACTTGCCAAGGTGACTCCAAGGGGCGGTCAGGCACTAGAACCCAGGCCTCCTGATGCTATGTCCTGCACTCCCCCCCACACACCCCAGCCACCCATCTCTCCAGTAACAATACCTCATATTTGTATAGTGTTTTAAGGGCTTCAAAGTACTTTGTCTGACATTCTTTCATTGAAATTGTGGGCAAAGGGGCCGTGCCTGTTGATTCTGCTAAGAGGGCGGGGACTTCGACTTGGGAGCCGGTGGGGGTGGTTGGGGAGCAGTTGTGACTCTGGGAGTCTGGAAGTTGGCCAGCCCTGTGCTGGTAGAACCTGCACTACTCACTTCTGGGACATACTGTTTTCCCCCAAGCGAGCATTTCGTCGGTACTTACTGTGTTCCAGGAACAGTTAAGCACTGCCACCTGCATCGCGTCATTTAACCTTGTTTGACTGACGAGGCAGGTACGGGCTGGAGGGATGGAGTTTCTGGATCAGTTAAGTGGTGGAAATTTGAACCAGATCTCGTGCCCTGTGGTGACTGCTGGTTCCACCCGGGCTCACCTGGGCGCTGGGAGCAGTGACAGCTGAAAAGGAAGGAGAGCCACGCTGTGCTGGGTCATGATGCTGCTGCGTGTGTTTTAATCAGCTTTTATGGTGGATGACTCCTGGCATGAATATTTAATCATTTTTTTTTTTTTACTGTGCTCATTCCTTAAGGGACAAAGCATTAAATAGGGACAGGATGAAAGGAAATTGGACTGTGTACCTGACCGGGATCAGGCGGCAGAGCCTGGGAAATTTAATAGGGCACTCAGGCCTGGCGGTGGGGAGCCCGGCTGCCCTGCCCTCGCCCCTGCCAGGGAGTGGGGTTCAGCCTGGGCGGGAGGGCTGGGCCTCCTGACTGCTCCCAAGCTTGGCACTGGGGATTCAAGGCGGATGAGACCCAGCGCCCCACTCGGGACCGTGACCGTGTGGGGCGGAGGCATGCCCTGCGACGTGCTTTTCTGATTCACAGTGACAGCGAGCTTGAGTGCAAAGTGCAGGTGTGACCTGGGGCAGCGGTCCTCAACAGGGGCAGTTCTGTTGGGCTGTTTGGCAATATCGGGAGACATTTTTGATTGTCACAACTCAGGGCGTGGGGATGGAGTGCTACTGGCATCTAGTGGGCATCTAGCCAGGGAGGATCCCACCATGCACAGGACAGCCCCCACAATGAAGAATAATCCAGCCCCAAATGCCAATCACGTGGAGGTTGAGAAACCCTGGCCTGGAGGAGAGGGGTTGATGTGCTCCCAGAGCTTTGAGGAGAGAGGTTTTTACTCATCAGGCAGCATTGCCAGTGGCTGCATCCTGGTGCTGCTTCCCAGGCCTCCCATTCCAGGAGGGCTGCTGTATGTGACACCACTCACCACTCCCTCATGAAATTCTCCCAGTCGGCTTCCAAGGGCCGCCTCTGCTGGCTCTCCTCCACCTCTCTGACTGTTTCCCTCCACCTCCTTCACTCCCTACCCCTGAAACCAGTGGTCCTGTGGTCATGGATCACTTTGCACAAAAATCAATAAGCCAGCATACACCCCCGTTAATATATAGGTACTTATTACTGCCCTACCTACACAAAAAGAAATTAAAATGAATGGGATGAGGGGCCGGCCCGGTGGCGCAAGCGGTTAAGTGTGCGCGCTGCACTGCCGCGTCCCGGGGTTCGCTGGTTCGGATCCTGGGCGTGCACCGAGGCACTGCTTGTCAAGCCATGCTGTGGCGGCGTCCCATATAAAGTGGAGGAAGACGGGCACGGATGTCAGCCCAGCGCCAGTCTTCCTCAGCAGAAAGAGGAGGATTGGCAGATGTTAGCTTAGGGCCCATCTTCCTCACAAAAATAAATAAATAAATAAATGAATGTGATGCAAATTAGGAGGAGAATTTGTAAGATTTGCTTCTTCCACCCCCTTAAAGACCACCTCGTTGGTCCCAACGTCTTGCCCTTGGGCCACTGCTGGCCCTTCAGACTCTCCCCTCCCCCGATGCTCCCCTCCTCCTTCCTACTCAGAGGATGGCGCCAATGCCGGGGACCAACCCAGATTCCTCGTGACCAAGCAGTCCCCAAATGCCACTGCCTCTGCCTCCTCAATAGTTCTGGAATGTTCCCTCATCAGTGCCGTGGGTCCTGGTTCGGGCCTCCATCATTTCCTGTCTGAGCTACTGAAATAACGTCATCGCTCCACCCCCGGTTGACAGGGATCTATTTTAAGATCCAAATGTGACCGTGTTCCTCTGTCGTTGAAAGCTCTCAGTGGTTCTCCATTCCCGAGAGATAGAGCTCAGTCTCCCCAGGCGGATGTGACCTGGCTTCAGCCCCCCAGCCCCACCTCCAGCTCTCGGACTAGAGTATATGGAACATCGAATCAGTGTGTGGATGTAGCCCCTGCCCGCTCGCCTCCCCCGGCACACACGCTCTGCGGTCTCTCCTGGCTGGGCTTTTCTCCATAGCCTTGCCTCTTCTGCAAAGGTCCTTCCTATTGTTCTTGGTGCAGCCCAGCCCAGGCACCGCCTCCTGATGGAGGCCTTTCCTAAACCCCAGGGTCGTTCCCATCGCCCCTGTCCCTATCTGGCCCCTTCCATATGATATCGAAGGAATCTCTTGATAATCCCTGTCTTCTGAAGGACCTCCTTTTGCTGCCAGCACCTAACTCAGCCCCTGATATGGAGAAGGCATTTGCTGACTGTAGAGCTTAACTGAGCAGAGCTGGATTGAAGGATGAGTTTGCCAAGCAGATAAGGGCAGAAGGAGCCTCCGGGTGGATCCAGCCTGGACACAGACACTGCAGGGAAGCAGCGTGGCCTGGCTGGACGTGTATGGGTCTGGTGACTGGCTGCAGATAAGGCCGGGTCGGTGGGCAGGCATGTGAAAGGCCTGTGCAGCCTACCCCAGGGGCTGGACTTTTTTGTGTGTGTGAGGAAGATTAGCCCTGAGCTAACATCTGTTCCCAATCATCCTCTTTTTGCTGCGAAAGATTGGCCCTGGGCTAACATCCGTGCCCATCCTCCTCTACTTTGTATATGGGATGCCGCCTCAGCATGGCTTGATAAGTGGTGTGTAGGTCCGCGCCTGGGATCCGAACCTGTGAACCCTGGGCCGCCAAAGCGGAGAGCGCAAACTTAGCTGCTATGCCACCAAGCCAGCCCCCTGGATTTTATCCTTTATCCCCACTGGGGAAGGAGGCCAGTGATGACTTTGAGGATGGCAGGGGCATGATCGCATTGGCATGTCAGGAAGATCTCTATGGTGGCAGAGTGGTGCAGGGAACTGATGGGAGTCATTTAGGGCTCAGACTTGCCGGCTACAGTTATTGTTGCAACACACACTCAACCCGTGTAGAACCTTGGTAGGGGGTTCTCTTCCCATCCTGCAGATGGGGAACCGAGGAACAGCTAAGCAAATGACCTACGGCTAGTGGGTGAATTCCAGTAGGGCTGGAGTTAATGCAGCAGCCTGGCCTGGAGCCTGCGCTTTGATCACTACCCTGCTGAGGGTCTGGGGAGAAGTGATGGGGGATCCAGCCACTGCATGAGGACTCCCAGCAGAGGAAACAGTCAGTGCAAAGGCCTTGAGGTGGGAACAAGCTGGGTCAGGGTGGCTGAGGAGAGAGGGGTTCCCGATGCTGCAGAGCTCTGTTGGCTGCTCTGGGTGGGATGGGAGGGCTCAGCAGGGGAGAGATGGGGGCTGCTTGGTGCTACGAAGGTCACTCTGGTTGCCATAGGTGCATGAGGGAAAGCTGGAGACTGATGGGAGGCTACTGCTGTGGTCTAGCGGAGGCACATGGACTCTGGTGGCAGAGAGGAGGCAGACAGCCTGCCTGCCAGGCTGCCGTGGAGGGTGGCGCAGCGGGGGCAACCTGGGGAGGGACTTGCCCAGGAAGTGAGGGAAGATGGGTCAGCTCAGGACCCTATTACCCCACCCCGTGCGGGGCAGGGAGGGAGAGCGGAGTGGAGAGGGGACGGGAGGAAAACCGGGCACGGGAAGAGGGCCAGCAGTGTCAAAAGTCGCTGGGAGGGCCCAGAGGTAGCGGACAGATGGTGTCCCTAGCCTTTGCTCTCCTGTGAGGTCATGCTGGAGAGGAGCCCAGGTGCTGACGGGCGCGGACAAGGCTGAAGGGCAGTTGGTGAGCTGCCCGGTGTTGGGGGTATGTGCAGATTGTGTATGCACCTTCAGAACTCCCAGGACCACGAAAGGCCTGGCTGCCCTCGCCTGAGGTTTCCTGGTCCCCCTCCCTGTTTCTTTCCCTGGGAGCAGAGCACACAGCCCCCTTCCTGCTGCTAAAATGCACAGCCTTCTCTAGAAACAAAGGCAGCCGCACACACCCTGCGCGTACGGGTGTCGCGTGCCGAATGGGCCTGGTGCCCAACTTCCTGGAGGCCTGTCGGGGTTTCTTGGACACCATTGCCTGGCGGGGAGTGTGAGGTGCTGTGTACACACCTGTGGTTGGGGCGCAGTGCCAAGGAGGGTGGGGCCGTCCCATGTCTAATCGTGCTTCTCTCTGCAGGACCTGGCCTGGGCCATCAGCTACTATGCCCGATTCTTCATCACCTACGTCCCTTTCTATGGCATCCTGGGAGCCATCCTTTTCCTCAACTTCGTCAGGTGCACGAGCTTTGCTGGTTAATCCCTGGGCTGAGCGCTGGCCTTGACGAGGGCTTGGGCATGAGGGCCCCATGGGGAGAGGCTCAGAGGTCCCCACTTCCTGCCCTGGGCCTCACGTCCTGGCACCTCAGCAGGGGCTGCATTGCCCCCCTGCACCTGCCTGGGCCCCTTGGGGTTGGGAGAGAGGATCTGGCCCCACATGGCCGGGCCCCGTGGTGAACAAGCCCGCACGGGCCCCAGCGCTGAGCTGTGCTCTCCTCAGGTTCCTGGAAAGCCACTGGTTTGTGTGGGTCACGCAGATGAATCACATCGCCATGGAGATTGACCGCGAGCCGTACCGAGACTGGTTCAGCAGCCAGGTGAGGGTGGCAGAGATGCTCACCAGAGCCCTGTGGAGCCTGGACCGAGGTCCATGTCCTCGGCCCCCAGAAACGTGGCTGCCCAGTGGACCCAGTGCTGGGCTAGGCTTCCCTGGGGCTGCTCGTCTCCTTCTGCTGGTCGGCACAGGGCTGAGCAAGAAAGGCTGGCAGGAATCTGTGGGAGGGATGAGCGGGGAATCTGGGTGGGTGGAGGACTCCGGGCAGGACGGTATGACACGAGGGGTGGCCCTGAGCTCCTTCCTGCTTTTACTCCCGGCCCCTCATCCGCCTTCCCCTCCACAGCTGTCAGCCACCTGCAACGTGGAGCAGTCCTTCTTCAATGACTGGTTCAGTGGGCACCTCAACTTCCAGATCGAGCACCAGTGAGTGCAGGCGCGGGTGGGGCTGGGCACAGGCAGGCCACATCCTGTGGGGGGAAGTGGCCACTGGCTCCATCTGGGCAGAGGGCACCGTGTGGGGGCCACCTCTCTCTCTCCTCCCTGGTGAGATCCCCCCACCCCCAGCCCTGGAGCAGCAGAGGGGCTCCCAGTGCTGTCTCCCCAAGGTGTGTCAGTGCCCCAGCCCTGTGCCACATGGTCATAGGGACAGCTACCCCTCACGTGTGGCCCGAGCTTTGTAGTTATAGAGAGTTGGCACAGTGAGCCTGAGGGCAGGGTGACTGAGTCCTTCACTGACAGGGAAACTGAGGCCCAGCCAGGTCAGAGAGCTTGCCTGGAACAGAGAGAGCTGAGGGACTGCCCCCCAGACCCCCATTCCCCTGATGCCCCTCATCCTCACCTCACCCCTGTCACTGTCCCTTTTCCCCTCACCCCATCTCTCCCCTCCCCTCACCCCATCTCTCTCCCCTCCCCTCACCCTGTCTCTCTCCTC
>JABWHU010000190.1:11782694-11816949 GCA_014189135.1 Dicerorhinus sumatrensis harrissoni | reverse complement strand
ACCCTGTCTCTCTCCTCCCCTCACCCTGTCTCTCCCCTCCCCTCACCCTGTCTCTCTCCTCCCCTCACCCTGTCTCTCTCCTCCCCTCACCCTGTCTCTCTCCTCCCCTCACCCTGTCTCTCTCCTCCCCTCATCGCCATCTCTCTCCTCTTCTCACCACTCCCCCTCTATTTCATTTCCTTTTTAGATAAACATGACATTCTGTCTCTGGCCATCCAATTTCTTTCCAGCTCCCCAGAGCAGAAACACCCCTGTCCAGGAACAACCCCCAACCCAGACATGCCCCGCCCCATGTGCCAGCCACCCCAGTGGGCACAGAGGGAGCGCTGCAGACAGGGTCTCCCTGAGCCCAGCCCGCCTTGTGTGGGTGCGAGAGGAGGTGGGGCGTCCTCACACTGCCCCCACGCTCTCCCCAGCCTCTTTCCCACCATGCCCCGGCACAACTTCCACAAGGTCGCCCCCCTGGTGAAGTCTCTGTGCACCAAGTACGGCATCGAGTACCAGGAGAAGCCACTGCTGAGGGCCCTGCTGGACATCATCAAGTAAGAGGGGGGAGTCCGCGGGTGCTGGGGTCCCTGGGGCATGGGGACGACTGAGAAGCACAGAGCTGGAACCGCCCATGGTGGAGACCACGCAGTGGCCATGCCAAGAGGGGCCGAGCCCTGCTGACACAGGTGCCCCCACCAGGCCACCTCCCTTACTAGGAATGGCCTGGCTTCTCTCTGGACTGGATGAGGACCTGCCCTTTGTCCTCCATAGGGGGTCCCTTGCGGAGCCCTGAGCTAGCAGCCCTGCAGGCCCTGGAAGCCGTGGCCGCCCCTGGTTGAGAGCTGAGAGGAAGCACCGAGCCCCCAGCGTGGCCTGCCCAGCCCCAGCCCGCCCTCCCCTCCTGGTCCCTGACTGTCCCCACCTCTCTCTCTTCCCAGGTCCCTGAAGAAGTCTGGGGAGCTGTGGCTGGACGCCTACCTCCACAAATGAAGCCGCAGCCCTCGGGGCGCCCAGGGGGAAGGGGGAGCAGGCGGGCGTGATGGCCCAGGGAGGGGGGGTTTGTTCTGAGGGGTATCCGTGAGGCTGGGGCTCACAGACCTCAGTTTTGGTCTTTCTCTTGTTTTCTCTCCTTTTCCCCTTTGCTTCTCCCTCCAGCCCCCTCTCTGCCTGGCTTCTCCCTGCCGCCTCCCAGCCCCTTCCCCCAGAAGCAGAGAGAGAGGAGACTCCATCCCTCCTTTGCCAACATCTGCCAGACCAGAGGTCCACAGAAGTGGCCTCTGACCTCCCTGGCAGCCCGGCCTCCAGGCCTCACTTGGCCCCCTTTTCTCCCTCAGATGCTCTTGAGGTCCGTGGGGCTGGGTCCTGTCCTACTCGGGCAAGATGGCTCCCTGAGCCTGCAGGCCTGGCTCTACCCTTTGACGGCCACACACCGTCCACCCTTTCGTGGGAGGGTGTCCTTCCCACCACTAGATCGGTACTTGGGCCTCCCCGCGGGTGGCACCTTCTCTTCAGATGTCCAGGGCCGCAGCCCCGATTCCAGGCTTCCTTTGCCTGCAGTGCAGCCAGCTGAGAACTCGGGGCCCTGGGAAGTGACCTCCTCGCCCCGCTGGAGCCCACTGACCCAGGGCTTCTGCAGTTCCATCCTCCCCACCTTCCACCGTCTTCCCGACGCCAGAGCCAGTGACCTTGGGTCCAAGCAAGAACCCAAGGACCCAGGACCTCCAGTCCTGGAGGTGGGCTCAGCAGAGGCAATGACCAGGTCGGGGGGTCAGCCGGCCTGCAGGCTCAGCCCTGTCCCCCACCCCCCCACCCCGTTCTGCTGTTGGTTCTGGTTGGGAGGCCCAGGATTCTGGAGCAATTGGACCCTTCTCTGAAGTGCTCTGTGACCTGCCAGGCAGTGCCAGCCGGTCCCTGGCCACTTGGCCCGAGCAATCTTGGGACCTACAGGCTGCAGAAGGGCGCTGGAGGGCTCCTCACAGCCCCTCCCCACGTTAGGGCTGCCAGCAGATGTCCTTTCTCACTGTCCTCCGCTCTCTCGTGTCTTTTACTGTTTTTTAACCTTTTGCTACAGGATACTTTGTGACGGGGGTGGCAGCGGGGCTGGGCCTTGTGACAATCTGCCTTTTACCACCTGCCCCTTGCAGCCTCCCTCAGGCCCTGGCGGTGGGCTGAGCTGGGCTCACTCACTCAGGCCACGGTGGCCCTGACTGTCAGGAGGGCAATGGGGGCAGAGAGGGAGGGAGTCTCAGAGGAGGTGACACTGAGGAGCGGGGGGACTGGGGGGGACCTGATGAGGGCCAAGTGGGAACTGGGATAAGGAGGAATTTGGGGCTGAGGGGAGTGGAAAGTGAGAGGGGAGGGAGGGGAGCCTGCCGCCACTGGCGGGGTGCAGAGCTGCCGTATTGCGAAATCTAACCCACTAATCACTATTTAGCTTCAGGGGAGGGCGGGGCAGGAATGAACTCAGAGTGGGGGCCTTTGGGGGAGGGCTTCTAGCCCCCCGGCTCTGGCCAGCTGGGAGGGACCAGCATCTAGTGGACAGACCTTCGGGTTGCCGTGGCAACATGGGCCCTCCAGCTGAGGACACGCCGGCTGAGGAGCTGCTGTCTCTCCCCAGAGGCAGAATGGATCCATAGGGAACTGATCTTAATTTTTATCTTGTTGTTCCCCCATCGCTCCATTTTTTGGAAATAAAAGAAGTGATTTTATTCTCACTGCCTTGATCAGCGGATGGCCTCGTGCTTCTGCATGCTCATGCCGGGCGGGAGTCGGGATGGAGGAAGGGGCTTCACAGCAGGAGCAGGGGTCTGGGCGCCAGGGAGGAGGCTGGCGTGGGCACTTTCCGTCTGTCCTCTCCCTCCTTGGGGTCACCCACCCTGATGCCCCTGCTGCCTCTGCTCATGAGAGAACTGTCTCTCCCCTTGCCTGAAGTGCACTCCAGGCCAGGAATTTTGGGCAAATGACCCAGATAGATGGGCGCTCCTTCCTCCTCCTGGGGACTCAGCAGCTCACGCAAACCCAGCTCCATAACGCCACTGGAGCCAGGTGAGGCTTTCCGGAAGGTCTCTGGAGGGCAGCAGGAGGGGCGGGCACAGGCCACCTTCCTGATAGCTTCATAGCTTCATTCCCCACGGCTCTCCCCATCTTCATCCCGGGACCAGCTGTCCCCCCATAGCCTCACGTCAACTGGCTTCTGCCAGACTCCCCTCTGGTCAGGAGGCTGAGACCAGAGGGGACAGGACTGGCCTGAGGCCAGTGGGTGACAGCAACTGGATCAGGGCATGACACGGGATCCCTGCTCCTCACCCAGCCCTCCACCTGCCCATCTCCTTCACCCCCTGCCAGGGAAGGGCTGTTGCCCAGACCAAGGCATTCCCCGCCCCATCACGCCAGATGTCAGACTGCTCCCAAGAGGCCCAACGGCTGGCCAGAGCAGGTGGAGACAGTGAGAGAATTAGTCCCTGCGGAGGAGATAAGAGCTCACCCATGTGCGGTTGCCACCCCGATAGAAGGGTATCAGCTTGGCGGGTGGCATGGGCGTGTGCAGGGCACCAGGCCTAGAGGAGGGGCTGGCAGAGCAGCCTGGGCAGTGTGTGGACCTGGAGCCCCAGAGGCACTCAGCGGCCTGACAAGTTCCTTGGGCGTCCAGCAGGACACTCAGAACCTCTTGGCCCATTGGGAGGAGACAGGAGGACTTTGGTGAGAAGGGGCAGGCAGAGGTGGCAGCCACCTGGGCTGGGCTCAGAGTGACCACCACTGCTCAGGTGACACAGCGCCTTGAGCCAATCAAGACTCCTCAGCTGTCTCAGCTGCACCATCCTGAGAGAGGTGAAGAGGTGTGCCCTCTGGACAGGACGCAGCCTCTCAAAGAGCCCTTGGTCTCACGTCTGAGATGGATCCTAGGGGGCACCTACAACCATCTATTAAGAAACAGGCCTGGGTAGGGAAGGCGGGCCCCAGGTGTGGAAGTCCGGTGTTCTTACGTTTCTAACCAGACTGGCCCACGCATAAGCAAAACCAGCGGCCACCTAGCATGCTAGGTTTAAAGCTCTGTCTCCACTGTCCTCTGCCATCATAAATACGTTTCTCTGAGTTTTGAAGGCATTGAGGTCTTCCAAATCATCTGGTTCAAGAGCCAGTATCCAGGAGAATGAGCGACAGGCACCCGGAGCTTGGAAAGGGCCACGGAGCCCGAGGCAGCCAGGTGCTCCAGGACACGTGGGGGAGGCTGTGCGGGGTCCTGTCACAAAGGCGTCTGTCTGTCAGCCCACCAGCCACTCCCAACATTACAGCAGGGCTGGCTCCTGCGACTCTCCTTTTCCATCTGCCCCAGGCCACCCCAGGGGACACACAGGAAATGCTTGTTGATTGAACAAATGAATAAACCAGTCATGGCTTCTTGGAAGTTTTGTTTTTCCTCTGAGCCCAAGACTGTGCAGACCATAAAGCAGGGACACAGGGTTTCTCAGAGGCTCCCCCAAGACCCTCCCTCCTCCATTTGATAAACCCGGCCCACGCTCCCTAAATTTTTGTTCCCTGACTGCATAAGAAACCTACAGACAGAGAAGGGGGAACTCAGCTCAGGAGGGGTGGTGACCTGTCCCCAGTGGCTCTAGCATGGGAGACAGAGTGGGACAACAGCAAAGATGACCCACCCTTGTGAAGGATTGCAGGCAATAAGGAGAGNGCCGGTTACAATAGAACCTATACTATATGATTTCAGTTCTATGCAATATCTGGAATAGGTAAATCTATAGAGAAAGAAAGTAGATCAGTGGTTACGGGGGGTGGGGGGGGTGGGCGGGGGCTGCTTGAGGCCAGAGGGCCTCCCCTAGGGTCCTCAAGCAAGTTACTAGGCAACTACCAGTTTGCAGATGGGAGGGCGCACTCCCCGCGGCCACCACCAGGGGCAGCACGGAGCACGGCCTGCCCCACAATGGTGCAGTTACTCCGAGCGCCCCTGGGTGGCGCTGCAGGCCCAGCCTTCCTGCTGAGTGGCGACGCGCTGCCCCGGAGACCAGTGTTAACATCTCCCTGAAAAGCGCCTCAGAGCCTCTTAGGAAATGCACCGGCCGCCCACCCAGGGCTTCCACAGCGGCCACAGGAAGGGGGACTAACAGCTGTGCAGGGACCCTGAATGTGGGGCCTACTCTAGACATAAAAGAGTTTGCTGTCAAGGCAGGAAGTAACTTTCAAGGAGGAAAGAGGCTCAGAGATAGCCAAGCGTTTATCCCAGGTCAAGGCAGGTGGTGGCCCCAGGGCGTTGGACTGTGTGCATAAATTATTTTTTTTTTAGGATTGGCTTTTTTTTTTTTGATTCTTTTTTTATTGAGGTCATACTGGCTTTTAACAGTGTGTACATTTCAGGTGTACATCATTATAGTTCAGTTTATAGACTGCATCATTTTCCCCATCGATAGTCTCGTTTTTATCAGTCACCACACATATGTGCCCCTTTACCCCTTTCACCCTCCCCCCACCTCCTTCTCCTCTGGTAACCACTAATCTTCTCCTTATCTATGTTTGTTTATCTCCCATTTCTGAGCCCTGTTGCTCGGCTGTATGCAAAGAGCCTTCCACACAGCACCCTTTTATCTTCCATTACCCCAGGAGGTCACACACCCTCTCAGTGAGGGTGAATAACTTCCCCAAGATGACACAGCCTTGAGTCCTGGCAGAGGCAGGACACGCCCCCTGGCCTGCCGGACTCCACAGAAGAGGGGATGGGAGCTGCGTGGAGTGGATCGGGGTGGGGCTGGGGGGGCCTGGGGAGGATGGAGCCAGAATTGCAGCAGTATTTGTGCCCCCTCCTGAAGGGGATCCAGTTCAGGGCAGTAGAAACCCTGACAAAGAGTGGGGGGCAATCCTGCAGCTGGTGGGGAGACTTCAGCTCCCTCTCCAGAAACGTCCTCAGACAAACCCTAGCTCTGCATTTCAAGTTTTTTTTTTTTTTAAGCTGCTGACACTTCTTAGATGAAACCTTCAGCTCAGCCTGGAGCTGCTGAAGTGCGTGGGTGCTGGGAGCAGGGTGTCCAGCCTCCCAGCTCTCCCTTCTTCCCACCTTCTAGAAGCCCCAAGAGGCAACTCAAAGCTCTCCCCAGAACTGTCCGAAAACCATAGGCCCAGGCCAACCACACACACTTTCCAGATGAGGAAGGGCAGCGCCCTGCCCAAGGATACCGGCCGGCCATGGCGAGCCCCTGGATGCCACTCCCAGACTCCAGGGACAGAAACGGGCATTTCCCAGAGGTCCAGCTTATTCACTGCAGCGACTGCAGGCAAGCGCCTGGCCCCAGGCGGGCACAGGAGAGATGCAGTGTCACCTCCTGTGGGCCACTGAGCGCAGTCAGGCTGCGCCCCCACCCGTGTGGTGCCAAGTGCAATACTGAGATGGGCAGGTGGTCCCCTGCCTGTGGCCCTCTGAGGCCCCTCATCATGGAGGCTGCGGGAGGAGGCTAATGCGGGGCCGGGACATACGGGCTTCCCTCTCCTGTGCTCTGGGGGTGCCTGCCGACACAGCCCTCAGCCCTGGGCCCTCATCTGCTGACCAGCCCGTCCTACAGTGCAGAGGAATAAAGTGAGGTGAACCCAGCGTGACCTGCCCAAGCTGCTGGTTAGCAGGTAAGAACAGGAAGAGACCAGGCCCTTGGGCAGATCCGAGCCCGGGCAGCTGCCAGCTCCCGGACCCAGAGCGGAGGGACTCCAAAAGCCACCATCCTCCCCTGCCCCCAACACCCTGAGGACCCAAGGGCCTGAACTCCTCTTGGGTAGTCTGGGGCAGACTCCAGCTCCAAAATTCATGCACATTCAGTACTCTACTCCATGATATATCTGGGTTTGTTTTTATATAAAAATAACCATTTTCCCTACATTTTGCTCTAGGAAAACATGCCATGCTCACCGTGTGGCTTTATGTACCATCCCCCTAGCCCTGGTCCTGTTGGACCGAGAACCACGGCCTTAGGGCTGCCGAGCAGACAGGCGAAGGGGCCAAGGGGAAGACAGCAGGATGAAGAGGGTAGCAGGGCCCCCCAGGCAGGAGGGTGGGGGGTGTCGTTGAGCCTGCCTGGGCTGACTTGGTGGTTGCGGGACCCTGGGTGTGCCTTCACTGGTGGAGGTAGGCTTCCAGCCAGACGTTGCCAGACTTCTTCAGGGACCTGGGAGGTGGGGCCGGGGTGGGTGCTGGGGACTCAATTGCAAGATACAACCCCCTCCTCCCAAGATGATGAGAGTGAGTGGAAATATCCCCATTCCCCTGGGGGTCCCTTTCCCCTGGGGCGGGCAGTTGGGCAGGGCCGGATTGGGAGACGAGGCCACACTCTGATTAACTAGAGTGTTATCTAGACCCTGGGTGGGGGAGGGGGAGGGGAACAGCCAAGGCCAAGTCCAGGCAAGGGCCAGGGTGGGCCTGTCCCTCCTTCACCCAGCTCTCTCTCTATTGCCTCCTGCTGGGCCCTGAGACCCAGAGATTTGTAAGGCATGGACCCTGCCCACCAGGAGCCCGATGTCAGGCAGAAGAGCCAGAAATATCAACGACTTGCGAGGAAACCCTGTCCCAGGCATTCTAATGGGCCATGCTGAGGGGCAGGGGCTCAGAGGATTGGGCAGGGAAGGGTCATGCAGGAGTTCAAATGCCAGTACAAAAGGAAGGGCATCCAAGTAAAGGGAACAGCACGTGCCAAGGCACAGAGGTAGAAGAGCTCTGGCTGGGGAATCTGACCTCTGTTCCCCACCGCCAAGGCTACCACTGGGGCCGAGCCCCATCCTCTCTCGCCTGGACAGCTGCAGGACCGTCCAATCTTGCCCCATCAGTGCATTCCTGCAGTCAGAGCATCTTTCCAAAATCTAAGTCCTGCGTGTCCCTCCTCTGCTCTGTGGCTCCCACACACCAGCATGCTCCTGCCTCAGGGCCTTTGCACTGCCATTTCCTTGACCAAAACATTCCTCCCCCAGACGTCTCCGTGGCCAGCCCTCTCCCCTCCTCCCGGTCTCTGCTCACATGTCACCTTCTCACCCCCGGCCCTGCCACCCTATTAAAAATTACAACCCCTGTCCAGCACTCCCCAGCTCCTCTCCTGCCCCCACCCATAGGTGTAGTGGTTTTATTTCGTTTTTTTTTTTTTGCCAAAGCCCTTCTCCTGTCTCACATTTTCTGCAAGTTACTTGTTATTTTAACTGCTTGTTTTCCGTTTCCTCTGCTAGGACATCAGCTCTGTTTTGCTCACTGGTGTATTCATAGGACCTAGGACAGGGCCTGGGCCCAGTGGTTGCTTCCTAAGCCCTGGCTGCATGAGTGCATGCTGGGAAGGGAGGGAGGGAGGGCACAGGCTGAGGACAGAGAGCTGGTAGGAAAGGCCTCGAATGCCAGCTCTTAGAGAGGGACCCATGTGGGCTCAGAGAGCGGTGCTCAGGAGGGGGCTAACGGGGACAGGGTGGGCAGGGCCCCGAGGGAGCCACCGTGAGTCACTCACCCCACGATGTCCACCAGGGCAGTGAGTAAGGGCTTCACCTCGTAGCTGAGGCCGTGCTTGGCGCATAGAGCCTTGACTAGTGGGGCTACCCTGCGGTAGTTGTGCCTTGGCATCGTGGGGAAGAGGCTGCGGGGGAGAGCGTGTGCTGGCACCTGGGGTAGGGGGGTGCCAGAGGAAGCCCCGCCCACCCATCACCACCTGGGCCCCCAGGGCGTCTTGGCTTCCCCTGGGAACGGGAAGGACTGGACAGAGAAGCTCCTGGCCAGCCCCTGGGCTCAGGCCTCACTCCCCCCACCCATGACCCCCCCAGGCCTGCACTCACTGGTGCTCAATCTGGAAGTTGAGGTGCCCGCTGAACCAGTCGAGGAAGAGCGAGGGCTCCACGTTGCAGGTGGCTGCCAGCTGCCAGGAGCGGGCAGGGCAGAGGTGAGGGAGGCTGGCACGGAGCCCTGACCCCGTGGTATCCCCCGAACCTGGTGGCTCCATTAGGGGCTCTATCCCTCCCAGCTGGGACCCCACCCCCACCCAGGATGTACTCCGCCCAGCACCACCCCTGCTGCCCACCTGTGAGCTGGTCCAGTCGCGGTGCTTCTCATGGCCGATCTCCTTGGGGATGTGGTTCATCTGTGTGATCCACACGAACCAGTGGCTCTCCAGGACCCTGCGGGGAGGCTCAGGCACTGTCCCATGTCCAGCTCACCACTGAGGCCAGACCTGGACCTCAGCTTCCCCAAAGGGACAATGGGATTGCAGCGAGCCCTCCCCTGCTGGTGAGTGGAGCAGGGTTCACTGCCAGGCTGAGCCCCGAGCCGCCCTGCTCATGAAGGCAGACACCCACAGGGCTACTTGCCAGCCAGGCCGCTTCCCCAGACCCGCCGCCCCTGGGGTCCCGTTCCTCTCGTGTTAGATTCCTCAACAAGCCAGGGAGGCGGCCCTGCTGTCCCCATTCTGCAGACGGGGAAACGGAGGGTCTGAGGATGGAGGGCTGCGGTCAGGGCCCCCTGCTGCCTGTGTGTGACCTCCCCACTCCCTGCCCTTCCGAATCTGGCCTTACCTGACAACCACATAGAGGATCGCCGCCCCAGGAACGCCATAGAAGGGGATGTAGGACAAGAAGAAGCGGAAGTAGAAGCTGGCGGCCCACAGCAAGTCCTGCAGAGGAGGGTGGAGGAAGGCAGAGGCCTCGAGGCAGCTGGAGCGGGGGCTGGGGTCATCCACCCCTTCTGCTTGATGTGCCTCGGGGCCCCGGACAGGCCACTGCCCCTGTCTGGGCCTCAAGGTAAAGGGACGGGGTCCTTGCCTGCCAGCCTCGCGGGGCCGAGCATGGAGGTGAGATGGGGGAGCCCGTGCCTGGGAGACAAATGCCCAGCAGAGTAGGCCCAGTGGATCTTCCTCAAGGGAGGAGAGCCCCCACGGTGCCCTGCGCACACTCGCTCGCTCCCTGCACGTGCACGCGCGCACACACACACACACACGTGTACCACACCATCACACGCACACGTGCACACCTGTTTGCATTCGTGGACAGGGCTGCGCCCTGAAGCCCCACCTCCTGCCACCACTGCTGTATTCCCCGGGGGACCTGAGCAGGGCCTCCACTCACCGCCCACTGCAGGCACACCAGCATGTACGCCAGATTTTCCACCTCAAAGTTCACCAGGGTGAGGAGCGGCGGGCCGACTGCAAGTGGGGGCGTGAGAGGGCTCAGGAGGAGGGCTGGGGCACCCAGCAGGGGGAGTGGGGGGTAGTGAGTGGGGCTCTGTTCCTCTGGGGACGCCAGTGGGACTTGGTGCTGGTCCTATCTAGCTGATGACCCTGCATCACCCACGTTCTTCCCTCAGCGCTGAGCCTCCCCAGGCTGGCCCTCACCCCACTGCCTCCTCTGTCCCTTCTGCAGGTGGGAACTAGCTCTACTCGTCCCCACCCTTTAATCTTCACCCCCTTGGCCCCAACAATGGCCTAAATGCTCTAGGGCTCTGGACTGCCCTGACTTGAGGGCTGGAAGGAATTCTGACCGGGAGGTGGGAAAGGTCCAGTGGAGCTGGGGCAGCCCCTGGCCAGAAGGCACCCCAGGCAGAGGCCTGGCGGTGGGAGAGAGCAGGGGCTGCAGGCTGGGGCGCCCAGAGCAGAGGCTGGGAGAGCTTGGAAGCGCCCTGCGGAGGGAGGGTTAACAAGGCTGCCCCTTCCTCTGCAGGTGGCTGGAAGCTGTGCAGTGACGGCGGGGTGCGGCGTGGCCAGCGCAGGCTCAGGCGTGGCCCCCACCCCAGGAGGACAAGTGGACACTCACTCAGGAAGAAGTACAGGTGCTGGTGGTTGTAGGGTAAGTATCTGCGCTTCTTCTTGCCGTACTGTGGAGACAGGCGGCAGCTGGGGAGAGCAGCTCTCTGGGCCCTCCTCTCTCCAGGCAGGCTCAGGGGGCCAAGGGGCAAAGGCAACGAGGCCCGCTGTCCCCAGCAGGCCGGGAAGTGGGGAGGGCGTACCCCTGGGGCAGGGGCTCAGCCTGGAGCTAGAGTGGGGGGCTTGGTCAGGGACTGGGGCTGGGCCACGGTGAGGGCTCAGTGGTTACCAGCCGCCCCTCAGCTGCAGGCCCATCTGAACGTGTCCATGTCCCCACCACGCACCTCAATGGATGATTCTCCCAGGAGGAAGATGGGAGCCACGGTCACATCTGGGTCTTTGTGGAAGATGTTGGGCTTGGCGTGATGCTGGAAATGGCGGAAGTTCCACCAGTGGGCAGAGAAGCCCTGTAGGCGATGAGGGGGGCTCTCAGGGGTGGAGCCACAACTCCATGGGTGGACCCAGCACAGCACCCCAACTCAGACCCGGCTGCCTACCACCCACCCCCACCCTCACCTTCAGCTGCCCCATCACAAACTGCTGGGCCAGGTGGTTCCACCGGGACTTCCTGAAGACCGAGGTGTGGCCCAGGTCGTGCTGCAGACACCAGGACTGAGCCTGGAGAGAGAGGCAGGGTTAGGGGCCTTGGTACCTTGCCTCTGGCCATGGAGGAGGGTGCTGGCACCTGGGGGCCCAGCCCCGGAGCCCCCGTGAGCCCTTCCAGCTCGTGGGGCATGCCCACAGCTAACATTCCCTTTTTAGACCCTTGTGGGCCAGCCTTCTCTTTTTACAGACAGGGACAACTGCGTTTTGGGAGGTCTAGGGGCTTGCAAGTCTGCCACGGAGCTGTGGGACAGCGGCCTCGTGGCTCCTCGCCCGGTGCTCGCTCAGGGTTTATTAAATGAGGAGCCTCCTCAAGCTCATCGAAAATGCAGCCTGACCCACAGATGCACGCTTTACGGGGCTCCTGGCTGCTCATTCATTCATTCAGCAAACATGCCCAGAGCGTGTGTGCCGGCCCCATGTCCGAGACAGCTTGGTGGCTGTGCTGGCGTCACCTGGGAGACAGCAAGGATGAGGGCGGCGAGGGTGCTCGGCACCCAGCCGGGGCCCAGGAGGCAGACAATGAGCCAGGAGAGCACCTCCATGGCCAAGATGTGGCCCAGCAGGAAAGCGAAGAAGGCGGGCTTGGCCTCAAACAGCTTCATCTCCTCGGCCGCCTGGCGCAGGGCTCGGAAGTCCTCGATCAGCTGGGCCTGCCGTGGCGGAGGGGCGGGTCAGCCGAGGAAGCGGGGCCCGGGTCGTCCCCGGAAGCCCTCCAGAGCTTCCAAGGGGGGTGGCCAAAGGGATGAGGGACGAGAGCCCCCAGCTGCGGCTAAGGCTCCCCCCGGAAAGGTGTGGGGTACCTGGAGCAGGGAAAACCCTTAGGGCTCAGCTCATCACAATCCTCCTCGTAGATGGGGGTGCTGGGCCCAGAGCACGGAAGGGGCTGGCCTGGGGACCCACAGCAAGTGCTGGCCCAGCCAGATCTGGGGCCCTGGGCTCCTCAGGTGCCCTACCACTCTGCCTACAACTGCCTGCCCAGGAAGGGAGGGCAAACCCAGCCTTACTCCCAGGTCCCCTTGGGCTAATGCAGATGGAGCTGCTCCTGGCAATGCCCCCCCTCCCCTCCAGCCTCCCACTGGGGGCTTAGCCTTCACCAGGGCCCGGCTCACATTCTGGGGTCCATCCTGGCTGGGCTCCTCTGGTGCCAGCTCTCCGATCAGCAGGGGCTGCAGGAACTTGCGTACAAAATTGAGGTCCTGGTGGAAGGCACGGAAGGCATCCTGAAGGAGAGCAGACAGTCAGGTGGACAGACAGACAGCTGGAGCAACACCCACAGGCAGCAGGCAGAGACAAGGTGGAAGGGCTGTTGATGGAAGGGCAGAGCAGACAGACAGATGGACGGAGACTCAGCTGGCTGTTAGTGGTCAGAGGAAGAGGACCACTTGGGTCAGCCTTACCCATGAGCTGGGATTTGATCCCAGCTCTATCTTCTGGGAAGTCCATCTTCTGGGTACAGCCATCACCCAGCCCTGCCTCGGTCCCTGGAAACCTCAAAGTGGCTCCTGCCCTGCCCCCCAGCCCAGCCATGAACTCCGTGGAGCAGCTGGTTAAGGGGCCGGAGTTGGGGGGGCCTCTGGAGCCAGCCTGCCGGAGATGGAATCTGAGCCACCACTTATGAGCTGAGCTTTGAAGCCATAGACGAGCTCGCACCCCCTCTCCATTCCGTATTTTTCTCGTCAGGAAATCTGGAACCACAAATGCTCATCTCCTGGGGCTGCTGGGAGGGCTGAGTGAGGGCAGGTGGAGTACTTCGAAGGGGCCTGGCCTCCATCAAGCACTCCACAGCCGAGCTCTGATCTGAGCCCACTGGCCTGAAGCATCCTCCTCCTGGGTCCACTCAGATTTAGTGCCTGCGGGCGTGGGGTAGGAGTGGAACGTGCCCTGCCAGTTAAGTCCTGGCCAGCCCGAGGCTGGGCAACAGGAGGGGCTGGCAGCCTCCTTCCAGCCCAGAGCCACAGTGGGAACGGGGCAGCAGAATGTTCCAGATCAGGAAGGGAGTGGAGCAGGGAATGGAGCAGGGCTGGGTCTGCTCCTTAAGCCCTTGCTGAGGAGGCGGCAGTGGGTGGTGGAGACGGGGGTTGCGGGGAGGTCCCTCAGAGGACACCCCAGGAATCCTTCCCTCCCCCCCTCCCCAGTGGGAAGATAAAGCAAGGTCTCGTGCCCAGCACTCCGATGCGCCTTCCCCTCCTCCCCCTGGCGCTCCTTGTGGGAGGCCAGTGGGGAAGTGCTCTCAGTAGGATCCCCATTTTATAGATGAGGAAACTGAGGTACACAACTCTAAACATGGCACATCCAACTCCCGTCGCAGAGCAGAGCCCAACTCGAGGACAGACGCCCCTGGGAAGCTGCCCCTGTCCCCCCAGCACCCCCGGTGTCCCTGGTGATGGGCCGGCACACATGTTAGGGCCTCCTCCACCCAGTACCCTTGGCCTCACAGGTGTCACGGACCCAGTGGTGGCGCCAAAGCAGCCAGGCCCTCTACCACTGAGCTCTGGCTCTTCCCAGCTGTTTCATCAGAAACCCATAGTGGCTTGGGACCTTCGGGAAGAAACGGAGAGGGCTGCCAGCGAGCTTAGGCCGCCAGCATCCCCACCTCTGCACACTGCGTTCCTGCCCAGTGCCACACAGTCAGGGAGGGAGCCGGGCACTGCAGCTCCCCTGGGAAGGGGCCTGGGTGGGCGGGGACATTGCAGAAAACGCCTACAGAGCCCAGAGAGGTCACACTTCATGGGGAGTGGCCATTAGGCAGTGGGGCTTTCAGGGCAGCCAGCGTGGTGGGCGGAAGCAGAGTGTGGGCTCTGGAGCCAGGTCATCTGGCTCATGGCCAGCCCCCCTCCACAGCCCCACCCTCACTCCAGAGCCTCGGATCTGCCCTGCCCCTCCCCAGCTCCCACCTGGACACAAACCCCACCATCCACGCCCAAGGATAAAGGCCCTGCCCTTCGCGGGCCCCAAGAAGGTCCCTTACATCACCCTATTCAGCTTCAGTCTACGTCTGTGAAATGAGCTAACATTCAACCCGCCTCTTAAGGCTGTTGTCTGAAGACCACAGTGAATAAACCTTAATGGCTCCTGCTGGTGCACCTGTGCCCACAGCATCTCTTGCACTCTGCTCTGGCCACGCCTGCCCTTCAGGGCCCTGGTGAATGGCCCCCTCTTCTGAATGGCCTCCCCTGGCAGAGGCAGGTGCCCATCATCTCTTCCCTTAGCCCCCTGCTCTTCTCCTGGGAGACTCTGCCTTCCCCTTTCCCATTAGGATCCTTTTCTTTTCTTTTTTTTTGGTGACGAAGATTGGCCCTGAGCTAACATCCATTGCCAATCTTCCTCTTTTTGCTGAGCAAGATTAGCCCTGAGCTAACATCCATGCCCACCTTCCTCTATTGTGTATGTGGGACACCACCACAGCAGGGCTTGACGAACGGTGCGTAGGTCCACGCCCAGGATTCAAACCTGCAAACTCTGGGACGCCGAAGCGAAGCGTGTGAACCCAACCACTATGCCACCGGGCCAGCCCGGTGAAAAAGGATCTTTTTCAATGTATGTCAGATCCCCCGGCTTCCCTGCTCTGCCCTCCAAGGCCCCCTTAGAATAAAATCAAAGTCCTGCTTCTAAGGACACAGAAGCCTAGCAGGAGCTTCCTGCTACCTCTGGACCTCACTGCCTGCCCCTCTCCCACTGCTCTGCTCCAGCCACAGATAGCATTGCTGTTCTTTGCATGCATGGGGTGGGGTACGGTCCCACCTCTGAGCCTTTGCTCTAGCTGTTCCCTCTGCCAAGGAACTCCCTCCTTGCAAATGTTTTGATCACAGCTCCATCTTCGGAGGTTAGAAGAGAGTTTGGCGTATAGGAGACGCTCATTGAGTATCGGCTGCTGGGTTTACTGATTCATTCATTGAAGAGTGAATGAATGGAATCAGCAGCTAAGGCACAGGGTCGCCTGTGGTTAAGAGCACAGGCTGTGGATTCAAATCCCAGACCTGCCACTTAATTTCCAGTCTCTCTGAGTCTCAGTTTTCTCATCTGTAAAGTGGGAATAACCATGGTAGGACCTGCCTCATAGGAGAATCTTGAGCATTAAAAGAGAATCTATGAATCAAGTGCCGAATTCGGAGCCCAGCGCGTAGTGGGAGCTGGGCGCCCAGCCCTGGTAGACTTCTGCCCAGCGGCGGCCGGGCCTCGCCCCTCCCTGGCTGGCTCCTCTAGTCTCAGGCCGCCTCTGACTCTTAGACAGACCTGGCCCAGGGCCCAGAGCAGTCTCCCCAGGGTACCCGGCTTTGTATCCCAGGATGGCCACAGGCTGACTTCACGGCACAGGAACTCTGGGAATTTCCTGGCAGGAAGGCTTCTGTTGCCTGGACATGAGAACAGCTGATGGGCGGCCAGCGCTGGTGAGAGGTGGCTGCGGGAACACAGCCCTGCCAGACGGCTGCCCCAGCCCCACCTGTGCTCCAGGGCCTGGGTTGGGGCGCCTGTGGTCTGGGCTGGACCACACGGCACACGGGGCAGTGGGCTGGTCCAATCCCTGGTCTGCCCTGTGGACAAAGACTGGGGGCCCCCACCCCCAGCCACCTCATAACCCCTTTGGCTTGAACAGACCAGGTATTTCTGGCAACACTAGCCCACTGTGTGGGGCCTTGAGGAAGCTAAGCGATGGCCTAATGCAGCTCCTTCCTGTTACAGACACGGATAGAACCAGACAAGGTCACCCAGCAAAGGAGTGGCTAGGCCATGGCTGTTCACTGCACTCTACAGTTTGTGGGGCACATTCACACTTATCAGCCAGCAACATATACTGACCAAGAACCACCACATGGCAGCCCAGGGGCCATAGAGTTAAGAAGGCACAGTCCTGCCCTCAGTTGGCTCAGTCTCGCTCAGCTGTCCCCACTTTACAGATGAGGAAACAAGGCTCAGAGGAGTGACATGCCTGGTTCAAGGTCACTCAGGGCCTCCAATGGCAGAGCCAGGACCCAGCTCCAGGGAGCAGACAGACTGTCTTTTGGAAATGGGAAATAGACCTTATTGGTGATGAATCAACGAGAAAACTGTCAGCTGGAGGTCTCAGGGTCGAGAGCTAACTGTATGATGGGGTTCCCACAGGGGAGGGCCCCCAGCACAGGCCTTGGCACCAAGCAGGAAAAAGCGATTAATAAATGGTCTTTGTGGTCCTTCCTCTCATCTGCCTCCATCCTGTCCTACAGGTCAGAGGTTGAAAAAGGCCAGAGCGGGCACCCATGGGATCCTTGAGGGGTGGCCGGGGCTCAGCCAGGCTGAGGGGGGAGGGGCTGTGGCACCTCATACCCCCCGTACCCTGGCAGAAATACACGCACATACAACCATGCACACAAACACATACAGTGTTCACACACAAACAGGTCACACGCACATTAGCCCACGGTCAGCTTCAACTCCGTGGCCGCCGCCCAGCACCTTATCACCTACAGACAAGGCTTCTGTCAGTTTCTAGAGTTTCAGGAGGCTTCTGACCCTAACCCCTCAGCTTCCTGGGGTGGAAGTGGGGAAGAGAGACTTTTCCCTAAAAGAGTCCTGCGAAGATTGCCCAACCCATGGGAGAAGGCAGAGGGCAGAGAGCAGGCAGCTCTGCTGGCAACAGGGACACTGACCCTCCTGGGACAGGACACAATCTCTTCTGCTGCCTAAAGTTCTGCCCATTAGGGATTCATCCCCTGGAATCCTTAAGACATTCCTGGTACCCAGTGGGGCCAACCTAGAATTTTGCATGGGCAAAGACAGAGCATCCTGGAGATGCTATAATAGCAACTCCTATTCTCCTGATGGAGGACTGCGGGACAGGGGCAGCTAAGGAGTGTCATCTTCTCGGCCACTGGACTCCAGCCAGATGGTCCCACTGGACCAGGCCACATGCCTCCTTGGCCAAGACATGTCTAGACATGAGCTGGGAAGGCGAAGTTGGGGTCCCCAGGGGCTAACCTGTCCTGGGGTGACTGTGCTTCCTGAGGAGGCCCACCCAGCCTGGCTAGCAAAGTTCTCCCACGTGCAGCTGCCAGCCCAAGAGAGGTGAGTCACTGCTCCTCGGTGCCATTTACAGCAGCTCTTGGGAAAGCCACAGACCTCTGGGCCCTGCCCAAGCTTCACTGCCCAGCTCCCAGCCTCTGATGGCACATCTCTGCATCCCTTGGGGACCTCGCCCTACTTCTGGCACCCAGCAAACATCCAGCTTGAGGGACCTGGTCTGGGGACTCAGAACCGAGAGGAGGAACCTCAGAGCAGCAGGGAGGGCCCTCACCTAGGGCAGGCTCTTTCCACCAGGACACACCCACCTCTGAGAGACCCTCCCTGCCGCACAGCCCTGCTCCAGCCCAGCCCTGGTCCAAGGCCCGGTGTGCGGTCCTCCATGCAGGGACGTGGCCTCCTTACCCCACATCAGGCCCTGGCTAGTCCGTCCCAACTCTGGGTCCCTGGCCTGGAGGTCAAAGGTCAGCGAGAGGAGAAAGTATGCCAAGAGCCCGCAGGTGGAGCAGAGCACAGCGCCCACGACCAGGCCCCAGCGCGCGCCAGGCTCCACCCCGCCAGCGGTGGGCTTCCTTACCGTGGCGTCCTCCGCGCCGTGGTGGCCGATGAGGCGGCTGCCCCCCGGGTGCCGCTGTGCCCAGCGGCTGATGTCGTAGACGCGACGCTCGATGACCAGCCACTTGTCGCCCGGCAGGTTGTGCGAACGGATCTGCTCCCAGTGGAAGGTGGGCAGCGGCGCCCCCAGCTGCGCGGGCCCCTCGCGCGGCCCCGGCCCCCCGCCGGCCTCCCCGACACCGCCCATGGCTGCGGGCAGAAGTCTCCGGGAACCCGGGACCCCTCCGAGGGCCGAGCGAGGCACCGAGGGGCGCGAAGTCGCCTTCCCGGGGGCTCCCTCCGCCGCCGCCGCCGCTGCTCCGCGGCCCCGCCCTGCCGCTGCGGCCGCCGTACGAGCGTGCGCCTGCCCGGCTCCCGGCGCAGGGAACTTTTCCCTTCCTTATAACCGCGCTGACAGCGCGGCCTCGCCTCCCTCCCCCGTCCCGGCCCCCGCCGGCCGGCCCCGCGCCCGCTCCAATCCCGGCGCAGCGCCTCGGCCTCCATTGGCTGCGCCGCGCTCCGGCCTCCGGGGAGGGCGGCGTCGAGGGGCGCGCGACCCGCCCGCGGGCGCCACGGCCACCGCGACCGGCTCTGCCGCGGGCGCAATCCGTTCTCGGGCTCCCGGCTGGGCCGGGCAGGGGTGGGAGCTGGGGGCGGGAGGGGGACAGAAAACCCACAGCTGGTGGCCGCCGGGGCCTCAGGGGCCCAGGTCTGCGCCCCGGGCCTGGAACAACAGTCTGCGAATAATGGGCTTCCAGGCGCGCTCCTGGCACGTTAAATTCCGAGCGCGCAGAGATGGGACACTACCTCCGGGTGATTGTAAACAGCTTTCAAACAATGGGCCCCCAGCGTCTGCGCAAGGAGGGCCCCCTCGGAGCTGAGGGACTGGCCAGGTTCCCCGGGGGGCCACGCAGGGCGGGCTGTGCAGGATTGGGGACGCCGAGGGGTGGCCACTGGGGCAGAAGGGGAGCAGGGGTGCCGGAATCCGTAGCAGGGCGCTGTCACTCACCAGGTGCTGGCTGCGTGGCTTGCTTGTAAGAGCTCCCTCTCATATTCTACTTAAATAAACTCAAGTCCTTTTGGGAGTGTAGCTTGCTCCCCAAATTACTTTGTAGTTTTTGGAGATAAAGATATCTGTTCTTAGAAGTTAAGAGTTCACACCCCACACGACATGAATTCAGGCCGTGGTTATGTTGCAGGGCAGTGGGTGTCAAACACGAGGATGCACCAGAATCACCCAGGGCTTGGTGAGACAGACTGCTGGGTTCACCCCCGGAGTGGGATTCAGCAGGCCTGGTGTTGGGGCGGAGAACTGCATTTCCAACACGTTCCCAGGTGATGCTGAGGTGGTGATGCTGATGTGCTGGTTTGGGGAAGACACTTGGAGAACCCTAAGTATATTTCTCTATGTTAACATTTTATCTTGGTTTAACAATTTGTAGGAAAAGTCATTGTAGCTACTATTTGTGGGACAGGTGGGCCAGGGGCTGAAGAAAGGCTGAGAGGGCCTCTGGGTTCTCCTTGGTACCAGAAGCACCTGCATTCAGTTGCCAGAACAACCGGTAAGGTCCTGCCCTTACCTCTCCCCCAGCTGCCTGAGCCCTCTCCACTGAGGCATCCTCAAACCCCCTTCCCAAGTGTGTGTGTGGGGGGAGCGGGGTGGGGGGTGGGGCTGAGGAGTGTAGCTGGCAGCTGAGGCCAGAGGTGACTGCAGATACCCTGCCCCCACCATGTTCACACCGGGGCACAAGGATGGAGGAGGCAGTCTCTTGGAGGAAATGAACCTCCTGCACCCAAATCCAGCCCCCCCACAGGGGGCACGGCCCTCACCCTGTCTTCTGCAGCCCTCAGTGGTCAGAGGCTAACCCCTGGCCCCTTCCCTGGTCCCTAGCCTCGTCTCAGCTCATGTGTGAGGCAGTGGGGGCTTGAGGTGGGCTAGAACCCTCACTTGCCCCAGCTGCTCCCAGAGAGAGGAGGAAGATGAAGGCCTGCACAGAGTCCCCCAGGAGGTAAAGCAGGGACCGGTCTGGGGGTCTGCTCCCCACCTCCAGCCACTTCCTCCCAGCAAGAGGTGGGAGAGTGTCAAGCCCTCCTGCCACCTGGAGCTGTGTTCTTGTAAAGCCTGAACAGTGCCTCCTGCCCGCAGCCAAAACAACAGCTTCTAACATGATTTCTCCGCAGGCCTTGGGGCCTTACATAGGTCACCTCACCCCTCCGGGCTTCAACCCAGTGGATCTTACAACTCTCCTGGAGTCAGGGGGCCTGGGGGAACTCAGGATTACATTGTTCCCAACCCTGTCAGGGAGGGAGGCCTCTCAGACCATTTGGAAAGGGACAGGCACCGCTTGACATTCCTGAGCTGCCATCGGGCCACAGGTTTAGGCAGGGAGAGAAGGAAACTAGACAAAAGGCAAGGGAGGGTCTGGACAGCTGGAGCATTTTTTGGGGGAAGGGGGGCGCTTGAGGTTTGAGGTGAGCTCCTCAAACCACTTGAATACAGCCCCTGTCCCAGCCTCTGCTGGGCTTCTCCCCGCCACAAGCTGACACACAAGCCTCCTGTTGGGCACACTGAAGACTCCACCCCCTGTGGAGCTGCCAGCCACTGTCCTGGAGCCAAGCGATGCTTGCGCAGGCCAGCAGGCCTCCTCGGGCAAGCCGCAGAGGTGCAGCAGTGGCCCAGTCCAGCAAATTTGTGAAAAGCTCTGGGCCTTCCAGAAAGAGCAGTCACAAAGGCACAAAGAGCAGCAACGCAGGCATTTGTTCTGCAGCAAACACACAAAGAGGACTCAAGTTAGAAATGTACGATCTGGCTTTGAGTTAAAGCTCACCAGGCTGCAAGCTTGGTTATCAGGCCCTGGACACAATTCTTCTATGGAGAAGGGGGTCTGTGGGGGGGCCGGGGGGCGGTGCGGCACAGAATGATTCAAGAGCTGTGGCCCTACCAGACTCTCCCTGGAGACATCACCCTGACGGCACAGGAGAGCTCCTTAGAAGGCTCCTTAGGAAAAAGAAGCTGCATACAGATGGCCAATAAGCACATGAAAAGATGCTCAACGTCATTAATCATCAGAGAAATGCAAATCAAAACCACAATGAGATATCACCTCACAGCCGTTAGGATGGCTATTATCTAAAAACACCAACATAACGAGTGTTGGCAAGGATGTGGAGAACTTGGAACCCTTGTGCACTGTTAGTGGGATTGTAAAATGGTGCAGCTGGTATGGAAGACAGTATGGAGGAGCCTCAAAAAATTAAAAATAGAACTACCATATGATCCAGCAACCCACCTCTGGGTATATATCCAAAGGAACTGGAAGCAGAATCTCAAAGAAAGATCTGCACTCCCATGTTCATTGCAGCATTATTCACAATAGCCAAAAGGTAGAAGCAACCCAAATGTCCATCAGCGGATGAATGGATGAACAAAATGTGGTCCATCCATACAATGGCACATTATCCAGCCTTAAAAAGGATGGAAATTCTGTCATATGCTACAACATGAATGAACCTTGGGGACATTATGCTAAGTGAGATAAGCCAGACACGAAAAGACAAATACTGCATGATTCCACTTATATCAAGTATCTAAAGTCGTCAAATTCATAGAAACAAAATGTAGAATGGCGGTTGCCAGGGGTCAGGGAGGGGAGTGGTACAACGGGTACAGAGTTTCAGATTAGCAAGATGAAAAAGTTCGGGAGATCTGTTTCACAACAACGTGAATATACTTGACACTACTGAACTGTACATTAAAAAATGGTTAAGGTGGTAAGTTTTACGTATTTTTTTTACCACACTTTTTAAACAATTAAAAAACGGAGGGGGTACCCTGCAAAGGTCATTTAGTCCAATCTTCCCAACTCACAGATGAGAATACTGAGGCCCAGAGAGGAGTGACTTGCCCAGACGCACAGCCGTGGCTGCCCTAATCAGGACAGGCTTGGCAGATTGTAAATGTGGCCCAGCAGGGTGCTGCGTGAGGCCAATGTGGGGCTGGGTTCAGGCTCGATGGCTGTGGTCCGTGCTAGCTTTTAAGAGATGGCCACACGTGCCAGGGGCACATAGAGAGGCCTGAGTGGGTTACCTAGAAAATTCACTTAAGGGGAACAACTCCTGTGTGGCTATGTCAGCTAATCCATCCCTCCTAACTCCAAGAGCTGAAGCTCTGAGCCCCTCCAGAGAGCCCCCTCCCCCGAGCCTGCAGGGCAGGGGTGGGGGCAGCTGTAACAAAGTAAAAATGTGGGAAACAGACCCAGATGCCAATGAGCCACCGCCTGAGCCTCAGTTCCTCTCTCTCTGGAAAACAAAGGAAGAGCGCAGTTCAGTGCCAGGCACGTCGCAGGTGTTTAGTAGAAGGAGCCTGGATGCTGGTTTAATACTATGGGCTCTGGAGCTGGGCTCATTCATTCCTATCCTGGGGCCACCATTTCCTCTGTGTGACTGACCAATCGGTGGCTCAGTCGATTCATCTGCAAAATGGGGAAAATCGTACCTCCCAGGATTGCTGTGAGGATTAAGTGAATTAGTTCATTTAAAAGGCTTGGAACCAGGCCTGGGACGTAGTAAGTACTCAGATACTAGCTCCTGTTGGGAGACACTGGGGCCAGAGTGTGTGTGTCTCTTGGTCCCTCACACGCACCCCTGGCTATCTCAGCTATTGTTTGCTCACGATGGCTCCACCTGGGCCTCACAACGGGAAGTATTATAGCAGGGGCAGGCAGAGGAGGCTGGGGTGTGGCACTCTCTGGCAGGGCTCTGAAATGTTGCCTGGTGTCTCCTTGGCCCTGGGCCAAGGGCACAGAAGCTGGGGGCAGGGATGGGCAGTTCCAGGGCCCAGACCTTCATTCTCCTTTGTTCCCCAGCTGACCCAGGACTGACCGAGAGTAGGACAGAAAGAGACTGGGATGTAGGAAAGGATGTTGGGGTCACCCTATGCAACATGGCAGCACACGCCCATCCCTGACACCCCCCATTACCCTCCTTACTTGACTGCCTCTAGCTGAGAC
The DNA here is from genome assembly GCA_014189135.1 of Dicerorhinus sumatrensis harrissoni. NCBI lineage: Eukaryota > Metazoa > Chordata > Mammalia > Perissodactyla > Rhinocerotidae > Dicerorhinus > Dicerorhinus sumatrensis. The sequence continues at coordinate 11,793,950 of JABWHU010000190.1, read as the reverse complement.
CCTGGGCTGCTACCTGTACATTGTTTTTATGGCCAGTCCCCCTCCTGAGATTCTCAGCGCGGGCACAGGTACCCTCAGCACCAGGGACAGTGTGGCATACAGAAGTGGCTGGCATTTGTTGAGTGAATGAATGGATGTCTGTGACAGGAGGCCTAACTAGCGAACACTGGAGGGGGCTGGGAGATACGGAGGGGATTCAAATCACAGATGGAGCAGGGCAAGGGGGGATCTGGGAGGCAGGAGACCAAGGGGGAAGGGCTGCTGGATACAGAGGGTGACAGGGTAGGGGCCTTGACATAGAGTCCTGGCCAGCCCACAGCCAGCCTGACCTATCAGCTGAGTGGCCCTGAGGCCTCAGGACAATAGGGAAGTCCCCTTGAGGTATCACCAGCCCCAGCAGACACTGACCCAGAAGTTATGTCCCCGCCCCCTGGAAGGACACCCACTGGCCTGGACCTACACCATACAGTGGGGAGGGGATTATGCACCACAAGACTCCACCCTGGGTTCTCAGGGACCCACCTTCTTCTGCCTGTGACTACTGTCTGGCTAAGAACCCATCTAGGACCAGGGCTGGGAAAGCCAGAGCTGCCACAGTCCCTGTCTGTGCTGCTGGCAGACATCACTAATCAATCCTGCCACAGTCCTGCAAGCGCCAGGCAGCCTCGATGCTTCGACTCTGAGCTCCAGGCTTGCGCTAGACTGAGGCAGGGAGACTGAGGAGGATCTGCCCGAGGCCCCACGCGAGGCAGTGGCAGAGCCAGCCTCAGCACGGTCAGAGGAAGCAGGACTCAGCCCCCAACAACCCAGCCCCACGGAACGCTGGGGAGGACTCGGGGGTGTTCTCTCCAGCAACCCCTTTGGGATTTGGGTTTAATCCCAAGCACGAGGGCAGGCAAAGAAAGGATTTGGTTTCATTCCTTCAGATGCCCAAGCCTTGGCGGAGCCCCAGGGCGCAGGAGTGAAGGCGTGTGGCTGCCCAGCCTCTACTGACAAAGCCTTCCTTTATTAAATAGAGATCGCGCTACATTCCACTCAAAGGAGGAAATTGGAGGTGGTGAGGGATGTGTGCAGGTTGAGTCCTGAGTGGGCTGTGAGGGGTGAGGAGGGGCTCGGGTCCTGCCCACCCCACCCCGGTCCTGTGCGCCGGGCTCGGCGACCTCAGCCCCCGTTGTCTGAATGGCCTAAAAACAGGCATGGGGGCGTCCTGAGGCCCTGTCTGTGTTTGGCTTTTCTAGAAAAGTGTCCCAATCCTTCCAGCGGTGGGGGGTGGGGAGCAGGGCCCCTGGAGCTCAGGGCTCAGATTGGGGAGGGGGAGAGGAGGGCCCTGATCCATCTCAAGAACGCTTTGGGGCAGTTCTCCAGCAGGTACAGGGTGGAGTGGAAGACAGCCCTGGGGCCCTGCCAGCCCCCACTAGCCCGGTTGCCCTGTGGGCACCTGGGACAGAAGTCCCATTGGGGCGGTCCGACTGGGAAGCCACCTGGGAACAGGGTGAAGGATGGCCACAAGGGGGCGCTGGGGGCCCAGGGCTTGGGAACTGGGGTGCTGGATACCCTGCAGATCCGGCCATGCAGGATGGTCCCTTTCTGAGGACAAGGCAGCAACAAGGCACCTGCAGGCAGCAGCTCCTGGGACCGGGGAGGGGTGCTGGCTCTCCCAGGGGTCCCCTCCCAAAGGCTGAGCCCCTGAGTACGGCTCCAAGCTCCTTGGTCTTTGGTGCTTTCTTGAAAGTCTCCTGGTGGCTGGAGTACCACTGGGGCAGAGAAGGGTCACTTCATGCGGTCCTGTCTGTCCTGGGATGGACATTTGATGCCGGCTTAGTGCTGCCTCCACGGCCTGGCCATTTGTCCCTCTGTTCAGCTTCTGGCTCACGGCTGGCTCCAGGACCCTGCCTTGCTGTCTGTCTGTCTGTCTGCCCTGGGACAGGTGTTGGGTCCAGCTCAGAGCCCCCTCTAGGCCCGGGCCATGCCCTAGGCCTCCTGGGGGAAGAAGCCGAGCTTCGCCAGTGACATCTCCTTCCGCAGCCTCATGATCTCCCAGAACATCGGCTCCGCTGCAGGCAGAGAGAGGGTGGACAGCTCGGTGACACCTCAGGGTCACCTCAGGCAGACGGCCTGGCCCCCTCTGCTGGCCTTGGGCTCCCCAGTCCCCCAGGACAGATGACCTCAGTGAGTGGCTGGACCTCTCTGAGCTTCTACTCTGAGGCCTTGCAAACTGTTGAGTGCTTAACACCCTTGAGGGATAAGAACCGCCTTGGAAGAGGTGACGGTCACCCCCAGAGGCTGACAAAGACATGCATGTGCACACTGCCACATGATGGACAGACTACAAATGCTTGCCACCACCATCTCGCTGGGGTCTCACAGCGACCCTGAGCAGTGGGCGGGGCCCCAGCGTCAGTCCACGGACCTGGGAGGAGGCAGCGCCTCAGGGCCCCTCCCCTGGCCTGGCCTTGGCCTTCCAGGGAGAAATGACCCCCAAGTTGGGGAGGAGAGGCTCAGATTCCAAACTGGTTTGGAAGAAGACTCATCAAGGAACACAGTTTGGTGGAGCAGCGGGAAGCTAGGCCTTGCAGAGTGGCGGGAAGTGACACAACGGTTGGATGGCGGACCTGCCAGGTGAGGGCACAGTGGGAGGCGGTGAGCCAGCCAGGTGACCCTGAGGAGGCCACACAGGGAGGGGAGGAGATTCACAGGGGAGACCCCATTGTGCAGGGCCTTGCATGCCAGGCCAGTAACAGCAATGCTGTCCCTACAGGCCCCAGGGGCTGGAGAGGTTTCTGGGTGGGAGAAAGCAGTGGACCCAGGGCTGCAGCAGGCGTCAGGCTAGCTTTCCTGGTGAGGCGGGCCCAGGAGGCTCTTTCTGCAGCTCATCTCTCCATGGAACTCAGCACCAGGAGGTCCACCCGCCACCTACCCCCGGCAGAGTCCTCCGTCGAATCGCGGCAGCAAAGCACACGGGTTGGCCTGGCCGCTGCTGGCCCGCCCCCTCCCGGGCGCCACTCCCCCGCTGGCCACCAGGGGGCACTCACCATCCTGCCGCACGAGGCCCTGCTGGATGTAGCGGATGTAGGTGAAGAAGTTGCACACTGCAGTGATCTGTGGGCACAAGGGGGAGGGTGTGATCAGAGACCAGAGCGGGCAGCCCCACGTCCCATCAGAGCCAGATAACGCTCTCTGAGTCACAAGGGGCTGGGCTCTAAAGTTATAATCGACGACAGCAATATATTGCTATTCTTTTTTTGTGTGTGTGAGGAAGATCAGCCCTGAGCTAACATCCGTGCTAATCCTCCTCTTTTTGCTGAGGAAGACTGGCTCTGAGCTAACATCTATTGCCAATCCTCCTCCTTTTTTTCCCCAAAGCCCCGGTAGATAGTTGTATGTCATAGTTGCACATCCTTCTAGTTGCTGTACGTGGTACGTGGCCTCAGCATGGCCGGAGAAGCAGTGCGTCGGTGTGTGCCGGGATCCGAACCCGGGCCGCCAGTAGTGGAGTGTGCGCACTTAACTGCTAAGCCACAGGGCCGGCCCTATTGCTATTCTTAATAAAAAATAGTGGCAACTGATATTGAATCAAGTACAATGTCCAATGAGGCAGACATGCTTAGCATTCCCATTTTACACATGGGGAAAACAGAGGCCCCAAGAACGAAGCCACCTGACATCAGTTGGGGAGGTCATAGAGCTGATAAGCGGCCGCGCAGGAAGATGAAACCAGGCAGCTGGCTCTCGAATCCACGCTCACCCCGAGGGCCTGCTTGCTGTGGATGTGGGAGGCCCTGGACACCAGGCCTTAGCCAGGTACTGTCTGTAATGCCAGGGAAGGCGAGGGGATCAGAAGCTGCTCAGTCGGCTGCCCTGGGTCCCCATGCCTGCAGCCCCCAGACTGGCCTGATGTCTGCTCCTTGCCAGGCCCTGTGCTGGGCTGGGGACCCTGAGCTGACTCACGCCTGGGCTCTGCCATGAAGACTCTCATACCGTGAAGAGCGCGCTCCTGGTGCCCTGCCCAGGCCCCTTCCCCAGGCTGGGGCCCCATCTCCCCACTGCTGAGAGCGTTGGCCGCTAAAGGCTCACAGGTCCCCCTCCGCGTCCCCCACCCCCGCAGACCTCAGTCAATGACTGATTGGCGTGGGGGGCATAAAAGGCCGGCCCCCTTGCCTCAGGGTGGAACCCACTCCGGGTGCACAGCCCCCGTGGATCAGGCTGCAGCCAGGCTCCAGCGGAGCCCACACCTTGCTTGCCGCCGCCGCCCACCCCCTTCTGCTTCCCTCGCTCTCCTCCTGAGAGTTGCACAAAATCTCCATCTTAGGCTCTGCTTCTAGGGAACTCGACTGAAGACAGGCTGGAAGGCGGCTGGCAGCTGTGCCCACGACAGCCCCCACTGAATGTCCAGAGCTCCGGGGGGCACGTCAAGTGTGTGGGGACCCACAGGCTGACGAGTGGAGGAAGCTGCAGGGAGGGGGCAATGCTCCTGCTGGGCCCCCAGACTTTAACACAGGAGACCTTGCCAGGAGGACAAAGTGGGTGCAGGGGGTTGGTGGCCCCGGCAAAGGCAGAGAGGTCAAAGAACTAACCAGGTGTGGCTGGAGTGCTGCTTGGCAGCACGGGGGAGGGGCTGCGGTCGGCGGGGCAGAGGCCGGGCGGGAGACGCTGGAGTGTCAGGCCGTGGTGTGGCCCGGTGGCCAGTGGGCCCCTTGGGGGGCTCATGAGCAGGGAGTGGCAGAGAACAGTGGGGTTCTCTCCCCAGGGCTGTGCTTTGGGGACAGAACTCTCTTTTCCCTATGGACGCCACAGCCCTTGGTCTCTTCAGTGTGGGACCACATCCTAAAACTTAATGCCCTTCTCATCTCATCTCCCATCCTGGCTCTGCCCAGCACAGCGGTCACGCAGGCCTGGAAGAAACCAAGTCCTAGATGTAATCTTACTAGACACGGGAATGTCTGGCATGGGTCCTTCTGTTGAGCCCTGGTTGGGACTGGAAAGGGCAGGGGGACCTGTGGCCACGGAACAAGGCTCTGGAGCGAAAAGAGACTGGATGCAGAGTGGGGAGACCCCAGGTCTAGGCTGAGTCGCCTGGGCACACCCTTTCCTTTCTAAGGCTCAGACTCCCTTTGGGTAAATGGGAACCCAGCTTGCTGCTGGGGGGATTCGCCAGGACAACCCCCTCGGATGCCCTGCGGAAGCTGTCAGGACCAGACAAGCTGCTCTCGCTGTTCAGTCTGCTGCCCGATGACGGGGCCATCTGTCCACTGTAGTCCCCATGAGGAGCCTCAAGTAGGTCAAGGGGAGGAGAGAGGGCCTGTCCACACCGTGTCACCTTAGCACCAAGGCTCAGAGTTGTCCAAACACGTCCTCTTTTGTTCCTTACAATCCTCTTCACAGTCTATGAGGGGACAGAGGAACGGGGACCACCCCACCCTTAACCCCCAGCTCAGTGAGGTCCCCTCATCCAGCCTGGGTCACACGGCAGAAGCCGGGATTCCTTGGAGGGTGTCACACACTCCTTGTGTGACAGACATGCCTCAGAACCTTCTCAAACGCCTGGGGCCGGGAGTCAGGAGCCTGGAGCTTGAACCTGAATCTGGTGTCCCTTCCTTGATTAGGTTACATTAAATGACAGAGGTGATAGGTGTCACTCCCACAATTATGTTTCAGCAACCAAGAAAACAGGCACCTCACTCCTGCAACCACAAAGTACTGAATTCTGCTAACAGCCACAGGAGCTCAGAAGAGGACCCCGATCTCCAGAAAGGACACAGCTGGCACCTTGACTGCAGCCCAGAAACCCCGAGCACAGGACCCAGCTAAGCTGTGCCCAGACTCCTGACCCAGGGAGACTGTGAGACAGTAAATGGGTGTTGTTTTAAGCCACTAAGTTTGTGGAAATTTGTTAAGCAGCAATAGCAAACTACTACACCTGGCTTGGCTGTGTGGCCCAAGTCAGTCTCTGCACCTCCCTGAGCCTGTGCCCTGCTCTGTAGATGGAGGTTGTGCTCTCAGGCCTGGGGCCCAGAGTCCCAGCCCAGGGAGCCCCTAAGGAGCCAAGTGACACCCCCATTGGATGACTCACCCTGGCCCGGGAGGACGGCGAGATGTAGTAGTGGCTCTCTGAGTCCCCCAGCCGGATTCGGTGGCGACAGGCACGAGCCAGCCCGCTCAGGGCACATGTACTAGGGGAAAGCAGAGGGGGCCGTGGGGGGCCGGCTGGGGACGCCCATCCAGCTCATGCAGGAGGATGCAGCAGCCAGAAGGACGCACAGAGGGAGGGGCAGGCAAACAGACATGGGGGTGGGGCCCGGCATCTTCTCCCCTGACCCCAGCTTCCCAAGGATCCGGGGGCCAGGCCAAGGAGAGGGCAGCCCCAGAAGGTTCTAGGACAGACCTTTAAACCAAGCTGGAGCCCACCCCTAAACCCTCCACCTCGCCCTTGCTGGGCAGGAGATCTTAGTCAACCTCATGCCAGGTATGCCAGTGCTCCACCCACTGCAGCCCCTAAAAATGCTCCCCTATTTTACTGGGGCCCTCAGACTTCCCCTAACTAAGCAGGAGTCTGCTGTCTCCTCCACTTGGTCCCCAGGCTAGGTCATGCTGGATCCCCTCAGGTCCTTCCAACCAGTTCTCTGCCTCATTTCTGCCCTTCTTCTTACAGCCAGGGGCTCCTCTAAAACCCCCCCATACCCCATCATCTTTCCCCACTGCCTTCCTATGCCCAGGAAACAGTTATAGAGAATCCCGAGTCAAGACGGGTTCAACAGGCTCCTTGGCTGCAGGACTTATCAGAGCCTTTGCTGCCTCCAGGTTCACTGTGATTCTCGTTGGACCAGGGAGCCCTCTTTTCAGGGAACATCTACTGATACTTCGTGAAATGCTGGCCTAGTGGGTTACAGCCTGAACCTCATTCAAGGCACTTCACACCCTGGCCCCAAACACCCTCTGTGGCCTCAGCTCCATCTCCCTGCCCACCCTGCTACTCTGCCCACTGACCCAGTGGTGTTTCCGTTAATAACCCCGCTTCCCATACCTCTGCTCATTCTGTTCCCTCTGCCTGAAAGGCCCTTCCCTACTTGGCAAACGGCTATCCATCCTTCAAAACCTGGCTCAAATGTTCCCCTCCGTGATGAGGCCCCCACGGTGGGGCCTCCCTCGCAGGCCAGATCCCAGGCTGCGGAGAGGAAGTGCTCCCCAATCTCTGCCCCTCGCTCCATGCTGACTGTTTTGTTCTGCCGCTAGCCCTGCGCCACGCCAGCTGAGCAGCGGGAAGCATAAGATGCCAGAGCCATTCGGTTCTTTATGAGCAGAAGGCAGAGCCAACAGCTGACGTGACTTACGTGTCAATCGGGGCCCGGAACCCGCTGTGGGAGAGACAGGAGTGGAGAGGGACGCGTGTCAGGCCAGCCAGGAAGGGGGAGGCCCCAGCCCCCGGACTCCCTGGAGAGCCTGGGGGTCCATGACCAGAGGCAGGGATTTCTGCCAATGATGCCTCCTTGCCCTTCGTGGGGGCAGCCACTGTCCTGCTCCTGCCACAGCCCCCGCCCACCCTCGGGTCCCACGCCAGGACCCCAGCAGGCAGGCCTGAGGTTCAGTGCTCCCTGGCCGCCCCCTTGGCAGAGCCCAAGGCCAGGCGGGGCTTTCCCAAGCGGGCAGGAAGGGGTGAAGGGTGCTAAGCTTACTTGGTGCTGCCACACTCAACTGCGGCCACCTTCACGGCGGGCAGTGTCTGCGAAGCCACGGGCTCGATGGTGAGTGTGTTGTCCTCCACGGCGGCCCGAACCAGCGCCGAGAGCTGCGGCAGAGCAGGGTGGCGGGTGGGGTGGTGAGGGGCTGGCCTCCGGCTGAGAGGCTGGGCCCCCGGCTCACCCGTCCCTCACCTCCTGCATGGTGAAGTCCAGGCAGGGGCCCACGTCCTCCCGGTACACCCTTTCCAGGAAGGGGCGGCTCTTATCCAGGGTGGGCGACTCCCTCCAGGCCTGGAACTCTGCAAACAGGATCGTGTCCACCTGTGGGGGAGTGCGAGCCAGGTGGGGGGGTCAGGGCACTCGCTGGGGGCTGGCACGGCAGAGACAGGCAGAGGTAGAGGGCCAGGGAGAATGCAGGCCCCAGCATGCCAGCAGGTCTGTCCCCAGCAGCCGTGCAGAGGAGCCGAGCCCTTTGCACCAAAGAACTCAGAACTCAAAATTTCGCTTCTTAGTGTGTTTTCAGTTTCCTGGCACTATGGGATTACAGACTTGGGTCCGGGGCTTCGTCTTGAAGACCCTCACTGCCTCCTTGAGAAGGAAATGAGTGATCCCACAGGTACCCACAGGTACACGCAGGTGCCGCCAAGTACATGCAGCGCACACAGGAGGGAACACACACAGGCCACCCACTCCGGAGAGGCCCCTCGCTGGCCATCCTGGGGCGCATGCAGAGTGAGTGAGGCTCGGGGGGACAGAGGGGCGGCCCCTCTCTGGAGCCATTACCTGCTGGGAAAAGGAGAGAGAGGTAGTGGAGGCGGGGGCCGCAGGCAGCTCCCCGGGCAGGAGCTGCCAGGCCGGCTCGTAGGTGAGGTGAACCGCCTTGCTGGGGACCACGCAGAGGAGCAGGGAGAGGAGGGGGGGCAGCCTGGGCTGGGCAGGGGGACCGGTGGGGCAGACGGACAGACAGACAGGTGCAGAGAGACAGACAGGAGGAAGGAGATGTTAGTGTCTAGTTGAAAGCTCAGAGCTCAGAACAGGGTCAAGAGGCCTGGCCTGGGGCTCCTCCCTGGAGGTTCTGGAAACTTCTGGCAGGACGGGGCTGGGGGCTGCCTTGGCAGCAGAGACCCCGGGAAGCTGAATCCCACTACAGCCCTTGTGGGCATTTGCGGGGTGCAGCCCTCAGCTGAGCTCCTGACCTCCATGGCTCAGTTCCTCCTGTGGCCCCAGGAGGCCCCATTTATGTGAGGAAACTGAGAGGCTGACAGGTGGCCTCACCTGCCCAAGGACCCATGGCCAACGACATCGCAGGCCACTGTCCAGCCTGGACCAAGTACTCCACGTACCCAGCTGAGGGGAGAGGGAGACAGCCCCCCAGAGCCCGTGCTTGTCTTGGTACCGCAGCCAGAGGGCGCTGAGGACCCTCAGCCCAGGGGTGTCACAGGTGGTCCCGGCCTCAGGGCTGTGGGCACACAGGGCCCAGGGAGCCTCTCCCCAGAGGCCCAGCAGTGGCCTCTTCAGGCGGAGGGAGTGTGTGTCTCTGCGGATCCCCCAAGGGCAGGCCAGCCTCAGGCCCAAGACCAGCTTCAAGTGCAGAGAACACCCCCTACTGCTTGGAGGGGCGAGGAGCGGGTTATCAGGCCCCCAGATGGTACACCCAGAGCTGAAGGCCAAATGCCTCATATCACAAGGAACCTGCCCAGCCCTCACAGCCAGAGGACACAGAGGCCCAGAGAGGGCAGGCCAGGCTCCAGGTCACACAGCGAGGGGCCAGCCTGGTCCCCACTGGGCCCTACTGCCCGGCTGACAGCGGGCACTGTCTCCCTTTCCTCTGTCCACTGCCCGCCCGCCACCCCTCACCTCTCTGCCCTCCTTGTCCGGGGGGAGGGCATGTCCTGCAGCGGGGCAGACGGCGGGGCAGAGGGCGCTGCTGGTGCTCTTATGACGCAAGTGGCCCTTGCGGGGCCCCGCCTTGGTGGGGCTCAGGAGCTGTGGGTGGAGCTCGCGGTTGGGAGAGGCTGGTGTGGACGTGATGACCAGCGTCTTCAAGGCTGTCACCTCCGCCTGCAGCATGTCGATCTGGCCGGGACGAGATGGCCATCAACCTTAGCCCAGGGTTGAGGCCCCCAGGAGCCACTAGCACCTAACACCCTCCTTTACCCTTGGACTAGCCTTTGTGGGCACTGAGACACCCATTTTACAGAGAGGGAAACTGAGGCTCAGAGAGGTGACATGGCCCGCCTGAGGTCACACTGTAAGCCAGGACTCTGTGAGATGCACCTGTCTGGGAGCTGGCTGGGCCTCCCACAGCCTGACTGAGGTTTCTGCTTTGCAAAGGAGTACGGGAGGGGGGAAAAGAAGTGACAATGACCGCAGGACCCTCCCAGCCCCTGAAAGGCCCCAGAAAGTTCTCTGTGGTGCAGTGAACACACTGCTAGAGCCCCAGGGAGCTGGGCTCGCACCCCAGTGGGCCGCGTTTCAGCTGCGTCATCTCAGATGCTTCTGCCCCACCTTCTGGGCCTCAGTTTACCCATCCCTGCCAGCCCCACCAGGCCGTGCGAGGGTCCGACTGGGGTAGCGAAGGCCGGTGCTCGAGAGTCTGGGCCCTCACCTTGCCCCGCGCCTCCTTCAGCTGCTTTTCCGACGCCGCCTGCTTCATATTGGCCTCGCGCACCATCTTGTGGGCTTCCTGGGAGAAGGCAGGCTCCGAGTGGGTGCTGAGGAGCCCACGGATGCCCAGCAGACCCACTCCCCAGCCCGCCCCTTCCCCCGGTGCCGGCCCCCGTACCTCGAACAGGCTGGCAGTCAGCTCCTCCAGCTCCTGTTCCAGCTGCTCCCGCACCTTGGACAGCCGCTCACACTCCTCGTCCTTCAGCTTCAGCTCCTGGGGGCACAAGGTGGGCGGCCGTCAGCCCCGCCGGGGCCCCCAGGCCCACTGACCAGGCTCCATCCCCCAGGCCATCTTACGTGGGCCTCTGGGCCCCGAGCTTGCTTCCTGTGCTGCCCCACAGTTTATGATGCATTTTCTATTTAGCTCATAGCCCGAGGCTGAAACCCCGACCATCAGTCCATTGGAGCTCGGGACACGTTTTCGGAGATGTCAAGACTTCTAAAAGTCATTACGAGTCACAAGAACCAATCTTTGTACTCCCCACATGCCCAGCGTGAGCCTGACATGCAGCTGGCCGTGAGAAGTGCACATCATCTCCGGGCCTTGGGTGCGAACCCACAGCTCTCCTAGGCGGGCCCTTGGTCCCCGAAGCCCCCTCCCCCGCCCTCAGACCCCCACCATCTGGGCTTTGCGCAGCTCCTCCTTCAGGAACTCCGAGCCCTTCTCGCGGATCTCCATGGAAGAGCTGCGCAGGCGCAACACGTCCAGCTGGGCGGCCGCGGGGTCCTCCTCACCGTGGGCCTCCTCCCCTGCAGAGGCCTCCGCCAGGCCCCCCGGGGGCTCCCTGAGGCTTTTGCAGGGGCCCACACTCTTCCAGGAGACCGGGACAGCTTCCAGGGGCGGCGGGTGGCCCTCGTCCGGGTGGGGCTGGCTGCGAGGCAAAGAGCAGATACAGGGTGGGGTCCCGAGACC
>JABWHU010000190.1:11767918-11782684 GCA_014189135.1 Dicerorhinus sumatrensis harrissoni | reverse complement strand
TGAGCCCAGGGACCAACCCTGGGCAACGCACTTGCCACTCTGGGCCTCAGTGTCCCCATCTGTAAAATGGAGACACTACCAGTGAAGCTGTCACCAGGTTGTCACAAGGGCAGAATGCCCAAGCATGAGGTCTCTTGAAAGCAAGGACAGGACACGTTCATCTTTGTCCACCCACCACCCCCTCCAGCTCAGGGCCCAGGGCTGTGCTTGGCACACAGTAGGTGGTCAGTCTGTGTCTGTGGACAGATGACTGTAAATGCGTCAGTGTTGAGAATCTGAGTTTCCACTTCCATAAAGTGGGGACAATCCCAAAGGCCCCACCTCAAGGGACGCCGAGCGGATCAGAGACGAGAGCATAAAACCTCGGCACACAGGAGGCACTTCGGTGGGAACCGCCTTCGTCGCTATTGTTAACGCAACTTTCATGCAAATGATACCCCATTTCGGGGACCAGAGAGGAAGAAGGGCCCAGCCGGGGCAGGCAGGGCTGAGGCAGGAAGATTCCGCAAACAGCTTGGGCAAGGCAGTCCCACTTCCTGCCCCCTGGACCTTGTGGGGAGCAGTCCCAGCTCTCTGCGGGTCTGTCTGGTGACCTCAGGCAAACACCCCCTCTCTGGGCCTCGGGACCCTTCTCTCCCTGAAGTTGAAGACCCCAGAGGCAGTGTGGGGTAGGGGCCCCCAGCCTCTGCCCTCGCCCCCCTTCGCAGCAGACCCTGGGGAAGGAGGGAGGGAGAGGGCTCGGCCAGCAGTGGTTTGTGCCAAGACAGCACCTCTGGACTTGCACACTCAGCAAAAAGCTGGTGGCTCCTGAGCCAGCAGCTTCTGAGCTGCTGTGGCTGGGCTGAGGGTGGGGGGCTGGGATGGGCCACTGACAACAGTGGGGAAGTGGAGGGGAGGGGGCTCAGAGGGGCCCACACGGGAGGAAAGACAGGCCAAGGAGGTCATGGGATTCAGGATTGCCCGGAAAGGATGAGTGGCAAGGCTGGGGACTGGTCCCTCCTCCCTGTCCTCTGGACCCTGGGATGGTCACCAAGCAGGCCCTGAGCCTCAGTTTCCCCCTCGGTAACACAAAAGGACTGGACACCGGGGACCCCAGCAATGAGCCCATTCTCAACTCTTCATGTGGCCCTGTCCTGCCGCTCAGCCCAGCCCGCCCTCTGCTTTGGAACTGGCCCCAAGTGTGGCCTCGAGGTTCCTCAGGCTGGGTCCTGCCTGGCAGGGATGTGGGGCTTTGATGAATAAAGTGGCAACGCACATCCATCACTCCATCAACAGTGTTGATGCCTCTCAGGGATCTTTCCTAATACTCTTGTTTGGAGGGGTCTCGTTGGCAAGGGGGTCCCTGAGATTTGAGGTGCTTAGCAGCTATGGCACCCCGGGCTGGGGTCTGCATGGGCTGCTCTGCCTGTGTTATCTCATTTAAAACTCTCAACAGCAGTTGTGGTCCTCTCCCCATTCTACAGATGAGGGATGGAGTCTCAAAAAGGGGATGGGACTTGCCCAGGGTCACACAGCTGGTGGGTGGCAATGCTGGCACAGGTAGCCAGGTATTCAGCGCAGGACCAAAGCTCCCCATGGGTGAAGGTGTGAGTGGTGGATCGGTGCATCTGCCTGGGGATCAAGGGCTGTGAGCCCGGGGGCCTCGGGAGGCTCCTCCTTGGCTGCAGCAGGGAAATCTGATCCAATTCCAGCCCGATCTGGCTTCCCAGTCTCTGCTCAGGCCCAGAAACCGCCTCCCAGGAGGGAGAGCCAGGGTAGGGGAGTTGTGGTTGACAGCGGAGGTCAGAGTCGGGCTAGCCCGGGGTCCATGTCAGGCTCTGACCCGGGGTACACGCAAGCCCCTGGGACTGTCACTGAAATTCTCTGAACCTGCTCCCCCACTTGTGCAATGGGTGTAAAAACCTGCAAGGGTTGCACTAAGAAGCAAATGAAGAGGTGGCTGCAGAGGGCGCTGAGTAAAGAGCGCGCAATCTGAGGCCATGTTTGGCAGACACCCCCGCCACACCGCAGGCCCCAGGGGGGTGTCCCCGCTGGGAGTCTGGAGGCCTGGGGCCCAGCCCCACTTCCTCAGGTAAGATAGGATGGCCAGAGTCAGTCAGGAGTGGTGGGGGCAGCAGACCCCACCCCAGGGGCCGCCCACTTCAACAGAATGAGCGAGAACTGTGGGCCAAGGGTGGGAGGTCACCCACAGGGACGGCACAGGACACAAGGCAGGATCCCAGGTTTCACACGCCCAGCCCGGGGGCCTTTCCCTCTGGAAGGACCGCCTCGCCATCGCCCACGCCCCCTGCGTAGGAGAAAAGGCCACCAGCCCCTCCCATGAGGGCTGAGCCTCATCCACCAGTGTGGTCTGGGCCTCTGGCCACAGGGAAAGACTCTAACTCTCATGCTGATCCCAAGGGCAAGGGCTGGGGGTGTGGCCGGACAGTCCCCCATCATTTTCCCAATAGGCTCTCACTTCAGCCCACTGCCTGGGGGATGGGGCCCTATTTTGCAGGCAGAGGAAACAGTGCCCCTGGGAGGCCTGAGACAGAGTCTCTGTGATATCTTCCCCTCCCCTCCCCCTGGTGGAAAAGCCTGACGGGAAAATCCTAAGGTCAGAAAGCATGGGAACAGCAGGACCACCCCGTAGTCACCAGCTGCCCAACGCCTGGGCCAGGGGTGCAGGAGCAGGAGGGAAAGGGCCCTCCCTGTATTGGGGGGCAGCTCCAGCCTGCAGACCCACTCCCCCACACTTCCCGCTCCGGTGAGTCAGAGATTTCAGAGGAAGGAGGGACCCCAGACCCCTCGGGGCCAGTCCAAGCCAGAATCCCCTATCATTCACACACTTCGGCCTCCCAGGCCAGAGGACTGCACACTTGGGTGCGAATGCCTGCGGTGATGGGGACTCACTCCTTGGACGAGCACAGACTACCACTTAAGTTCTTCCGCGCTATGCACTCTGCCCCCCCAGGCCAGGTCCATGGCCTCTGCTCAACCCTTCTCAGTCTCCACTCCCTGCAGAAACAGAATCCAGCGTCCAGGATACGCTGCAGGGGCCACTGGGAAGGTGTCTGCTCGGGGGCAGGAGATAGTAAGAGTCAAGGTCAGGGGTAGACGGGGGCAGCTAACATCCCACGTCCTGAAGCTGGCTCTGCAGCCTAGAGCCCATGGCGGTTCACACAGGAAAGGCCCCACTGGGTCACTTCCCCAGGAAACAGACGCGCGGAGGGGGAATGCAGCAACCCTCCCCACCAAGTCTGCCCGAGGAGGGCCGGCAATGGCAAAATGAGCACAAGGACTCCTGGATTCTATGGTCCCCAGTCACCCAGCAACCCCCACTGGACCAGAAGGGCCCCACTAGGGTCCTGCATGCCCCGTCCCAGCCCTGGCCCGACCAGCCTGCCAGGAGGTCTTTCTGCCCCTCGGTCTCTGCCTCGCCACCCACGAGTGCCCAGGTCACCTCTTGAGTTAAAGATCCCTGTGCTAATGGGCACAATGGGTTCATGAAGCAAGCAGAGCAGGAGCCAGCAAGGGATGCCCTGAGACGGGGGGGAAGGAGAGGGCTGGGAGGGCACCCTGGGACCCCTCACCCTCTGCCCAGGGCAAACAGGCTCACACTCCAGGGTGGCTGCAGCTGGTCTGGTCTGCAGGAACCCGGACCCGGGGCCCAGCTCCGGGGCAGTGCCATGGCGCAGGGGCCCAGTTCAGGACCATGCTCATGCACTCACGGGCAGTCCAGTAAGCCCCAAGGGCACTGAGGCTGACAGCCAAGTGACTTGTGTCCAGGAACCCAAGGGGTCCCAGGAAAGGTTTCATGTTGGCTCCCTGACTGCCTGCCAGCCCAGCCAGGCTCAGCCATGCTCAGCCTACAGAACGGGGCCATGTCTCCAGCTCCAAACCCACAAGTGTGTCGGATCCCCGAACTCCCGCCCCCCTCCACGTCAGCCCCCCACCCCACGCGTCCACAGATGTCATCCCACAGGACCCTCACCATGCTGTGGCCGGGAGATGCTCTCCCCAGCCTGGTTTGAACGATGAGGCACCCGAGGTTCAGAGAGGGATGGTGACCCGGCCGGAATACACAGCCAGGAAGTGACAGGGTGGGAAGGGAACACAGAGTCCAGGCACTAGAGCGTCATGTGACGCGTCACCCAGAAAAGTCCTGACGGGAGGAAAGGGGATGAATGGTGGTTTCGGAGAAATGAGGCAGGATGCAGACGGGGTTTGAGGAAGTTTGAGACAGTGCCTGAGTGGTGGTGGTGGTGGAGGGGTTCCACCCAAGACTGCTGTACAAGCCAGACAGGCCTTGGGCTAGGAGGGGACATGCAGAGGGGACACACAGAGATAAAAGACTCTGGGGTGGGAATCTTGGGAGAACCAGGGGCTGGAGAGAGGGACAGAAAAAAAAATTACAGTAATTAACTAAAATAATTAAAAACCAAGGAAAAGGTGAATGGAGAGAACAGTGGTACCCAGGATGGAAATGAGGAACTGGGATGGGGTCTTTCAGGGAAGGGAAAGGGGTGGCTGAGGCGTTTGGGACGTGACATGTCCTTTAGATGGCCGAGGGGAGGCACAGGGCAGAGGGAACAGCCGCGGCCTGAGCCTGGATGAGGGGATGAATGACAGAGGAGTGAGAGCCGGAGAACCAACCTGGAGATCGGAGGAGGAGCCCTCACAGGGGTTGGAAGGAGGGTTCCAGAAGAATGGGTGTCATACAGGGGAACAGAAGAATGCCAGGGAGGTGAGCAGCGTGGGACCCCAGGGGTGGGCGAGGGTGGGCCTGGACCACTCCAGGAAAGGGGAGGCAGGTGTGGGCGTGGGAGGCCGGCGCGGCAGGGCCTTGCAGGAGAACGCAGAGCAGGAGGAAGCTCAGGAACAGCCTCGGGATGGTAAGCTGGGAGGTCAGAACACCTGAAGAAGGTGGGCCAGGCCAAGCCTCTCCTGGCCATAGCCCCAGGCCTGCCAGCCCAGCCCCGCCCTGATGAGGGACTCCAGCCCCGTGTCTCCAGTGGGAGCCGGTACAAGGCCTGAGAGGGTGAGGAGGGGCTCACTCTGTGCTTGTGCACACAGCACGTGCCTCATGTCTGCCTGGTTAGTTCCAGAAGAATCTGACGCCCCATGACCTCAAACATCCCACACATATATAGTGAGCACCTATCGTGTGCCAGGCCCCCCACCAGCCCTGATCCACCAGATTTGCACGACTGCACAGATTCTGGCATCTCGAGCCCCCTTCTCACCACATTCTAATTCATTTTGCTTCCCCTCCCCCACCCTTTTTGGGCACAACCATTTGTGGGCACAAATCCTGTGCAGATATGAGGACAGTCTAGGACAAGCAGGATCTAATTAGAGAGTCTGAGCCCTGCACACAGATGTGCTGATTAAGGAACAGCAGGAAAGATATCTCCACTTGTTGAGGGGCTGGGGTAGGAAGTTAGATCAAGGAGGGCTTCCAGGAGGAGGCAACAACGAGGGTTGCACAACTCCTTCCCAAGGAGGAGGCCCACCTGCCTGCCCCTGGAGCCCCCAGGCCACACTTCAGATGCTGTCTCAGAGCCTGTAGTCCCCTGTGACTTAGTCCTTACAGGAAGGAGCTCACAGATCCTTAGGAGAGCCGAAGCCCAGAGCAGCTAAGTGACTTGCTCAAGATCACACAGCCCATCCACAGCCCTGGAGCTCCCCAGCATCCTGCCTGCTGCCTGCTCTCCCATCCCTGGGAGGTTGGAGTGGTCTCATCTTACTCCTGGGCAGTCTGTCAGAGTCTGGCCCTCCTAGAGAAAGGTAGGATTAGCCCCATCTGTCAGATGGGTAAACTGAGGCTGAGGGGCTGCACAACATCATGTGTCCACTTAGGGGCAGAAAACTAGCACAGAACCCAAACTCTGGCCTCTGCTGACCAAGTCTCAAGGGCCTAGGACTGTGTTAGCTGCAGAAGTACCCAAGATGTCGTCCTCACCCCATCTTCTCCGAGCTGGCTTGACACCCAAGACTATGGACGTGGGAAACGCTGGGGGATGGTCGGGGAGGAGCCTGGTTTGGGGGAAGCTGCCTCTGGGTTCAGAGTTCAGAGCCTACGCTCAAGGAGTCCCAAGGAAGAGGGTCCACTCAGGCTCCCGCAGCGTCCTGCCAATGCCGCCCACCCTAGGGGAGCAGCCCTGGGTCCAGGGCCAAGGGGTGAACTGGCACCAGCACCTGGCCATTAACAGCGCAGTCGCCCAAGAGAGATATCTCAGTCCACCTTACAGATGAGGACACCTGGCCCCAGACACATCAATGGTTGAGCCAGCGTCACCGACTCCTAATCCCAGATTCCTCCTAGTCTAGGATGAAGGGTTCCGATTATGCACCTGTCCAGAGTTGTCATGAGCTCCTGGGGCCACAGGAGACAAGGAGCCCAGTCAGTTACCTGGGCAAGTGTGACCCCAAGCAGGGTCCCTCCCAGCTGCTGCTGGGGTCTGGGCGAGCTCCTAGGACACCAGGGCCCCAGTGGGTGCAGGCAGCTCGGCCCCTACTCCTTCAGCCCCCGCCTCTGATATCCAAGTGAGGGGTCCATAAAGAGGCAGTGCTCAAGGAAACCCCAAAACTCTGCCTCTGACTCCCCAGGCGTCCAGCTCCTCATTCTGCCCTCATGCTTTCCATCCTTGTTTATGAAGCAACTACCATGTGCTCCGTCTCTGGCTAGGCCCTGGGGGATCCAAATGTATGTACAAGAAGTGAGCCATACTGAGGGCCACATAGGGGTCAGCTTGGTAGCTTGGTTCATCCAGAAGGGTCCTGGGAATACGGCAGGGAGGCTGGACTGGGGGTCTTCTCCAGGACCTTGAGTCTCGTTGACTCTGTCCTTAAAGAGAGCGTCCATCTACTGGTGGCTCCCAGCCTGCCTATCTGGCCCTCGCCCGTATGCCTCCAGGGAAGAACACTCTGGGCCTGGATCAGCCCTGACCCCATGACCTACTCATTTCACCTAGAGGCCCAGAGACGTGAGGCTATGCCCTCAAGGTCACACAGCAACTCAGTGGCTGTGTTCTGCCTGGGTGCACCCAACACAAGGGGGCACAAGCTTCCTCCAGACCAGGCTGCTCCTCAAACACAGTTAACCCCAGGCAGGACTGCCCTACCCTCTCCAGGGACCATCAACCCACCTCCACCACTTTCTCCCTAAACTCAGTCTCCTTCCCCGCGGGCACAATTCCAAAGGACACACGTGCAACTTCAACTCTCTCCCTTTAAGAGTCCCAGGGCTCTCCACGCCTCACCCCTACCAGGAGCCCATTCTCTCAGCACCCCCTGCTGGGGATGAATGTCCCCATTCCTCCCCTAGCATCTCAGCTCACGCTTTGCTAGGTGCCATGGAGTAAAGTGGATTCAGCCTGTATCAGAAACCTCTCCAGCCCTCCTCTCCCTCCCTAGCTGGGGCTGAGAAGAAGCCTCCTCCTGGGACCACCCATCTGGCCCAGTTCTTTTCAGGAATGCAACCCATCTCCACTCTGGCAACATCTCCTCCAGGACCTGGTCTTTCCAGGCTGTGGGGAAGAGGAAGTGTTTGCTCAGCTCCACGAGAAGACCATAACCTTTCTGCACATACAGGGCAGGGGTCCCACACCAGGTGAGCCAGGAACCGGGACCACGCGAGAGCCAGTCATCAGATACGGGTACTGGGGCCACTGGCCCAGGGCTGGGTCTGTGCTGCTCCCACACCTCTGAGCCCCATGGGCTCCAGGAGCCCCAGATGGAGGTTCATCAATTTGCTAGCTGTCTTGGCAGAGACCCAGTCTCCTTTTCCAATTGCACTGTTTTCCAAGGTTCATCCAGCCTGGGGGGCCCTCCTCTAGGTGCGGACCCCAAAGTTACTCTGGCTCGCAACCCCCATCTCACTTGCCCTCCAGACGAGCTAGGAGCTGGCGCTGTCACTTCGGGACGGTCTGCCGCCCACCCTTCAGACTCCCACCCTCGGAGCCACCCCCGACCCCTCCCCGCGGAGCGTCCTTCCATCTCTGGCGGCGAGTGGGCTCGCCGGTCGTCGTGCTACCACGCGCTCCGCAGCCCCGGGCCGGGCTGGGGACGCAGGGCGCCTCCCGGTGCAGGGCGCACGCACGGCAGGGACACCCCCTCCCGCCCCCGGAGGCAGCGGCGGCCCGAGCCGGCGCCGAGCCGCGAGCGCGCGCCGACCTACCCGCTCCACATCCCGGCGCCTCGGGCGCCCGGGCGTCGGTCCGCCGCGCTGCCGCCGCGATGTCCCCGCGCCACCCCCGGGCCAGCCGGCCGGCCCGCAGCCTGTCAGCCCTGCCCGCAGCCCGTCCGTGCGGCCCCCGCTGGCGCCCGGGCCCGCAGCCCCGCGGCGACCCTGCCCTCGGCGGGTCACGTGGCGGAGGGGGTGGCCCGAGGACACGTGCCCGGCCCCGCCCCCCGGCGGCCGGCGCTGGGAGCTGGCGCGCGCTCCCGGGGACTCGGGCCGCCCGCCCCGGGACAGGGCGACGGCCGGAGCGGGGGGAGGAGCCCGATCCTCACGCTCCCGCGGCCAGCGCTGCTCGCAGACGCCCCGGCTGACTCCTTCCCTGCTGTCACCCGCCGCCCAGCACAGCCCGGCACCCACCCCGGGCCACCGCGCTCAGGAACCCATAGTGGCTCCCGGGCTTTCAGCTCCTGGAATCTTAGCGGGTTGTCACTCAGGGCCCGCAGACAATCCCACCCCCTCACTCCTTCCCGGGGCTCCACGCTCTGTGCTCGCCCCTGCACAGCGTCCTGCCTGCTGGGAAGGTGGCAGACCCCAAACAAGTGCTTTCCGTCCTCCTCTCTGACTGCTTATCCCCAGGGAAGACCCATCTTTGGCTCAAGTGCCAACCCCAGCCTCTCCCCACAGGCGCCTCGCTCTTGCTCTCAACACACCCTGCCCATCCCTCCTTTGCTCCCCATCTGCTCTCTGGGGGAATGCACCCTCCACACACGCCACATCCTCTACAAAACCTTTCCCTGAATCCCAGACCACTGGCAGTCCTGTCCGTCAGTCCCTCTGTCCCTCTGTCCCCTATTCTGAGCCCTGACGATCGGCCTCAACTTCAGCCTGGATCTGGATCCAGTGAGAACGTATTAACCCCTCTTCTCTCCTGCCAGGGACCTCCACGCCTAGAGGAGGCCTGGGAGGCTGGGAGGAAGAACGTCCTTGTCAGATGCTACCGAAACCCCAGTGCACTACTCTTCCAGGCCCACGGAGCCGGGGCCCCAGGCTTGAGTGTGTCAGGTCTTCATTTGGAGACACATGTTTCATTCATTCATTCACTCAGTCATCCCTTCTGAGCACAAACTATGGACCATACAAGGGCTGAGGACCCAAAACAAAACTGCACAGACACAGGCTCTGTCCTCCTGAGGCTCCAGTATGGTGGGGAGATGGGAGCCGGGGACACACTCTCAAGGACCTCCACTTTTGGTGGAGCAGGGCTACTGCCTGCCCGGCGCACACCTTGCTAAGTGAATGGTGTCTTTGTTCAAAATAGAAAATAGTACTCCTTTCCTAGGTGGGCACAGCCTACACCAAGGTACAAGGTGAGTGGAGGGCAGGCTGGATTTTATGCCTTGCTCGCTTGCTTCCTTGGCTGGCACCTTGTGCAGTGAACAACCTGGGCAACCCCCCATGACATCCCTTCTGACTTTTCAGAATCACTCTGCCCGAGTCTCCCATGCCCTTCACTCTGCAGGGCAATTGTTTCCACGACTGGGGTTTCCCAAGGGCAGGGACCAGCTCCTTCTTGGCGCTGTTTCTCCACCCACTCCAGCCCAGCCCAGGGTCTGGCCCAAAGCAGATGCCATCATATGTGTGTCGACATGAATTCTTCACTCAACGAGTCTTGAGCAACTGCTGTCTTCTTGGCTCTTGCTCTGTTCGCTATTCAGAAGGGGGAGAAGATGACACCGACGGAGCTCAGGACAGAGCCCTTACCCTCCAAGTCTCCACAAGCCTGGGCAGGAGATAAGACCCGGCCCACATCATGGTAACCCAGCCTGGTGGCAGATAAGGGGTGGAGGGGGTGTCAGCCCAGGGCTGTGGCCCCAGAGGAAGAATCCTCAGCATGGGAGGGCCCGTGGGCTGTGGAGGCCCTTGAGCAAGGGCTTAAGGACAAGTTACTGTGGGAGCAGTCACACCCTAGTAACTAACCCAAACTATCCCGTCATCTATGTCCAGTGACCTTGGCCTCCCAGGCCAAGCTAGCTCCTCCCACAGCCCGGTGAGCTCTGCTCCTCAGCTCAAAGGATGGGCTCAGAGAAGTTAAGGAACCTGCCTGATGTCACACAGCCAGGTGTGGTGGGGCTGAGATCCCTTGTACCAGTTTTATAAAAAGACAGCCCAGAAACCAGACGGCTTCCTGGAAGCGGCAGCTGCGTGCGGTCAGGCAATAAGGGGCACCTACTAGGTGCCCGGCTGGCAGGTGAGGCGGGAGAAATAAAAGGTGTGTACTCTGCCCCCAAGGCACAGCTGTCCCCAAATCTACCTGCTTCTCTGCCTGCCATCCCCATCCCCATCTGGCAGCCTTGGCCACAGACCCTTGGCTGGAGGCAGATGAGTAGCAGGAGACTGCCAGCCTGGATGACCCAGGCCCTGATTCTGGACTTAGGTCTCTTCTCAGCTCACTGTGTGACCCAGGATGAGTGTCTTGCCTTCTTTGAGCCTGACTCTACATCCTTACAACCTCTAAGTTGGACAATCAGGGCCACCCCCTGGCGCTGACCTTGTAGGAGGCTCATAAAATTCCTCAGGGTTCCCTGCAGTCTCCTGTCAGGAGCCTGGCTCCTGCAGAGTGGCAAGATTCCCCCTCCCCTCCACGTCCCAGGTGGCTGGCTCACCTGTCTGTGTCCCAGCGCTCCTCTTTCAAGTTCCCCTCAAGTACAAGGGCCAGACCTGATGAGGCATAGCGCACAGTCCCCGAGCTCATCGCCGGGAACACGGGGCATGTGCCCCGGGCAGGGCACTGGGTGGGCTGCTCAGGGGCGTCCATGCCTGGAGGGCCAGACCCAGGGTCCCTGTGGAGACTGCCAGGCTGGCAGGTGGCAGGAGCCTTCTCCCTACCCCCAGGCAGAGCCTCACACTAACCTTTGCTATCTCAAAGGAGCAGCGGCCTGGGAGGGAGGCGCCTCCCCGAAACGCCTCTATCTCCTTAAACCCCGTAATTATTAACTCCGGTGGCTCATGGCACAGCACAAGACGCTGGGGCCCTCCTTCCCGGGCTCTGGGCCAGGGAAGGTGGGACACCTCGAAGCGAGGTGGGGGCCTTCCTCTACAGGAAGGTTTCCACTTGGCCCACAGGTGGGACTGCCCATCCCCTCCCCGTCCAGGTTGGTGAGTTGGGAGAGTCTGTGCAGCCCTGGCCCTACACTAGCTGGCTGTGTGGCCCCCGCCTACCCCCCAGTCCCTGGCCTCAATATCCCCTTAAAACTTTCAACCACCAACAAAAAGGGACCACTTAGCGTAGCAGTTAGGAACACAGGCCTGGAGTCAGACAGGCCAAATTCAACCCCACTTCCAGACTGAACCTTTGGGCATGTCAGCCTCTCTGTGCCTCAGTGTTCCCAACTGTAAAATGGTATCTTACCCTCCAAGGCACACCAGGCCAGCTGCTATTGCCCAGACGTGCCCTACACTCCCCTTTCGTCCTACTGTCCCCTCTCTCTGCAGCCTCCACCCCATCCCACCCCCACTGATAAATTTCTCTTCTGCTCATATGGCCCCTCCAGGAAGCCTTCCCCTGTGAATTGCTTTCTTCCTCTTCAGGCATCGGGCTGGAGCCTTCAAACAGGTGGTCCGCCTTGTGTCATGATGAGTGCCCCATGGCACCATTGGACACCCCCACGAGAACTGAGTGACCCCGTGGGCAGAGGCTGGCCCACGCTCGTCACCGAATCCTTGATGCCCCCTTGCCTGGCACATGGTCAGCCTTCATCCATCCATGGGATGGTTTGAATGTTCCACCCTGTCTCATTAGGCCTGAATTCTAATCCTAGCTCTGCCAGTCACTGGCTGTGTGACCTTGGGCAAGTCGCTTAACCTCTCTGGGACTCAGCTCCCTCATCTATAAAATGGGACCAATTCTCCCCTGTGAAGGTATGAACATTCGTGAAGTGTCTGCCGCAGTGGAGACTGAAACAAGGGTTTCCTGTTCCCTTCTGCCTCTCCTACCCTCTTCTTTCCTGTCAGCCTCAGAGTTTCCGCTAGGGAGAGGCTGCCAGTTCCTGACTCGATGTCAGGCCCGGATAACAGTATCTCCTGCTCAGGCTTGGGCTTCGAAGCTCTCAGCCTAATGCAAACCAGATGCTGGTCTCCCTTTCCTGGCAGTGAATTTTCCATGGCCTGCTCCCAACCCCTTCCTGTTTTTGCTCCTCGCTGGTCCCCCTGCTAAATTCTCCTGTGCCCCAACCTTCCTCTGCAGGGCAACCTCTGGGCCCACCTGGAAACAATTAATGGAAAACAGGATGTGTGAAAGGGGGAGGGTCCCCCGTCACCCCGACATGGTGACATGGTGGGAGAGGAGGGCTCTCAGCCTGGCTGATGACAAAGTGTGCGGACGTGGTCCCTCCCTGCCAAGCCCCTAGCGAACCCCTGGGGGGCCAACCGAGTCCAAGAGGTGCTGGGGACTGTATAGAAACATTTGCTACTTTCTGGACATTTAGGCACAGCTGGGACTGTGTGGGGAGCTATGAGGACCTTGTCCTCGGCTGTGGCTTAGAAAAATCAGAGCCAGAAGAGGCCCAGCCTCCTCCTGTTGCAGATGAGGAAACCGAGGCAAGGAGACTCATCCAGGGTCACTGGTGAGTCAGAGCCAAGAGGCAGACGGGTCTGGGACTGCCTGCCAGTAAGAGCTGCTGCCCCAAGTCACCTCCTGGCTTGCTATCTCAGCGTCGTCCCGCCCGCCCTTCCCCCACCGCCACCGCGCTGAGCCCAGTCACGAGGGGAGGCTCACAAGGCTGCCTGCCTGCTGCCCAGCCACCTCCCGGCTGGCAGGCGTGCACACCTGGCCCCGGCAGACCTGGATCTTCTCCACCGGGGGCTGGGCACTCCCCAGAGGAAGCTCTGGGCGAGCCCAGGGGTGTGCGTGTGTTGGGGGCTCTTCCTTTATCCTCTCAGCCCAGTGAATCCCCTCAGGACAGCCAGGGCTCCCCGGGGCAGCGAGGACTCTGCTCTTTCCCTGCAAACAACAGCCTGAGGGCTCCCTGAAAGCCGGCTGGGCTGCCCCTCCCTCCGCCAGCTGTGCAGAGTGTTTGGACAACTGGATGGAATGTTTTGCAGCCTGGATCCCTGAGCTCAGATTTCAAGAGGGAGGGAGGAAAGGATGCTGGATCCAGGGAGAGAAGGGGCTCCAGAGGTCAGTCGTGGGCCTGGAGGCCCCCCACCCCGGCCTGACCGAGACCACTGCCTGCCCAGCCCCAGTGTGGTGGGAGCTGGAGTCAGGCCCAGGCCACAAGGAAGGGCTGGAGGGAGGGTGGAGGCTGCTGAGTGGTGTCAGAGATGTGGTCCAGGCGAACTGGTGAAGTCAGGCCCTGGGGACAATCTGGGCTCAGGGAGGGGCCGCGCCCAGGGCAGCATTCTGAGAGCAGTAAGATTCCAAGACAGAGGTCAGTTCCTCGACCACCACCCCCATTTTACAGATAAGACAGTTGGGGTCCAGAGGGGGCAGGCACTCGCCCCAGGTGGGTGTAGAGCTGAGCAGGTGCTCGCAGCACGCTGGGCGTGCAGCTGGGCTGGAACCCAGGCTCCTGATCCTAAGCTTTCTCCTCTCATTGTCCAGGCTGCCCCACGCTCCCTCCCAGCCCCCGAGACACACACACGCCCCAGCCAGTGGATCGTCACCCTTGCTTTTCCCCAAAAAGCACAGGCGAAATAACCTACTCAAGTGCGGTACTCTAGGGTCACAAAGAAAATACGCCGACACTGAGCTCCCCACCAGCCTCCAAGAGGGTCGCATTAACCCACTTGTGGATAAGGGGGGAGGCCCAGGGAGCCAGGAGCCCTGTGCCATCTCCTACCCTGGGGACGGCGCTCCCCCAGATTCCCCACCACAGCTGCCCAGGCCTCCACAGCCCCTGGAGTAAGGCTGCGAAGACACACAAGTTCTAACCCAACTTTGTGGAAGATAGTTTGAGCCTCAGTTTATTCAACTTACAATTGGGAGGATTATCCTTATTGTACTTGACTCATCATACTGTGGGTGCTGATGGCGAGGGCAGGGGGGTACCAGAGGACCCGTTTGGAGACTTAAATATTTCCCAGCAACAAGCCCATTAGAAGCTCACATGAAGAAATGAGGGACGGGATTCCTTTGGGCCCAGATGGGTGTGGGAGTCCCACCAAGGTGCCTGGGGGGGATTTCTGGAGGCAGAACCTGTTTGCCCACTCCCAGCTCCAGAGCAAGAAAGCTCAGCTGACCTAATGGAATTCGAGACTCAGCCAAACCTTCAGGGACAGATATGCCTGGAGGGGGAGAGGATGACCCCCCCCAGATAGCTGGTGACTCCCTTCCAAAATGGCAGCATGGGGGGCAGGGCGGAGACCGTGCTAGAATCTTTACATTTGATGTCAGATTTAACTCACCCTCCAAGCCACCACCACCTGATGGGGTCCTTCATTGCTTTCTGCTCCCATTTTAAAGATGAAGAAACTGAGACTTGCAAAAGTTAAAGGATCTGGCAACAGTGAACAAGTGAAGGAAGCAGGATTTTTTTTTTTCTGCTGAGGAAGATTAGCCCTGAGCTAACATCTGTTGCCAATCTTCTTCTTTTTTTTTTTTTTTT
>JABWHU010000190.1:11709985-11767793 GCA_014189135.1 Dicerorhinus sumatrensis harrissoni | reverse complement strand
GAGGAAGATTGTCCCTGAGCTAACATCTGTGCCAGTCTTCCTCTATTTTGTACGTGGGATGCCGCCACAGCGTGGCTGACAAGTGGTATAGGTCTGCACCCGGGGTCTGAACCTGTGAAGCCAGGCCGCCAAAGCGGAGCGCACTGAACTCAACCACTAGGGCACGGGGCTGACCCCGGAAGTAGATTTTAATCCAGGTTTATCTGACTCCAAAAGCCCATGTTCTTATCCCTCCTCCACCGTTCATCCTCTCAGGAGGAAGGGTAAGATGAGGGTTTTTGGAGAAAGGAGAACTTGAATAATAAGCAGGATTTAAATGTATAGAGATGGAGGACGCGCATTCCAGGCGGAGCGACCATCAGGAACCGATGCTGGGATGTGGGTCAGAGAGGGCACACACAGAGAGAAGCACACCCTTCACTTTGGCTGGAACAGTAAAGAGAAGACTAGATGGGCAGGCTCAGGATGAATCATGAGGAGCCTTGGAGGCCAAGTTAAAGAGTTTGGACTTTATTCTAAAGACTCCAAGGAGACAGTTAAACATTTTTGAGCAGAGAGTGATCAGACCCCTGGCTTTGGGAAGATTAAACGGACAGCAGTGCAGCATAGAAAATAGAAGTGAATGCTTCTCTAATATCCAAAGAGGGAAAGACTTTCTAAACATAGAAGCATCTGAAGAGACCTCAAAAGAAAAAAATCAATAGATCTGTTTACATTAAAATTTTAAACTTCTCCATGTTCCTCCCTTCACTGAAAAATAACCCAAATTAAAAGGCAAATAGCCTGGGGAAAATATTCCCAGCAAATGGCAAAGTGTTAACATCTTTAATATATAAAGAATTCAAAAATCAATACGAAAAACACTGGGAGCCCAGTAAACGTGTTCATTTATTCATTCATTCAACAAATCTTTTTTTTGGACCTTTTTTTTGTGAGGAAGAGTGGTCCTGAGCTAACATCTGTTGCCAATCCTCCTCCATTTTGTATGTGGGATGCTGCCACAGCATGGCTTGATGAGCGGTGCTGTAGGTCCATGCCTGGGATCTGAACACCTGAACCCTGGGCCACCAAAGTGGAGCGCGTGAACTCAACCACTATACCACTGGGCCGGCCCCCATTCAACAAATCTTTTTTTTTTTTTTGTGAGGAAGATCAGCCCTGAGCTAACATCCATGCTAATCCTCCTCTTTTTGCTGAGGAAGACCGGCTCTGAGCTAACATCTGTTGCCAATCCTCCTCCTTTTTTTTCCCCAAAGCCCCAGTAGATAGTTGTATGTCATAGTTGCACATCTTTCTAGTTGCTGTATGTGGGACGCGGCCTCAGCATGGCCCAACAAGCGGTGCGTCCATGCACGCCCGGGATCTGAACCCGGGCCGCCAGTAGCGGAACACATGCACTTAACCGCTAAACCACGGGGCTGGCCCTCAACAAATCTTTAATGAGCACCTATGCCAGGTGCTGAGGTGATATTAGCGGACAAGACAAAGTTTCTGCACGCGTGACGTATACAGTTTGGGGTTGGGTGAGTAGGAAGGATTTAGACATCTAATTACAACACTGGGGACAGGTACAAGGAGGGGAAGTGCATCTAGAAACTCCTAACCTAGACGTGGGATCTGGGAAATGTTTCCAAGGGAAGAATCTGGGAGTAGGAAGGGGACTATTCAAGTCTGACTATTCTGCCAGACTCTAGGGAGTTGGAGCCAGGTCACGTGGGGCCGTGCATGCTAGGTAAGGAGTTCAAACTTTATACTTAAGGACAAAGGGAATCATTGCAGGGTTTAAGCAGGAGTGTGACGTGATCAGATCTACACGTCAAAAAGATGACTCCTCTGGATGTGTGTGGAATGGGTTGGAGAATTTCTGCTTCTAGTGATGTAGCGATCTTGGAGCAGTGAGGAGCATCCCTGCTACAGAAAAAGAATGTCCTGCAAAGAGAGGCCATGATTCGTTGAGGCCCTGTTATCTGCCTAGATCTCCAAAACTACTTTCTGACCCAGAAGGAAAGTTAGAATGAAGCTGGGAGTTTGGCTAGGAGGAGATGGGGGAGCTGAATCTTGGGCAACTACGTTAAGACAGGGCCCTCAAAGAGAGCTGAAGTGTTCCACGTGGTGGCACCTCCTGGCTCCTGGCAGAAGCAGATGCAAATCCCTTTTGGAGGAAAGTGTCCAAATTTAGGTATGAAAGATTCCTTTGGTTAATATTGAGTGATGAGCTCACAATCAGAGATCACCAGCACAGA
Organism: Dicerorhinus sumatrensis harrissoni; assembly: GCA_014189135.1. NCBI lineage: Eukaryota > Metazoa > Chordata > Mammalia > Perissodactyla > Rhinocerotidae > Dicerorhinus > Dicerorhinus sumatrensis. The sequence goes on along the minus strand of JABWHU010000190.1, from coordinate 11,765,550 downwards.
AGGAGGCTAGCCACTACAGGTGAGAATCAGCAGAAACAACACACAACAGATTTAGATGTTATGGGACTCCAGATACTCAAGTACTATATACGATATAGAAAGGTTGTGTATGAACTTAAGATGAAGAAGCAATGAGAGATTATCAAGGAGAACCAAGTAGATTCTTAGATGACCTAATGAAGCATATATATGTGTATAAGTGTAGACACACATATAAGTGTGTGTGTGTGTATATATACACTTATGTCTGCAAAAGAATGAGTTAAATAGATTAGGTATAGCTAAAGAGAGAATTAGAGTCCTGGAGGATATATCTAAAGAATTAACCAGAAAGCAGCACAGAGAGGCACACACAGAGATGGAAAATTTAAAAAAGAAGTTAAAAAGAGATACAGAGCATAGACTTCTAAGGTCTATAAAATCCAAGAATAGAAAATAAAGCATAGAGGGCCGGCCCCGTGGCTTAGCGGTCAAGTGCGCGCGCTCCGCTACTGGCGGCCCGGGTTCAGATCCCGGGTGTGCACCGATGCACCGCTTGTCCGGCCATGCTGAGGCCGCGTCCCACATACAGCAACTAGAAGGATGTGCAACTATGACATACAACTATCTACTGGGGCTTTGGGGAAAAAAAGGAGGAGGATTGGCAACAGATGTTAGCTCAGAGCCGGTCTTCCTCAGCAAAAAGAGGAGGATTAGCATGGATGTTAGCTCAGGGCTGATCTCCCTCACACACAAAAAAAGATTGAAGAAAATAAAGCATAGAGAGAGGCAATATTTGTTTAATGAATACAGAGTTTCATTTTGGGAAGGTGTAAAAAGTTCTGGAGATGGATGATGGTGGCAGATACACAAGAATGTGAATGTACTTAATGCCACTAAACTGTACACTTAAACATGGTTAAAATGGTTTTTTGAAACACACAAACCTGACACACCTAAGCATAAGGATATGGAAAAGTTGAGCTTGGAAAAGTTATACCAAGAAAATACAGAACAGGGCTGGCCCAGTGGCGTAGTGGTTAAGTTCGTGTGCCCCACTTTGGTGGCCCGGGGTTTGCAGGTTCAAATCCTGGGTATGGACATATGCACCACTCATCAAGCCATGTGTGGTGGCATCCCACATACACAATAGAGGAAGATGGGCACAGATGTTAGCTCAGGGCTAATCTTCCTCAGCAAAAAAAGGAGGATTAGCAACAGATGTTAGTTCAGAGCCAATCTTCCTCACCAAAAAAAAAAAGAAAGAAGGAAAAAATTCAAAACAAAAGAATGGTGATATACCTATATTATAACTGACCTTTAAGACAAAATGCATTATTAAGGGTAGAGATGGCCACTATGCAGATATAATAAAATGAGGACAATGTTAAGTAAAATAAAAGTTAAATTCACCAGAAAGATATAACAATTCTCAATTAATATGTGCCTAATAACATAGCCTAAAAATATTTAAAGCAAAAATCACAAGGGGGCAGCCTGGTGGCATAGCGGTTAAGTTTGGGTGCTCTGCTTTGGCGGCCTGGGGTTCGCAGGTTCAGATCCCCAGCTCAGACCGACACACTGCTTGTCAAGCCATGCTGTCGTGGTGTTCCATATCAAGTACAGGAAGATGGGCATGGATGTTAGCCCAGGACCAATCTTCCTCAGTAAAAAAAAGAGGATTGGCAATAGCTGTTAGCTCAGGGCTAAAGAAAAAAGAGAAAAAAAAAATCATTAGAGCTACTGGGGGAAATTAGACAAATCTGTCACATAGTATAAGGTATCGACAAATCTCTCTCAATTCTGAGTAGATCAAGAAAGTGAAATATCAGGAACCAGCATCAACAGAGACCTCTAGCATTGGTAGTAAAGGCTAAAACATCGAGCTCCGAATCAAAGCTAATTGAGAACAATTAGATCCCTACATCCCCTCCCCTACTTCACGCCACTGAACAACTTCCTCTTTCTGATCTAGCATAAGACTGGAAATTTATTCTCTGGAGATGGTAAAACAGAGAGTCTTTGAGCCAGTAGCAGACTGAGGGGATTAAGTGATTGTATACAAGTTGAAAACTAAGATTCCCCAACCCCCTTCCCTTACTTGGCAGCCAGAATAGTGGCAGCCAGATCTTTACCCTCCAGGCAACAGGTTGGAAGAGCCTTCCGAAGCAACTCCGGTGAGCCCAAGAGAGAACTAAAGACCCTAAGACTACTATTACCCACAAAATGCCCAGCCAGAACATCATACTGTGAAGCTCAAGTCAACATGCTTACAGCGTCCCATCAATTTTTGAGCTCCCATTCTTAGTAACAAGCAGACAACCAAGGATGATTAGCAACTAAGGAGAACCTCTAATGTGAAAGAAACCAAACCCAGGAAGCAGAATAAAAGCAACTTGTGGGAAACAGAAACTCTGCAGGGAGAAGACAAAATCTCCTATCATTAATATCCCTCAGAGAGAGAAAAAGAAAGTATTGCATTCATGAAATAAGAACATGATTTCATAAAAGTAAACATTCAGAGAACAAAAATAACTCTTGGAAATTAATATTTAAAGAAAACCATGATGGCAGAAATGAAAAACTCTGAAGAAGGGTTGGGAGACAAAGTTGAGGGGATATTCCCCCAAAATAAATAAATATAGAGAAATAAAAAATAGAGAAAGGATTAGAAAATTCAAGGACAAACTTAGGATGCTCAATAACTGAATAACAAGGGTTCCAGAAGGAGAGAACAGAAGAAAATAGAGAGGCTAAAGCATCAAATAAATAATTCAAGATCATTTCCCCAGACTGAAGGATATGACTTTTCAAATTGAAAAGGCCCACCTTGTGCCTGGTTGAGTCAATGAAAATACTAAGTTACATTAGTGTACATTTTCAGGAAACTGGAGAGACAGAGAAGATTTTACAAGTTTCCAGAAACACAAAAATAGTCACAACAAAGAGTCTGGAATCAGAATGAATTTGGACTTCTCAACAGTGACGCCAGAAGCAAGAAAACAATGAAGAAATGCCTTCAAACTTCTGAAGGAAAAGTATTTCCAACCTAGAATTCTGTGCCAACCAAACTATCATTCAAGGATATATGCGAGGTCTCAAAAATTTAACTCTCACATACTCTTTTTCAGGAACTACTGAAGGATGCACTCCAACAAAATGATGGAGGAAACCAAGAAAGAAAACCCATAGGTTAGGAAACTGAAAAGCCAACACAGGACGAAAGGGAAGGGACTCTTTAGGATGATAGTGAGGGCAGATTCTGGGATCCTGTGTAGGCAAAGATGGCAATCACTCCAAATTGGAAGAGAGAAGATCAAGAGTTTGGCACATTGATGGGCCGGCCCCGTGGCTTAGTGGTTAAGTGCGTGCACTCTGATGCTGGCGGCCTGGGTTCAGATCCCGGGCGCGCACCGAGGCACTGCTTCTCCCGCCATGCTGGGGCCGAGTCCCACATACAGCAACTAGAAGAATGTGCAACTATGACATACAACTATCTCCTGGGGCTTTGGGGGAAAAATAAAATAAATAAAATTATTAAAAAAAAAAAAAAGAGTTTGGCACATTGAGGGTAGTCATCACCATCCTTCTGCCACTGCACCATCACTGTGAACTCATGAACTGTTACAGGGTGTGTTCCACCAAAACAGAAGAGTAAAACATAAAAAAATAAGGACAGGAGATACAGGAAAACAAGGACTCTAACCCAGGAGACTAGGAAAGAGTATTCCAAGGACAACAGCAAAGTCCCAGGACAATGGCTGTGTAGCAGCATGGAGAGTAACTGGCCTAGAGAGAGGAGAATCATGACCACTGGGAATAATGTCTCCGAGGAAAATCATTGAAATGGATAGATTAACTAACGTGATTGAAGGTATTAGAAGGTGTGAGAAGAATTGGCAATAGGTACCCTGAACAACTGAAAAAAAAGCATGACAATTATTAACTTTAGGGAAAACCAAAAGTATAAAATATAATCATAGTTTCTAAAGTGCTCAGCTATGACTGATATTTGAGTAGGCATAAAAATGTAAATGTCAAATATTCATTCACCACTAATGTTTTAACCCATAGTGGTATCAGAGAATTAAATCCTCATCTCCCAAATAAGAAGTCAATAGATTAAATGATTAATAAAAAGCTGTCAGTATACACGTGTTATTTGGAGGAATGAAGATGTGTAAATCCCAAAGGAACAGCTAGAGGGGAACTGGAGGGAAGGGACGGGTGGAGCAGAAAACTGCTGAATTTTTTCTTTTTTTGGTGAGGAAGATCAGCCCTGCGCTAACATCTGCCAATCCTCCTCTTTTTTTGCTGAGGGAGATTGGCCCTGGGCTAACATCTGTGCCGATCTTCCTCCACTTTACATGGGATGGCGCCACAGCATGGCCTGCCAAGCAGTGCATCGGTGTGTGCCCGGGATCCGAACCGGCGAACCCCAGTCCGCCCCGCAGCGGAGCGCACGCACTTAACAACTTGTGTCACTGGGCTGGCCCCTGCTGTATTTTATCATAAGCCTTTTTGTGACTATTTGACTTTTAAAATTTTATACACATGTTACAACTTCAATAAAATCAAAATTAATTTTAAAAAGAAAACTACTCCAGCTCATTCTGTGAGGCCAGAAACCCAACAAGGATAGTACGAGAAAGGAAAATTATAAGCCAATCTCTCTAATGAACATATTCTAAATAAAATGTTAACAAACCGAATCCATCAATGAGCACAAAATATAAACTCAACCTGGTTATTTTATTTTATACCAGGAATTCAAGCTTGGTTTAACATTAGAAAATCTTTAAATGTCATTCATCCCTTTAATAGATTAAGGAAGAAAGCAGTGTGGTTATCTAAATAGATGCAGAAAAAGCAATTGATAAAATTCAATCACCATTTATTTTTTAAAAAAGTAGAAATCTGAGAATAAAAGGGAACTTCATTAAACTGATAAAGAGTGGCTGCCCAAATCCCACAGCAAACATTATTCTTTTATTTTTTTTGTGAGGAATATTGGCCCTGAGCTAACATCTGCCAATCCTCCTCTTTTTGCTGACGAAGACTGGCTGTGGGCTAACATCTGTGCCCATCTTCCTCCACTTTATATGGGATGCCGCCACAGCACGGCTTGCCAATCTGTGCGTCTGTGCATGCCCGGGATCCGAACTGGTGAACCCCAGGCCACTGCAGTGGAGCACATGCACTTAACTGCTTGCGCCACCGGGCCAGCCCCCAGCAAACATTATTCTTAATGGCGAAATGCTAGAAACATTCTTTTACTTGTTTACTTGTTTTTTTTGGTTTGTTTTTTGCAGGGAAGGATTCACTCTGAGCCAACATCTGTTGCCAATCTTTCTCTTTATTTTTTTCTCCCCAAAGCCCTCCCATTACATAGTTGTATATCCTAGTTGTAAGTCCTTCTAGTTCTCCTATGCAAGCCACTGCCACAGCATGGCTACTGACAGACGAGTGGTGTGGCTCTGCGACAGGGAAATGAAGCCAGGCCACCGAAGCAGTGAGAGTGCCAACTGTAACTGCTAGATCATAAGGGTTGGCTCAAAACATTCTTTTAAAACTAGGAATGAGACAGGCATGGCTGCTATCATTGCTTCTATTCAACATTGTACTAGTGATTGTAGCCAGCACAATAAGACTGGAAAAAGAAATTTAAGACATAAAGATTGGAAAAAAAAATCACAACTGTCCTTTTTCACAGATTGTCTACATAACAAATCCAAAGGACTCCATGAATAAATTATTATAATTAGTAGGAGAGTTTGGGAAAAGGTTGGCTATAATATCAATAAAAAATCATTTGCGGGCCGGCCCCGTGGCTTAGCGGTTAAGTGCGTGCGCTCCGATGCTGGCGGCCCGGGTTCGGATCCCGGGCCGCACCGAGGCACTGCTTCTCCCGCCATGCTAGGGCCGAGTCCCACATACAGCAACTAGAAGAATGTGCAACTACGACATACAACTATCTCCTGGGGCTTTGGGGGAAAAATAAATAAATAAAATTAAAAAAAAAAAAATCATTTGCAGTTCTGTACACTGGCAACAGTTAGAAAAATAGAATTTTAAAAATACATTATTTACTATAGCAATAAAATGATAAACATCTATAATAAATCTAACAAAATATGTGCAAGACTTGTTACAGAGAAAATTTTAACTCTGGATATAAATTATAAAATTATAATCCTTATAGTATAAATTATTATATATAATCTAAATTATTTTAATTATAAAAATATAAAAACTGGATGCAAATTATAAAACTGGATATTTTTAAAAGATGACAATTTTCTGCAATTTGATCTCTGGATTCAATGCAATTGCAATCAAAATTTCAACAGGATTTTCTTGAATACAACATGGTGATTTTAAAATTTATATAGAAGAGTAACAGTCAAGAATATCTAAGACATCCCTGAAGGTGAATAATGAGGCAGAGTTGCTTACTCCTCAGCTATCAGGACTTATAAAACTCTAGTAATAAAAACAGTATGATATTAGCTCAGGAATAGACAAATAGACTGATGAAATCAAATAGAGAAACCAAAAAAAGACTCATACATTTCTGGAGCTTTGACATGTAGGTACGGTCTTGCTGATCAGTGAGAAAAGGTAGGGACCATTAAATACATTATGAGGGAATAATTGGTCATCCCTATGTGGATAAGATAATTGGAACCCTATCTCACACTATGCAGAAAAATTAATTCCAGATAGATTAATAATTTAAACGTGGAAGGCAAAACTCTGAAGAAATTGTAAGAGAATGAATACCTTTTTTATTTCATAGATGGGAAGGATTTAAAAAAAAAAATAGGACATAAAAAGTGCCGTCCAGGGGCCGGCCTGGTGGCACAAGCGGTTAAGTGCACGCACTGCGCTGCGGCGGCCCGGGGTTCGCGGGTTCAGATCCCGGGTGCGCCCCGACGCACCGCTTGTCAGGACATGCTGTGGCGGCGTCCCATATAAAGCGGAGGAAGCTGGGCACGGATGTTAGCTCAGGGCCAGTCTTCCTCAGAAAAAAGAGGAGGATTGGCAGATGTTAGCTCAGGGCCAATCTTCCTCACAAAAAATAAAAATAAAAAAATAAAAATAAAAATAAAGTGCCTTCCATAAAAGATAAGATTGATAAATTCAACTACATTAAAATTGAGAACCTCTTTTCATCAACAGACACAATAAAGTCAGTAAAAAGATAAGCCATAACCAACACAGTTTTGTATCTAGAATATAAAAGGAACTCCTATAAGTCAACAGAAATGATATAAAATAATTTGTTAGAAAAATGACCAAGGACATGAACAAGAATTTCACAGAAGAGGCATTATAGGTGGCCAAAAAGAGCTTGAAAAGATACCCGAGCCTAGCCACATTGGTAATCAGCGAAATTCAAATAAGACTACAATGAGATACCATCTTGCACTCGCTAGGATTGGCAAAAATTAAGAAATCTGACAATACCAAGTGATGTACGAAATGTGGATCACTATAGAGTTGGTAGGAGTGTAAACTGGTACAACCACTTTGGTAAACAATTTGGCCCTATTGTATAGAATTGAACATATGCATATTCTGTGACTAGGCAATTCCACTCCTAGGTATATGCACTAGAGAAACTCTAGCACATTTGCACCAGAAAACATGAACAAGACCCTTCAAATAGCAATCCAGTTGTCCAATAAGCAGAGACTAGATAAATGCCTTATGTTATTTTATTAGTTTTCTATGGCAACTCTAACAAATTATCATAAACAAAGAGGCTTAAAACAACGGAAATTTATTCTCTCATCATTCTGGAGGCCAGAAGTCCCACATCAGTGTCACTGGCCTAAAATCAAGCTGTCAGTAGGTCCATGTTCCCTCTGGAGGCTCTAGGGGAGAATCTGTTCCTTGCATCTTCTGGCTTCTGGCGGCTGCCAGCATTCCTTGGCTTGTGGCCATACCACATTGCCTTCTCCTCTTTTGTCTGTGTCAAATCTGTCTCTGCCTCCCTAAATGCAAGGTGATTGCATTTAGAGCCCATTCTGATAATCCAAGATAATCTCCACACCTCAAGATCCTTAACTTAATCGCATCTCCCAAGACCCTATTTTTGTACAAGGTTATATCTACAGGTTTCAAAGATTAGGATCTGATGTCTTTGTGGGGGGGCATTTTTCAGCCTTGCAGAGTCTTCTCTCTGGCCCCAAAAGATTCTCCTCCTTCATACACACAAAATACATTCACCCCATCCCAACATCTCCAAAAGTCTTAACCCATTATAATATCAACTCAAGTCCAAAATCTCATCTAAATATAATGAGCTCAAAACCCCAAATTTCATCATCTAAAGCAGGTATAGGTGAGACTCTGGGTATGATCCATTCTGGGGAAAAATTCCTCTCCATCTCTGGAACTGTGACACTAGAAACAAGTTATCTGTTCCCAAAATACAATGGTGGGACAGGCATAGTATAACGATGATAGACATTCCCATTCCAAAAGGGAGAAAATAGGAGAAAGTGGTCTTTGGTCCTAACCAATTTCAAAATCCAACAGGGCAAATTCCATCGTTTTCAGGGCCTAAGAATAATCTTCTGTCATCCGCAGTTCTAGCCTCTGCAGGCTATGGCTCTGACTTTTAGGCATAAGGCTCTGCCCTCTGGGCCTGAGCCTCCTCCCTTTGAGCCCTTCTTCCTTTTTCTTAAAGGTGAGCACTGGTTGGAAGCAGAGTAGTTTTGTAAGCCTATTTCCTGCCTGTAGAATTTGGGGAGACCAGTAGCCTCCCTTCATTTCATTCTGTCTCTATCCCTTTCAGTCCAAGCTACAGTATTTATTCTGTTATAATATTCTTGAAAATCTTGTGGGTCTCTTGTGTATGTCACAGGGATTCACATCATTAAACTAGAGATTCATCCACAGATCCTCCCTGGATAATTCCATCTTTATTCCCGGCTTCTGCTGAGATGGTTGAGTAGATCCATGAGTCACATACCTAATACCCTCAACACTGGCAAAAGGCTGTCCAACCGCATCCGTGACCCTTCTCTCCAGAGCACAATTTTCTAACAGCAAATCGTCTAATTTTAGCTTTTTTTTTTTTTTTTGCAATCCAAATAGGCTGCAAGTTTCACAAATCATCATGTGCTGGTTCCTTTTTGCTTAAGAGTTCTTTTCTCAATATATCTTTCTCCTCTCACATTTTACTGTAATCAGCAAGAAGAAACCTGGCCACATCTTCAACATTTTGCATAGAAATTGCCTCAGCTAACATACAAGTTCACTGCTTACAAGCTCTGCCTTCCACACACCGTACGACACAATTTACCTAGACTTTCCTCCACTGTGTAACAGAGGTCCTCTCTCCTTCAATTTCCAGTAACATTTTCCTCATTTTATTCTGAGCCCTCCCTGGCAGAGCCTGAAACATCTGTATTTCTACCAACAGTCTGTTCAAGGCGATCTAGGCTGTCTTTTCTGTCATGCTTCTCAAAATTCTTCCAGCCTCTACCCATTATCCAATTCCAAAGCCATCTCCAGGTTTTTGGTATTTGTTACAGCAGCACCCTACTATTGGTTCCAAAATCTATATTAGTTTTCTTTGGTGACTGTAACAAATTACCACAAACTAGGTGGCTTTAAGCAACAGAAATTTCTCATCATTCTGGAGGCCAAAAGTCCACAATTAGTATCAATGGGCCTAAATCAAGATGTTGGTAGGTCCATGCTCCCTCTGGAGGCTCTAGGGGAGAATGCATTTCTTGTTTCTTGCAGCTTCTGGCAGCTGCTGGCAATCCTTGGCTTCCCTCCAATCTCTGCTTCCATTGTCACATTGCCTTTTCCTCTTCTGTTCATATATATATATATATATATTTTTTTTTTTTTCTTGAGGAAGATCGGCCCTGAGCTAATATCTGTTGCCAATCTCCCTCTTTTCTTCTTTTTTCTCCCCAAAGCCCCAGTTCATGGTTGTATATCCTAGTTGTAGGTCCCTCTAGTTCTTCTATGTGGGACGCTGCCTCAGCATGGCCCGATGAGCAGTGAATAGGTCTGCACCCAGGGTCTGAACTGACGAACTCTAGGCCATGGAAGCGGAATGCAAGAACCCAACCACTGTGCCACTGGGCCGGCCCCTCTTCTGTTCACATTAAATCTCCCTCCCTTCCTCCCTCTTATAAGGACACACGTGATTGCATTCAGGGCCCACCCTGATAATCCAGGATAATCTCCGCATCTCAAGATCTTTAACTTAATCACATCTGCAAAGACCCTGTTTCCATATAAGGTAACATTTACAGGTTTCAGGGATTAGGATGTGATATCTTCAGGGGGCCATTTTTCATCCTATTGCAGTTATGTTCTTATGATGGAATATTACATATCAGTAAAAATGAATAAATATTTCTGTCTTTTATTTCTCTTCCTTGTAGAATGTAAGCTCCATAAGGGCAGGGCCTTGTTTTACTTATTGCTATATACTGGAAGAGTGTCTCTGGAAGATTGACCATCTGGCAAATGGTACCCAACAAATATTTGCCGAATGAACCACTAAAATAGATATTTATGAAGAATAATACAGGCAAATAGAAAATTTTATGGTATAACATTAAGTAAAAAAAATGGAATGCAAAATTTTATATACCAAATAATTATTTTTATGTAAAAATACCCTATGCTAAAAAAAATACTGGGGATGTCAGGGAAAATGGAGTAGGCAACTACAAGAGTTCATTCCTTCACAAAAGCAGATGATAAACTGGCAAAATTGTCAGAATTAGCTTTATCAGAACTCTGGAAACTAATCAAAGTTTATAGCAAACAGGTGAACACTTAATCAAGGAATAAACAGCTGACTCTCAGTAAGGAAACTTCACGGTATTTTAATTTATGCTGGCCTATCCCCCACTCCCCAGCTCTGTGGCAGCCTTAAAGACAACAGCCTGCATTCCTGGTATAAGTTCCTAATATCCGAGGGAGCAGAACAGAGCTTCTACGGAAAGATTTATAGTTGTTTGTTCTGACCTGTCTGGTGGCTCCCTGAAGGTCTGGCTCAAAGGGCTTGCCTTTATTTTGCCTAATGAAGAACTCTCCCAGGGTTGAGGTGGCTACCTGGGGGGCATTTGTTGAAAGATGTAAAGGCAACTGGATTAGCTGCTGCCATCTGGGATGTAGGATAACATTTGGGGAAAACAATAAACAAACCAAAAAGTTTAGGAGGCAAGGCTGGGGAATGAGATACTTCAGGGAATAAAGGCTTTGAAAAGTTCCTACATATTCCTCTGAATAGACGTCCACACACATGCCCAGGGCTGGGTGCATGCTCAGGAAAAACCTGAGAAGGCCCTAAGCTCTCACCTATGGCTAATCTTCAGGCTCTATGCAAGCAGGAAATGAAGGCTAAAGCAGAATTGTAAACTGCCTGACTGAGTGTTGAAGATATGTCCCAAAACACATGCAGAGTGCATCTGCAAAACCAGGTGATTTTTTTTATTGATGTTTTAATGGTTTTTAACATTGTGAAATTTTGGGTTGTGCATTTTTGTTTGTCCATCACCATATATATGTCTCCCTTCACCCCTTGTGCCCACCCCCCACCCCCACTGCCCCTGGTAACCACAGTACAGTTTTCTCTGTCCATGTGTTGGTTTATATTCCACATATGAGTGAGATCATACAGTGTTTGTCTTTCTCTTTCTGGCTTATTTCACTTAACATAATAAGCTCCAGGCCCATCCATGTTGTTGCAAATGGGACGATTTTGTCTTTTTTTATGGCTGAGTAGTATTCCATTGTATATATATAACACATTTTCTTAATCCAATTGTCAGTCGAGGGACACTTAGGTTGCTTCCACTTCTTGGCTATGGTGAATAATGCTGCAATGAACATAGGGGTGCATAAGCCTCTTTGGATTGTGGATTTCAGGTTCGTTGGATAGATTCCCAGTAATGAGATGGCTGGGTCATAGGGCATCTCTATTTTTAATTCTTTGAGGAATCTCCATACCGTTTTCCGTAGAGGCTGCACCAGTTTGCATTCCCACTAGCTGTGTATGGGGGTTCCTGTTTCTCCACATCCTCTCAACACTTGTTTTTTGTCTTGGTGATTCTAGCCATTCTAACGGGCGTGAGGTGGTATCTTAGTGTTGTTTTGATTTGCATTTCCCTGATGATTAGTGATGTTGAACATCTTTTCATGTGCCTATTGGCCATCTGTATATGTTCTTTGGAGAAGTGTCTGTTCATTTCCTCTGCCCATTTTTTGATCGGGTTGTTTGTTTTTTTGTTGTTCAGTTGTGTGAGTTCTTTATATATTATGGAGATCAACCCCTTGTCAGATGCATGTTTTGCAAATATTCTCTCCCAGCTGGTGGATTGTCTGTTCATCTTGATTCTGGTTTTGTTTGTCTTATAAAAGCTTTTTAATGTGATAAAGTCCCACTTGTTTATTTTTTCTTTAATTTCCCCAGTCTGGGTAGGCATGTCATCTGAAAAGATTCCTTTATGACCAATGTCAAATAGTGTATTGCCTATATTTTCTTCTATGAGTTTTATAGTTTCAGGTCTCACCTTCAGGTCTTTGATCCATTTTGAGTTAATTTTTGTGAATGGCGATAGCAGATGGTCCACTTTCATTCTTTTGCATGTGGCTGTCCAGTTTTCCCAACACCATTTATTGAAGAGACTTTCCTTTCTCCATTGTATGTTCTTAGCACCTTTGTCGAAAATTAGCTGTCCATATATGTGTGGTTTTATCTCTGGGATTTCAATTCTGTTCCATTGATCTGTGTGTCTGTTTTTGTACCAGTACCATGCTGTTTTGATTACTATTGCTTTGTAGTATGTTTGGAAGTCAGGGATTGTGATGCCTCCTGCTTTGTTCTTTTTTCTTAGGATTTCTTTAGCTATTCGGGGTCTTTTCTTGCCCCATATAAATTTTAGTATTCTTTTTTCTATTTCTGTGAAGAATGTCATTGGGATTCTGATTGGGATTGCATTGAATCTGTAGATTGCTTTAGGTAATATAGACATCTTAACTATGTTTATTCTTCCAATCCACGTGCATGGGATATCTTTCCATTTCTTTACGTCATCAAGGATTTCTTTCAATAATGTCTTGTAGTTCTCCTTGTATAGGTCATTCACCTCCTGGGTAAGATTTATTCCTAGGCATTTTATTCTTTTTGATGCAATTGTAAATGGTATTATCTTTTTGAGCTGTCTTTCTGTTAGTTCATTATTAGCATACAGAAATGCAACTGATTTTTGTAGATTGATTTTGTACCCTGCAACTTTGCTGTAGTTGTTGATTGTTTCTAATAGTTTTCCAACAGATTCTTTAGGGTTTTCTATATATACAATCATGTCTTCTGCAAATAGTGAGAGTTTCACTTTTCGTTACCTATTTGGATTCCTTTTATTCCTTTTTCTTGCCTAATTGCTCTGGCCAAAACCTCCAGTACTATGTTGAACAGGAGTGGTGAGAGTGGACAGCCCTGCCTCGTTCCTGTTCTCAGAGGAATGGCTTTCAGTCTTTCCCCGTTGAGTATGATGTTGGCTGTGGGTTTGTCATAAATAGCCTTTATTATGTTGAGGTACTCTCCTTCTATTCCCATTTTGTCAAGAGTTTTTCTCATAAATGGATGTTGTATCTTGTCAAATGCCTTCTCTGCATCTATTAAGATGATCATGTGATTTTTATTCTTTGTTTTGTTGATGTGATGTATCACATTGATTGATTTGCGGATGTTGAACCATCCCTGTGTCCCTGGTATAAATCCCACTTGATCATGGTGTATGATCTTTTTAATATATTGTTGTATTCGGTTTGCCAATATTTTGTTGAGGATTTTTGCATCAATGTTCATCAGTGATATTGGCCTGTAATTTTCTTTCTTTGTATTGTCTTTGTCTGGTTTTGGTATCAGGGTGATGTTGGCCTCATAGAATGATTTAGGAAGTGTTCCATCTTCCTCTATATTTTGGAATAGTTTGAGAAGGATGGGTATTAAATCTTCTTTGAATGTTTGGTAAAATTCATTGGAGAAGCCATCTGGTCCTGGACTTTTATTTTTGGGGAGGTTTTTGATTACTGTTTCAATCTCTTTACTTATGATTGGTCTATTCAGATTCTCCATTTCTTCTTGGTTCAGTTTTGGGAGGTTGTATGAGTCTAAGAATTTATCCATTTCTTCTAGATTGTCCAATTTGTTGGCATATAATTTCTCATAGAATTCTCTTATAATCCTCTGTATTTCCATGGTATCCATTGTAATTTCTCCTCTTTCATTTCTAATTTTATTTACTTCAGCCTTTTCTCTTTTTTTCTTAGTAAGAAAACCAGGCGATTTTTGTTGTTGTTATTCCAGGCATTCAAGGAAATCTCTGTCAAATCACTAGCTAACCACTCAACTAATGGAACAGAGACTTCACTGGCCACACACAACAAAAAATATAGACTTCATAAAGTTAGTTCAGGAAAGCCACTAAACTAACAAACAACAATTACAACTACAAGCAGCAACAACAAACCCTAGGGTGGTAGAAATGTGATTTTCAGAGTTGCTGCATTAAAATATTGAAAATGTCCAGTTTAGAACAAAAATTATGATGCATGCAAAGAAACAAGAGAGCATGACCTATACATGGGGAAAAAAATCTGTCCTTGAGGAAGCACAGAAGTTGGATTTAGTAGACAAAAACTTTAAATCAAGTATTTAAAATATACTCAAAGACCTAAAGGAAACCATGTGCAAAGAATTAAAGTAAACCATGAGAACTATATATCACCAAGTAGAGAATATCAACAAAGAGACAGAAATTATAAAAAGGAAACAAATAAAATTCTGGAGTTGAAGAAGAGTACTAAATGAAATGAAAAATTCACCAGAGGAGTTCAACAGCAGATTTGAGCAGGCAGAAGAAAGGATCAGCATACTTAAAGATAAGCCAATTGAGATTACGCAGTCTGAGGAGCAGAAAGACAAAAAGAATAAACAAAAATGAACAGAGCCTAAGAGACCTGTGAGACACTATCAAGCATACCAACATATGCATGAATGGAAGTCCCAGAAGGATAGCATGGAGAGAAATGGGTAGAAAGAATAGTTGAAGAAATAATGGCCAAAAGTTTCCCAATTTGATGCAACACATAATCTACACATCCAAGAAGCTTAATTAACCCCAAGTAGGATAAATTCAAAGAGACTCACATCAGGATACAATCAAATTGTCAAAGACCAAAACAAGAAGAGAATCTTTAAAGCATCAAGAGAAAAGTGACTTATCATCTACAAGGGGACCTCAATGAGATTAATAGTTGATTTCTCATCAGAAACCATGGAGGCCAGAAAAGAGTGAGATGATATATTCAAAATTCTGAAAGGGGGCCGGCCCCATGGTGTAGCGGTTAAGCACACGTGCTCCGCTGCTGACGGTCCGGGTTCAGATCCTGGGCATGCACTGATGCACCGCTTGTCAGGCCGTGCTGTGGTGGTATCCCATATAAAGTGGAGAAAGATGGGCATGGATGTTAGCTCTGGGCTGATCTTCCTCACACACACAAAATTCTGAAAGGAAAAAAAGGGTCAACCAGGAATTTTATATCTGGTAAAACTATCCTTCAGGAATTAAGAAGAAATCAAGACATTCTCAGATTAATGAAAACAGAAAGTTTGTCACCAGTAGAGCTTCCCAACAAGATACACTAAAAAGAGTCCTCCAGGTTGATATGAAAGGACAGTAGACAGTAACTCAAATTCTCATGAAGAAATAATGAACACAGGTAAATGTAAGCACATAGATAAATATAAAAGTCAGTGTTGATGTACTTTTAGTTTGTAACTCCTCTTTTTTTTTCTATATGATTAAAAGACCACTACAATAATTATAAATCTATGTTGATGGGAACACAATGTATAAAGACGTAATTTGTGCCAATAACAACATAAAGAACGGGATAGAGCTACAGAGAAAAAAGTTTTTGTGTACTATTGAGACCAAATTGGTATTAATTTGATCTAGATTGTTATAAATTAATATGTTAATTGGAATCCCCAGGACAACCACTAAGAAAATAACTAAAATATGTCTAGTGAAAAAACAAGAAGGAAATCAAAATGGTACAGTAGAAAACAACACAAAAGAAGGTATTAATGGAAGAATTGAGGAACAACAATGAAAAAGATATAAGACATATAGAAAACAAATAGCTGGGGCTGGCCCCATGGTCTAGTGGTTAAATTTGGCAGACTCTGCTTCGGCGTCCCGAGTTTGGTTCCTGGGTGCCAACCTACACCACTGATCGGCAGCCATATTGTGGTAGTGACCCACATACAAAATAGAGGAAGACTCACACAGATGCTGGCTCAGGGCAAATCTTCCTCAAGCAAAAAGAGGAAGATTGGCAACAGATGTTAGCTCAGGGTGAATCTTCCACAGCAAAAAAAAAAAAAAAAAGGAAAGAAAGAAAGAAAACAAATAGCAAAATAGCAGAATTAAGTCCTTACCAGTAATTACATTAAATCTACATGGATTAAATTCTCCAATTAAAAGATAGAGATTAACACACATGATTCAACTATATGCCATCTACAAGAGTCTTTCTTTAGATCAAAAGACTCAAACAGGTTGTAAATGAAAGGATGGAAAAGATATTCCACATGAACTAATAAAAACGGATCTGATATGGCTGTAATAATATTAAAAAATAGATTTTAAGGGAAAAACTATTACTAGGGACAAAGAGGGACATTATATAGTAATAAAAAGCTCAATCCATCAAGAAGATATAACAATTATAAACATGTTCACCTAATAACAGAGCCCCAAAATATTTGAAGCAAGAGCTGACAGAATTGAAGGGATAAATAGACAATTCAACAACAATAAAGACTTCAACACTTCACTTTCAATAATGGATAGAACTACTATACAAAAGATAAAAAAGAAGATTTGAACAACACTATAAACCAACTAGACCTAACTCCACCCAACCACAGCAGAATATACATTCTTCTCAAGTGCACATGGAACATTTCTCAGGATAGACCATATGTTATACCACAAAACAAGTCCTAATAAATTTAAAATATTGAATTCATATGATGTTTCTTCTCTGATCACAATGGAATGAAACTAGAAATTAATAAAACATGGAAAACTGAAAAATTTGCATATATGTGAAAATTAAATAACACACTCCTAATTGCCCAACGGATCAAAGAAGAAATCACAAGGGAAATTAGATGAGATGAATGAAAATGAAACTCAGCATACCAAAATTTACGGGATGCAGTAAAAGCAGTGCTCAGAGGAAAATTTATAGCTGTAAACACCTATATTAAAAGAAGAAAGATCTCAAATCAATAACTTAGACTTCTAGGATTTTTTTTTTATGAGCCCAAAGATAATTTATTGAATCATGTAACTGAGTGTCTGGAAGCAGAATTTGCTTCAGACATGGATTGAGGCAGGGGCTGAAGTACTGTCTTCAAGATCCAGTGTCTCTCTTGTCTTCTCCCTGGCTTGACCGTATTCTCAGACCAGCGCTCTCTGTTGGTAGCAAGAGAGTTACAGCATCTCCAATTTCAAAGCTCTCACTCAAGTCCTAAACTTCCAACTTAGGGGACTAGAAAAAGAAGAACAAATTAAACCCAAAGGAAGCAGGAGGAAGGAAATAATAAATATTAAAGTGGAAATAAAGGTAATATAGAATAGAAAAACAACAAAGAGAATAAATGAAAACAAAAGTTGATTCTTTGAAAAGATCAAAAAAATTGATGTACCTTTAGTTAGACTGATGAAGAAAAAAAAAGAAGACTCAAATTAGTAAAATTAGGAATGAAAGTAGGGACGTTACTTCCAACCTTACAGATATAAAAAGGATTATAAGAGAATTCTATGATTAATTGACTATCAACAAATCTGATAACCTAGATGATAAAGACAAATTCCTAGAAAATATATACTACTAAAACTGACTCAAGAAGAAATAGAAAACCCAAATAAACCCATAACAAGAGATTGAATTAGTAACCAAAAAATTTCCAATAAATAACAGGCTAAGGCCAGATTGCTTAACTGCTGAATTCTCTCCAACATTTAAAGAAGAATTAACACCAATTCTACTCAAACTATTCCAAAAAATACGGAAGAGTGTGCCTCCTAATGTATTCCATGATGCCAGCATTGCCTTGATACTAAAGCCAGTAAAGACACTGTAAAGAAAGAAATCTACAGACCAATATCCCTTATAAATATAGATGCAAAAATCTTTGACAAAATACTAGAAAATTGAACAACATATTAAAAGGATCATACATCACAGCCAAGTGAGATTTATCTCAGGAATGCAAGGGTGGTTCGATATATGAAAATTAATCAATGTAATATACTATATTAAGGAATGAAGGAAAACAACCATATGATCACCTCAACTGATACAAAAAAAAAAGTTTATGAAACCCAACGCTCTCATGGATGAACCCTGAGGATATTATGCTAAGTGAAAATAAGCCAGTCACAGAAAGACAAATATTGTATGACTCCACTTATGTGAGATACTTAGAGTAGTCCAAATCACAGAGAGAGAAAGTAGAATGGTGGTTGTCGGGGCCTGGGAGGAGCGGGGATTGGAGAGTTAATGTTTAATGGGTATAGAGTTTCGGTTTGACAAGATGGAAAGAGCTATGGAGATAGGTGGTGGTGCTGGTCATACAACATTAAGGATGTATTTAACACCACTGAATTGTTTACTTAGAAATGGTTATGATGGTAAGTTTTATGTTATGTGTATTTTACCACAATAAAAAAATTGTTAAAAAAAAACCCCACATCTTTTCATGATAAAAACATTCATAAAACTAGGACTAGAAGGGAACTTCCTCAGCTTAATAAAAGACATCATTGAAAACCCACAGTTAATATCATACTTAAGGGTGAAAAACTGAGAACTTTCCTTGATATTGTTCCTAAGACTAGGAACAATATAAAGACGTCTGCTCTTGCCACTTCTATTCAACATTTTACTGGAAGTTTTAGCCAGGGCAAGAAAAAGAAATAAAAGACATCCAAATTGGAAAGGAAGAAGTAAAACTATCTCTATTCACAGATGGCATGATTTTATATATAGAAGACCCTAAAGAACCTACACAGAAACTATTACAGCTAATAAGCAAATTTAGCAAAGTTGTAGAATATAAGATCAACATATAAAAATCAGTTGTATTTCTATAACTAGCAATCAACAATCTGAAAATAAAAAAATTAAGAAAAATAATTCCATTTACAATAAAATCAAAAAGAAGAAAATATTTAGGAATAAATTTAACAAAGGAACGCAAGACTTATACACTGAAAACTATAAAACGTTGAAAGAAATTAAAGACGACCTAAATAAATGAAAAGACATTCCATGTTCATGGATTGGAAGACTTAATATTGTAAAGATAGGAAAGTGATCTGCAGATTCAGTGTAATTTCTATCGAAATTCCAATTGCCTTTTTTTTGCAGAAATGGGCTAGTTGATCCTAAAATTCATATGGAATTGCTAGGGACCCTGAAGAGCCAAAACAATCTTGAAAAGGAAAAGCAAAGTTGGAGAACTCACACTTCACGATTTCAAAACTTCTACAAAGCTACACAACCAAAACAGTGTGGTACTGACATAAGGATAGACATATAGATGAATGGAATAGAATTGAGAGTCCAGAAATAAACCCATACATCTATTGTCAATTGATTTTCAACAATAGTGCCAAGGCCATTCAATGGGGAAAGAATAATCTTTTCAACAAATGGTGCTCAGACAACTGGATATCTGCATACAAAAGAATGATGTGGGAGCTTCACACCATATACAAAAACTAACTTAAAATAGGTCAGAGACCTAAATGTAAGAGCTAAAGCTATAAAACTGTTAGAAGAAAACGTAAGGGTAAATCTTCATGACCTTGGATTTGTAAATGGTTTCTTAGATATGACAACAAAACACAAGCAACAAAAGAAAAAATCAATAGGCTTCATCACAATTAAAACCTTTTGTGCATCAAATGACATTGTCAAGATGAAAAGACAACCCACAGAATGGGAGAAAACATTAAAAATCATATCATATATTTTATAAGGCTCTAGTATCCAGAATATATAAAGAACTCTTACAACTCAACAATAAGAATATAAACAATCTAGTTGAAACATGGGCAAAGGATTTGAGTAGACATTTCTCTGATGAAGATATACAAATGGCCAATAGGCACACGAGAAGGTGTTCAACTCATTTGTCATTAGGGAAACGCAAATCAAAACCACAATAAGATACCACTGCACACCCACTGGGATGGCTGTATTAAAAATAAAAAAAGAAAAAGAAAAAGCGTTGGTGAGGATGTGGAGAAATTGGAACCCTCATACAGTGCCAGTGGAAGTGTAAAATTGTGCAGCTGCTGTGGAAAACTGTTTGGCAGTTCCTCAAAAAGTTAACTATAGAATTACCATATGACCCAGCAATTCCACTCCTAGGTATATTCCCAAAAGAAGTGAGGACAGAAGTTTAAACAAAAACTTGTACATAAATGTACACAATAGCCCCCAAACTGGAAACAACCCAAACGTCCATCGACGGATGAATGAGTATACCAATTGTGGTATATCCATACAATGGTGTATTATTCAACCCTCCAAGAAATGAAGTACTGACCCATGCTACGACATGCATGAACCTTGAAAACATTATGCCAAGTGAAAGAAGCCAGACACAAAAGGGTGTGCTATATCAAGAATAGGTAAACCCATTGACATAGAAAGCAGATTAATGGTTGCCAGGGACTGGGGAGAGAGGTGAATGGGGAGTGACCGCATGAGTACTAAGTTTCCTTTTGGGGTGATGAGAATGTTCTGGAACTAGACAGTGGTGATGGTTGAATGAACAAAAAGCCACTCAATTGTACACTTGAAATAGTTAAAATGGTGATTTTATGGTATGTGACTATCATCTCAATATTAAAAAAAAGACTGGAAGGAAATATATCAAAATGATAACCTTTGGTGATTGTTGTCTTTTTACTGCTCTGTATTTCCCTAACTGTTTACAATAAACATGCAGTACAATAATAAACTTAAATTTCTCCTGTCATTGTTTGAGGCAAATCTCTTAAACTTAGGGCATCCCTGCCAGGCGCCCTCACTCTAACCCCGCGGCCGGCAACTACGGGCCAGGAGGCATTCTGCACAGTGGTTACTGCAAGGGCTTTGGAACAGGCAGACGGGTTTGAGTGGAAACTTGGGCAAGTCACTTACCTTCTCTCTGGGCCTTGACTCCACCTGTAAGAGGTGGCTAACACTTCCTGTTCCCTAGTTCTGACAATAAGATGAGATCATTTCTAAAAAGGGCTCAACGCACTGCCTGGCACCCAGTAAATGCTCAAGATATTGGAGAAACCACTGTTTCTTTTCTTTTCCTCCCACAATGCCCAACACAGAGCTAAGCACAGCCGGCATTTAGCGCCTGCTCGTGGAACTGAACCGCAGGAACATCCTGGCATAGTGAAGAAACGCGCAGCTCTGACCCAGGCAGTGACCTTCTTATATCTCCCAGCCCCGACTCTAAGTCTTGGTGACTTGAGGCAAGTCGACTTCCTCCTCTATGCCTCAGTTTCTCTGTCTGCAAAATGGGTAGCTGGATGAGAAACCGCATTCTCTCCTAGCCTGGCAAACTGCTAACATACCGATTCGACAGATGAGGAAACATGAGGCTACTGACTTGCAGGGAAGGTGTGACAGCATCGCGTCTTCTCACACTCTGCAGTTCTCTAGGAGAAGCCTGACCTGTGATGCTCCTCCTCCTCACCTGCCCATTAGTCCCAGTATGGAGCCGGTGGGGGAGGGGAGGTGCAGATGGGGTCTGGGCCTCACCTGGCTGTTCTCAGTGGGGTGGAGTCCATGGGGACAGGGCAGCTCGGAGACCCCCAGTGTTCTCCCAAAGGCTGTGATGAATCCTCTCACCTTGCGCCTGTAGTTGGGCCCGCTCTGGCCTATTCCATGCTATTTCATTGTCATTGGCAGGACTGGGCTTGTTGAATCTGGACCTGGGCGTGTCCCAGCCTCTCCCTGCCTCTCCTGGTCCCTGTTCTCTTTCTGCAGGAGCCAGAGCTTATGTGTTCATCTCTGAAGACTGAGTCTATCCAGCCCTCAGGGATCAGGGCTGCCTGGCCCCAGGGGAAAGGTGCTGTCCTCTGTCTTGCTTCCAGGCTCCGGGCTGGCAGTATCCCTCCCCTCCCCCGTCCAGCTGTGCCAAGCCTCCTTTTGTTTCTTGGCTTCTGCCCTGTTCGTCCTGTGACTGGCCCAAGAGAGGGGTGTGGGCTGGCAGGTGCCCTACGTAGAGCCTGGAGGCAGCATCCAGGCCTGGCTGGCCCACCCCAGGGCCCCCTGCCCGCTGCCCTCAGCCTAGCTGGGTCCCCTTCTTTCTGCCCAGCTGAGGCAGGGCCTGGAAGGGCACAGTGGCAGGCCCTCTGTGATGCTCCTGTTGCCATGGCGACCCTAGATGAGAAGGCCATAGCATTCTGCCTCTAGAACCTCCACCCATCTGGCCAGCTCTGCCCTGCCTGCCCCCTTCAACCCTAACTGAGACCACTACCCTAACAGATAAGATTCTGCCCCTCTGAAACTGACCTTCACTGAAGCGGTGATGGTGGGTAGTGGAAGAGGCAGAGGATCCAAAATCAGAAGACCCAAGGGAGGCCTTGAGCTTCAGCATCCTCCTCTGTAAAATGTGGATAATAACGCCATACTGAACTGTCCCTCAGTAATGCCTCTGTGACTTTGCACAGGCTTTTCCTCTAATATGTAATGCTCTTCCGTCCTTCTCAGCTCAGACGAACTCCTACTCACGCTTCGAAACCCAGCTCAAATGCTCCCTTCTCTGTAAAAGTTTCCCTGACCTCTGTGCACTTGGCACAGATATTAGGCCTTGACGTTCTGTGTTAGAGTTATTCAAGGGTTTCCTTGGTTTTTATACGACTATGAATTCTTGGAGGCAGTAATAAGTTTAGGCTCAGTGTGGGTATCAGAAATGGTTTGTTGAATGGCTGCTTTGTGGAATGGAAAGCGGAAAAGGCCGACCCTGACAGGGTTGGGCCCCATCCTTGCAGGGGTCGATCCTGGGGCCTTTTGTCCAAGCATGGGTGCAGGTCCATCAGAGCTCGCTGTGGCCTTTCTGCGTGCCTGAGCTGTGCCTGGCTGGCTGGGGACATTTTCATGGCCGAGACCTAGTGGAAGAGACTGTGACTTGTGCCTGGAGTGTGCCAGTCCTAGCGCTGGGGTGGAGCCAGGAGCAGCTTCTCACGGGATCTCTCTGGGGATATTCTGGGACATCTGGGAGAGGAAAGGGCGCTGGGGCAGCACTGTCAGCTAGTCCTGGTGGGATTTTGGAGATATTGCCAAGGAATGTGAGGTTCAGAGGAAAGGGAAGGAAGACTCCACTGTCTCCCAGCCCCGTCTCTTGGCTCTATAGCTGTTGGTCAGGGTCAAGGAGACGAAGGCGCCGTCCGGCGCCAGCTCCACGGGCCACACAGACTGATCAGCGGACCAAGCTTCCGGGGCCAGAGCCAGCTAGTCAAGGGCGCCCTCGAGTGGCCACCGTAGGGGAGGCAGGAACCTGACCCCACAAAAAGGCAAGTGTTTCCTTAATTCCTTCAACTAATACAGAGTGAGCATCCGCGTACCAGGCGTGGTGCCAGGCACATGTTTCAATTTTAATTAAAAAACATATTTATTAATCATCTATTAAACGGAAAGCACTCTCCCTAGTGTTGATGTATGTTGATGGGGGAAGAGGGCATAAATACAAGGTAGGGAAATATTTCCTTACAGCACCAATTCTCAACCACGCTGTCCATTAGACTCGCGTGGGGAACGTGAAAAAACGCCAGCGCCTGGGCCCCATCCAGACCAACTGAAGCTGGAAGGGCGGGGCAGAGGCACCCGGAGTTTGTAGACGTTCCCCAGGAAGAGTTGACAGGCGGCCAGGGGCGAGAACCACAGGTTTGGAGAGTTGACTGAAACGTTTCCCGTCCGTCATTCTCACTGGTTGCAGAGGTACGTGTTATTGTCCCATTTCACAGACGAGGAGACTGAGGCTCAAGGGAACCTGCCCCTTTCCCCGATTCGGCACAGGAGGCAGCAGAGATGCAGCAAATACTCCTACAAGGCTGTCCCTGATCTCTGAAGAGACTCCCTCATAATAGCAGTGGCGTTATTGTTTGCTGTGATTTAAAAAATACCCGAAGTCCTTGTGAAATAATTCTTTTTTTCGAGGCAGAGAATTATAAAGGCAAAAATGATGTGCACAAAAATCGCCTGCAATCTCAGCATCGTTAACGCTTAGGAGTATGTCCGAGAGGGAGAAGGGAGGGAGGGGGTGGATTTATTTTAAGGCTCAAGGTCATATTGTAAATCAGCGATTCTGAAAGTGTGGACTGAAGACCAGTGGCTTATAACCCTCACAGCGCTCGCTAGAAACGCAGCATCCTCCAGGTGGCAGAATGAGACTCTGGAGAAAGAGCCTGAGAAGCTGTACATTTAATAAACATTCCAGGCTATTCTTATGGCCACCGAAGACCAAGAGCCACTGCTGCCTCGAGCTTTTACTTAATACAAGAGGAGCATGTCCTAGACACCCGTAACTTCCAGCGGCTTAGGAGGGCCCTCCCTGTGCATTGACGTATTAAAATGTATGGAACCAGCTGCTGAGATATTAACCAGCCGCCCTTGGGGACCTGGGTACAGGCTCCCATTTTGCATGAGCTGGCTGGGAGCTAGCGGCATAAACACCAGAGCTGCTGTGTCATCCCGCGCCAGGCCCAGCCCCCACGCAGCAGCCCCCTGCCCCCCTTCTCCTGCCATAGCTCTGAACCAGCCTACTAACTGGGTCTCGCCAGCCAATCACAGCCCGAATAACCTATGATGTCACCAGCAGCCAATCAGAGCCCCTCACCAGTATGTGCGGAGTTCTGTCACTCTTGCCGAGCTGATGGAATTCTAAAGCAACGCCATCCTTTCCCGATAGGGACACAGGGTCACTACACACAGGTGGCAGAGCCAGGACTTGAAGCCAGGACTCCTGGCTGGGGTCCAGTCTTCCTTTCACTGTCCACAGTGCTGCCAGCCCTCCAGGACCTGGGCAGAGGCTCCCCCTCTCTGGATAGCTCCCACAGGAGATGGGGCCCCGGGCCCACCCCCTCCTTCCCACCGCTCTCCCTGCAAGACCTCAGGGGTCAGAAACAGATCCCTCAATCTCTGGATTTTAGGGTCCAGAGAAAATGGCGGGATTGGCAGGGCCCGTGATGGAGGGGGGTTGCCCCAAATTCCAGCCCTAGTCTCAGCCCCACGACCCCCCAGGAAGGAATTAGAGGGGCCCTGTGCTGGCTGCTGCTTACGGGAAGATTATGAGGAGGGGCCAAGACAAGGGCCTCTTTGTGGAGACCCTGGCTTAGGGAGTCAAGTGACTGCTTAACACACACGTGGGCAGTGCCAGCCCCTCAGCGTGGGCAGGGGCACTGGCCGCAGGACCCCGGAGAGTCCCAACACTCCAGTGGCCAGACCTTTCGTGGGATCGCCCGACAGGCCTGGAGCCCCACCTGTGAGTAGAGGCTGCCCCAGGTGGGCTGGGCTGAGGCTTTGAAGGCCTTTGGGGTGGGTGACTATCCCTGCGTATGTGCATGGGATATATACACACAGGCAGCATGTGTGCAGGTGTGTGGGCACCTTTGTGTCTGTTCAAAGGCCCTGAGGTCAGAATGAGCTTGGTGTGCACCAGGCATGGAGAGACAGCCACTGTGGCTGCATCAGAGCAAGTGGGGGAGGGTGGGTGTCAATCATTGCTTCAACAAATTTTTATTCAGCACCTCCTATGAGAACACAATAGAAGCTTCCATTCTAAGGAGGGAATAGGCAGTAAACAAGCAGACAGCCTGCAAAATATGATTTCAAATATAACATGATAAATGCTATGTAGAAAAATCTAGCAAGGTGAGGAGGCAGAGAGTGCCGATGGCAATGGGATGCTATTTCCAGGTACGGTGGATGGGAACATCCTTTCTGAGGAGGTGACCTGAAGTGGGAATGACCCATACAGTTAGATCAGGGAGAGTGTCCCCCTGGGAAGGAGGATCAGCAGGTGGAAAGGCCCTGGGGCCACCATTCAGTAAGCATTATTTGACCATCTCCACCAGCCAGGCTCTGTTCTGGGCACTGGGCACAGGGCGGTGGACAAGACTGACCAGGCCCCTTACCAGTTCTTGCTCCAGGGTGGTTGAAGGAGCTTGGGGAGCCAATGAACGAGATGGGCTCAGAACACTGCCTGGCTCAGAGGAAGAAGCCCTATGTGTGGACATTGCTTTTGTCATCACCTTTGTCATGACACCTTTGTCATTTAGGGACACAGACCTATTTGTGATCAGCCTCTGGGCTCCCTTCCCTGGCTTCCCACCTCCCACAGGCAGTCAGAGCCAGAACAGCCTTAGAGGCCACCTCATCCCCCTCCCAGTGTCCAGATGGTAGAGCTGAGGCCTGGCGCAGGGAAGGGTCCTGGCTAAGGTCACTCATGAGTCCCAGACTAGCTCTGACCAAGGCCCCTGCTCCCTCCTGGCCCCCCATCAGTGTCCCTGTCTGTCTGTCCACCAGGACCCAGGCCCGCCTGCTGCAGCCCCGTGCCTGGCCATGACCGTCACCTACTCAAGCCAAGTGGCTAATGCCCGCCTGGGCTCCTTCTCCCGCCTGCTGCTGTGCTGGCGGGGCAGCATCTACAAGCTGCTGTACGGCGAGTTCCTCATCTTCCTGCTCAGCTATTACACCATCCGCTTCATTTACAGGTACAGGTGGGTGGGCTGGGGCCAGGGCCTGGGAGGGGTGCCAGCTGAGGCTTGGAGCTCCTACAGGGCCTCCTGGCCATCCAGGGAGGCCACATACCAGAGACATAAGGCTGAGCTGAATCACGGCCAAGCCCTGGGGGCTGGGGCTGGGGGCTGGGGGCTGGGGGCTGGGGAGGAAAGATAAGGAGGCAGACTGCGAGGGCAGCTCAGCCCAGCCCGGAGCATCTCAGACACCCTTTCCTCCAACCC
The DNA here is from genome assembly GCA_014189135.1 of Dicerorhinus sumatrensis harrissoni. Taxonomy (NCBI): domain Eukaryota; kingdom Metazoa; phylum Chordata; class Mammalia; order Perissodactyla; family Rhinocerotidae; genus Dicerorhinus; species Dicerorhinus sumatrensis. The sequence goes on along the minus strand of JABWHU010000190.1, from coordinate 11,738,467 downwards.
AGGCCTCACCTGCTCCCACTCAGCCAGCCTGTTTTCCTGAATCCCACACAGGCTCACAGGCCCAGACCGTCCTCCCCCCCCCCCCCCCCCAATAAAAATGTTTATTTAGGAGCCGGCCCCGTGGCCAGGGGGTTAAAGTTCTGTGCACTCTGCTTCGGTTGGCCAGGTTCGCAGGTTTGGATCCCAGGCACAGACCTACTCCACTCATCAGCCATGCTGTGGAGGCATCCCACATACAAATAGAGGAGGACTGGCACAGATGTTAGCTCAGGGTGAATCTTCTTCACCAAAAAAAAAAAAAAGTTTATTTAAACAATAAAATATGACAGATATAATCACAGAATATAGCATTTTAAATGGAAAAAGCATTAATGATGGCAATGGATTGAAAAATATCAAATACATAAAATTCTCAAGTTCATAATAATAACACTAGTCACAGAACACAGTGGTTTTCTTTGGTAATTACTAGGGCACCAATATACTTTTTTTAAAAAAAAGAAATTAGAGTTTATTTTTTAGAGCAGTTTTAGGTTCACCGCAAAATTGAGTGGAGGGTACAGAGAGTTCCCATATACACCCCCAACACACACACACACACACAGCCTCCTCCACTATCAACATCCTGCAGCAGATGGTAGATTTGTTATAACAGATGAACCCACGTGGACACACCATTATCACCCAAAGTCCACAGTTGACATCAGGGTTCACCCTCGGTGCTGTACATTCTGTGGGTTTTGAAAAATATACAATGACATGTATCCACCAGGATAGTATTGTACAGAACAGCTTCACTGCCCTAAAAACCCTCTGTGCTCTGCCTGTTCATCCCTCCCTCTCATACATTCTTTTAAAGACCAAACACTCTTTGTTTCAATCTGCTTTTAAACTGCCCTTTGGATTCTTTAAAAGGGTCAGTGGTGCCTAAAACTGACCCCTTCAGCAGGATCTTCCTCCCTACACCTCACAGAAAACCTTCCGGGAGGCCTCCTCCAGCCATGGGGCACAGGCCCTGCTGGGGTTCGCAGTGCCAGAGAAAGAGTGGGACTGGGTTCAGGCTAGAGGAGGGGCGCTGGACGGGGCCAGTGAAAGGGATAGGGAGGATGCCGGGCAGCACAGAGGCAGCCACACTCCTAGCCTGCACCTGGCTGGACCCGGGACCAGTCTCAGCCATCTCCTCCCAGAGTCTATACATCTCCACCCGCCCCATTCCCCAGGATGGCCCTCACAGAGGAACAGCAGGTGATGTTCGAGAAGCTGACTCTGTATTGCGACAGCTACATCCAGCTCATCCCCATTTCCTTCGTGCTGGGTGAGGTCCGCCTTGCGGGTGTTGGGGGTCCTGGCGGCTGCTCCAGGCTCCAGAGGGCGGACCATGAGGAGCGGGGGGGGAGCGGGGGGGGGGGCGGGGGGGAGGGGAAGGCCAGCGGCAAGGCAGTGCCTGTCGGTAGTTCAGGGAAATGGGGAGACTGCAGCCCGAGGGACTGAAGTTAGACATCAGGAAGGGTTCCTGCTGTGAGCACCCAAGACCTCATTTTCTGAGGCAGCGCCGATATTAGGATCCCTGGACCCTCTGTGCAGGCGGGGTAAGGGCTCTGGTGGATTTCTGGGGTGGGCAGCGGGGCCCGGGAGCGAGAACTCGAAGCTCTCACGCCTTCACGCAAGGCTCTGATGGTCTTCCCCTCCCGAGCGCATCCCAGGAGGGTTGGGGCTGGGCCCGTTCCCGTTAGAAAGATAGAGAAACCGAGGCGTGGCCCTCGCTGGGCTCTGGCCGCAGCCTGGGCCCTCGCCCCTCGCCCCCCGCCCCTCTCGCCCAGGCTTCTACGTGACGCTGGTCGTGACCCGCTGGTGGAACCAGTACGAGAACCTGCCGTGGCCCGACCGCCTCATGAACCTGGTGTCCGGCTTCGTGGAGGGCAAGGACGAGCAGGGCCGGCTGCTGCGGCGCACGCTCATGCGCTACGTCAACCTGGGCAACGTGCTCATCCTGCGCAGCGTCAGCGCCGCAGTCTACAAGCGCTTTCCCAGCTCCCAGCACCTGGTGAAAGCAGGTGGGCGGGCCCAGCGCCCCGGGGCGGGGCCGTGGGCGGAGCCGGACACGGGAAGGGGCGGGGCCGGAGCTGGAGATGGGTGGAGCCAGAGGCCCCTGGGCTGAGGATTGGGTGGGAGGCCGAATTGGGCGGGGCGGAGTCAGGTGCCTGGAGGCGCGGGGAGGCCAGGAACCGACCCTCGGAGGACAGGGGTCTGAGATAGGGCTAAGGACTCTTGAGGGATGAGGGAAGTCCCAGCCGGGGGACGGTGGTGGGGCTTTGGTAACTGGTGAGGAACTAGGGTCTCTCCTTCCCCCTCCTGTCTTCTGGTTTCCAGTCTGCGACCTCAGCTTCTGACCTTCTCTCAGCCTTGCCTGACCTGGTCCTGGTTAATAAAAGAGACCCTTCTCACGTGCTCAACCCAGAACAGCACATAGTAGGCACTCAGTAATTATTTGTTGAAAGAAAGACCATGGGGGCTGGCCTGGTGGCGTAGTGGTTAAGTTTGTGTGCTCTGCTTCAGTGGCCTGGGGTTCGCAGGTTCGGATCCCGCGCACAGACATACGCGCCGCTCATCAAGCCATGCTATGGCATCGTCCCATATATGAAATAGAGGAAGATTGACACAGATGTTAGCTCATGGCCAATCTTCCCCACCAAAAAAGAAGAAAGAAAGAAAAAGGATGGCAAAGGAGCTCCGAGGTCCCTATGGGCTCAGCAGGGACTTGGGCCTGAACCATGGGCCCTGACAGGGCCTGGCCTGGCCACCTGGCCAGTCACTCCTCCTGCGGGTTCCCCCATCCACTGCCTTCTTCACTCTACCCCACAGGCTTCATGACCCCCGCGGAGCACAAGCACTTAGAAAAATTCAGCTTGCCACACAACACGTTCTGGGTGCCCTGGGTGTGGTTTGCCAACCTGTCAGTGAAGGCCTGGATTGGAGGTCGAATCCGGGACCCTGTCCTGCTCCAGAGCCTGCTGAACGTGAGCCCCCTACTCAGACGGGGCTGCTGCAGAGTGGGAGGGTCGTGCCCTGGGTGAAACAAGGTTTCCTGCAAAGAGAAGGCCTGAGCCCCTGAGGGTCTTCCTAGAGTCTGCCCTGGGATTGTAGGATCTTTTCCAGCAGGATTCCACAGCCTGAGGTGCCCCAGATTCCCCTCCCATCCCCTCTTTAAGGTGAGTCTCTGAGATCCTGGCTCCTTTTTGATAGATGAGAAGGCTGAGGCACAGAGAGGTTAAGTGAGCAGCCCATGACCACACAGCCAGGGCTGGACCATGAGCACCAGACCTTGCACCTGGGGAAGAGCTGGGAGGTGAGCCTGGGAGAAGCAGATGGTGGTCAGAACCCCAACCCTCCCTCCTGCCCCCCAGGAGATGAACACCTTGCGTACTCAGTGTGGACACCTCTATGCCTACGACTGGATTAGTATCCCGCTGGTGTACACGCAGGTGAGGACTAGGCCGGTGAAGCAGTCCTTTTGGGAAACTGAGGCTGGGAGGACCCAGGAAGCGGCCTGTGATGGGAAGGGCTCACTCAGAGGCTGAGGAAGAGGCTCACCCTGGGAATCGGGGCTGGACTTGACAAGTTCTTTCTAGTGCCAAGTTCGAAGCGTCCAGGCTCCTGCCTTGTCCAGCCAGGCAGAGGAAGTGTGATTATCCCCATTTTAAAGAGGAGGTCACGGAGACTCAAAATGACACGATGTGCAAATCGGACCCTGTGCTCCCCGCCTAGGGAGCTTCTTGACTCCAGGTCCCCACCCAGCCTATTTCTGCCGCCGCCTCCCTCCCCTCCCAGGTGGTGACCGTGGCGGTGTACAGCTTCTTCCTGGCTTGCCTGATCGGGCGGCAGTTTCTGAACCCAGCCAAAGCCTACCCCGGCCACGAGCTGGACCTCGTGGTACCCGTCTTCACGTTCCTGCAGTTCTTCTTCTACGCTGGCTGGCTGAAGGTGAGCCTCTCCCGGACAAGGCTGTGGGCGTGGCCAGCGGGGGCGTGGCCAGCCATGAGAGGAGAGTCTCAAAGGTGGAAAGTAGGGTGCCGGGCCCCGACCACGACCCTCTGGTCTGCTCCTCTCTCGTGTTTTTACATCCCAAGAAACAGACCCAAAGAGGAGCGGGACCTGCCTGAGGCTTGTATCTGATCGCAGTGCTTCACCCAAGGCCTGCACTTAGAAGGTGTGACAGACGTAGGGACAGCTCTGTCGGTCTCACCACTTGATGCCCCCTTAAGGGAATGTTCCCCAAATGTTCCTCCAGAACAAGGGAAGTGCATGCAATAAGAGTGGCAGTGGCAGGCCCTGCTGGTGAGGCAACTTCTCATTGTCCCTAGCGATTGGGCTCTGGGTCCCAAATTCGTACCCTCTGCTTAGTAAAACAAAAGCCCTGAGGTTAACTATCTACCCCCAGCCCCCACCCTTTAGAATTAGCATCACCTCTTCTTGCTCAAGGTGGCTGTTGGGGGGTCTCAGCCCCACCCCAGTGGCTTCTCCAAGTATTCCTTCCCACCACACCCACTACTGTTTTCTCCCCACCTCTTTTATCTTTCCATCCATTTCCCGCCCACTCTTCCTTTCTTTGTTTATTTTTTGGGTTGTGGTGGTGGCGGGTCTCCCTCTCTCTCCCTCCTCTCTGTGTTACATACACACACACACACACACACACACACATATACACAGAGCTATTCCCTCTCCCCTTCCTCTAGTTATCTTTGGTTTCTACAGATCAAACCAGATCACGCCATTTTGCTCCTTGGAATTCTTCAGTGGCGCCCAGTGGCTTGCAGGATGTCCCCTGAACCCCTAGTGCAGCTCGTCGCTACTGCAGGGCTCTGTGGGGGATTTCAGGGCTTAGTGCCCAGGACTCTGCCTGCCTGGGCCACCCTTTATTCAGCACAGCCTCAGGATATGTCTCTGTTGTGTTAGAAAATAATGAATAAACGAATGTCTGGAGACGTGAATGAGTAAATGAGTGAATGAATAGAATTAGGCAGCTCCAGGTGAGATACAGTGAGGGGAGATAAAGGTGGTGACTCGGCTGAGGGACACACTCAGGGACAGCTCTGGGTGTCAGGGAGGGCCTGGCTCAGGAGAGTCAGAAGGGCTCGGGTGTCCAGAAGGGAAGGGGAATGCGGGTGGGTGCCCATGTGCGTGGGAGGCTGGAGCCCTTGCACGGTGGCTTTGGAGACAGTGGTCAAGCAGGAAGGGCATCATGGGGCGGGGGGAGGAGGGGGATGACAGAAGCCAAGATTTAATGTGGGGAGCAAGGCTGCAAGGAGCTCTACCTGAGGATTTCCAGAGCCTCACCTACCCCCAAGGTGGCAGAGCAACTCATCAACCCATTTGGAGAGGATGATGATGACTTCGAGACCAACTGGATTGTCGACAGGAGCTTGCAGGTACGGAGGGAGGGATGGAGCCTGTCCCAAGGACCTCCCCAAATGGGACCCAGGGAGGGGGATCCCACAGTTCTGTAGGGAGGCCTCACAGTGACTTGGGCCCCCTCCACTAACCATTCACTCACAGGATTCTCTCCCCAACTTTTGAGGCTGCAGGTAGGCATCAGTCTCTCCATTTCACAAGTAGTGAAACTGAGGCCCAGAGAGGGGGAAGTGACCTCTCCAAGTCGTCTGGCAAGTTCAGTGTCCTCCTTGGGCTGACCTTTCTGTTGGACTTCTCCTTCTGTCCCCGGCGAGTAGGTGTCCCTGTTGGCCGTGGACGAGATGCACCAGGACCTGCCCCCAATGGAGCGGGACATGTACTGGAACGAGCCAGAACCACATCCCCCCTACACAGCTGCTTCCGCCCAGTCTTGTCGACCCTCCTTTTTTGGCTCCACCTTCAACATCAGGTGGGCGGTGCCAGGAACCACCACCGGAACCAGTGGGTAGAAATCCCCAAGTACAAGGGTCTGCCTAAGAACTTAGGATAGCACTAATTTATAGATATCGGGTGCCTACTGAGTGCCGGGCACTATACTAAGCTCTTGATATATATTGACTGTTTATTTCCTCCCAATAACCTTGGTTTGTTATCTCCAGTTTACAGATGATTAAATCCAGGCTCAGAGAGATTTAGTTGCCTAGCCCAAGGTCACATAGCTTGTAAGCGGCACACACGGGCCAGGTGTGTCTGATCCCACCTCCACACCCTTACTCCTTACCTTGACCTGCTTAAGCACTCCTACAGGTGGAAGCACGCGTAGGTCCCTCCAGTCTTAGCCCCTCATGTCCAGAGTTGGAAGCTAAGGCCCAGAGAGAGAAGGGACTTATTTCAGGGCAGTCAGTGACCAGCGATGCTGGTGGGGTGTCAGGGCCTGATTCCTGACTCTGGTCCGGAACTATGTTTTCTGATAAGCCAGGGTGTTTGGATGGGGAGCGGAAGTGGGGTTCCCTGGGATGCGGGAGGGGCGGCAGACACGTCCCAGCAGGAGGCTGGGTCATCACAGGTACCTTCTGGGTGGACTTTGCTTTACCCAGTAAAGCCCTCAGGTCACCCACAGCAGCCACACTTTCCTCCACATGGGTCCCTGATTCGATCAGAATCCCTTTGGAGCTGAAGGGCCGCCCCAGGGAGCCCTCTTTCCCCAGGATGACAGAGAGGACTTTGGAGAGTGTTTGGTGCATGTCAGAGTCCATACCATCAAGGTTTTCTTCCACAGTATTCAGCCCTGTTCTCTTCTTGCTCTTTTAAGGACCAAATATCCTCCTAAGCTGTAATTAGAATTAGCTCAAGTTCGCTAATCAGTGCGAGGAAGGTTTGGAAAAGTGACCAAATGAAGAATGGAGGCTTGCTTAGGTCAGAAACATTTCTGGAGGTTGCTTTTGAGTTCTACGTAGTCTGTACTCCGGCAGCTGAAGATTGGGGCAGGGGAAGGGTGAGTAACAGAGAATAATAACGCACAGACCTTGCCTCCAAGGAACAGACAATTTAGTGAGGGAGCTCAAACCCAAGGCCCAAACTTTGGGTACACAGTACAAGGTATTGGATACCTGAGAAAGGGACAGAACGTAGAAGAGGGATCACCTTTGGCCGCCTGGGAGGTAGCCTCCAACTGGGCCTGCTGCGGGGCCTTGAGGCATGGGGAGAATTTGGACATTGGCAAGGACAGGCCACGCCCGGGTAGCAGACAGCCCGCTTACTTGCAGAGTAAAGGCCTTGGGCTCCCAGGAAGCCAGACTTCTCTCCTTGGGGATGCTGCTCCCCAGTTGGAACCACAAATCCCTTGCTTGCCCACAGTCACTTCTGGGCCTCATCTGACCATCCATACCTGGGGACCAGTAGTTCAGATTGCCTGGAGTAAGGAGTGTTAAAGGAAGATGTGGGTGATGAAGAGGAAGCCCTTAAATGCCAGGCTAGGGAGTTTGCATGTTAACCTGGGCAAGAGGGAGCCACAGAACAGTGAGGTGAGCTGGGCCGGGAGGGATTAATCGGGAGGTACAGGATGGATCAGGAGAGAGGAGAGTGGGGGCATTGTGAGAAGACTGTGTGTCCTTGGCCTTGGGCCAGAGGGAGGGAGAGGAGAGGGGGTAAGGGAGAAGTAAGGTCAGGCTTCCTTCCTTGTCCCCCGACTCAACCCTTAGTCTGCTTCTTTCCAGTCTGCATAAGGAAGAGATGGAGTTTCAGCCAAATCAGGAAGAGGAGGAGGAGGGCGCTCACCCTGGCATCATTGGCCGCTTCCTAGGGCTGCAGTCTCATGACCACCATCCCCCCAGGACAAATTCAAAGACCAAACTGCTATGGCCCAAGAAAGAAGTCCTTCTCCCTGAGGGCCAGCTCAAGAACCTCGGGGGGGCCAGACAGAACTCTAGGGACCAGGAAGATAGCAAGGCCTGGAAGATTAGCGGGGAGGATGCCTTCAGGTCCGCGGCACTGTATGGGAGGCCAGGCTACCACAGTGCCCCACAGACACCGCTCAGCCACACCCCGATGGTCTTCCCACCTGGACAGTCAGCACCCTCCAGTCTTTGCAGAGTCTCGGGCATAGACGGCACTGGCAAAGACCAAAGCCTACAGCTTGTGACTCCTGGGACCAAGGAGAGCTTTGAATTGCTCCCAGAGTGTGCTGGGCCCTCAACGGAGCACCCAGAGTTGTGTCACATGAAGAGGAAAACTGTTGAATTTAACTTGACGGACATGTCAGAGGCCCCCGAATGTTACTTCAGAGAACCGCATTTGGAGCAATCGACGAGCAACATACACACCATACTCAAAGATCACGGAGACCCCTATTGGGCATTGGAAAACAGGTCTGCCCTCTACAAACCCAGGTCACTGCCCTCCCCAGCTTCCCTTGCTCTGAGCCTACTCTTCTTGCACACTTTCCTATGGTTCCATCACTGCCAGAGTATGCTGGACCTATGCCCAGCACTGGCTTCGGGCACATATCTGGCCATCTCAGCAGGGGACTTGGGGAAGTGTTGGGGACTTTAGCTCATTCACCCAAGAGCCTGACATCACCAAGAACACCCTGGAACCCAGGTGCAGGATGATGAGGGTGCACTGACAGGAGTGATGTGGGAGAAAGAGCTACCAGGTCAGGCTTAGGTGGGCAGATGTTATCACTGGACTCAGCCTATTTTGAGCAGGGGTGGTAGACACAAACCCATGGGGCAGAACTGGAGGCTCTAGGCTATAGCCCCAGAACTCAACTCACTGCCCAGCCTTAGCTCGGAGATTGCGTATGAGCAGTCCCCACACCTGGAAAGGGTGCCACACGCCTGGGAACTGGCAGATGGTGAGGGCCCAGGTCCCTTGGGGGTATCTCACTGCTTTGGGAACCTCACAAAAAGGCTTAACTTAAATGTGCTCCTTAGGCTTCCTTGGGGTCAGTCCAAAGCTGTCACAAAACTACCAGATGTTTCTCTTCACTTTCTTTTCTGGATAATCACCCAATTAGATCCACCCTACCCCACCCCCAGTCATGTGGGAGGGAAGTGTAACTTCCTATTTCTAGATTCTCAGTTACTTCTGTGGTCAGAATACACAGCGCTGTGATTGAAAACTGATTAAAAAGGCTATAATCTGTCTCGCTTCTAGGGCTAGACAAAGTTTTACAGATTATCTTGGCTTGTTTAGGAAAGGATGTTCATGTAGTTGTTAGAAAAGATATAAATGGCTCTGCAGTCTCCTGACACCGCTCGCTGGTTTTTAATATTTAAGATGTCTCAATCTTTGCCCTTCTACTACAGCTATTTTAGTACTGAAATAAGGAATTTTCCACCCTCATGTTGTGAACTTTCTCAAATTCTCAACAGGAATGAAGCACATTCCTAAGCCTGTTTTCCCATGAGAGATGGATGCTTCACCGGCCTGGTCCTACCTGCATGTACACCAGCAGGACACTGACCCAGTCACAGCCATATAGCTGTCCACACTGAATATGTTCCTATGACAGCCTGAATTCAATGGTTAGCTTAATGGACAACAAAAATCAGTAGTTTCAGGACTATTTAAGCCTTTAAATGCCTTTTGTACATAAAAATTGTGAAAGCTAGAACAAGCCACTGGAAACATGTAATTCAAAACACCCAATTCAGAATCAGGAGTCCTTAAGACCTGTCTGAATTCAACACACCCAAGCCTTGGTATCTTTCCCAAAGCAAGGAGTTTAATAAATGCAAATCCTCCTAGCCGTCTTATTTTCATTAGTGTGACTGAACTATGGCACTTACAGCCTTAGCAAAGATGGCCTAGACACGTTTCTAGCCCATAGAAGAACTCAAAGACAACAGCTGGGTACCAAATTACTTTATTTGAAGGAATGGTACAAATCCAAGAACTTAAGTAGATGTTTTGGTACAACTTATAGAAAAGGTCAAGGTAACCCCAACATGCATGTGTTGCCTTGGTGGACCAGGGAAGTCACCCGGTGGCTAGGGGAAGCCAGCCTGAGACTTAGCTCTCATCACTGTCTCCCAGGGTGTGCTTGTCAAAGAGATACTCTGCCAAGCCAGATTCGGGGGCCCCCATCTTGCGCAAGTTGGTTACGTGGTCACCCAATTCTTTGATGGCTTTCACCTGCTCGTTCAGGTAATGAGTCTCAAGGAAGTCACACAGCTAGAAAACAGAACGGGAAAGAAAGTTATGAGTAAGCTTTCCTGGCTGGGAAATCATCTCCTCCAGTTACTCCCAAGTTGCCAATACTCACGTGGGGGTCATTTTTTTCAGTGGCCAGTTTGTGCAGTTCCAGTAGTGACTCATTCACATTTTTTTCCAAGTGTAATGCACACTCCATTGCAGTCAGCCCGTTCTCCCAGTCGTCCCGCTCTGGTTTCTGAAATGAGACATGGTTAGGTCAATGCATCTGCAGTCTCTACCAATGAAATCACGACAAGTCAGCAAGCACCTAACTTGTAACCACTGCGCTTCAGCAAAAGGAACATACACATTTCCCCTGATGAGTTTCCAATCTAACATCCTTGCCCATTACTGTTTGCCTACCATAGCTTAGATGGTAGGCCTAAAAACCACAGAAGACAAAAGCCGAATATATCCTCATTTTATAAGGGCAACTGAGCCTCTGAGTGATTTCTGACACCTGAGGACTGCCAAAGAGATTATGAACATGACATCTCTTGGATCTCTTGATCACCTTGATATCCTGCAGGAAGATTCGGCCACCACGTTGGTTCTGCAGCTTCATCAGTTTCTCAGCATGTTCCCTCTCCTCATGAGACTGGTGAAGAAAATACTTGGCAAAGTTCTTCAGAGCCACATCATCACGATCAAAATAGTAAGACTGAAAGGGGAACATGAAGATGTTATGTTAGGGCTTCCCAAAAGGCAGTTTGCTAGCCTAGCCTTCCGTTCTCAAAGCCCAGCAAGAAGGGGTCTGTGCCTAAGAGACTGGGGGCAAGACTGTGTTCCTGGATTGAACACAACAGTAACTAGTTTCTACTTCAAAGTACAAAATTGAAACTTGGTCCTTGAAATTCAAAGTTTACTATAAAGAACCTTTAGGATATCACAGAATTGCCTCCAGCATGGAATGTCTTAAGGATCTGTATTAGTGCCAAGTAAACTTCTTACAGCCCATGTCAAATTTGATTTAAGAGAGGGTTGAAGAAGTGCCTCCTCCCCCTCTTCCTTGATCAACCCATGTTAAAACATGAGCTTGCCAGCTTACAGCATGCTGATGGATTTCTAAAATTAACCCACTAGGCAAGGTGACAATTGTGGGCAATGCTAATGTATGTAAATATATTGCCAGTAGAAAGCAAAAATAATTCAGTTTTAGTCACTTGCTGTAGGCAGGTGTTCCTGGAATGGAATGGCACTTCACAGAAATCCAGGCGTGTTTTCAAATCCATCTGGAACATGTCTATTCTTGGATAATTTGCACAATCATAAGACAACTCTTAACCAAAACTCCCACCTAATCGCCTAAAACCAAGATTTTGGAAAACGAATTCCACTGCTTACTGCATGGAAAAATGTCTTGCCCAGTAACTGTTGGTGGACTTTTTCCAAGAACTAAATTTTAATGAGAGGGCCACAACACTTACACACAGAAAAGATAAAGAATTAAGAACCCAGGCACACAGACGCGGGACTGAGACAACAGTCGGCAGAAGGGGAGATGTCTAGAGATATGCTTCGATTCCAGCGGGACTTGGAGATAAGCAGAGCAGAGGGTGGAGGCAGCTGCGCGGCAGTGGCGGGCCCACGGGAGATAAGCCACCTAGCACCAGCCCCCAAGGTTGCTATTCGACGCCATTACCCAGCAGGCTCCGCCATACCCGGGGGATGGGAGCTGGACCTCTTCTCCCCCATCACCCAGCAAACGGAGTGCCTCAGGGACACGTGATCGGACGCAGAAGAGGGATGGACATGGAAAAATCCACCTTCCCAACTGCAGGATGGAACAAGGGGCAACCCCGGGATGTCAGGAAGCCAGGCTCTCTCTAGATATAGAGCGGTGCGCAGTGGCGAACCCCCCAGGGGACACTCGGAAGGGGCGAACCGTCCAGAATTTCTGCGCAAGCTAAGTCCCGGCAGACCTCGGGCGGCCTCCCTCTTCCCGAAGGGCGCGCGGAGGCGGGAGAGCCCGCCCGGTGGCCACACCCCCGCCCCGCCCCGCCCCCGGGAGGCCGCGCCCGCCCTCACCATCGACAGGTAGACGTAGGAGGCGTAGAGCTCCAGGTTGATCTGGCGGTTGATGGCGGCCTCCGAGTCCTGGTGGTAGTTCTGGCGCACCTGCGAGGGGAACGCGGTCGTCATGGCGGCGGCTGAAGAGAGGCGGCGGCGGTGGCGGCGGCTGCGCGGCGCTGGAGCGGCGGTGGGGGCCTTGGGGCGGGCCGAGAGCGCTGTGATGGGGTGGCGGAGAGCTGGCTCTGGGCGGCCAGCCGGGGTGGGGACGAGCGCCGGGTTCCGTTCAAGCACTGTTGAAGCAGGAAACCTCGGCAACTCCCACGAAGACTGTGGCGCAGGTCGGCACCCGCCGCGCTTTTATAGCGGGAGCCGGCGTCAGGCCCGCCCCGGCCAATCACACCGGCCGCCCGCGCGCCGGGCCCCGCCCCTTCCGGGGGCGCGCGGCCCCGCCCCGCCCGGCGGTGGGGGCGGGGAGGCCTGGGGGCGGCGGCGCGTTCCCGAGTGGGGGGACGGGGAAGGCATCTCTGAGCTCTGGGGCGCGTTTGGTGGGGCTAAACGGAAGCCTGGGGAGGGGCGGGAAGCCCAGCTCGGAGCCCTGACCCCAGGCACGTCCTGGGGCGTGGAAGCGACGGGAAACCGCCCCTGATCCCGGGAGCGCGAACGGGCACCCCGAGACTCTTGGCCAAGGGCACGTTCCAAATCAGATCAGTTGCCACACCCCGAGGTGACTACCTCGTGATGCAGATGGGGAAACTGGAAGGTGGAGATGTGGGTGCTACGACGCCGAGTCAGTCAGGGCTCACTTTCTCTTCCTCAAAGTCTATGGAGGAGAAAATTGGGGCGGGGGGAGGGCGCCCATCGCCCTCTTGGTCGGCCCCCGCCCAGACTCCGGCCACCCCGGCCGCCTTTGCTGGAAGCAAAGATGGCTCCTTGTGCACTTGATACAACAAAGGCTGGGCGGGCCTTGTTTCCCGAGAGACTGGGGGAGACGCGGAGACCGCCTTCCCGGAGGGGTCGAGGGGTTGAGCCACCGGGGTCCTGAGAAAATCGCTGGTGGCGCTTAAAGCTCAGAGAGAGGTGGGGGTTAGAAAAGAAAGGAGAAGCCACTTGGATCGGCGACAATGTCGTGAAGCCATTTTGAAATGGCCTCCTTTACCGGCCCGAGTCACCGGAGCCTGCAGCTGAGGAGGCCCTGCAGGGAGCCACCCCCGAGGGTGGTCCTTGGAGAGAAGCCTCGGGCTGAACTCTCGTGCAGGCGCCAGGGACCCTGGAGGGGCAGGGCCACTGCGCGTGGCCTGCAGCTGTGTCCCAGGCACGGAGTGGGTGTGAAATCGTGGGTGGCAGAACGAGCTAGGCCCGAGCACCTGCCCTCCAGTCTGCCGGCTTCAAGGTTCACTCTTCTTAGCCAGGTCCCTCAACACGTGGGTAGGAGACCTACCCAAGTCCCTTTTCAAAATATTCACGAACGTGCAACTGAAAGCTGGACTTCCAAACCTTAAAAAAAAAAAAGGAACTTTACTAAAGTATTAAAACATGTTGTTGGTGGAATTGGGGCGATTTCTCTTTGTGGGTTCTTTACTGTATTCGTTTCAAAATGAACGTATGTTACTTTCAGGGGATTAAAAATTTGTTTTTAATTAAAAAAATTACATAAAATTTATTGGGCTAGAGCTTATCAAAAGGAAGTAGAAGGATGCTGGGAGAGTACAGACAAGGGATGCCTTACCCAGTCTGGGATAGGCAGTCATGGAAGGCTTCCCTAAGAAAGTAACACTTGAGTTAAGTTTGAAGACAAAGTTAAAAGGAAGGTGAAGTGGAGGAGGGAGATGGGAGAGGGAATTCCAAGCTGAGAGAACAGTATTTGCAAAGGTGTAAAGGTGTGGAAAGGCATGGCCTGTCCAAGGTCCGTTAATAAAGTGTGTTGCCCTGGAAAGTATAGAGTCCATGTTGGAGAAAGCTGGGAAGGTTGTATTGGGTGAGGTCAGGAAGGTTGTGTACCATAAAAAGGGGTTAAATTTTATCCTGGGCTGTATAGGGACGGTAAGGGATTTCTAGCCAGGGAGATACCACAGTAGTTTTGTTTTTTGAAAACTTACACTGAATCAACAGAAAAACTGTTAGGGATAAAGTACAGCAAAGTTGCCAGATGCAAAACTTGCCTTTATAACAGAAACCACCAGTTAGAAAATGTAATGAAAGAAAAAAAATGTTTTTTTCATTTATCTTGGCAACAAAAGTTTGAAATACCTAGGAATAAAGCTAACAAGAAATATATGAAGAAAGCTATAAATGTTTACTGCAGGACAGAAAAGAAAACTTGTATAAATGAAGAAATACCATGTTTCTAGATAGCCAACTTTAGTTTTGTAAAGATGTTAATTCTTCCCAAATAAACCTATAAATTCTATGCAATTTCTGTAGAACGCGTGGTTTTTTTTGGAAATTGACAAAATGATTCTAAAGTTCATTTGGAAGAGTAAGTGTGTAGAATAGCTGATAAGCATTTGGGGGAAAAATGGGTTACGAGGGTAGATTTGCCCTCTCTGATATTAAAAAAAAAAAGTTCGAGCCAGCCCTGATAGCCTAGTGGTTAAACTTTGGCGCGATCCCCAGGCGCGGAACCACACCACTCATCTGTCAGTAGCCATGCTGTGGCGGCTCACACAGAAGAACCAGAAGAACTTACAACTATACACAACTACGTACTGGGGCTTTGCGGGGGAAACAGGAAGAAAAAAGGAGGAAGATTGGCAACAGGTGTTAGCTTAGGGTGAGTCTTCCCCTGCCAAAAAAAAAAGAGTGCTGTAAAGTACTTACTATAAGCAGTTGGTACTGGCACAGGAATTGATGACTAGAACAATGGACTAAACAGTCCTACCCACATATGTATGGGAATTTGGTAGATGCTAAAGTGGCATTTGAAATTAGGAGAGAAAAAATGGGTTCCACAAATGATATTGAAACAATTGATAGTCATGTGGAAGAAAGTGACTCACTCTATATTTCAAAATACATTCCAGAGGGATTAAAGATCTTAAAAAACGAAAACAAAAACCTATGAAGTTACTAGAAGAATATACAGAAGATTGTCTTTTAGAATTTTGGAGCAGGGAGTGTTCTTCTGAGGCGGTCGAAAGCCGTAAAGGTACAGTTGGCAGATTTTTTTTCCCCAAAGCCCCAGTAGATAGTTGTATGTCATAGCTGCACAGCCTTCTAGTTGCTGTATGTGGGACGCGGCCTCAGCATGGCCGGAGAAGCGGTGCGTTGGTGCGCGCCCAGGATCGAGATCTGGGCCGGGCTGCCAGTAGCAGGGCGCGTGCACTGAACTGCTAAGCCGTGGGGCCGGCCCCAGTTGGCAGATTTGACTGTAGTTGGCCCTGTGGATCTGTGGGTTCTGCATCTGCTGATTCAACCAACAGCGGATCAAAAGGCCTATAATGGTTGCGTTTGTACTGAACATGTACAGACGTATTTTCTTGTCATTTTTCCGTAAACAATACAGTATAACAACTATTTACATAGCATTTACATTGTCTTAGGTATTATAAGGAATCTAGAGATGATTTAAAGGATACGGGAGGATGTGCGTAGGTTAGTTACATGCAAACACCACTTTATATAAGGGACCTGAGCATCTGTGGATTTTGGTATCTGCAGGGGTCCTGGATATGAGCGATGACTGTACCTAAAAATGAAAAGCTGGGAGCCTGAGGGGTTCGAGATGTGGAGGGCAGGAGCTGGAGGGGAACCCCGGCCTCCACAGAGAGCGTGGCAGAGGAAGAAGGACCAACTATAGAACTTTGCCGAAGAAAAAAGCCACAGTCTTCTGAAAATAAAGAATCTGCCAAAGAAGAGAAAATCGACGACTTGCTAGTTCCTGAAAGAGCTCCAAAACGTAACAAGATTGCAAAAAAGAATGTTACTAGAGAGCCTTAGTGATCAGCTGCATTTGATCACAGTACAGAGATAAATTTAGACCAGAAGTGGTCTAAACAGAGAATCCAAAATTTCTGGGACTTGTAGTGTTGAAGTTAGAACTGTTTGTCTTTTTCAACCAGTAAAAAGCAAAACTGAGAAATACTTTTGAGTAACAAAGGCCGATTAAGATGAATCCTCAGGACAATGACCAGATCGAGGGCTTGGCTGTTGCATGGTTGGTTAAAATGTGTGAATGGATAAGGTAGTTCCTAGTAAGTCCTTTCAGTTGGGCAAAGCTCTCAAGGAACAAGAACAAAGGGTGTGGTCCCACAAAAGCTTGATAAATTCAAAACACAGTTCAATCTTTGAGAGAGGCATATTTACAAAAAAAAATTGTGGGTGTGGTTATTGGAATATGGAGCTGACTGGACTCAAGTAGGTAAAAAGCCAACAAAATTCTTCTTTTCTTTGCAAAAATGAGTGCTTTAATTTTAAAACATTAAGATATAATTTACATACAATAAAATGCATAGAATCTTAGGTGTTTTTAATTAAATGAGTTTTGGCACTGGAATACAGCTGAAACAAGATACGGAACATTTCCATTATCCTAGAAAGTTCCTCTATATCTCTTTCCAGTAGATTCCTCCCATAGCCCCCAAGATGACCACTCTTCTGTTTTTCAATATTGAGTAATTAACTTTTCATGTTCTAGAATTTCGTATAAA
Organism: Dicerorhinus sumatrensis harrissoni; assembly: GCA_014189135.1. Lineage (NCBI taxonomy): Eukaryota > Metazoa > Chordata > Mammalia > Perissodactyla > Rhinocerotidae > Dicerorhinus > Dicerorhinus sumatrensis. The sequence continues at coordinate 11,721,701 of JABWHU010000190.1, read as the reverse complement.
TGAAATCATACAACAAGAAAACCCAGAAAAGCTATAAGACAAAAGATGCTATGAACAAAGTTAAAATGCAAATGATGAGGGGTTGGCCCAGTGGCGTAGCAGTTAAGTTGGCACATTCCAATTGGGTTGGTGGCCTGGGGTTCACCGGTTCGGATCCTGGGCGTGGACCTGCTCACCGCTCATCAAGCCATGCTGAGGTGGCATCCCGTATAGAAGAGCTACAACTCTACAACTATGATATATAACTATGTACTGGGGCTTTGGGGAGAAAAAAGAAAAAGAGGAAGATTGGCAACAGATGCTAACACAGGGCCAACCTTCCTCAAAAAAATAAAAAAGAGTTACACGTGGCTTGGAGCGATGTCGGGGCTAGCTGGTGGGGGCTCGTGGGGCTCCTGTTTGATAACATCATTCTTGGTTTAAAAAAAATACAAATGACAAATTGAGTTGATATTTGTAACTCGTTAGGTAATGAAGATTAATAACCATACTATATAATATATATTCATATGTATAATTATATATTATATAGATACAAATCACTTTCTGATTGTCTTCCCTGCTACTGTATACTGTAAGCTCCTGGCAGGCTGGCAGTGTTTCTGTCTTTTTCATCCTGCACTTCCGGCATTTTGCAGGATGCCTGTTATTGGTGCTCTGTATTTGTTGAGCGAACAGATGGATGCATGATTGAATGTGGACGATGAATTAGGCAGGCAAGATAAGATGGTTGGGTACTGGTTGGGAGGCAACAGGCCTAGTTCTCAGAAAGCAGATTTGAGAAATATAGGGAAGACAGAACAGACAGGATGAGGAGGCTGGTTGCATAACGACAGAGGTGGAAGTGAGGGGTGGGAGGTGGGCAAGGGAGCCCTCCAGCCTTCTGGCCAGGGCAGCTGGGTTGCTGCTGCCATTCACAGAGAACGAGAGCACAGGAGGAAATGGAGTTTGTGGGGAGGGCGGTTGGGGAAGGCCAGCTTGCTTTGGACTGAATGTGCTGTTTCGGGGCTTCCCGGACACCCAGTTGGACCCACCTGGAAGGAAGTTGGTCTGTTGCAGAAAGTAGGTTTCACGAATCAATATTGGCTCCGTGCTTGGTTAAACACATACGCAGCTGCAGAGACCAACAGGACAAAACTGAGGGACAGCTTGGGCTGTGGAAGTTCACTGGGGGAGGCCGGCTGGCAAGAATGAAAGAGAAATCTTGTGCTGGTGTGTGTGTGTGTGTGTGTCTCTGTTTGCTTGGGGCCGTTCCCCACCTGGGAACCCAGGGTATCAGAACTGCCATCTCCAAGCCTCTAGATTCTTCTCGAAGCCGTGACCTGATCTTTGGACCTTTGTTAACCACAATTCGACCTCCCTCCCCTCCAACCCCAGCTCCTCCTCGTGACTTTGAGGAGGCGGGGAGTTTGGCTGGCTTCCTGGGACAGCCACCTCGGTGGGTGGCGGGAGGAGCTGCAGGCAAGAGAAGAGCCAGGCCGGATGTTCCTGACTGGCTTATCCCGGAGCTGGAGGGGGCAGAGGTGGGGTTGTGGGGAGAGCTGCTGGCCCACCATGACTCAGCACTCTGCTGGTCTGGAGGGGTTGGGCTTGGGCTCCAAAAGTGCTGTGTCATCGAGGCGAGGGGAAGGCTGGAAGGCTTGGAGAGCTGTGCTTTCACTATAAGGTGAGGGAGGGAGAGAACCCCCTTTTCCTAAGGTGGCTGGCCATCTGGGTTGGACCAAGAACAAAGGGATCTACGTCACCCAGCCAGGCCAGACTGTGTTGTTGCTGGAAAGGGAGTGTCACTCTTTCCCCTATCTCTTCCTGAGTGCCTTCCTGCCTCATAGTGAGTTCTCAACAGATGTTGAGTCTCTCTTTCCCTTCTAGAAATTGTAACTGTATGGTTACAATTTAGGATTCCACAGCTGGGAAATCACAGACTCTCGGATTGTGAAGGCTTGGAAAAGACTTTAGAGTTTTCAAATCACCATGTGGTACAGATAAAGAGGTGAGATGCCCACAGAAGGCCAGCGCTTGCCCAAGGCCATAGTCACAAACTGAAAATGCAGGACAGGGCACATGAGAGTATACGGCGTGGTTGTTAAAAATGATTATTTGTTGCTGGAATATGTATATGAAATGACATTATGTGAAAAAGCAGAGCCCAAAATAGTTCACACAAAGCTGATTACAATGCAGAAAAGTCCCAGGGCTGGAAATACAGATGAGGATTGGGAGAGAATGGGTCTAGTGATGTTTTAACCAAACAGCTGATGTTTTAAATGTCTGGGATTCCCCCTGAGGTTCAGTAAAGTGAATTGTGCAGGAAATTAGAGTTCAGAAACTTAGGAATTGGAAAAAACAATGCTGAATCAGATTTGGGGACATTTCTGGATGATGCAACTATGATTCAGAGACCTCATCTTTAAGCCATTTCTTGAAAACCCACGAGGCAACGTAGACTCAAAGCCTAGATGCTCAGGATCCCTCTTTTCCAGAAGGTTAAGGTAAAGCCAGGCCCTGGGATGTTAGAGGATAATTGAGAATGGAAATCCCATTTCTTTCAGGCAACTGAGACCTTACAGCTCCGCAAGATGACATGAGTGGAGCCATATTAAAATAGAGCCAGAGCAGCCATTTCAGAGGATTTGCCTTGCTTGTCTTGTTTGCTTTGTCTTCCAAACCAAACCAAACTGCCCATTTTCCAAGAAGTCAGTAAGGACAAGAATATTCCGTCTGTATGCAGCTGGACTTTGCTGATGACCAAATTGCTAACCAATCAACGATGTACAAGTCTAGCCTTTTGCCTGACGATCGAACCTCAGGCCAATCTATGAAGTACAAACCTAGTCTGACTTCACCTAGCACCAATGAACTCTTCTTTAATAAAACTCACTTCATCCTCCCTTTTTCCCATAAAAACACTAAGCTCCTCTCCTATAATCGGAACACTATTTGGGTTTCTACCTGAATCTGTGCTCCCCAGATTGCAATTCTTTGATCCGAAATAAACGCTTTGCCTCTTAAACTGGTTCCTGTTTTTGTAGGTTGACACGGCCTCTGTGGGAGTTCCTGCTGGGAGAGCCCTGGACACCACGCCTCTGCCAGAGTGCTTGTCCCAGGGGCCCTGGCTGGTGTTTGCTTGTCTGCCTTCCCATGGACCTTGAGCTCTGTTTTGTGCTGTGCTGCTGGACCCTAGCACGGCCTGGGGGCCTTTCCAGTTCTAGCAGTTTGCAGCCCTAGAGCTCTCCTCTGGGATCATCATGCCCAGTGGAAGATCTGGATTCTACCTTCAGATTGTAGGCCCCTGGAGGTCCAGGATCTTGCCTTTGAAGGTCTCCTGCTGTGTCCTTCCAAATGATGCCCTGGGTATCTGCCCACATTCTAGATGCTTCCAAGAGGCCACCTGGCCTTTCTGAACTTTGATTCCTGTATTTATTTACAGTATCTGGAGCCAGCCCTCCCCCATGCTACCCTGGGTGTGCCCTCACTTTCCATCTCCACAATTCATGTTGCACCCCGTGACCTGGTAGCCAGCCACATGGCATGCCCACGTTACCCAGTCCAGGCTCCGCCATGCCCATCTGGGCCAAATCAGGAGATGCCAGGCTCAGCAAAGGTGGCAGGTGTGTAGCAACAGCCAGCAGCCTCAGAAAGAGGGAAAGAGAAGGGCGATGCTCTCGCCGTGGCAGGGGCTGGCAGCCAGGGACTGGGAGTGCGTCCTCATGGAAGTGGAGACTGTGTCTGCCTTGGCCTTCCATGGTGTGGACACTCACTTTCCCTACACCTGGGGGAGGCGGCATAAGCCCAGTCCCTTGTCTGCTGGTCACGGTTGAGCAATTGAGCGAGAAGCTTGAGCTTCAGGCTGCACAGAATCCGGGGATGGGGATCCCAGCCTCCCTTGTAGGGGGTGGGGAGTAGTGGACAAGACAAACAAGCTCATTAGGAATCGGAGAGGTTGGCAGCCCAGGAGGCCGGAATAAAGGGCAGCCTAGGGCTGACCAAGCTGGGAGGCAGCAGAATGAGGCGGCCGGAATGAGCAGCCATGTGACTTTCCTGCCCCCAATGAAGGTCATCAGGGTGCAGTCTGGGCAAGCTAGTTTGGCTGGCTGGGTCAGCAGAGGGGGCCCAGTGGCCAGCAGAGGGGAGTCCTGAGTGTCCCATGAGAGGGTCAGGACCCGAAAGGCCTCACTGTTAGGATGGGAGAGGCCCCGGTCAACCCGTGGCTGCTACCAGCATCCCAGGCTCTTTATTTCCTGCCCCCACTGCCACCTGCAGCCCCGCCCTCTCTAACTGCCTCTTTTCAGCCTGTCCCAACTTTATGAAATGCCACGGTGAGCACTTCACTCCTCCCCCTAAATCTCCCCAAGGGCTCTCCACTGCCCTCGGGATAAAAGCATAACTCGTCTATGTGGCTTGGGCCCTGCCCATTTCCCTGCCGCTCTCCTCTGGGCCTCCTCTCCAACCATTCCCCACAGCCCCACAGCTGTCCCCTCACACCTCGGGGATTTGGCACAGCTGCCACCTCTGCCTGGGCTGCCCTCCGTGACTTTTCTGCCTGAAAAACGATCCAGCCTTCAACACCCAGCTCACTATCCCCTGTGAGGCTTCCCTCGCTACCCCGGCAGGTTGAGCATTTCCTTTCATTTTTCTTTTTTTTAAAGTGTATGTTAATTATCTTTTTTCAAAAATTATTTTATTGATGTCATATTGGCTTATAACATTGTGTCAGTTTCAGGTGTACATTATTATGTTTCAGTTTCTATGTAGATTGCATCCCTTTGCTGTGCCCCCCAGTGCTCTGAACATTTCTCCATGGCCACAGCGCACTGCAGTGGCCTGTTGGGTACCCGCCTCCCGCACTGGACGGGGAGCTCCTCCCCTATTCATCTTGGCAATGCCTCTCCCTTCCCCACCTCGGTACCTGGCAAAGTCCAGGCTCATGGACTATCATGAACTATGTGTTGGATTTCATTTAAGAGCCTAGCTCTTTGTCACCTTTTGTGTTATTGAGGGATGCCTTATAGGTTTGCTTTTTCCATCTTTACTTAAGTAAGACCAGCTCTTTCTACCTTGCTCATGGAAGATGCAGAGAATAAGTGGGCCTCTCTGGGGTCTGGGGATTTTTCCCCTGCAGAGACCTGAGAACACTACAAGGCAGTCGGGTCAGTGACCAGTTGGGCCAGGGGACAGTCACGCCATGGTCATGGGCTCCCTGTTCTGAGGACTGGTTCCCTTTGCCTGCTTCTGTGGCCACAGAGTGTTTCCTCAACTGGAGGAATTCATGGGAGGTGACAAGGGGCCAGGGAGGAAGTGTAGAAGGATTGATCCTCTCTGCTAGAAAACATGCCACCTGCTTCTTGGAGATGGGACTAGAACATTCTTAAAGTCGTTATCATCCCATGAATAAAACATACCAGAGAGTTTATACAAGGTAAGTTGACACCTTATTGTGGCTGAAACCAACAACACGTCTAAGGAGGAGGTAGGGCAGGTAGCCGTGCTATAAGCAGAGGAGGAAACTGAAGGTCAGAGAGGTCCAATGACTGCCTCACCTAACGTGGAACAGCTGGTGAGAGACAGGGCTGTGACTGGAACCCGGAGTCTAATTGTGGGATAACTTCCCAAATCTGGGGCCCTAATGCACTCACTGCAGTTCTGAAAATCAGATAGTACGTGACCCTTGGCCGTAAGGTGTGGAGGAAGAAGATCCTTGAGATTCCGGTTGCCTGGAGACTGAAATATTCTTATAGGTGGAGAGCAGTTTCCGCAGCCCCAAATCCAGGCAGAGGCGGGCCTGCACCCGCCTCTGACCAGCTTCAAGGCAGCCAGGTTGGCAGTGGGCACCTTCAAAGCGGTTGTTGCTATTCTACCAGCAGCAAAGTTGGAAAGGGCGATTTTCAGAATCAATAGGTCGATGTGGTTAGTGACCAGAGTCCGTTTGCTTGGTGGGCATTTTGTGTCTCTTTAGAAGGCGCTGTTGGGGATCCCGTGGCAAGGCTCAGACCGTGGACTTGCTTTTGAGTTATCTCCTGAGCTTGGTGCTCATGGCTGGCGGGTCTAGGAGGTGACTGGGAGGCCTGCCGACCCTTGGCTCTTTGGTGGCATTCCTGAGCAGGGCAGCTGGGTCCAGGCCCAGCCCTGAGACCTGAGAGTACTTCTAGAACATACTATGAATAGGGACCAAGGCTGGCTCCTCAGACCCACGGTGCTCGCCGCGGGCCTGGAGGCCTCTTCTTAGCCACAGGGGGACACACCCGTATTGGGAGCTGTGGGTAATGCCTCCTCCAAGGGCTCACAGCCTCTCATTCTCCTGTGGGATCTGAGCACCATGCAGACTTTCCCCAAAGCCTCTGGGTCCCTGGAGCTGAAGCTGACCACACATTGGGGCACATAGGATGACCAACATCCCAACTGGGGCAGTGCCAGCTCCTCAGCATGGCCTCTGCCCACCCTTAGCTTTCTCGGTGGTAGACTTGACCACCTATCTTTTTTTTTATTTTTATTTTTTTGTGAGGAGATAAGCCCTGAGCTAACATCTGCCAATCCTCCTCTTTTTGTGGAGGAAGACTGGCCCTGGGCTAACATCCATGCCCATTTTCCTCCACTTTATATGGGACGCCGCCACAGCATGGCTTGCCAAGCAGTGCGTCGGTGCGCATCCAGGATCCGAACCGGCGAACCCCGGGCCGCCGCAGCGGAGCGCGCGCACATAACCACTTGCACCACCAGGCCAGACCCCTTGCCCACCTTTCTGACAGAGCTTGTGGTCCGGGACAGATGCTTAAAAGAAGCCTGTCTTCCTGACTCAGACCCAGGAGAGCCATCCCACGGGAAGGGGGCCGACATGCACTTTCCTTTCGCATCTCTTCGGGTCCAGCTGTACGGATGACATTCCAATGCCCTTTCAAACATCTTTGCCTTTCATAATTCTTTGGAATCATTAGTTGGAATTAAGTAGCTGGAATCTTTTTCCTACTTGTTCACCTGTCCAGCTGTCCTGTCAATATCGTGTATGTGGGGGTAGGAGGAGGAATCCCCATATTTTGCTTTCTCTGGAACTGGTGACTTCTCCAAGATCCACATCTGCTTCCCAACATCCATCCTCCTGCTGGATACTAGATCCAGATTTCCCTCTGGGGACCCACTTCCTCCCCTTCTGTCCCTGCTACGCGCCATGATTAGAATGGCCTCCATCCCCAGATTCAGGGGTAACACATGTTTTCCGTCACTCGCAACAAATTTTTCAACCAACTTATCTTTGAAATCATCTAAATGGCAGCTAATTCCTTCACGGGTCACAGAATTTTCAAGCCAGGAAGATGCCTCATACTTTCACTCACTCACTCAACTAACATTTTAAAATGCTGGCTTTGTGCCAGGCTCTGAGCCAGAGAGATGAAGAGACTGAGGCCCAGAGTGGGGAGGGGACTGACTTGGGGTTACACAGAAAGTTAGTGGCCAACCCCAGGACCAGAACCTAGGCCTTCTGACCCCCAAGCCAGCGTTCTTTCATTATGTTCCTCTGGTTCGCGAGATTAAATTCAGATGACAGCGTTTACATATGGTTATGTAAGCATGAAAAAGCACAACAGGGGACTGTATGCGCTGAGCAGTTGTCGGTTTCCTGGGCAAGGCAGAGGTAGTGAAGGTTGCAGAGAAGGGGAGAGGGGAAGGGAAAGGAGAGGGAAGAAAAAAAAGTGTCGGTGATAAAAACAGCCTTTATGAAAAATTTAGCACACACACGTACATGAAAATTACACACACACCTCTTGCCTTGCATATGTAGAGAAGGGCTGGAGAGGAATGATTAAACAATTAAGTTATTCATTCGACACTGGGCCAGGCCGTGGAGATGCAGTGATGAGTAAGACTCTGGCTGCCCTCAGGCACTCCCAGCCAGTGTCTAACACACATTCCCCGAGAATGCCTTTAATGACCACCTTGCTGCCATACCCACATGCTGCAGAGGCTGCAGTGAGCCCAGACATCACCTCCCCAGTGGGACCCCGGGGCAAGCAAGCGGTAATTAGCAACTGTGAGTGGGGCCTGAAGAAGCACTGGCTGTAACTGATCTGCACAAATCCCAAATGCCCTGGGTTTCTAACCAGGAGGCAGACAGAGGGAAACAGGAGCTGGAATCAAAGCAATTAGGGAACCTATTGAGGGGCCGTTCAATTCCTCATGCCCGACCTGGTTTACCCTTGTCTTTCTGAGCTTGACCTACCTTGACCTGGTAGCAGCTGCCCCTGTGTGCCAGGCACAGTTGGCTGACAGGTGGCAGAGCAGGCTGGGGCTGCGTGAGGTCTTATCCCCTCCTGGCCTCTCTCCTGCCGGTCCCATTAGCACTCTGTTTCATCCACACTGGTCCCTGCAGTGCCCCACAGCTCCTGTGTGGGCCCCACCTCTGTCCCTTTGCTTAAGTCTTTCCTCCCCAAAGCTGTCCCCTTCTACCAAAGACCTACATGTCCTGCAAACTCCAGTCCAAATGCTGCCTCTGCTGAGGAGTCTTCCAGGATTCAGAGCTAATCCCTTTCTTCCTCCAACATTGGTCCCTCCAGCCCTTATTAAGTGACAGTAGGCATCTGTGCCATCATATCATTGTTCTTCTGTGGCCACGGGGAGACCGAGGGTTCAATGGACACAGGAACCTTGTTTCCGTCTCTGCTCTGGAGCACAGGCCTGTGCCCTGGCACACAGCAGGGGCTCCGAGCAAACTTGGATTGGATGTAATTGATTGGATGGAATTGAGCTGTTGTGAAAAGGAGGAATCCTTGCCCCAGAGGGTCCTTAAGATGTGGTTCTCTGCACTTAACCAAGGGTAAGGGAGGGCCCCTCCTGTGATTTCTTCTTAGGAGCCCTGAATGGGAACCTCAGAAGTTGGAATTGGTCTCCAGAGTTTGCCTTAAACCCAACCAGCTTAGTCAGCCCTTCAGCCAGAAACTCGTGTATTCCCAGGTAACGGGTCCTCAGGCCCAAGCTCCATCCAGCTGGGTGGGTTCCACTCAGTCCCTTTTCTTAAAAAAGAGTCCAATAATAATAAAAATTAATACTTAATAATAAAAGCTAATATTTTCTGAGCCTCTACTATATATGCCAAACACACCATATGACAGATGAGGAAACTGAGGCACTGGACTGCAAAGTAAACCTGCCCATGGACACCCACAGTCCGAATCCAGAGCCCACCTCCTCCTGCTCCTCGTCCCCCACCCACTGCCCAGATCCAGCTCGTCCTTGGCTCATCACTCCACTGTTTGCCCAGGACCCAGCATGGGGCGTTCCACACGGGGTTTTAGTAAATGCTTATGGAATGGGTGAATAGAGTTTAGGAATGCCATCTGTATAACAGGTTATCCCTAGGAGGGCGTGGAGGGCATGCAAGGGAATACCAAAAATGCTGGATGCAGCAGCACAAACACTCCTACCTCAAGGCCAGCTTCCTGGACACCTGCTACTCTGCCACATCTAGAGAAGGGGATGTTTCTGAAATGTTCCCAGATTTCAGATTGGCTCTCATCACTGTTAGTGTAAGATCAGAGGGCATGAGTGCAGTTGCCTCTTGGGCAGCCCCTGTGAAATTTTCCAGGGAAAAATCACATTGGAGAGCAGTGGCATCTGAGGTTATACCCGAGGTGGGTGAGTGAGAGAGGTCTACATAGTCAGGATGATTTTGGTTTCAAGCAACAAAACCAAAGGCACGCTAGCTTAGCAACAAAGGGGATTTTTTTTTGGCTCATGCAGCTGAGAAATCAAGAGGAGGTGGACTTCAGGCATGGTTCCATCAGGGCTCTGGTCCCATTTCTCTGTGATTCTCTCTCGGATCTGCTCCCATCCGTGGAGCTTCATCCTCAAGCTATCTTCCAGCAGCATGCAGGGTTGCAGGCCTCCTTTGTCTTCCAGGGGTGATGTTAGACCCCCTCTCCCCGTTTCACAAGCATTGTCTGACTGGGTCTCACTTGAGCCAGTACTTTCTCTGTCTGATTCTAAGTGGCTGCTTAAGCAAACAAAGAAAGTGGAGTTGTTGGGTGTTTCTAAGTGGCATTTGGGCCCCAGGGCTCCCTGAAGACAGGAGAAGTTTCTGCCAAGTGCTCTCTGGTCTGACTTGCTGGTATCTGATTTTACCACATAATACAGTTATCTCGGTGGCAGGTCACTGCCAGGCCTGTGCCCTTCAGGGTTCACTACTGTACGTGGGTCTGTTTGAAGACCTATGAGGGGCTCAGCACTCAGATTTTGGGGTCCCCACTACAGATCACAGCAAATACATTAAAACATGCCTGCATCCCACATTCAACATAATCGAAAAATAATTTAAAAAAATAGCTGAGCTCAATTGTAGTTGAGTAGGTGTTTCAGTTTGTAAAAACTTTTATTGATTTTGCTGTTTTCTTTTTGAATTTAGGAGCCAATACATTTTCTTGGGCCCTTGCAAAACTCACAAACACTAGGCCTGGGCCTGTTGTGCATAATGCAGGACAGCCTGTTGAGGTCAGCCACGGTGATTTGTGTGCGTGCCCCTAAAAGAACACCAGGCCTGAAGCCAGACCTAGAAGCTGGTTCCAGCTCTGCCGCTAACTAGCTGAGTGACCTTGGGCAAGTTGCCAACCTCTCCAGCCCTCCATGTGGTCAGTCGTCAATTGGCGATAAGGATGCTTGCTTGCATTTCTTTCCTTAGGAGCATTCCTTCCAGCTAGAAGAGCAAAGGGATTGACTGAGTGTTGCTGTAGAGCCAAGTAAACCCAATACATTTGGGATCCACGTAACAGACACTAGTTGATGCCCACTCTCAGCCAAGCTCCTGCCAGGGGCCGAAGAGGAGGAGCTTGCTGAGCCAGCAATTCTGAGCTCACAGTGGTCGGGGAAGATGGACTTGGAATCAGCAGAGACGTGAGATAAGAGCACAGAGGGGTTCAGGAAGAGCGGGCTGGGAGCCTGAGAGCCGTGGAAAGGCCAAACAGGGGAAGTGCCCTTTGCATGCGAAGGAAGGTCAATTCCTTCAAAAACCAAGTCAACTCAGCAATGACTGGGGAGAGGCCTGGGGGATGCAGAGGTGAAAGAGCAGGGCTGCAGGTGTCTCTCTTAGCCCCCCTGGAGTGACACTCTTCTTTCTTGGATTGCCCATGGCTGCTTTCACTGTGCATCCGGGCCAAGGGCTCAGGCCTGGCCTGGGGCAGCACAGAATGGGACCAATGCTGTGCTCAGTCCGCCAGGCCTCTTCTCCTGGGCTGGTTAGTGTGAGGAAGTGTGGGGTAACCAGCCCAAGGCTAAGGATCAGCCTCTCCAGCACAGGAATCACTTTATTTATTTTTTTATTGTGATAAAAAACGCATAACGTGAATTTACCCTCTTAATTTTTGTGTACATTACAGTATTAACTCTATGCATATTGCTGTACAGCAGATCTGAAGAACTTTTTCATCTGGCATGATGGAAACCTCGTACACATTGAAGGACTCCCTGTTTCTCCCTCCCCCCAATCTCTGGTAACCCTCATTCTACTTTCTGTTTCTATGAATTTGATTAAGTACCTCATGTAAGTGGAATCATGCAGTATTTGTCATTTTGTGATTGGCTTATTTCATTCAGCACAGTGTCCTTCAGGTTCATCCATGTGGTAGCATTTGGGAGGATTTCCTTTTTTTAAAGTCTGAATATTGGGGCCGGCCCCGTGGCGTAATGGTTAAGTTCACGTGCTCTGCTTTGGCGGCCCAGGGTTCGCAGGTTTGGATCC
>JABWHU010000190.1:11685634-11708913 GCA_014189135.1 Dicerorhinus sumatrensis harrissoni | reverse complement strand
GAAGATTGGCCCTGGGCTAACATCCCTGCCCATCTTCCTCTACTTTATATGGGACGCCGCCACAGCATGGCTTGACAAGCGGTGTGTTGGCGTGCGCCCGGGATCCGAACCTGTGAACCCCGGGCTGCCGCAGTGGAGCGCACGCACTTAACCACTTGTGCCACCAGGCTGGCCCCTGCGTTTCTTTAACTATAAACAAAATTGACTATCTTGTCATATAGTTTTGAAACATTTGCCTTTCCTTTTCTGTAAACTGTTCCTATTTCTAGCACATTTTTCTGGCAGGTTTTTGGCCTTCTAATTTATATTAGAAGCTCTTTATAGTCTAAGAATATTAACCCTTTGTGATGTAGATTGTGAATCTTTTTTGATCAGTCTGTCATTGTCTTTTTTATTTGACTTATTAATTTATTTTAATTAAATTTTACTTTTTTGCCATACAAAACTTCAATTCCTTGAAATTTATTAATCTTCTGGATGTTGAGTCAGAATTAGAGAAGCTTTCCCCACTCCCAAATTATAGAAAAATTTACCCGTGTTTCCTTTTAGTACTTGGATGGCTTCACTTTTACACTTAAATCTCCAATCCCTTTGGAACGTATCCTGGTGTATGAGAAAAATGGTCCAACTGTCTCTGATTCCACAGGGCTCTCCCGTTATCCTAGCACCAACTGTTAAATCATCCATTCTTTCTCCACGATTTGTGATGCTGCCTTCGTCATATATAAGCTTTCCACAGGCAACGGGGGCTATTTCTGGATTTTGTACTCTGTCCTCCAGAGGAATCATTCATTTCAGTCACCACTGCTCAGGACCCTGGCTGCCAAGGTATTCCCCGGGGAAAGCTCCCACCTGACAACAAGCCCTGTGCTCCAGGCTCAGAGGTCAAGGTTGGAGGCAAATGCTCTTGAGAAAGAGATCTGTGGGAGCCAAATTCATACTAACCCACACTTTGCAGATAAAGAGGTATTTCTAGAGATTCATCTTCAAGGAGGAGGGCTCTCTGTCAGTATTCTGTCCCTGGGGAAGGGATGGATGGGACTAAACATTCTATGCTTACAACCAGTGCTGGGGCCGAGGGAGAATCAAATGCCTGGCTAACAGTGGCCCTTGAAGGATCATTTCTTCAGCAAAAGACAGAACAACCATTTATCACCCACCCACTCATCTTATCAATATTTACTTAACTTCTACTTCATGGCAAATACCATGCTCTATGATGTCGGGGAAGAGTGTCAATACACTGTTCTTGCTTCTTTTGGGGAGATGAGAGCAGAGCAGAAGCCCCGAGAGCTAAAAGCATCATACAAAGAGGATGGGTCTAATCTGCTATCGCCATTCACAAAAATTAACTCAAAATGGATCAAAGACCTGAAGGTGAGACCTGAAACTATAAAACTCATAGAAGAAAATATAGGCAACACACTATTTGACATCGGTCATAAAGGAATCTTTTCGGATGACATGCCTACCCAGACTAGGGAAACTAAAGAAAAAATAAATAAGTGGGACTTTATCAGATTAAAGAGCTTCTACAAGACAAACAAAACCAGAATCAAGATGAACACACAACCCACCAGCTGGGAGAGAATATTTGCAAAACATACATCTGAGAAGGGGTTGATCTCCATAATATACAAAGAACTCACACAACTGAACAACAAAAAAACAAACAACCTGATCAAAAAATGGGCAGAAGAAATGAACAGACACTTCTCCAAAGAAGATATACAGATGGCCAATAGGCACATGAAAGGATGTTCAACATCATTAATCATCAGGGAAATGCAAATCAAAACAACACTAAGATATCACCACACGCCCGTTAGAATGGCTATAATCACCAAGACAAAAAACAACAAATATTGGAGAGGATGTGGAGAAACAGGAACCCTCATACACAGCTGGTGGGAATGCAAATTGGTGCAGCCTCTATGGAAAACGGTATGGAGATTCCTCAAAGAATTAAAGATAGAGATGCCCTATGATCTAGCCATCCCACTACTGGGAATCTATCCAACGAACCTGAAATCAACAATCCAAAGAGGCTTATGCACCCCTGTGTTCATTGCAACATTATTCACTATAGCCAAGAAGTGGAAGCAACCTAAGTGTCCCTCGACTGACGATTGGATCAAGAAAATGTGGTATATATATACAAGGGAATACAACTCAGCCATAAAAAAAGACAAAATCGTCCCATTTGCAGCAACATGGATGTGCCTGGAGGGTATTATGTTAAGTGAAGTAAGCCAGAAAGAGAAAGACAAACACTGTATGATCTCACTCACATGGGGAATATAAACCAACACACGGACAGAGAAAACTGTATTGTGGTTACCAGGGGCAATGGGGGTGGGGGGTGGGCACAAGAGGTGAAGGGAGACATATATATGGTGATGGGCAAACAAAAATGTACAACCCAAAATTTCACAATGTTAAAAACTATTAAAACATCAATAAAAAAAAATAAGGATTTCAAAAAGAGATGCATCTTGTTTTCTGAGCAGTGGTCAACACATGTGCTTAAGTAAATCTTTGTTTCTTGTTGAAACTCTACTGGCTAGCAGTACAAGTTCTAGGAGGAGGAGACACGAGAGTGGAATGGCTGGGACAAACCTTTAATGATATGTTAAGCTATCATTTTTTAAATAGACAAGTAAAGCAACAAAAAAATACTTTGTGAAAATCGGGCTTGAAATTTAGAGGGGGAGAGATCATTTCCAGTCTGGGGGATCTAGGGGCAATTTGTTGAATTGATTTTGCTATGCAGTAGAAGTTAAGTAAATATTGATAAGATGAGAGGATGGGTGGGGGGATGGGTAATAAATCAATTCAATTTGCAAATCAATCTGTAAATTGATTTTTGGGGGGTTGGTTTTCAAGGAATTGGTCTGCCTGCAGCATGGGCTTTGGGTGTGGAGGGCATCCTCTGTGAGGGTCGCAGCTCCCACTTCCCTCCAGCACCTGAAAGGCAGTCCCTGAAGGTCCAGAGCAGGATAGGACCACAGGAAGTGGAGGCCCATCTTATCCCCTTTCTGGACACCCACATGATGTCACACCCGCTCTACTCATCTCAAGGTGTCACCGTGAGGATCAATGTGTGTGTAGACACTGTATAATTTGACTTATAGTCAAGTGCCCCCCAATATTATTATTGTTCATATGCCCTAGATTTGCAACCACTGTCCCCACCACCAAACTGCCATTCATAGCTTAGCAGATCTGACCCCTTTAGCTCCCTTAGCACTCCAAGGTCACCTTGAAGCCCCAGTTTCATAGAATCAGACATTATTTAAGAGTTAAAGTGAACTTAGAAATCATGCCCAGGATTTCGTGCCCAGGATTCTCAGTGTTGGCAGTGTTTTGGGGGTTTAGGTCAGTACGGTGAAGAACAGGTGTGGATCCTGCTGCCCACACCCAGCTCTTGTTGAGACTTGCTTTCATGGGAAGCTGGGGTCCTAAGGGAGTGTGTCCTACCCCTCAGGTGTGGGCAAAGGGAGGACTTGCCCAGGTTGCCTGCTTCTAGTCCAGCCTGTCCTGAGTGCAGGCCTCATCCTGATCCAGGACCAGGCTGGCGAGGCTTGCTGGCTCTCCTGGACTGCCCCCTTGGGCCAGGAGAAACAGAGGCTCAGTGGGGTGGGGTGGGGGGCTTGCCACCCTAGGTAGCCCCTTCCTCTGCTGGGCTGCAGTGGAATTGGGCTGCTCCTTGTTAGAGGGAAGTGACTTCTGCTCATTCCCTGACCCCTGGGGAGTCACACCCGTGTCATCTGAGTGCCCCCTGCCGTGAGACCGGCCCACTCCCCCCCTCTCTCTCCTCTTCAGGCTGAGCCCCAGCTTCCTTTGCTTTTGTCCCACGTGGCATGACTTCCAGCCTCCTCTCTGTCCTGGTCCCTCAGCAGCCTCACTCTCCTGCCTGCCAGAGTGGTGCTGGTGCAGAAGACAGAGGACCAGGCATCTCCCTGATGTGGGGTCTGGGCCTCTCTTCCTCTTGGTGGCTGGTGGAGAATAGCTTTTGAAGGACCCTCTTTAGCATCAACAACCTCCATGAAATGATGAAACCAAGTAGACATCACCCTGCGACTTGCGAGGGGTTTGAATGATGCTCCCTCCCCCTCCATGTAATTATTATGACTATTTTCATAGAGAAAACCAAGCCCATGAGATCGAATCTCACAGTCCTGGTGTCTGGAGTTAACTCAGGCTTGTAAGCTGGAGGAACGGGAGGGTGACACTGGGGCTCGAAGTTCCTAAGCTTGCCTGACCTATCGCTGAGACCCCTGGGCACCTTTCTGACCAATTAAATAAAATAAACTACCCTGAGCCAAGCCAGTGACCAGGCAGCTCAGAGGCCAGTGGAGGAAGGGAGCGGGCTTTGGGGCCCAGCTGAGCCATTAGGTAAGGACGCCATGGGCGGAAGTCCTTGGCAGGGACCTGCTGGGAGGTTAATCAGTACCCTGTTGGCTCCACGTCTCCTGGGAGAAGACATCAAGGCCCCTGTTCCCTCAGCTCTAAGAGATGTTTTGGACCTACCTTGACAAAAGTTCTGTGTTGGTTTGTAAGTTTTCAATATATTTGTGTGTCCAAAGAGAAGTGAGTGGAAGCCTTTCACCCAGACAGGAAGTTTCATCTTCCCCCTCCCTGCCACGCGGGAGTCAGCAGTCGGTACAGAGAGTGACCAGCACATCTGCCTCCATGAGGCACTGGAAAGAGAACACAAGGCTGCTCTCTGTCCTGAAAGCTTTGGGCGACTGTTGAAAACCTCGCTTACCTTCTAGAAGAGGAGACGCTACCCCAGCACAGAGCTCTGCTTTGTCAAAATGACACTCAATGTAAATGCGTATAAACTTCAGGCAGATATTAATGATTTCCTGCTTCCATGGTCATCCCTGCGAGGGACCAGAGGGAAGGGAAGACAGCCGCACGAGATTCCCCAGAGATCTCCCTGGCGCTCCCAGTGCAGCATATTCAATGCGCCTCAGGACTTCCGTATTCGCTCTTCCCTCTGCCTGGATGTTCTCTCCCCATATCTTTCCTGGACTGGCCTCTTCTCAGCACCGACAGCTCAGCTCAAGTGTCAGCCTTCCCTGACCCCTTCCCAAAGTGGCCCACCCCCCTAAGACTCAGCCTCTCTCCAAGCCATTACCGTTGTCTTTTTTTTATGGTACAGTCACACGTTGCTTAACAGGGACATGTTCTGAGAAATGTGTCGTTAGGTGATTTTGTCATTGTGCGAACATCATAGAGTGTACTTACACAAACCTAGATGGCCTAGCCTGCTACACACCTACACTGTATGGTACTAATCTCATGGGACCACCGTTGTACATGTGATCCATCATTGATTATGATGCGGCGCATGACTGTAGTTAACACTATTTATGTTTAATATACTGACTTCTCTTTCTGGCCTCCACTGACCAGAACGTGAGCTCTCTGAGAACTAGGCCTCCCTGTGGTGACCACTGCCCTATCCCACTGCCCAGTACGGTGCCTGGCCCCTGGCGGACCTTCAGTCAGTATCTGTCAAATTGGTGGGTGGTACTTGGATTAGATGGAGAAAGGAAGAAGATGGCTTGGAGGGAGAGTGGATATGCAGGAAGGTGATGGCATTTCCTCTATGTCGGCCTTTCCTCTTCGTATGCCTCTTGAGGGGCTGATCACTTGAAGAAAGAGGCATCCCACCATCTCTGTCCCTTTAAGTGCCTTCACCAACAAGGAAGCTGACTATCCCCCTTAGGCTGGGTCAGGCAGATGGAGCATCCCCCAAGAGAGGTGTTTCTGGGGCGGCAGGATTCCCAGCCACCACTGTTCTTTACCTAAATCAAAACTCTTCCAGCCCCATGAGTGAATTCATTGGAAATTCTTCTCTGTCTACGTGGCCCTGGAACCCCAGAGCCCCATGCTGGAAAAAGTGGGGTGGGCCCCTTTGACTTGCTGAGATTTAAAAGTAAGTAACACATGGGGCCGGCCCGGTGGCGCAAGCAGTTAAGTGCTCGTGGTCTGGTACGGTGGCCCGGGGTTCGCCGGTTCGGATCCCGGGTGCGCACCGACGCACCACTTGGCAAGCCATGCTGTGGAGGCGTCCCATATAAAGTGGAGGAAGATGGGCATGGATGTTAGCACAGGGCCAGTCTTCCTCAGCAAAAAGAGGAGGATTGGCAGATGTTAGCTCAGGGCCGATCTTCCTCACACAAACAAAAAAAAGTAAGTAACGCAGGTGGGAACAGGTTGAGGGAGCCAGGTTTCCTTCTATCTGGCCTGCCCACAGGTTCCAAGTTCTTCCAGCATCCAAGGTCCCCTTCCCTCTGCCTCATGCTAGCCCTAGTTGGGTTGCGTTCCTCTGAGGCAGAATCTGAGATAGGGTTTTTTTTGTGCTAATGATGTATTGAGAGAGAACTCTCAGGATGAAAACAGGGCAGGTGAAGAAACCAAACAGAGCTGTTTTGAGCTCAAGTCTGACCTCAGCCTGATCCCACGGGTGCTCTGGAGTGTGAGCAGCACCACAGAGCTGTTCCACCTTGACACAAGGGGACGGGCCTTTGTAACCCTGTATCACACAGTCATTGGCTGCAGGTCACCCCCTGGGAAGGTGTAACGACCACGTGGCTCCGTCAGCCAAAGGCAATTCTCCGGAGAAGGGCACAGCTATGGGCCAGAAGCAATCAACATTTACAGCTGCTGGGGAGTGGGTGCACCTGCTGATGATGGGGATCTGGGTGGGGCAACTATAGTATCTCCTACAGCCTCCAACCTTGCCTCCTACTGCCCCAGCATGAACTACACCCCTCCTCTGAGGTGCCTTTGCCTCAGTCATCTCCTCTGCCTTCATCGCCCCCTTCCTATTCCTCTGAAAGTCCTCCTTGAATGCCTACATCACACCTTTATTCCTATGGCGCTTACTGACCCCAATCATGGCCTCCTTAGTCTACCCTTGCATCCCATCTGGTGTGTGGGCCTTGTCTCCACGTGCCCTTGGAAGGTAAGGACCACCCCATCCTTCCCTCTGTGTCTCTAACAGGCTCGCACAGAGCTGGGCATCTATGAAATGACTCAGAGTGGACACAACAGAACTCAGAGGACCCTAAGCTCAGGAAGCCACAGCCCAGGGCCCGCCAAGGTCTCTGGGCTCTAGGCAGACCTGAGATTAGAACCCATGATGCCACTTGAATCTCCCCTGTTGCCAAGTCCAGATGAGAGTACATATTTTCTAACTCATCACCTGGTCTCGGTGTTCTGTGTTTCCAATTAGCCTTGTCGGAATTGGAACCTTTGCCCTCCCCTGTCGGAAAGCTCTAACTTTGTGTGTAATCTTACTGAAGTTGACCCACTGCTTGGAAAATCCACGAACCAAAACCTCTAGGGGAATTAAGATGCACACATATTGCAGAAGCCTGCCTCAGAGGTCAAGGGCATGGGATTTCCAGAGGAAATGAAAGCTTCACTTAAGCACCAGCCAGGACACCCAGACCAGTTGGCCAGAGCCCTCCCCGACAGCCAGCTTTGCCCTGCAACCCAGAACAAGCTTATTTTCCCAGAGCCAAAGCTCACAAACCCCCCAGCAGACAACAGAACTGGGCCACTTGTCAGCGCCACTGCCATGGTGTGTCCCCTGAGGGTCTGGGGGGCGTTAGAAAGACTCTGAAGCCTGGTCACGGACGTTGCACTTAGAAGGCAAAGAGGGTTAGTCTCTCTTTCTCTCTCTCAAATGAGCAGTTGCCCTAGGATCCAGCCCTAGGACACCCAGGAATGGACAGAAGGGCAGACAAAAGGCAAAAAAGACATTCCCAGGACAACTTGGAGGCCAGTGTTGTATCTTTCTCTAACGGTGCTAAGAAAGGACGTGCCCATTGATAATAATTTGAGCAAGAGCCAAGGCAGCAGCTGGGCTGTGCCTCCATACCAATCCAGAGGAAGAAAATAGTGCAAAGAAAGATGTTATTCAAGGCCACAAACAGCCTCTCTCTCCTGCTCCATCTCCCCCTCACTCTCTGAAATTCTTCTTCCGACCCACGGGCACCAGCCTTTTCTGTCCCATGATTGGTATGTGGGGGGACTAGAAGAACTGGCTGCTCGACCCTGCCCGGACAGCTGGCCGCAAATTGTAGGTCATGGATGGAGCACGAGGGGATCCAGGCTCGCAGTGATGTTCCCCAGACACCATCTGTCAGCCCTTTGGTGTCTTCCATTTGCTACCACCCAGGGGACCAAAGATTTTTCTCTCCTTCAAACCATATGATTGGACTCAGAGCCTTTTCTTTCAGGAGGGCTTATGGGGAGTTGATAGGAAGAGGGCCTGACAAAACATGGGGGCCACCAGCTTCCCCAGGGAGAGTGATTTCTAGGCCAAGATCTTGTAGCATCTATTTGTGTTTCTCTGACTTGGACAGTTGGGATGAAAAAAAGGAAAGCAATTTGCAGCATGTTTCCTGAAATGGAATTTCAGGAAAAAGGAAGAAACTATTGATACACACAACAACTTGAAGAATCACAAAGGCATTATGTCAAGTGAAGGAAGCCAGTCTCAAAAGTTCCTATACTGTAAGATTCCGTTCACATGACATTCCTGAGGACAAAACTCTAGGGAGGGAGAAGAGATTAGAGGTTGCCAGGGGTTATGAGCAGGAAAAGAGAGAGGGACGGCAGTGGGGATAACTGTTTTGAGGGGATAATGGAACTGTTGTGTATTCTGATTATGGTGACAGTTACACGAATCTATACATGTGCTAAGATTCAAAAAATTGTACACCAAAAAAAGTCAATTTTACTGTAGTGATAATTTTTCAAATAACAACTTAAAAAGTTAATGATGATAATAATGGCTGACCTTTGCTTCCCATATACCCGATTCTGTGCTAAGTGCGGTCCATCCATTATCTCATTTATTTCTCTCAATAAGCCCATTTGGCCCTCTGGTTATGCAGCTTGCTCAAGGTCACATAGTAAGTGGCAGAGCTGAAACTTAAACCCGTGTCTGTCTGACTCCAGAGCCTGAGATCTAACCACTGTGCGGTGGTGCCTCATTTAGGGGCAGGAGTGGGAAATGATGACAGTGGTTAAGACCCTGAAGAGGACACCAGCAATGACAAGTCAAGTTCTCTTCTAATAGAGGGAGACTGTCAGGGGGTGGGGGAAGGTTAGCCCTGGTTGTAGACGGGGCTACAGGGCTGAATTTACATCCATCTGCTTGAGATGGCTCTTGGAGACCCAACCTCGTTTCCCTGGTTCTGCCCCAGGGTCGGGGGCTGGGTAGCTGAGTAGAAGCACACTGTCCACAGAAGCCACACCCACCCTGAACGAAAAACGAAAAACGCGGTTGGACCCGTTAAAGCCTTCTGCTCAAGGCCAGGGGTGGGAAATGGAGATTGGGAGATAAGGGGGCATTTTTGGTTTTCTTCTTATTTATATGTCCCATAAATTGACTTCTTTCCCGATTTTGTTAAAGAAAGTTTCATTTGCTGGACCACACAGGTGGGTGAGGGACAACAGATAGGCTGCCTGCACATTACTGAAGTGGTTCCACAGAAGCCAGTGGACCTGTAGAGTCCTGTAGGGGAAGTAGGAGTTACTTAACTGGGTATGGAGTGTTCTAAGAAGATGACACACCAGATGCAAAGGCCCAAGGTTGAAGAGGAGCTGCACATACTTAGCAAACTGAAGATTTCAGTATATTTCAGGATAGCTGAGCATCCAGCTCAAGGAACAGAGCATGGAGGCTGAGCCTGGAGAGGGGCCAGGGGCTTGAGCATGTGGGGACTCCTGTGCTGACCAGAGGACTTTCAACTTTCTCCTAAGGGCAGTGGACAGGCAGGGTAGGGTGACATTTGGAAAGATCCCTCCAGACTGGCCAGCGGGAGTCTGTTATATCCAGGCGTGAGTTGAGGGGGCCTGGAGTCTGGCAGTAGCAGGAAGGACATGTGGACAGGTTCAAAAGGTATTTAGAGGGTAGGACCAACGGGCCTGGGAGACGATTAAGACGTGAAGCAGGAAGGGAGGACTTACAGAGCTCTGACTCAGTAAGGATGCTTTTCTTGGGATGGGAACACAGAAAGAAGAGTCGGGGTTGTGACCAGGAGTTTGCTTTTGGAAACATTCTATTTTAGGTGCCTGTGGGTCGTCGGCATGGAGATGTCCCATTGGGGGTCAATTTTGCTGTTCTGGAGCCCGGGGAAAGCTGACCTAGTGATGCAGGCTTGGGGATTATCTATATATAAATAGTTTTTTTGTGTGTGTGTGTGAGGAGGTCTAGCCCTGAGCTAACATCTGATGCCAATCCTCCCCTTTTTTCTTGAGGCAGATTGGCCCTGAGCTAACATCTGTGGCCATCTTCCTCTACTTTATATGGCACGCCACCACATCATGGCTTAACAAGTGGTGCGTCGGTGCGCGCCCAGGATCTGAACCTGCGAACCCCGGGCCGCCACAGCAGAGCGTGAGCGTCTAACCACTTGCACCACCAGGCCAGCCCCTCTAGATAGTTCTAAGAAGCCTTGGGAGTGGACAAGCTAACTGGGAAGAACTGGAAAGACTGTAGAGGGAACTGGGAAGAGAGCCAAGAATAAGGTCAACACAGAACCTCAGGACTCCCTGCATTGAAATTTAGTCATTCAATACCACCCTCACTATATTTGCTGTATCAGCACCCTACCTCTATTATTTTCTATTTAATATTTTTCTTTAAGTTGTCTCATTTTCAACTTAATTTATGTAAAAGGAAAATTTATGTAACAGATGAAAAATCAGCCTCATTGCTGTTACTGAACCTGGCTCATTTTGTCTGCTGAACAGTATGCTAATCACCAAGACCATGAGTTTGCAGGAGAGAAAGGGTTTATTCACAAGGCAGCCAAGTGAGGAGACGGGAGAATAAGTCTCAAATCTGCCTCCCCGAAAATGGGGATTAGGGATATTTATGGGATAGAGGGGCAGGGTGGTCTGAAGTGTAGGAATAGATGATTGGAGGTAAGGAGAAGTGACGTAATTGATGATCTGTGCAAGGGTGGTCCAACATTGTGCCTCTTCATAGGATGCATGTTTCCAAAATGGTGGCATTAGCATGATCTGAGGATGGAGTTTTCGGCCCCCTGACGTCAAAGGGTCACCTATTGGACATTTGCTCAGGCCCACTTGATGGGTTTGCAGTCTCAGCCAGCCTGAACTGGAAAGGGGTCGACTCTCACCCCGACCACG
The DNA here is from genome assembly GCA_014189135.1 of Dicerorhinus sumatrensis harrissoni. NCBI lineage: Eukaryota > Metazoa > Chordata > Mammalia > Perissodactyla > Rhinocerotidae > Dicerorhinus > Dicerorhinus sumatrensis. Next base: position 11,697,723 of record JABWHU010000190.1, on the reverse strand, counting down.
ATGCTGTGAGGAAGCCCAAGTCAGTTCCTGAAAAACAACTTAAGCAACCTTTACCATGGTGCCCCAAGAATCAGAGATGTTATCTATAGGGACCTAGTGGGAGTCTGATAATATGTTGCTTATCTACATGACATCTAAGAATAATCATTAATGGCCACCAGTTTCGTTGCCATGAATAGACATTGATGATAAAAATAAACACAGTGAAAATAAAACAATACTACACAATTCTTGAGAGATGCTGTTGCCTCCTTTCTTTGTTCGAAAAGATCTGCAAATGTCAGACCTACATTCAAGATGTACTCGTGCCCAACTAAGACTTGGTCCTGGAAGAAATCAGGATTGGGAGAGAACTGCAAAGGGGGATAACTTTCTCGTTGACACCTAAATTCAGCTCAGACCTCATCTACCACCAGCTCACTTGGCACCAGTGGGAAGCCATGCCCTTTGTTTAAAGCAGAGATCCTCAACTTTTTTCTGTAAAGGGCCAAATGGTAAGTATTTTAGACTTCGAGGGCCACTTACCTCCCTGTTGCGTATTCCTCTCCTCTTCCTCCTCCTCCTCTTGCAATCCTTTCAAACATTCTTAGTTCCAGGTCATATAAAAACAGCCCCAGGGCTGGAGTTGGCCCACAGGCTGTAGTTTGCCAACCCTTGATTTAAAGGATGGAGAGAAAAGCAGAGTCCAAAAGAGATAGGAGTTTATGGTGTCGCAAGGGTTCCTAGCCACTCTACTCCTGACCACAAATAATCATCCTCATCCCAGCCATGAACAGTCCTTCACCGCCTCTGTTTTTAGGGTCCTCTTGCAGGGTAATTCCTTATCCCCCATGAGTCTTGTGGGACATTTGACCACACCTCTTCTGCTGATAGTTTCACTCGATTAGAGGCCTAGAACCCATTGTTCAGGAACACACTCTTGGGCAAGGTCAGCATTTCAGTACCAACACCACCCTCTAGACTCCACAAGTTCCTCTTCTGATGTCATTGCTTGCTTACTTCCTTCCCTTCAGGGCCTCTCTGTGGCTCAGCCTAAGGCCTCACTGTTCCTCCCTCCCTCACTGAAGATTAGCCACTCTGAGATCACCTTATGACCTCCAGATTGCTTATGGCTGCCATCAAATCTTCCCTCCCTCTTATCAAGAGCTGGAGTTCAATGAACCCTCCCCCACCTTAGATGTGAGTAGGTCTTTCATATGAGGTTGAAGTGATGTTCTAGCTCTTCCAGGGAAAGCCCATAAGAAGCCTTGCAGGTTCTTATGGAACCTGTCTTTTGGACACTTGTTTAAGGTGAAGCCAGCTTCCCTGAAAGAAGTTTGACAATCCTAAGACCTCCATGCTGTGAGGAAGCCCAAGTCAGTCAAGTGGGGAGAACCTATGGAAAGTGATGCTCGACATCCTCCAGCTGTTCCAACTCTCCCAGCCCAGGAGCCAGACATTCAAGTAAAGAGAACTTCAGATGGCTCAGGCCCCACTGCAACCTCATGAGACCCCAAGTAAGAACTGCCCGCTGAGCCCAGTTGACCCCTAGACCATGAGAGATAGTAATAAATTATCCCTTAAAGCCACTACATTTTGGGGTGGTTTGGTCCAGCAATAGACAACTGAAACGCCACCTGAAAGTGGTGTCTCTTCAGGAAGTTTTCTGTTACACTCAAGTGTAGGGTTTAACCTCTTTCTTCTCCAGTCCAAACCAGAAGATCTTTTCTCAGCTTTGCATGTCAATCTTTGGTCCCCTCGCCAGAAGATTGTATGAACTTTGCACCCAAATCTAGTTGCTCAAAACTAGGAGTCCTTGAGCTGGTCAGCTGTGGCAGGAACTTTTGGTTGGCTACCCCAAAGTCATTCCCAAACCCTTTCTTCCTGTCCTCCTCTCACTGTAAAGCCTGGGATGGCCAGAGACACACTTTCTGGCTTTGCTGGGGAGGACTTTATAACCCCTCTTTGGTCAGTGATGTGAGGAGAGGTCAGCTGTTAGGGTCTTGAAAACAGTCTTTGCTTGCTGATAAGAGAGAAGCTGGGAGAAGACCTTTGCCTGATATCACCTCCTGCTTCCTGCTTCTGAACATGGTGTGAGGATGTGATGTATGGGGCTCTTGCAACCATCTTGAAACCATGAGGGGAAAGCTAAGAGAACCAGAAAGACCACAGCTCAGAGCCCTGTCATCTTCTCATATCAGAAGAGTAAACAACTATTTCTTGAAGACGTTGTTGGTCAGGTTTTCTGTTAGTTGCAGCTGCATATATTCCTAATTGTGACATCAATCATGTCCACTTTAGAGAGTAAAAGGTCTCATTTTCCCTATAAAGGGAGTCTCCCTTTGGAGTCCTCCACGTTAAGCCAAGTTTTTGTCTCCTGGAGCTGGAGATTCAGGTGGAAGGAGGAACGTCCCTCTGCCTGGGTCTTGAGCTGGAGATTGGGGGGTGGGCTGGGGTTTCTGGCAGTGAAGTCTTGGGGTATGGCTGATGTGTAGCCTCCCCACTATGGACCCCAAGGGCTTTCCCTAGCTTCAGCCCTGGGTCTTGGTCACATGAGGGTCAAAGCTGCCACCCCTGAGCTGAGCACCAGGGCGCTCCCCTGACACTGACGGTGGGCAGGGACAGGAGGTGGCAACAACCGTGGACAGTGAATCAAATCAAGAGACTGGGCTCCAGTCCCAGCTCTGCCACAAACTGCCTGTGTGTCCCTGTATCTCAACCAACTTCCTGAGGGCAAGAGCTCTGAGCCCTCATCCATGAATAAATAGGACACTCTGTCCACAGGGAATCAGCTGTCCCCAGGTCCCGAGTCTCTGAGCCTCTTTGATACACAAGTAATCCCGGGTGGTGGGAGGCCCACGCCAGCAGTCAGCAAGTGCCCTTCTGGGAACCTCCAACTTAACAGATCCTTGGAAATGGAAACCTGACACCCTGGAGTGCTGAGAGCAGCTCAAAGTCATGTGGCTTCCTGAGCCCCAGGTGCAGTGGGGGTCAGGGGGTGGGGTGGGAGGCAAAGATGATTCAGAGGAAGATCCTGCCTTGAGCAATGCAGAATGAGGAAAGGATCCAAGTTCCTAAGCCCACAGATCTGCTGCCAGCCCCCTCCGGCTTGCTTCCTGCTGCTGGGGCACTGAAGTGGGGGCCGGGCTACACGGTGGAGGTGGAGGGGGTTCCAGAAAGCTGAAAGTCCTGGCCCCTGGAAAGGCGTTGGTCAGATTTTCTCGCTGGCTCCCCAGGAGGCTGAGCTGATGGGAAGTTCCCACCAGCCACCCTGCTTTCCTGGAAACTTCTGCAGAGCCAGCCAAGAAAGGATCTGCCCACAGCCCCAGGAGCTACAAATCCTCTCTCCTCCCTGCACCCAGGGAGGATTCTGCTAGCTCTCCCCTGGGTGAAGGCCTTCAATGACAATAATAACAAACAGGAGTATGATTGCGATTTAGGGAACGCTTTTAGAGTGCCAGGCCATTTTTACGTACTTGATCTCATTTAGTTCTCTCAACAAGGCTAAGAAGGATTCTGTTGGTTTTATGGATGAAGATACAGGAGCAAGGGGGCTGAGTAACCTCCAAGGGGTCACACCTGCCAAGAAGGGATACGGCCACAATTCCTACTCGTCCCCTACTTCAGGTTGACTGCCCCATCACCTGGAGGGTAAAATCCATGCTCTGCAGTACAGCACACAGGGCCCTATGGGGTCTGGTCCCCACAGGTTCTCATCTCCTCCTAACGCTTTGGTCACGCCACATCCCCCAGGCCAGCCTTTGCATGTGCTGTTCCCTCTGCTTGGAAAGTCCTTGTCCTCCCTATTTGTCTTGGCTAATTCCTATCAGGGCCTTAAGGCTAGCTCCTTCCCATGGGCTTGCATCTTAGTTAAGAGTTAATTTCCAATTTCAAGGGGTAAGGTGAAAATCTCACATGGGAGGATATTATGATGTTCCTCCGGGAGCTGACTCAGCTAGTGCTCCCTCCAGCATTGCCACCGATTGCCCTTTCTTCTGTTGAGTAGAGGTGAGGGGGTGCCTTGTATTTAAAGGCCATGTTATATATTAGAATTATTCTCCACATGGTGCTGTGCTCTCCCTGAGTAAATGGCCAATTCACACCTCCCATCTCACCTCCACTCTGGCCCCAAGGATCTTTGAGTGAGATGGTGGTCTGACTTGGGTTGGTGGGGCCAAGGAAGCTTCCTGGAGGTGATTATGGGGGTGTCATGTCATATGTGCATGTAACTCATTCCACTTCAATGATTTGAGCTCAGCAAAAAGACACTAAGAATATAAAGAAATTTAAGAAATTGCTTGAATTCCCTTGAAGAGAAGAAAAGGTTGGGGAGAGCTACCCAAGGGGCTTCAACTGAATCTGCAATATATTGTTACTTAAAAAAATAAGAAGCAAATATGGTACAATGTTGAGATTGGACAAAGCTGGGTGGTGGGTACACAGGTCTCTAGTACATCATTGTCTGTACTTTCCTGTAAGCTTGAAACATTTCATAACTAAAACTAGATTGCTGGGGCTGGCCCCGTGGCAGAGTGGTTAAAGTTCTGTGTGCTCCACTTCGGTGGCCCTGGTTCGCAGGTTCAGATCCTGGGAGTGGACCTACTCCATTCATCAGCCATGCTGTGAAGGTGTCCCACGTACAAAACAGAGGAGGATTGGGCCGGCCCAGTGGTGCAAGTGGTTAAGTGCGTACGCTCCACTGCGGTGGCCCAGGGTTCGCCTATTTGGATCCAGGGCGAGCACCGACGCACCGCTTGTCAAGCCATGCTGTGGCAGCGTCCTATATAAAGTGGAGGAAGATGGGCATGGATGTTAGCCCAGGGCCAGTCTTCATCAGCAAAAAGAGGAGGATTGGCAGATGTTAGCTCAGGGCCGATCCTCCTCACAAAAGAAAAAAAAAATAGAGGAGGATTGGCACAGATGTTACCTCAACGACAATCTTCCTCAAGCAAATTTAAAAAAAAAAGGAGGAGGATTGCCAACGGATGTTAGCTCAGGGCGAATCTTCCTCACCAAATAAACAACAAAAAGAACTAGATTGCCATGTATGTGCTTCTGTGGGGCATTGTGGTAGGGTGAATAACGGCCCCAAAGATGTTCAGGTCCTTATCCCAGGACCTCTGAATATGTTACCTTACATGGCAAAAGAGGCCTTCCTTGCAGATATGATTAAGTTAAGAATTTTGAGATGGGTAGGCCTGATGTAGTCATAAAGGTCATTATAAGAGAGAGGCAGGGGCCTCAGAGTCAGGAGATATGAAGACGGAAGCAGAAGTTGGGGTGATGTGGTCACGAGTGGAGGGATGTGGGCGGCCCTTAATAAGTGGGAAAGTCAAGGAACTGATTCTCTCCTAGAGTCTCCAGAAGGATCATGGCAACTGTTGACACCTTTCTAGCTCCTGTAGGACTCATTTCAGACCTCTGACCTCCAGAACTGTGAGATGATAAACCTATGTGGTCTTTTATTTATTTATTTATTTATTATTTCTTTTTTTTGTGAGGAAGATCAGCCCTGAGCTAACATCCATGCCAATCCTCCTCTTTTTTGCTGAGGAAGACTGGCCCTGGGCTAACATCCATGCCCATCTTCCTCCAATTTATATGGGACGCCACCACAGCATGGCCTGACAAGCGGTGCATTGGCGCTTGCCCGGGATCTGAACCCGGGCGACCAGCAGCGGAGCACGCACACTTAACCGCTACATCACGGGGCCGGCCCCAACCTGTGTTGTTTTAAGCCTCTAAGTTTGTGGCATTTTGTTGCAGCAGCGATAGGAAATGAATATAGGCGTGGTCAGCAACTATACCAATTGGTGGTGTTACAATTTCTCAAAGCGGGAACAAGAGGCCCAGGAAGGGGATCCCTCCTACCCAGGATGGCACAGCTGGCGTCCTTGAGTCCGGAATCTCCAGTCCTGTGCTTTCACTAGAGTCCAGTCAGCTCTCTCTAACTTCATGCCAAAGGCTCATGGAACCAAGAGCTCTGACCTGTGTGGTCAACATCGACACTCTATCATGGCCTCAAATACTCCGTTCTTCCTGCGTTCCAGGTGCCAAGGTACAAGATACTCCTGGTCTGGGGTTTAACTGCCTAGGCCTTCTCTTCTGGCTCTTGCAAATGCAAAGACTGATTTTCCAGCAGGTGGACATCTGAGTTCTTCTAATTCCTCACCCTATCCCCTCAGCTTCCTTGTTCTCCTGCTGCCTTAGAGGTTACTGGGCAGAGAACTGTGGCTTCTCCCCTCCAAGCCAACTCCACAACTCCGTGAGCACCCAGTCTGCAACAGGGCTGAGTTCCAGGGGGAGATGGGATCGCGACCTTTTGGAGGTGCCCTGCCCCACTCATCTTAGGAGCTTACAGTCTAGAAGGGAAAACTGCAACATATACCTGGACAGCCATAGAACAAGGTGACATGTGACTGTATGTAGCAGGAGGGCGGGAAGGATCTGAGATTCCACACTTACTAATTCACTTACTTGTTAAGGCTCCAAAACCATTTCCTATCTGCCCACCTAGACTCTAAACACTGAAAATGTGGTCCTTTGTCTCGAAGGAGCAAAGAATCTTATCAAAGAGACAAAAACACAGGCAAATAAAAACTTTACTAGAGATACCAGCTGGTATTGTTGAAGATGTGACCATCCTTGCATTGTGGGGACAGCTGTGGGGCCTCATGGAAGAGAGTGCTGGGAGGGCTCTTCAGGGGAGGTGGGATTCAAGTTGGGTTCTGGAGACCCTCAGAACTTGTACTGGGAAGGGCATGGAGGCATTCCCAGCTGTGGGGGATGCCGCTAGAGATTTGAGGGGAAAAAGGACAGAATGAGCAAAGGTATGAAGATGTTGACAGCAAAAGGTGTCACAGTTATGAGTGGGTCAGGCGTGGCTAGAGTTAGCCATTGGGGGAGGTCAGGTTTTGTGTTGGGAAATAATCTATGTACATTCAATTAAACCCATGTCAAACCCACGTGTGCCTTTAACGGCATATCAGTGGCGCTGTAGTAGCTGTTCACCCTTCACTGGTGAGAAGTGGGAAGTGGGCAGTGGGAAGCAGGAACTTGGGTATTCCAGAGCATTTGGCAAGGGCAGGTGCCCTGAACAGACAAGATAAGGAGAAAACATCTGACAGGGTGGAACAGTCTTATAATTAAATGTGCTCAAAGACATAGTGGGAGAGGGCTGATTAGAGGTCAAACAGCATGAGTTGAAGTGATCAGGGTTACCTGGAAGAGCTGAGTAAAGGAGATTATTCCCAGGAAATGAAAGAGATATCAGCAAGGATTCATGCCCAGTCACCTTCCCTGGAGAGAAATTGATCAGAACTTCAGCAAGAAGCAGCCAGAACTATTTTGTGGCTTACATTCACATCTGACCCAGGGACAATTCAGAGCCACGGTCGCACAGCCCGAGGGGGCTGTCTTCCTCCCTTGGTTCTCCAGAGGTAGGAAGAAGGTAAAGCAGGGGGGCTGTTCTTAGAGTGGTTGAGCTGCATGGAAAATTGGGGGGGCTCAGGAGATAGTGTGGAGGAGGAGGGGGGTAGGGACAGCCAGGGAAGAAGAATGACATTGCACAGAACCAGCTCCAATATGGGTTTAGGGTGAAAGGTTAGAGACAAAAGAAGGGCAAAGAAAGGATGGGTGGATAAGATGTCACTTGAACATGAGAAAGCAAGAGGTTGAGAGGAGAGATGAGAGCTAGAGGCAAGAATGAAGGATGGGGAAAACGTGAAGATAATGAACAGTCACCAAGATGGGGAAAAACAAGATGACAATGGAGAAAGCAAAGGATCTGAGAACAATGGGTCACGGGAGACAAGAACAAAGGCCCCGGAGCCAACACAGGCTCTGAGAAGCATCGTACTGCAGTCCCCAGGGTTCGGTGACACAAAGGGACTAAGAGCGTCTGCCAAACACAGTGACAAATGCCCTGCTGTCTGGCTGGGCTGGGAAATGGGGCTCTACAGTTAACGGAATGTTCACAGGATAACGTTTCGACACATGGCAAGCCTTAATGAATCAGGTGGGCCTTCTTTGCAGAGCGAGAGGTTCAGGGTCTTACACTCCAGCGGGGATGCAAGGAAATCAGGCCACTGAGATGACTACAAGTCTTCATTGAGGCGATTCTGGAGGCTGGGATGTCAACAGCAGCGTTTGTTTCGACGACGCTCAAAAGGAAAGTCAGCCTAGTTCAGTTCCCTATATTTGATCATTTCTGATAGTTGTACCTGGTCTGGACGGGAGTGTAATGTACCTTACAAGGGACAGTGAGACACAGTGGTTGAAGTGCAGGCTCTATGCTTGGTGGCCTGGGTTCATATCGCTGCTCTGCTGCTTACCAGCAGTGAGACCATCGGTCTTGGTTTTATGATCTGCAAAATGGGTCCAATGATTACACCTACTTCATGGAGTTGTTGTGACTATTAAATGAGGGCATATACGTTACATGCTTAGAACAGTGCCGGCATGTAGAAAGTGCTCTCTCCGTGTCAGTAATTATGATTTATTAGAGTTCATAAGCACAAAATATTAGGACAGGAAGTGAAAGGAGGCCCTAAGTTGAGTGAGGGGAAGCTACTTTTGAGTAGGCTGCGTTTGTGGAGGAGTCAGAGAGATGGGAAGGGGCTTCCTACTAAAGCTGGGGTTGGGTGTGGCCCTTCCTGTAGTTCACTGGCATTTTTGATTAAACCAAGTCCAAGAGACAGAACCAAGGGCCTCAGCCGCCCACCAGGTAATTAACAATGCTCTGAGTCAATTACATGTTGGGCCAGGGGCTCTATTTCTCCTCCTCCCTGGAGATCTGTGATAGGGTCCAGCTATGTGATAGCTGGAGAAACAAAATCAGATTTTGGTTTTGGCACTTGCTTACATATTGACTTTCTTTGCCCTCAGTTTCCTCCTCTACCTCAGAGAGCTGTCATGAAGATCCAGTGAATAAAGTAAGTAAAGACAAACAAATCTGAATCCCTGATCAACACCATTTACAAAGCCAGTGTGTGGAGAGAGAGCAGCCCTAACTTTGAAACATAAACTGTGAAGTTAATGGAGGGAATCTCTGTAAGATCACATCTTTATGGAGTACAGGTGAGGAAGGACTTCTTAAAAAAACTCCAAAATGGGCCCGCCCCGTGGCTTAGCGGTTAGGTGCGTGCGCTCCGCTACTGGCGGCCTGGGTTTGGATCCAGGGCACGCACCAACGCACCGCTTCTCCAGCCATGCTGAGGCCACATCTCACATACAGCAACTAGAAGGATGTGCAACTATGACATACAACTATCTACTGGGGNNNGGAGGAGGATTGGCAATAGATGTTAGCTCAGAGCTGGTCTTCCTCAGCAAAAAGAGGAGGATTAGCACGGATGTTAGCTCAGGGCTGATCTTCCTCACACACAAAAAAAAAACTCCAAAAAAATCATAAAGCTCAACATTAATTAGATCCCTCCAAACAAAGAACGTCTGTAAAACAAAGGGCACAGTCGTCAAAGATGACAAACAGATAACAGATTGGGAAAAGATGTTGCAATATCTAAAGCCAAAAAGAGACTCAGATCTAGAATATGCAGGAACTCCTGCACATCGACGAGACAGAGAGAAGAACCCAATGGAAAAGTGGGCAAAGAGGATGAATGGGAATTTTCGGAATAAGACACCTAGTATACCTATTAGGTTAGGTATAGACCTATACGTATACCATAACCAATAACCCATAACCCACTCCTGGGAATATACATAGATATCCCGAAGTGTCTCATGCAGGGGCCTAAGGGCACACGCATGAGGATGCTCAGCGTAGCAGGGACCTGCTTGAGGAGGCAGGGAACTGGGCACATCCAGGACATTTGTTCAGGGAATGGACAGGTAAAACATGGTGGCTGTACTCTGTGGACCATCTCACAGCCGTGAGAAGGGGGACAGATGCGCAGACAGCAACACAGGTGGGTCACACTAACAGTGTTGAGAGAAAAAGTGCATGCATCCTAATTTACATAAACATATCTGACATACACAAAAATTAGAATACATGCATAGAAAACAACCTGAAATTCCAAAGCACAAGCAAGGACATACAGGAAACATGTCAGGATGGTCATTTATAGGGGAAAGGGGAATGGGAATTGTGATCAAAGAAAAGAGAAAATTTAAAAAAGGAGTACAAACCAAGGGTTTAGCACAAAACGGGCAAGCAGTAAGCACTCACTGCCAGTTATTATTAATTAAATAAAAAAGAATAGTCCAGGGCCCGGGCCAGTGGCGCAAGCGGTTAAGTGCGTGCGCTCTGCTGCGGTGGCCTGGGGTTCGCTGGTTCGGATCCCGGGCGTGCACCAACGCACTGCTTGGCAAGCCATTCTGTGGCGGCGTCCCATATAAAGTGGAGGAAGATGGGCACGGATGTCAGCCCAGGGCCAGTCTTCCTCAGCAAAAAAACAGGAGGATTGGCAGATGTTAGCACAGGGCTGATCTCCTCACACACACACACAAATAAAATAAAAAAGAATTGTCCAACAATATGTGTAAGTCACATCATGATGCTGTACACCTGAAACTTACACAGTGCTGTATGTCAATTATATCTCAATAAACCTGGGGGAAAAAAAGAATATTTCAAAGAGAGTGAATGCTATTCCCCTAGCACACATCTTGGTAAGCTCCATGAGGAGGCAGGGTCCAATTAAAATGTAAAACTTCTGCTTTGCAAGAGACAATATCAAAAGAATTAGTAGACAAGCCACAGACTGGGAGAAAATATTTGCAAAAGACACATCTGATAAAGGACTGTTATCCAAAATATACAAAGAACTCTTAAACATCAACAATAAGGAAACAAAAAACCCGATTTAAAAATGGGCCAAAGACCTTATCAGACACCTCATCTCAGAAGATACACATATGGCAAATAAGCATATGACAAGATGCTCCATATCATATGTCATCAGGGAAATGCAAATTAAAACAACAATGAGACACCACTGCACACCTATTAGAATGGCCAAAATCCAGAACACTGAAAACACCGTATGCTGGTGAGGATGTGGAGCAACAGAACTCTCATTCATTGCTGGTGGGAATGCAAAATGGTCCAGCTATTTTGGAAGTCAGTTTGGCAAATTTTTTGTGTGTGTGTGTGGTGAGGAAGATCAACCCTGAGCTAACATCCATACCAATCCTCCTCTTTTTTGCTGAGGAAGACTGGCCCTGGGCTAACATCCGTGCCCATCTTCCTCCACTTTATATGGGATGCCGCCACAGCATAGCCTGACAAGCGGTGCATCAGTGCGCTCCCCGGATCCGAGCCCGGGCCGCCAGCAGCGGAGCGTGCACACTTAACCGCTACGCCCGGGGGCTGGCCCCGGCAGTTTCTTACAAAACTAAACATGGTTTTACCGTATGATCCAGCAATTGTGCTCCTTGGTATTTACACCAAGGAGTTGAGAACATGTTCACACAAATACTTGCACATGACATTTCTAGCACCTTTATTCATAATTGCCAAAACTTGGAAGCAATTGAGATGTCCTTCAGTAGGTGAATGAATGAAGAAACTGTGTTACCTCTGGACAAGGGAGCATTATTCAGCGCTAAAAAGAAATGAGCTGTCAAGGCATGAAAAGACATGGAGGAATCTTAAATGTATATTGCTAAATGAAAGGAGCCAATCTGAAAAGGCTACATACTGTAGCATTCCAACTATATGACATTTCTGGAAAAGGCAAAACTATGGAGACAATAAAAAGATCAGTGGTTGCCAGGGGTTGGAAGTGTGGGGTGGGGAGATTAATAGATGGAGCACAGAGGGTTTTTAGGGCAGTAGAAATACTCTGCATGATACCTTAATGGTGAGTACATGCCATTGTACATTTGTTCAAACCCATAAAATGTACAACAGCAAGAGTGAACCCTGGGCCGGCCCCGTGGCTTAGCGGTTAAGCGCGTGCACTCCGCTACTGGCGCCTGGGTTCGGATCCCGGGCGCGCACCGACACACCGCTTCTCCGGCCACGCTGAGGCCGCGTCCCACATGCAGCAACTAGAAGGATGTGCAACTACGACATACAACTATCTACTGGGGCTTTGGGGGACAAAAAGGAGGAGGATTGGCAATAGATGTTAGCTCAGAGC
>JABWHU010000190.1:11649006-11685609 GCA_014189135.1 Dicerorhinus sumatrensis harrissoni | reverse complement strand
GAGGATTAGCACGGATGTTAGCTCAGGGCTGATCTTCCTCACAAAAAAAAAAAAAAAAGAGTGAACCCTAAGGTCAACTATGGACTTTGGGTGTTAATGACGTGTCAATGTCGATTCATCCTTGGTAACAAATGCACCACTCTGGTGAGTGATGTTGATAATAGGGGAGGGTATGCATGTGTGGGGCAGGGGATATATGGGAAATCTCTGTAGCTTCCTCTCAATTTTGTCGTAAACCAGAACTGCTGTAAACAAATAAAGTCTTTAAAAAAAAAGAGAGAGACAGGGTCCATACCTGTCTTGCCTGGGCCATTTTTCAGGAGCCTAGATCAAGGAACGGCAGTGAATATGTCTTGAACGACGGAACAAAAGCTAGTTAATGTCAGAGTCGCCCAGCAGAACACTCAAGTCTTCTACACAACTGGGAGAAACATTCTGGTCCTCTCCTCAAAGGTCTGACTTAGGGTTAGCCACATTTTGTATTTATACATCTCCTCTCCTACAAAGATCTCAGAGCACAGAAATGTCACCTAGTCATCCATACAACATGCCCTCTGCCCCCCTCCCCATCAACAGTAGGAGAGTTGAAATTAGAATTCAAGGTCCTTGCTGTCAATCTGGTAGTGTCCACCCCTTCCGTGAACTTGGGAGGGTTGTTGATCCAGAAGGGGTGGAACTCTGTAGGCTAAGGGAAGTGAGTCAGAGTCTTGCCCCACATGGATTTCAAAACAGAAGAGATAGCCGATTTCACTGCATGAAGAAACACGTCGGACAGCTTTGTTCTTACATCAAGAAAGCTGAAGTCAGCTGGAGCATCCTGCAGTCAGCAGACACCCACAGGACAGCATGACAAGGTTTGTTTTGACCACACCCTCCCAGCAGTTACAGGACAAGCCAAAGGGGAAAGCCCAGACACCATGACTGGCAGAAAAGTAGCTATTTGGGGGAACTATTTAATTTAATTAATTTATTTGTTTTTGTGTGAGGAAGATCAGCCCTGAGCTAACATCTGCCAATCCTCCTCTTTTTTTTTTTCCTGAGGAAGACTGGCCCTGGGCTAACATCCATGCCCATCTTCCTCCACTTTATATGGGATGCCGCCACAGCATGGCTTGACAAGTGGTGCGTATGTGTGCACCCGGGATCCGAACCGGTGAACACTGGGCCTCTGCAGCGGAACTCGTGCACTTAACCACTTGCGCCACCGGGCCGAACCCTTGGGGGAACTATTTTACAAAACCAAGTTTTCAACATATAAGGCAGGGCCTTCAGGTCACTGTGCCTACAGAGACCAAACCAGCTTCAGGTTAATGGATCCTGACCACGAGAAACAGCAGAATACTGCCAGGGCCATGATCCTCCCTCATGAAACCATCACTATGGGGCCTGGGCTTCCTTGGCTCTTTTTAATGTACCTCTGCAGCAACCCCGCCTTTGCTCATGAAGGCCACGGTCTATTTGAATTTAGACCAGCAGTGTTTAACCATGGGTGCACTTTTGAATCACCCGGAGAGCTTTTAAAAATCCCAATACCAGGTCGCACCTATATCGATGAAACTAGAACCTCTGGGAGCTGGGTGTGGCATTGGTGTTTGTTAAGCTCCCCAAGGTGGTCTCAACATGCTGCCAAGGTTGAGCAGCACCACTTTTGAGTCTTGCTTATAGGATGTATTCAGTAAAGATTTATTAAATAAAGCATGAAAAAAGATTTCTTCAGAGAAAGCCAGTGATGGGGCCCCTGTTCTTGGCATTTTATCGGGCCAGATTATAATTAAGGATCATCCACTCAAGGCACTGGCCTGCCGGCCCTCACCTCCCGTGGTTCCCAGGGGAAAACGGCTTTGCTGAGGGCACAAATGGAACCCAAGGACCAACAATCAACAGTCACTCAAGCCTTAGTATCGTTCCTCCCATACCTGTCATTCTCCTGGTGCTAATCGAACGGGATGCCACCAGAACCCACTTCTGTAGCTCCCCGGCGTGCATCCAGCTTCTGGGGAAACTGTTTTCTGGAGCAGTAGTGGACAGGGTTAGGATAGTGAGGGCCGGGAGCTGTGGCCAGAGTTCCAGCAGAAGCGGGAAGGCCCCTATGCTGAGACCTCCCACTCTTCCAGCTTTGCTTAACTCCACCCTCAAGGCTGTTTGTTCCATAGTTCTCCTGGTGCACATCAAAGATAGCATTGGATTTAAAGGGGAAAAGATAATTTACTGTGACTGAGAAGATAAGAGGGGGGGCAAGTTTGAGCCCTATCTGCCAGAGTTATGGGGCAGACAGTAATTGTCACATCCGTCTGAGCTCTCCTCTCTAGAGAAACCCTCTGGAGAGCCGAGACTGGAGAGATCAACAGCTAATACTTTTCCTTTTTTTTTTTAAAGTTGTGGTAAAATAGATATAACAAAATTTACAGTTTTCACCGTTGTTAAGCGTACAGTTCAGTGGCGTTAAGTACCTTCACATTGTTGTGCAACCATCACCACCATCCACCTCCAGAACTTTTTCCATCTTCCAAAACTGAAACTCTGTACCCGTTAAACAAAAGTCCCCATTCCCCACTCCTGCCACCCCCCGGCACCCACCATTCTACTTTCTGTCTCTATGAATTTGACTACTCTAGGTACCTTACATAAGTGGAATCATACAGTACGTTTTCTTTTTGTATTGGGCTTATTTCACTTAACATAATGTCTTTGAGGTTCACCCATGTTGTAGCATGTGTCAGAATCTCCTTCCTTTTTAAGGCTGTATAATATTCCATTGTATGGATAGACCACATTTTGTTTATTCAGTCATCCGTGATAGACACATGGGTTACTTCCACCTTCCAGCTATATAATAGCTAACACTTTTTGAGTGCTTTGTAGGTGCCAGGCACTCTTCTAAGCACTTCACTTACATTAACTCATTTAATCCTCCCAGAGAGGTAAAGTGGCTTGCCTCGTTACTCAAGCAAGTCACGACTCTGAGCCTGCTAGTGATTGCTGCAGGCTTTTCTGTGCCTAGTGCCTTGGGCCAGAGTCCAGGAATATTAGAGCAGGAGGGGACTGTAGCTACCATGTGTCCGAATTATTTTACAGCTAGGAAAACTGAGGATGTACGGTGTTAAATGACTCGTCCCATAACTATACTGACCATATTTTCTGAACCCCTGAATCAAGATGTGTGGTTTGATATTTTTAATACTTCTTGGTTAAAAAAAAAAAAGTGGGACGTGTAATTTGAAAGAGCCCCAAAATATCAGTGATCCTGGACCATCCTGAGGGTTTATAATGGGGTCACCTAGACAGAGCATTCTAAATCAGCACCGTTTTGGAGGATTTAGGCCTATCCCACTAGCTGGTGTGTGTGCAAGTCTTCATTTAGCGATTATCAGATTCGGCGGAGTGAGCTTTGAGAGTGACTCCTCATGGCAAAGATGAGTCACATAAGGAAGACGGGCAGATTTCTGCTCCTTTGCAACATGGACCACAGCTTCCATCCTGTCTGGTCATAGCCTGGCTCTTGGCCCCGACTGGTCTTATTATTGTTATCTACCCTTGCACACAAGGAAACTGGGGAGGAGAGGGGACGTTAAATTAGCCCAGCCTATTATCCTCCATGGGAAGGACCACACAGCACTGTCCCTATGCTGGAGAGGACAAGGAGACACTCATTCGGAGGATTCTCGAGTCAGACCTCCTATCTTCAGGTTTTACCCGGTTTTGCAGTTTACAAAGAGTTTCCATCTCCATTGTAACAGCCACCTTGTATCCCTCTCCTTCAGTTCCTGAGAGCCAATTCATTTTTTGCATTGCTACCAGATATCTTCTAAATTGTGGGTTTGATCATGCCCTTCTCCTCTGCAAAAACCACCGGTGGCTCCCCATTGCCTACAGAGTGTAAGCTCCAATCCCCCTGCCATTGGCTGTCCTCTGTCCTACAGAGCCCCAAACTTCCTTTCCAGCCTCGTCTGCTACCTTCTCTCTCCACGTCCATACAAGCCTACACATGCCATGTGCCGCCTGCCACCACTCATTGCCTATCCTCATCAGTTTTCTAGCTTCGCCCACTCCCTAAATGCTTCCTCCTTTGTAAACGTGAGCCTCCCTGCTCCTTCCGGGTCAGAATTAGCAGCTCCTTCCTCAACGCCGTCGCCTTGAATAGCAGGTGCATCTACTCAGCCCTCAGGTGGCCCTGCCTTGAATTCTTGTGAAGTGTTTACAGCTTTCTTCTCCTGTAGACAATAAATTCCTCAAGGGCGTTGACCATGAATTCACCTTTGTGCAGGGCAGAAACCCAAACTCTGCTATTCATAAGCAATACGATATCCTCTCTGGGTACAGCATCGTTTCCTTGTCACCATCTCTCCATCTCTTTTTTTAATAAGTGTTTCTTAAAATGGGATTGGAGGTAGGTGACGACCGTTGAAAGTCACCCTGTGGTGGACACTGCTACTGATGGCAGTGCGAGGTACTCCTCTAGTGTAGAAGAGACTGGGAAAAAGGGTGACAGCCACTGCCCCGTTTCCTCTCCTATTGCCACAACCCATTGTAGATGGGATTTAGTCCCTACAGAGCTGCCAAAATTCTTTTTTCTAAATGATCCCCCAAGAGCAAAAGCCTAGCACACTCGATGGCTCTCTATACTGTCGGTACCATTGCCTTGTTCGGTTTCTAACTCTTTCCTTCCTTAGCCCTCTCCTCTTGCCCCTCTGCTGGCCCCTGTCTAAATCCCCCATACTGGATTATCTTCCTGAGCCTAACTCAATGTTAGTGATGATCTTGCTTCATCCAGGTACAGTGTACCCAGACAGCTCAGTCACTTGTGGGACATTGGTTGCTACCCAAATGCAGAAAAGCCAAGTCTTGGTCTACATTCTAGATCTTTCTGAGCTCTAGATCAGAATTTCTGACTTCTAACTGGATGTCCCAACGCAACCTCAGTTTCCCTCCTAACTAACTCATGCTTTTATTGGGAGAAATATACTTGCATCATTGGCCCCAATTCTTTACACCTCTGCTTCACTGTGGGCCATATATACTCCCCCACTCCTTGAATTTGGGCTTGGCCATATGACTTCCCTTGGCCAAGAGGGTGGAAGTGACAGTGTGCCCTAGATGAGCCTCCGGCATTGCCATGAGAGGAGTGTCCCCTGGGTAGCTGCTGCCTCCTGAGTCTGGGACGGAAATGAACACACATGGAGCAAAGCTGCCCCCGCCAACATGTAGACCTAAAGAAAAGAGCAGAGCAGCCCCCACCACTGAGGTGCGTCAGAGCCACTGCCCCTGCTGACCCCCAGACCTGTGAGAAGAAAGAATTGTGGTTTTAAGCCACTGAATGTAGATGTGGTTTGTTACACATCATTATTGTAGCAATAGCTAACTGATACAAGCCAACATAGAGATAAGGTATACAACATAGACACACGAGACTAGTTATGCTGGGAAAACCCACATCACCACCACAAAGGTCAGGAAATAAAACATTGCTCAACACCCCAGAAACCTCTCTTGATCACCACCTCCTCCCTCAACCCTAGAGGTAATCACAGTTTTGGCTTTTTTTTTTTTGTTTTGTTAATAATTTCATACTCTTCTTTATAGTCTACCATCCATAGGTGCATCCCTAAATCAGATAGTTAGCTTTTTGATTGTTTTTGATCTTGATAGCAATGGAATCTTACTGTTTGTATTTTTTTGTGTCCTATTTTATTTGCTCAGTATGGTTTCGGAGAATCATCCAGATTGTGACATGTTAGCTACAGTTTTTTCATTTCCATCGCTGTGTAATATGCATTATGTGAACAAAACACAATTTATTTTTTCTACTGTTGATGGATGGTTCAGATGTTTCCAGTTTTTGTCAACACAAAGAATCCCGTGTGAGCATCCCTATGTATCAGGGATCGGCAAACATTCTTGATAAAGGAACAGACAGTAAACATTTTAGGCTTTGTGGCCACATAGGATCTCAGTTGCATATTCTTCTTTATTTTTAGATAATTTAAACAGTGTTAAAAAAATTTAAAAAATGTAAACCCAGTTCTTAGCTCATGGGCTGTACGAAACAGATTGGAAGCAGAATTTGACCCAGGGGCTATAGTTTGCTGACCTCTGCTCTCTGAGCTCCCCAGTGCACGTGCCCAAATATTTCTCCAGGAGTGTAATGGCTGGTCGTAGGGTTCGTACATATTTAGCCTCATCCCCTTGCATGTCCCGTACCTCATTTCTGCAATCTTCTCCCCCTAACCCAGTGAACACAGTTCAAATATCCTGCCCACTGTGAATCCTTCCCTGGCTGACCCTGACCCCCCAGACTCCCCCAGCAGACAGGGAGGTGGTCCCACTTCATATGACTTAATGATGAAGGTGATACTTGCTCTAAGTCTGTTTCTTCACTGAACTTTAGAAAACTTGTATCTTTGTAGTTCTGCCTACTGCAGGCCGTTGAGTGGGCACTGAAGGAAAGAATGTGGAACTGAATCCATTATCTGGCAACCACCCCAGGAGATCAACAGGGCAGATATGATCCTGAACATGGCAATTAGGAAACTGAGAGCCACACAGATGAGCCCGCAGGCGGAGTCACCAGGAAAGCGACAGGTTGGTAAAGTGGCTGAGCCAGAACTGGAACCCACAGGGTATGTGGACTCCTTGAAAGATTAAAGGCAGGTGGAGATGAGGCGGAGTGGCTTCTGGAATAATGGACACCACTCTGTGCTGTAGGGAGTGAAGCTAGAGGCGCCCAGGGCTGGAACGCCCCTAAAATGGAAGCCGGGAACACACCCTACTGTCGCTTAACAATGGATAACTCTCTTGTTATCTCTCTTCCTGCAATGTTAGCAGTTGTTACAACCACCTCTGCCCCAAAATATGACCCAAGGCACTGCTCTTACTCAGCGTGAGTTCTTGGCTCCCTTCCCGCCTGTTCTCCAGAGAAGTTGCAACACACAGAGGTAAATTAACTCATAAAGTAAAGAAGTGGCCCCAGGGGAGATGGAGAGAAAATTAGGAAAGGATGAAAATTTTGTTATTATAAACTCATTATTGTATGACTTCTAATAGTATAATAAGGAATGTGTTTTACAAAAACACAGCAAATTATTTCAAGGTGGGCTAGACCCAGTGCTACACAAACTGGGTTCTGGGGATGGGGCTTGATCCATGAACTGTGTGTTTCCAGTCCAAGAAGAGATAAGTACAGAAGGTAAGAGAAATTTTTTAGAAAGTTTCATAGCAATTTGAGGGAATAATTTTCTGACTGTTGAGTCTAGTAATGAAAATAGGACTTATATTTTGTAAGTCTTTTTTTTAAATTTCATTTTCCTAGTGTAGGAGAGGCAAATTTTACCTCTACCCTCTTAGGGTTTTTGGCCAAGCCTGAGAATGAAGTTGACTTTGATAAATAAATGGCAAGCAATAGGATATATTGGAGCAAATGAGGAAGCCATTTGGGGTAAAACTAATTCAGCCTGAGTTTGTTTTTCCAAAAGGACCTGTGGCCTTTAAACATTGTACATTGTGTATCTGCTTTACCATGTCCCAAAGAGAAGGGTAAATGACCTTAAGATAAGGATGCAACTTCCCCCACATTGGCATTTCCTTAAGGACAAGTGTTTCACCCTAGGCTAGGATTTGATTGCTGCACTCATCCTGTGACCACCCAGCTCGAGACAACAGACCTGACACCAGCCACGCCCATTGAGACAGCAGACCTGCTACCCACTGTGTCCATCAATAGCTATTCTGGCAGGGCAATCCAGCAAGGCGATCTTGTGGCTATTGTAAAAGGGACATTGCAATCATATGTGATACATGCTCTTTGACAGTATATAGCTGCTCTGTACAACCCACTTCTTTGGTGCCCTTCCTTCCTTAGGAAAGGGCACCCTTTGAAATTTCTCCAAGAAGTTTCAGAATCGGGAAGCTGAGTTGGTAGATTGCTCCATATCTCATTGAATCAATCTCTTCGTCCTGAGAACATCCATTCAGTTAAACAATCATGTCTCAGTTTAGGCAGTGGTGTTATAGGTGGGTTCCCACCAAAGTTAGGCCTCTATATGGTGTGAGCAATCAAGTATTTAATGAGATGCATTTCTATAGAAACAAAGAAAAAACAAAAGTTAATGGCTGGAGCAAATTATAAACCTAATTTTTTAGTCCAGTGGGCAGTCAGTTGAGAAGATTTTTAGATGTTGGTCTTGAAGCATCGTTAGATGGTGGAATCAAGACAAGACAATGGCAATTTTGATGAATTTTCTGGTTTGTATTTGAACGTCTCTGGTGAGGGCATTGGGTGTTCTCGTGAACTTTCTAAGTGCTCCATGTAGCAGAAGGTGGTCCACACGTGGTCACTTGTGGTGATTTCTCTGAAGTTATATTAAGTTGTCCAGTGTCAGCTTGTAGGGCTTTGGGAAAAGGGCTATTTTAGTTTTTAGTCATTCCAAGTCAGAAGGGTGGGAGAAAAATGAGAAACTTAATTATTGATAAAATGTACAAAATGAGAGGAGCCAGTTTGCAAAGAGGAAAAAAGCTCAAAGTTAGTGAACACGGCACTGTTTGATAACCCAGAAGGGTGTGCTATGGCTTTTGTTGAAACACAGAATTCTGTCCCTACAATCACCCCCATTTTTATCAAAGAAAATCAAAGTAAGACTAGTTTGTTTGAAAAATAAGTCTAATCTCATTAAATTTGGCCTGTTTACATAAGTGCAGCAAGAGCAGTGATTGACCATCTAGGCTCTTTTAAGTCTGTTTTGCTGGAACTTGCATAAGGAATCTCAGATGAAACTTTTAAAAGCCTCTTGAGGCTAAGAAGCCAAGTCAGGAACTCGTCACCAGACTTTGCCTTCAGTACCCATAAATTTGGATGAAATCCTCTCTTCTTGAGCTCCCCAAGATGTCTTGAGGTTCTGGGCCCTTCCAGGAAGTGACCATCTTTACTCATCTGTAATGCTGGGAACTCTGTGAGCAAGCTACCAGGCTGGTATTTCAAGGGGCTTTGTAAGCATTAACTCCATAAAGTCAACCTTAGTTCTTTAAATCTGTCTGATCATATTTGATTCTATGTGTATCATTCTTAATATGACATTCCAGTCAATGCCTTAGTAATAATAACCAATGTTTTTTTGTGTGTGTGTGTGAGGAAGATCGGCCCTGAGCTAACATCTGCCAATCCTCCTCTTTTTTTTTGCTGAGGAAGACTGGCCCTGAGCTAACATCCATGCTCATCTTCCTCTACTTTATATGGGACGCCACCACAGCATGGCTTGACTAGTGGTGCGTCAGTGCGTGCCCAGGATCTGATCAGCGAACCCTGGGCCACGGCAGTGGAGAGTGCGCACTTAACTGCTTGCGCCACTGGGCCAGCCCCATAACCAATGTTTTTAATTATGTCCGGTTATAAGGAGAACAAATCCTTATTGAACTTATGTAAATAACTATATTGCCATGAAAATAAGAATATTCAATAAGGGCTTCCAAATTCTGGAGGGATCAGCTAGAGAGAAAAAATAAATGTTTCAATTCCATTAGAAAAGTATAATTTACCAGATGGCTGTAAGCTATGGAAAGCTCAAGAGAAAAGAGAAAAAGGTTTCTTAAGTCTGGAAAACAAAATATTAAAGAACCAGCTATGCTTCAAACAAAAAGTCATAAAAATTATAATCATTCTCATCAGTTCATTCAGTCCCATGTAATTAATTCTTGTTTTGCTTTATGTTAGCAATTTTATGAATCCATCAGCTTCTGCATTTGAGTTCTAGAATTGTTTTACCCAGTTTACTGGTATGATTTTAAAGTTACCAGAACCCTGTATTCCAGGGTACTTGTTAGAATTCTTTTCATGGATTTTTTTGAGGACGAAGTAGTCGTGTTTGTATTTGATTATAAAAGTTTTCAGGGAGGCATCAGAGTAAAGCAATACTTGTCTGTGAATGACAAAAGACTTAAAAATAGCCATAGTTAAAGATCTGATGAAACTTTATTATAAAAATGATGTAATTGACAAGGAAATTTGGTTAATTTTTTTGGCATATAACATTCTAAGATAATAATTGAAATTATGACTGGTTATACAGACAGTAAGGGCATTGACAAATTCTTAGGAATCTTATATAATTTCTGAAACACTTATATTAGTAAGATATACCCATACAAATATAATTTAAAGCCGATGTAGTATCACTTTTTATTTGACAATGCTTTCCATGTAATTTAATATATCAAATAAGCTTAATTAGTTTAAGATCTCTCTTTTTATAAGGAGAGAAAACATATCTTTTGAGATTTTTCAGGGTCTTCTGGAACATTTTAAAGTAAGTTCAGAGTTAAAAAGACTTCATTTAGAATGTGATTTTGAGAAGTTTGTAAAAAATGTCAAAAGGTTTAAAATATTTGATCAAATAAGATCACAGGTCTTTGTTAAACAATACTTAGTTATCCACTTAAGTAAAGTGACAAAGATTTTAAAGATAATACAGGAAGTAACATACATGAGAGAAAAAGAAAACTTAGGTCTTTTAATATTGAGAAGACAATTTTTCGAAGTAATCAAAGAGCTAATAAAAATAGCAGGAAGCATAGGAAATTACTTTGATAAGACACAGGGACTTTGTTTCCTAGGCAAATTATCCAAAAGGTAAAGAAAAACATTTTATAGCCTCTTATTAAGAGCAAACCAATAATGTAAGAAACATTGTCATTTTAACGGAGAGAAAGTGAAACTCTAGTTTCACTAGTTTCACTAGTACATTATAGAGCTCATTCTTTTAAAAAACCTTATAAATAAATCCATTTAATCTTAGCCACTTTGACCTTGCAATATAATTTTTGTTTTTTACAAACCTTCTGCAACTTTCTATATCCATTTAGATTTTTTCCTATTCCTTTTCTTTTTTTTTTATTTTGGAACAACCAGTCATTTTACTTTAGGAAAAAATTACTCTCTTTTTTTTAAAAAAAAAAAACAAGAAAACACATTCTATATTCCTTGCATACTCTTCATATAAAAACATGTCCTATTTTCTTCCCATGCTTTCCTCCAGTATGTAGTTGTTTTTCTTCACTCTTATTGTTTTTAGTAGTTTTATTCTTATATATTGATTATAAATTTTAACCATTAGTAACCTTTATTTTCCAGTGAAAACTATGAAGTGGGCAATTGTGAGCTGTCTGTCACATATTAGAATCCTGTAATAGATTAACAAATTTTATGAATATGCCATTTCATAATTTTTAGAGACATATGCTTTTTCATAGCATATTTTTTTTAATGTGGCAAAAGACATGTTTATTAACAGACCCAAATATCTTTAGCCTCTCTGTACCATATAAAAATAAGAAGCCAAAAGTACATAAACTTAAACATATGTTTAGTAATGAATGTTTCAGTATTTTATCTTATTTGGAAATGATCTAGATAGTTAATGACTATCTATCATTTAGTTTAACTTAATATAACTATAAGGTTTCAACTTACCAAAAAGATTTTGGAAACAATTTTTAAGTAGACATATTATAAAACATAATTGTTGTTGAAAAGTTCATTTATAAACTTTTATCTTATGTCTATTTAATTTATTTGTTTTTTTAACAATTATGCTTAGATTACTCATGAAACTTTTATGAGACATTGAACAGCTAGCCATCATCTGAAATTATTTTTCTTGCTGACAAATTTTGTAACATAGTGATAACATGAGCTTATTTGAATAGTAAATCCAGATAGAAAAAGTTGTACATCTACATTATATTTAGTGTTGACAACTCTGAAGACTTACCTGTTTTAATTACACCAACTAACTTAAACTAGATTTAATTTATCAAAGATGATCTCAGGTCAGATGAACTTGAAAAAAAGTTGGGGTAGTTTCTATATTTCTTGAAATTTTAGGAATACTGAATACTTATTTTTCTTTAAGCCAATTTAATAGAGCTCTTTTACAAATTAATATCGGCAACACCAGCTGGAGGTAGGAAAATACTACCTATGTATAACATACGTATATAGACGTACTTAAACATACAGATGGACACAAACAGAGCTTGTAGTTTATTCTTTTATAGCTCTTATAGTTTCTTTTAAAAATTTTAGCTGTGAGACAGATATGATAATACAAATCTCACTAATTTATAAAAACAGTTGGCTCCAAATCAGAAAGAACAAGTTAAGGTTACCTGCTCAGACGGCAAAAGCTTTTACTAATATTTGTGGAGAAAACTTTTAAGATTTTTTTCATTTGCCAGTTTGTTTCCACCTAGCACCCTATTTTTTTTTTATGGGTTGGAGGATGAGAGTTATTTCTCTGGAATTCTGATTTTCGAAGAGATGGCTCTCAGATCCTAGCAAAGGCAAGGTAGAAGATTTACATTTCAGAGACACAGAGAAAGAATGTAAATTTTTTCCAAGAAGATGTTTTGGGGCGTATTTGCCTATTACCAGAGATCTAGGGTAATATTTAAGAGTTTCTTTTCCTTAAGTTTAGGACAGTCTAGTGAATATCTTTTGGTGGGTGCCCAAAATATAGGAAGGCTGGAGCTGAAGGAGTTTGATTATAGACCCCTGGGAAGTAGGAGGAGTTGTAACGTATAGGAAAGCAAGCCTGTGCCAGATTTATTTCCAGGCTGTCAATCTGTATACCCAGGCCTTGAGATCAGACTGGAGTGCTTTCTGTAAATCCTTCAGGGAAAGGGAAGTTCAAGTAGGCAGCTGGCATTTAAAAGATTTCCTGGAGAAGTTGGAGTTGTATGAGTTAAAGAAATGTGCTGAAAGATGGGACTGGATTTTGAGGAGCAAGGGTTTAAGCCAAGGGCCGAGTGAGATAGGGAGTTGGGATAAAGGAGAGTATATGGCGTGGAGAAGGACAATTTTATACAGCAGGTGTGTATTTTTTTAACTTTTGTGTACTTCTGACGTCTGTTTTCTTTTTTAACACATTTTTATTGCTCTTTTTTTTTTTTGGTGAGGAAGATTAGCCCTGAGCTAACATCTGTTGCCAATCCCCCTCTTTCTGCTGAGGAAGATTGGTCTTGGGCTAACATCCGTGCCCATTTTCTTCCACTTTATATGTGGGACGCCTGCCACAGTGTGGCTTGATGAGTGGCGCATAGGTCTGCGCCTGGGATCTGAACCTGTGAGCCCTGGGCTGCTGAAGCAGAGCGTGCAAACTTAGCCACTACACCACCGGGCCAGCCCCCTCTGTTTTCTTTTTGATCTTATTAAAGGAGTCTCTAAGACTAGCCATGACACTTCTTTATGTCTTCTTTGTAACTGGATCTTCTCATCGGTACCAATAAGACATTTGTTTAGGAGGAGAGTGCTTTAAAAAATTATATATTTAATATATTAATAATATATAATTATCTTTAATAATTTAATTAATATATAAATTATATATAATATATAAATAATAATAAATATAAACAACAAAATAATACAATGTAATACTATAATATAGTTAATAAATATATATTTTATATATTTATATCTTTTAGATATAAAAGTCCAAATCTTTCAAGGTATACTTATTTTAATGTGACTAAACCAATACACCTTTTTATGGCTTAAAATCAATAAGCTTTTTATGGCTTAACCATGGATGAAAGAGGCATCCCCAAAGAGAATGCAAAAGATGTAGTCTCCCCAAGATCCAGAGTCACTCCCAAAGACAGCCTGAGAAAGCAAAGACCTTTGTTGTTATAGGTGCTTAAAAAAACCCAAATTCCAGTCTCTGATGATCCGATAATCTGTGTTATGAAACAGGTGACACTGGAAATTTTCCCAGCAAACAAGACAAAGAAGCGAGAGACATCAAAGTTTTCTTATTACCATTTATGACAAATGACGCAAAAGACAGAGACGTGGAAAACAATGACTATTTCTGAAAGGCTTAGGAGCAAGAGCTAATGGGTGCCCAAAACCAAACCCACAAGAATCACAGTTCTACAAGTGTTTTTCTCCCACCAATCTGACTTTCAAAAGGAAGGGACAAGGAGAAACCTTTACTTTCCTCTCTCAATGAGGCACTACAAACAGAAATCCAGGAGAACTGACTTTGGTAAGAATTCTTACCTTCTGCCAGTGTTGTCAGCTCTCCCAGGGTCCCATCTGTGGGTTCTGAACAAGTGAGGCATCCCAGCCTTTTACTGTCACTTCATGGTTGACAGAAACTATAGAGGAGGCAAAATATTACCTCTACTTTCTTAGAGTTTTCAGCTGGGCTTGAGAATTAAATTGACTTAAGACAGATCAACAGGAGAAAAGCATATGCCTTTATTTAATACAAGTTTTATGTGACATGGGAGCCCTCATAAGGATATGAAGACCCCAAATAGTGACAAAACCTAAATGTTTTTATACTAGGTTGAACAAGGAGAGGCGATTGTAGAAGAGTAACTAGAATATATGAGAAGCTAAAGGAAGATAACAATTATTTTAACAAGGTCTGTACAGAATTTTCTCAGCTTCAGCTCTCTGTCTTTGATGATAAGAATGTTACTTTCCTCCTGGTGTAGGGAGGGTATCTTCCATCTAGAGGTTTCAGTTCCTGCTTTTAGGAAGAAAAAGGGGAGGGTCAGAGCACGCTTCTTGCACCTGCTGTTTTTTTTTAAGTGCTTTTAACTCAAACTAATCCTTGTGCCAATTGGCGTATTTTGCCACCTTCACTAGTAATTTTAAATGTATTTTACGAAAGTATTGATCTGTGACACATTGGCAGTAAAGAAAAACAAGCTGTTCCTTCAAGCCCAGGAGCACTGAGCCCAGCTGGGGGAGGCGTCGGGGGAAGAGATTGGGCCTCAGCTGGCCAGGGGCAGCCCTCTGAAGAACCCAGAACTGTGTCCCCCTGGAGAGGCAGCGTTTGGATGTTGACCTTATAAAGAGAGGAATGGCTGGTGTTGGACAGAGAAGCAGCCACAACCGTGGATGGAGGCTGTTACAAAGAACAAAGAATGGACGGCTTGCCACGAGCAGTCACAGAGAAACAGTGAACTTTCTTCCCTTGTTCCATTCTCAACACCAAAAGAATAAACACAAGAAGAAAAGAGTTCAAGGAGGTAGATGACCCTCGTTGCTCACCTTCACCTGCCCCCCTCCAAACCCAAGCCATTGCTTTCTGAGCAGGGTTGAGAGGAGATCTGAACCAAATGAGATTGAAGTTCTTAAATATAAGAGTCTTAGTAACCAAAACGCGACTCTCAGAATGGGTTCACCCTGGGACCCCATCTACCCAAGGCTTCAGATGCCCTCTGGGCCACTCTCAAGATCTCCATGGGTGTCACAGCTGTTGAAGTCAATTCAGATGTCCTGGATGTACTATGAAAATTCCACTACCTTGGGCTTCCATCACAATATTTTGGGCAGGAGGCTGCCTCAACCAAAAATCAGAGAAAGCACCTTGGAGTGAATCAAACTTGGTGACCTCCACACCTGCCTCTGTAGGGGAGGAAAAGAAGCAAGTCCTAAGGAGCTCCGAAGTCCACTGGGGAGATGACACAGCACTGAAAGTGCCAAGTGACAACGTGACGATGGACACAAATACAGCACAACAGGTTTCTCAAAGTGGCACATACTCTGAGTTCAAATTAATGAGGGAAATTACTGTACTAAGACGAGCTTCTTTGAAGCCTGTGAGCTGGGTCTAGAAGGCTGGTAGAAGTTTAACAGAGTGAGAATAATCTGTTTGTTTTGCTTTCTGGCTAGAAGGCAAAGGGAAGAATGCGATAGTGTAGGACCAGCCAGAAGGCCAAAGGGCTTCTTGGGTAGTGAAAACACATTAGGTGACTCAGGTCTATATCTCAGAGTTATTTACACCCCAAGGGCTTATAAAACCAGACTCAAAGAGCACACTTCATGGTTCCCATAATTGCGTGAAATGTGATAAGGAAGAGTCACTTTGGAACCATGAAGATCAGCCTACCCGGGGGATAACATCCCTGTTACAGTTAGTGGAGGAGAAACAGGAACCTCTGCATATCCAAGGAGACCAGGCAGTGTCATCCTGACATAGAGTGAGACAGGCAGCTTCCTGTTGGGAATGTGAGGAGGGGGGGCCTGCTCCCCTTCCCAGAACCTCTGTAGGTCAGCGTGACGTGTCTTGGGGTACGTCTTGTCTCCTATAACACGCACTCTGAGTGTATTCCCAGAAACGCACAGCAGAGAGAGACTGTGGGCAGCTGCAAGGTAGAGCTGAATTTTGCAGCAGAGCCTGGGCAGCACTCCAAAAGGTGGAACCATCAGCCTTGTTACCTCACCTGGTATCTTTCCAGAACATTCTCTTGTATTCTTCTCTTCGTGCTAAATCTCTTTTTTTCTGGGAAAAATGCTAGGTGGTTATTTTTCATTTTCAGAAATCCTCAAGGGGCCAAACCAATGTATACAGACCAGAGAGGAAACAAACCAGACTCCCCGCCAGCTCCCTCTGGCTCAGCCCTCAGGCTGGGCCAGTCCTGCAGGAGGGTCCGTGAGCCCATAGTGGGTGCCATTACCCAGTGTCCTTTGCTTATTCATTTAGTAGATAACAGTGTGAGGAATTGGGAGTTGGGGGGCCAAACAGCACAGCCCCCACACTCCACAGAGCCTCTGCTCACCCAGCTCATCGTCTTCCTCCAGACTGGCTTGGCTTCTTATGTTCTCCACCCAGCCCAGGCCAGAGGCCTATTCTGGATTCTTCCTTTTCTTTTGCTCTCCCTCCCCTCCTCATCATCCCCTCTCCCCCACCATCTAATCAATCCCAAGTCCTCTCAATCTCACCTTCTACAACCTCTCAAATGCAAAATGTTGAGAACTGACGAATATGGGTGCTAGATACATGGAGGTTCCTTATACTGTTCACCCTACTTGTGCGTGAGTCTGAATGTCTCCAAAACAGAAAGTTAAATTTAACAAAAGATAAATAAAATTTCTCAAATTGGTGCCCTTCGCTCTGCTACTTCTGGAATCCAAATTCTCACCATCTCTTGCCAGGATGACTCTTGGCAATCTTTTTGCCCCCTGCCCTTACCCACCTCAGCCCCCAGCCTCCATCTACTCCTAAAGCCACCCTTCTATTGACAGATGTTCTTCCCTCCACACTGAATGTGGATGGCAGCAGGGTCTCTTTCTTCCAGACAAAGGTTTAAACTGCTTTTTTTTTTATTGAGGTCACCTTGGTTTATAACATTATCTAAATTTCAGGTGTACATCATTATATTTTGACATCTGTATAGACTGCATCGTGTTCACCACCAGTAGTCTAGTTTCTATCTGTCACCATATAAATGTCCCCCTTTACCCCTTTCACCTCACCCCCCCTTCCCCTCTGGTATCTACCAGTCTGTTCCTCATATCTGTTTGTTTGTTTGTTTATCTTCCACATATGAGTGAAATCATACAGTATTTGACTTTCTCCATCTGACTTATTTCACTTAGCATAATACCCTCATGGTCCATCCACATTGTCGCAAATGGCAAGATTTCATCTTTTTTACGGCTGAGTAGTATTCCATTGTATATATATACCACATCTTCTTTATCTGTTCATCTGTTAATAGGTACTTGGGTTGTTTTCAAGTCTTGGCTATTGCGAATAATGCTGCAATGAACATAGGGGTGCAGATATCTTTTTGAATTAGTATTTTCATGTTCTTTGTATAAATACCCAGAAGTAGAATAGCTGGATCATGTAAACTGCTTTTAGTTGAAGGAGTTGAGAGACATGAAATGCAGTTAAGAGCTCTGCCTGGGGCCAGCCTGGTGGCGCAAGCGGTTAAGTGCTCGCGCTCCACTGCGGCGGCCTGGGGATCGCTGGTTTGGATCCCGGGCGCGCACCGACGCACCGCTTGTCAAGCCATGCCGTGGTGGGGTCCCATATAAAGTGGAGAAAGATGGGCACTGATGTTAACCCAGGGCCAGTCTTCCTCAGCAAAAAGAGGAGCATTGGCAGATGTTAGCTCAGAGCCGATCTTCCTCAAAAAAAGAAAAAAAGAAAAGAGCTCTGCCAGTCATGCTTTACCCCAGGCTGGGATTCAGGACCTGGGTTCTTGTCCCAGCACTACTGCCAGCCAGGCATGAGGATGCGCCATTTCCTGGGCTTCAGGTCTGTAAGATTGAAATACGTAAAAAACACCACCTGCCCTTTGCCAGTCCTGTCACTTTCAAAGGGATTTGAAGAATGTTATCATCTTGTTTGAACCTCAAAACAGACCCATGGGGAGGGCAGGGCATGATGGTTTAAGGTTACATCACCCAGTATGTTTGTGGCAAGGCATGAAAAGACCATCTTCCCCATCACCCCCTCCGCAGGAAGGCTGACACACGTCTGGCTCAAGCAAATTAACGACCTCATCCCAACTGACTCATTTGTTTAAAACATGTTCAAATGCCAAAGCCAACAGAGAAGAGGAGAAGCCTCAAAGGAAGAAGGAAAGTAGACACTTACTTCAACTTATTAAGATGTATTTTTAAAGGCATGTGTTTTTTAACGATGCAACACAAAAGGACTCATTCTTTGGATGACCAACCTGAAGTTCGCAGAGGTGAACTGATCTACCCAAAGTGATTCTTAGCAATAATGGTAAGAGTAAATAATAATATTAACAGCATAAAATACTTATTATATATCAGGAACAGCAAAAAGAGCTTTTCTCAAGAGAACTCATCCACTGCTGGTGGGAGTGCAAATTGGTGCAGCTACTACGGAAGACAGTATGGAGACTCCTCAAAAAATGAAGAATAGAACTGCCATATGATCCAGCTATTCCACTGCTGGGTATTTATCCAAAGAACATGAAGACACGAATGCGCAAAGATACATGCACCCCTGTGTTCATTGCAGCGTTATTCACAATAGCCAAGACTTGGAAACAAACTAAGTGCCCACCAAGGGATGAATGGATAAAGAAGATGTGGTATTTATACACAATGGAATACTACTCAGCTGTAAAAATGTGAAATCTTCCCATTTGTGACAACATGGATGGACCTTGAGGGTATTATGCTAAGTGAAATAAGTCACAGGAAGAAAGTCAAATACCATAAGATCCCACTCATAAATAGAAGATAAAGACAATAACAACAACAACAAACATGTAGATACAGAGATTAGATTGATGGTTACCAGAGGGGAAGGGGGGAGGGAGGTGGGCAAAAGGGATGATTAGGCACATGTGTGTGGTGATGGATTGTAATTAGTCTTTGGGTGGTGAACATGATGTAATCTATGCAGAAATAGAAGTATAATGATGTACACCTGAAATTTATATGATGTTATAAACCAATGTTACTGCAATAAACAAAAAAAAGAGCTTCTCTCATTGAATCCTTACAACGACCCATGATATGAATAGCATGTCCTTTATATAGATGAGGAAATAGACTCAGAGAGTCCTAATTCCTGGAACCAGGAATGGATTGCTGTTCCACTGGGCTCCGTGACCCTTGTCCCTGTAACTGGTCCACCATATGTCTCCTGGCTGTGCCAGATTGTTTCCTAGTTAGTGTCAGAGTTGGAAGGACACTCAGATCACTGCCCAGGGGTCTTTCCACTATATCCACTGTCCTCTCAAATGGTAGCCAAGGGCTTTCCCAGCACCACGAGGATGCGATCATCAAAATCCAGACTGTGGGAAACTCTTTAGGTCTACCACAGAGAAATTATAGGGAGGGGAAAGATCCACGGGGAATCCAGAAATTAAAGAGACCGAAAAGACATATCCAGTTAAAAAATGAGCAAAACTAAACTATAGTGTCTAGTGATTCACACCTGGGTGACAAAGCTATAAAAAACTTAAGTTTGTAATTCTTAAAAAGTCAGGAGGGGGGCTACGTTCGGGAGAGGGAGGGGTTTGGGTTGGGATGGGGCACTCAGAAGGGACTTTGAGAAGAGGCTGGAAAAGTTCTACGTTTAGACCTGGGTAGTGGTTACAAAGGTGTTCACCTTATAATAATTTGTTTTGTGTACCTGTGTTTTATTTTATTTTAAAATTTATGTTATTATTGTGTGTGTTTTTGTGTTTTATTTGACAATAAAATGAATTTTTAAAATTTACCCCAAGGCTAGTTCCAGGGCTGCCACACAAAGGCCACCCCTTCCAGTGTCCACTCTCCCATCCTGCCTTTGCCACAATCATGATCCACTGAGAACCTTCTTAAGATAAGCCAAGGCCCAGACAGATTCATTCTAGACCAAAGTGTGCATGTGTGTGTGTGCGTGTGTGTGTACTGCAAAAGCACGTGTGACTCTCCGCACTTCTCAGATTATATCTTCTGGGGCAGGTGGATGCTCTTTTACTTCAAGTCCATTTTCTTCAGTGGCCACTTGCAATCTTCATAGCATGAGGCTAAGAAAATCTACCCCTGAAGAAGGAGTCCAACCTGAGCCTTAACTCTCTAGATGGTACTTAGCACCCCTAATTCGCTTACTGCACAGAACTTACTTACATGACTTGGAGAGAACGTTTCTCTACATTGCTTGTATCGACTTTGCTACCTGACCATCAGATAAGCCTCACATTTTTACCAGCGGAGCGCCATCTTCCTATCTTCCTCTGCTCTTTTTCTCTCTTTATCTTCACTTCTTGCTTCACACTAATTTCTTCTCCTTTCTGGATTTGGAAAGAAAATGGGGGCGGAAAATCCATAAAAAAGAAGCAGAGAGAAATGCTCCACCCAGTGCAGCAAAGTCAGTTGTCCCCGCCCTGGTCCCTCAAACACGCACAGATGGAAACAGAAGTGTCCTGTGTACCTCGTGGAGCATTTACACAGTTTCTTCTCTCCAACAGGGCGAGAAGCGCCTTGTTGCAAAGCAAGACGAGAATCCCCAGAGGAGCCTGGGCAGGAAAGATAAAGTGGAAAAACCCACAGTCAAAAAGGAAAGGAAAACAGAGGCGTGGCCTCAGGAAGAGACAAGTGTCCACTGTTCCCTAACATGGCTGCTGATTCCTACCTACGCACTTAGGGATTCGCTCTTCATTTGGTGCCCACAAGGCCAGAGCACAGTTTTTTTTGTTCAGAACCAGTTTTTACTAACTAATCACCTCTGAGCTCCTTGCTTTTTCCTTGGGCCCTCTATTTCTCCTGCTTTCTTGCGGGGTTTTTCCCTCTTGATTCTCTCTTCCACTGTCCTTTCCTCCTTTGCCTGGGAAGGCCCCACTGAACGCTACCAGAATCGGGTGTGCACAACAGGTAGAGCAAACAAGGAACTGAGAACAAAGTCCATTAACCTCTCGCCATCTTGGCAGTCCGCCTCCCAGCACTCAGTCACGGTGACCATCCTAGAAGTCCCAGTCAGAGAACAAGGCTTAAAAACCCTTTCCACAGTAGTCAAGCTCGGGGGGATTGAGGTAACAGGAGCTAAAGGTGAGATTTGAGGGGTTGCAGATAAGGTGTGGACAAGGCCAAAATTATACCCAAAACTGCAGCAAAGTCCCCTGGATCCATCATGGCGCCCGAGTCATTGCTTTGTAATCTGTATCTGCTCTGACCGCAGCACTCTGCAAACTGTTGTGGACAATGCCATGAAGCCAAACAATAACACCCTTCCTTTAACTATCAGGTGGTGGAAATACAACAAGCACATGGAAGATAATCACATCCTGGTTTATACGGTTAATTTAACATCAGAGTGAATACACAGTAATGCGTGCCAGAGAGTTCAAAGGAAGGTAAATCTGGGGAGTGCCCTATGGTTGCCGTAACAAATTACCACAAACTGGGTGACTTAAAACAACAGAAATTCGTGGTCTCACCGTTCTGGAGGCCGTAAGTCTGAAATCAAGGTGTTGGCAAGGCCATGCTCCCTCCTAAGGCTTGGAGCAGGAGGATCCTTCTTTGCTTCTTCCAGATTCTGGTGCCTCTAGGCTCTCCTTGGTTTGTGGCAGCATCTCTCCAATCTCTGCCTCTGTCTTCACATGGCTTTCTTCTATGTCTGTGTCTTCTCTTCTGTGTCTTATGAGGACATTTGTCATTGGATTTAAGGCCCATCTGGGTAATCCAGAATGATCTCATCTCAAGATCCTTAACTTAATTATATCTGCAAAGGCTGTTTTTCCAAATAAGGTCCCATTCACAGGTTTGGGTGCATGGCATATCTTTTTGGGCATCACCATTCAACCCACTATAAGTGATATACCCGATATCTGGGAAATTCACTTTAATTCTTCACTCGTTCACTCAGTCACACTTGTGCACCTCCTATGTGCCAGGCACCATTCTAGGTGCTGGGGACACAGCAGTGCAGGCTCCTGTTCTTTGTGGAGTTTCTCTCCTGGGGGAGTGGGGGATGAATACAATATTAGACACATAAGAAGTATTAGGGAATGAGAAGGGTCATAAGGAAAATGCAACAGGGACATGTATAGGGTGACCGGGTGGCTACTTTAGACTTAGAAGGAAAAGGCCTTTCTGTGGAGGTGACATGAAACTGAGATCTGAGTGCAGGAAGAGCCAGTAGGCAGGACCTGGCAGAGGAAAGGCTCTGAGGTGGGAGTGAGCTTAGCATGTCCAAGGAGCAGAAAGATGGCCAGAGTGGCTGGGGCATGGTAGGCAAGCAAGAATGTGGCAGGATATGGGGGGGCTGAAGATGCAGATTGGACGGATCACATGGGACCTGGAGGCCAGGTAGGAAGCTTGGTTTTTATTCCAAGAGCCAGAGATCCATTAGGTTTCCAGCAGGGGAACACCATGAGCTAAGTTCTGGTTTGGCTGCTGAGGGGGAGATGGGCTGCAGAAGGGCAAGAGTCAATCAAGTAGACGAGTTAGGAGGGTACTGCTGCGGTAATCAAAGAGGGTAGCTGGGACCAGGGCGTGGTGGTGGAGATGGAGATGACACATTCCGGAAGTCATCTGGAGGTAGAGGTGACAAGACTTCCTGATAGATTGGTCATGGGGGGTGAGTAAAGGAGAGAACGGAGAATGGATCTTAGACTTATTTTGGTGATCCTTTCGCAATGTATGCCTGAAACTGATAAAATGTTATATGTCAATTATACCCCAATATAAAAAAAAGTCAACATACTAAATGGAAAAAAAAATGGATCTTAGGTTTTAGAAGCAAGCACTTGAGCTTTTTTTTTTTTTTAATTGTGGTGCAATACACATAACATAAAAGTTACCATTGAAACCAGTTTATGTACAATTCAGTGCCATTAAGTGCGTCCACAGTGTTGTGCAACCATCACCACTATCCACTTCCAGAACTTTTTTGGCTTGATGTTTGTGCACTGAACAATCTGAAGATTCATCAGATGCCGTGGAAAGCAGAGAGCAGGGGAAGTTTCTCGGCAGTCGGCACTACTGCCTATGAAGACCGGTCTCTGATGGGAGCTCCCCATTTCCTCCGATCGTTTCCAGTGTGACGTCATGTTTTACTCTCCTTTTGATTTTGCCTCAGCAGAGTGTAGGAAAAATCCTGGGCATGTTGCTGCTTAATAACTTCTTCTTGATTTGAATGAGGACTGAGGCCCTCATAGCTGATACTCTATCCTTCCTGCCTCCTCGGTGCACATGCGCAGGAGTGATCTGAGTGGCTCAAGAGTTAAAATCCTATTGATATTAACCTGAAGCTTTGCTTCCTCTCGGCCATGGGGGAAATCAGTTACAGAAAGGTCAGCTGAAGGACTGAAGGTCAGTCAGACAGAGAGAGCTATGCCTCCAACTGCAACCCTAGAGGTGGTAGGACGGGCTGCAGAGCCCCGCAGAGAGGGACCAAGGAGTGGGGAGCTGAGGGGGTGGGGAGTGGCCTGATTTGCAAAGAGATCTTGGCCTTTAACAGCTGGCTTTAGAGAAGTCTCTCGGGATTGAATAAAAAACAGACCACCTATGGAGAACTCACAGCTTTGGAATATAGAATAAGAATGCCGCCCCCTACCCCTTCTTCTCCTGGCGCCAAGATTGGGCTCCACTGAGTTCTGTGTGTGTAAATCAGTAACCATTTCTTGTAGCATTTAACTCAGGATGAAGACAGTGCAGACCTCTGTTTTCTAAATGGTTGCATTTTTATAACCCTCTGGGAAGCAGCTTAATGGGGTACTCTCTACATAGTCCTGCAGAGGAGCAATCATGTAGATAAACTAGCAAACCAGTTAAGAGACGGGCATAGGAGAAAGTTAACTAATTACCATCTTACTGCTGTCGGGAGCTTAAACAGTTTTAATTCCTGTATTAGTTTTCTTTTGCTGCTGTAACAAACTACCACCCACTTGGTGGCTGAAAACCATATAAATTTATTATTGTACAATTCTGTAGGTCAGATGTGTCATTGGGCTAAATCTGGGTGTCACCAGGGCCGTGTTCCTTCTGGAGGCTCTAGGATAGAATCCATTTCCGTGCCTTTTCCAGCTTCCAGAGGTGCCCACATTCCTTGGCTCATGGCCCCTCCTCCATCTTCAATGGCAGCAATGGCAGGTCAAGTCTTGTCACTCCAACCTCCTCTTCTGCCTCCCTTTTCCAAATTTAAGGACTCCCATGATTACATTGGACCAGAACGATCTTCCTATTTTAAGGCCAGTTGATGAGCAACTTCAGTTCCATCTGCTACCTTAATTTTCCTTTGCCATGTAAGGTAACATATTCACAGTTCTAGGGATTAGGACATGGACATCTTGGGGAAGTTGTGGTGGGACTATTTTGCCCCCATTCCTATCAAAAAAGCAGAATAATGGGGGCTGGCCCTGTGGTGTAGCGGTTAAGTTCAGCACGCTCTGCTTTGGTGGCCTGGTTCGGATCCCAGGTGCAGACCTACACCACTCGTCAGCCATGCTGTGGTGGTGACCCACATACAAAATAGAGGAAGATCGGCACAGATGTTAGCTCAGGGCCAATCTTCCTCAAGCAAAAAGAGGAAGTTTGGCAATGGATGTTAGCTCAGGGTGAATCTTCCTCAACAACAACAGCAACAAAAAGCAGAAATAAGGAAGAGTGTTTTTAATTGGACCAAACTGGGAACTTCTGAGAGTTTTACCACAAGCCCAGCCGTGAGCACGTCTACACAATTATTTACTGACACTCAGGTTTTGTCTGTTGTACTGCACTTCTTCTAAGCAGAAGAAAAAAATTGCAAAATAAGAAGAACTCCCGTCACATATTATTCTAGAATAAACTCTTGGAAGTACTACTAAAAAATCCTCCCACACAAAAAACCTAACATGTGGTGAACGTTTACCAGTATATAGGTTGTTTTCTGGTTTTCTCCTCGGTTCATCCTCTCTCTACCAAAACAGGTAGGTAGGTATCATCTCTATTCTACACGTAAGGAAACTCATTCAGCAATTCAAGTAGAAGCAGAATTTATATCATGGTCATAACGGTCACTAATTACAGAAATTCAGATTTAGTCTGTGTTTCAAATCAATTATTAAAGCGCCCCGGGTCAAAGGTGCACATCTCATCCTCCCCCCGCACGTGAGAACAGGCCTGAGGGTTGTCATTCATTTATTCAGCAAATATTTCTTGAACACCTTCTCTGTGCATATTCCCAGTAAAGACTTATGCAAAAAAGTAGACGATAGTTCCTGCTTTGAAAAGCTAACAAAGATGGCAGATTGACCTTGTGTATTGTGTATTTATCTCCTCTCCCACAATAATTTAAAAAGATAAAAGGACAATGACAATGGCGGGGGAGGGGAGGGCATCAGAGGATGGTGAGTCGACTAGTACCTGGAAGGGCAATGGTGACGAGAGAAAGGGACCCTGAGCAACAGAGCCAGAAGCAGCAGCCTGTAGCACTCCCAGAGGAGATGAGGCTGCTTTGCAAAACCCTGGAGAGGCACGGGACTCAGAAAAGCCCAAGGACAGGATTGAGCCATGCAGAGGAGAAGAGAGGGGCTAATTAAAAGTCTGGGCAGGGAACTGCTTGAAGCCCAGAACCTAGATAGTCAGGTTCCTCCCCACCTGCACCCGCCCGGGGAAAAAATGGATCCTCGTTCTTTAAGGAAACGGGAAGGCCCATAAAAGAGGTCATCAAAACTGCAGGCTCCCAGCCCCCTCACCCTAAAGAGAAGCCCAATGGTCAATGGTCAACAATCTCTGCCCCCGGACAGAAGTCATAATCCCTTTATTAGTGTCTCACTTAAAAAAAGAATCAACTTTATTGAAGTATGACTTATATACAGTAAAATGCACCTGTTTTTATGGGGACATTTAAATGAGGTTGTTTTTTGTGTGTTTTTTTTTTAATATATCCCAAATCTGATCACTTCTCATCCCTTCGCTGGTACCTCTTCTTTTTTGTCGTTTATTTTTTATTTATTTATTTTTTTTTTGAGGAAGGTTGGCCCTGTGCTAACATCTGTTGCCAATCTTCCTGTTTTTCTTTTTTCTCCCCAAAGCCCCAGTACATAGTTGTGTATCATAGTTGGAGAGTTGTAGCTCTTCTGTGTGGGACGCCGCCTCAGCATGGATTCATGAACGGTGAGTAGGTCCGCGACCAGGATCCGAACCGGCGAACCCCAGGCCGCAAAAGCGGAACGTGTGAACTTAACCGCTGGCCCCTAAATGAGTTTTGACAAACATTTACGCTCATGTATCCACCAACACAGTCAAGATGTGGAACATTTCCACCACCCCAGAAAGTCTCCTCATGTCACCTTTGCAAGACTTCCCACCCCCCACCCCCACCCCCACCCCCACCCCTGGGCCAGGAAATCGCTGATCATCTTTTTGTCACTATAAAATAGTTTTTCCTTTTCTAGAATTTTATACAAATGGAATCATAGGTCTTCTTTTGTGTCTGGTTTCTTTTGCTCAGTATCATATTTTGACACTCTTTCATGTTGTTACATGTATCAGTACTTCGTTCCTTTTTTATTGATGAATAGTATTCCATTCTATGGATGTACCACAATTTCTTTATCCATTCTCCTATCGGTGGACATTTGGGTTCTTTCTAGTTTGAAGCCATTATCAGTAAAGCTGCTAAGAACATTCGTGGACAAGTCTTTGTGTGGACACGTATTTTTATTTCTGTTGGGTAAACACCTAGGAGTGGAATTGCTGGGTCACATGGTAAGTATGTGTTGAATTTTAAAAGAAATGCCAAAGTGTTTTCTAAAGTGGTTGTATCATTTTGCATTCCCACTAGTAGTGTATGAACATTCCAGTTGTTCCACATCCTTGCCAAGACTTTGTATTATCCACTCTTTTACTTGTAGCCTTTTTGTGGGTATCAAGTGGTATTTCATTGTGGTTTTAATTTGCATTTCTTTGAATATACAGTGAGCATCCCTCACCTGCAAAAGGATCCCTTAGAAAAGAGGGAGTTGCCTTATATCTGTGGTCTTAGAAAGTATCTCATGTTATGGGAAACTGCTCTCAATTATTTTATATAACAACTTCTTGGGGAAGTTGCTTAGTAAAGAAAAAGCAGGGAGAGTGGCTAAAAGTCTGTTTAAGTTGTAATCAGGGGCCAGCTCGGTGGTGTGGTGGTTAAGTTTGCACGTTCCACTTCCACGGGCCAGGGTTCACAGGTTCAGATCCTGAGCATGGACCTACACACTGCTCATCAAGCCATACTGTGGCAGCATCCCACATACAAAATAGAGGAAGATTGGCACAGATGTTAGCTCAGGGCCAATCTTCCTCACCAAAAAAACAAATGTAATTAGATTCCCCAGATCCCCTCCTCTAGTCTAAGCAGATGGGCAACTGCCCCTTTTCCCATCCCAGCTGAAGCCTGGAAATTTATTCTCTGCAGATAGTAAAAGCACAAGTCTTGAGCTGGGCCACACTAGGAACGGTTAAGGGCAAGGGTCTTGTTCTCTAAAACAAGTGGACTAAGTAAAGGATTCAGACCTGACTACTGGGGCCCCAAGCCGTCTGCCCAACTCAGCTCCCAGATTGCTGGAGCTGGGCTTATGCCCTCCAGAAGGAGAGTGGAGGAGGCTTAGATCCCCCGACACTCTGCCAGCATGGACCAGCCCCATCCGTGAGCCCAGAGCTTTCAATCAGCTCGTTGGTGTTTTACTATTATATAGGAACTGAGAGCCAGGCACTGTCAAACATTTGAGGACGACCTCTTAGATGAAAGACAGAGATAAGACAGACAAGAAACAGAAAAAAAGCAACTTAAAGGAAACAGTAATGAGACAGGAAGTTCTGAAAGGAGAGATTTGAGAAGTTATTGCATCCATGGGATAAAAGGAAGCTATGAAAAATGGACAGAGAGCAAAACAATGCTCCTGAAAATATATTATACTAAATATATTACATTATGTAATGTTAAACATGTTATAATAAAATATAATGGTAGAATTAGAAACTCTAGGAGGGGTTGGAAGAAAAAATTGAAGGAATTGCCCAGAAAGTAGAGAAAAAGACATAGAGCTAGAAAATTTATCAGAAATGATAAGAAAACTAGGGCACAACCCAGGAAGCCCAAAATATGAATAACCAGGGAGAACCAAGAGAATGGAGAGTAGAAATCATTGGACAAATAACTCAAGAGAATTTTCCAGAACTGATGACATGAGTTGATGAAAGTAATCACAATATAATGTTAAGGTAACTAATAGGATATAAAATGTACATTCATTATAGTCTCATTCTATACATTAAAGTTTGTGTGGGGGAGGTTGGGGTGCGGTTAGAAAAAAGATTAGAAGGAACTATTTCTAAGCGGCATGACTGGGTATAATTTAAGTTTTCTTCTTTATATTTGTGTAGATTTTCTAATTTCTATTTGACCATTAGCATTTATTCATTTCTAATTAGAATGGAAAGCTTAAATGAAGAAACCGTGTCTGTGGCTGCCAGCTCTGCAAGCCCCTCACTGAGATGAAGAGGAAGTGGCTTACCCAAGTTCACTCAGACAAGGTTTTGCGAGTCAAAAACCAATGCTCTTTTATATCACTCTGTTTCTCCACTTTGGATTTCTTCCAACTGAAAGGTTAACCACTATATGGCTCAGTTCCCAGGTCAAATGTCACACTGTTCATGGAGCTCTCTCTAGAGCGGAGTTCTCCCTTTCTCTGCTCAGTTGAACCTGGTGTCTTGCCCGTGTTATTTACACGAGCTGCCATGTGGATTTGGGTGGACGTGCTTTCAAGTCTTCACTCTGCTGGAAGCTAGTCGGGAGCAAGGACCACACCTTACGTACTTTCATATCTCCTCATGGATCACCCGGATGGATCACTCGCTATAGGCGCTCAACAGGTATATGTGCTGTTTGAAAGGTGTGGGAGCTTGGCTATGAAGACAAGCAAGTTGACTCACTTACACCATTTCGTTATCTGCTCTCAGGCTCTGTTCCCTGAAGCGAAGCAGGTAACTCATGGCTGTGGAGTAGGAGGTTTTAGATGCCCAGTGGAAGACAGCCCCCCACACATATGGCTCAACACCACCCAAAGGCATTCTTGTGTTGCAAAGAAGACCGCTCATGTGCTCAGCTCTTGGTCTGCATCAGACAAGAAAGCCACTCAAAGGCGGCCTGTCAATTCCCCAGTGCAGCACAAAGGACTTGTTCAAGCTGTGAGATCAGAGCTAAGGACAAAGCCATTGGGATTTCCTTTACGTGACCTGCATGCTTATTTTAAAATTATT
Organism: Dicerorhinus sumatrensis harrissoni; assembly: GCA_014189135.1. Lineage (NCBI taxonomy): Eukaryota > Metazoa > Chordata > Mammalia > Perissodactyla > Rhinocerotidae > Dicerorhinus > Dicerorhinus sumatrensis. Next base: position 11,656,124 of record JABWHU010000190.1, on the reverse strand, counting down.
TAATTTATTTAAAGCAGAGAGATTTCAACAGCAGGCTCTGAAGTCAGCCCATGTGGGTGGGAGCGTGGAACACCACCCATCCTGCCCATGGCCTCTGCCTGACTTTAGCAAATTACATGTCAATTTCCATGTACTTCAGAGCCTTCATCTGTAAAATGGGATAATGTCTACCTCATAGGGTGGTGAGGATTACGTGAGATAACACGGGCCATGTGCTTAGAATAATAACTGTCCATTATCATCCACTCAACAGAGCACATTCCAGCTACTAAAAATTATATATCATCAAGTACTGGTGTGGGGAGATGTTCCCTATATATCAATTGTTTTAAGCATTAAAAGCAATATGTTAAATATGATCCCATTTTTGTAAAGAACAATGTGTGTTTTTATAAGTACATTTGACATCAGTAGAGAAAAATTTAGAAGTATGTACACCCAAATTTGAATTTAATGTACACCTAATTTTCTCTTGTGTATATGTTAGTGGTGCCATACAAAAATACATATTTAAAAATATCTAGACCTGCACTGTCCAATTTGGTAGGCACCAGTCACCTATGGTTACTTAAATTGAAAAGAAGTAAAATTAAATAAAATTTAAAATTCAGTTCTTCAGTCATACTAGCCACAGTTCAAACATTCGACTGCCACACATGGCTAGTGGCTACCTTGTTGGACATAGCAGATGTGGACATTTCTGTCATCGCAGAAAGTTCTATTGGACAGAGCTGGTCTAGAGGACTAGGGGAGGTGACTTTTTGGTGATCTTTTCTGTTCCTTTACTATAAAATGGAAAGACTTCCTCCTGAAGTTTTGGCCAGATCATTTTAATAAGACCTCTCAGAAGACCCTTCTCTTAAGTATGGAAGACTTTCCCAAGTTTGAAAGTCTCTCACTCTAACATTTTCACTGGGCATCATGTAATTTTCTTTATAACATTTGGGTGACAACCTTGATTATCCCTTTTTTTTCTTTCAAGATATTTTTTAATATATGACAATTTCTCAAGAGATGAAAAAAGATGAAAGTTTATCATGCAGTCTCATTTCATGTTAACGAGGATCCCAGGGGCGTCGGAAAAACAGCTCAGCCAGATTAATTTCCCACAACCCCATCCAGTGAGAGAACCACTGCCACCCGAGACTCAGTTCTCAGAGCTCTAAGTACTCAGATGGAAAATAAGCTGCGCTTCAGGGGCTCCGCAAACCCTTACTATGTCAAGCCAAGGGCATTAAAGACAGCATGATGCTACCATCATCACAAGTCACTCCAGCAGGCAAGAACTCGCTGGTAGTTTGATAATTAACCAGTGTAGAACAGGTGAACCCGCACATTCTTTTCCCCTGGGAGGACCCGGGCTCTGCGGGCCTGTGCTGGTCTTTGGCGCCCCCAAACGGGCACTTAACGGTTTATCACACACAGGAAGTTAAAACCACAATATTTACAATTTAGGATGAACTAAAGACTTCCTGTCTTGGTTTCTCATCAAGTTCATTTGCCTTCTCTTTTTTGCGAAAGTTTGTGAAAATGACAGTTCACAGAACCAGGGTAATCAGATCAAGGTTTCACACTGATGAGTCTATTGTGGTTCTAGAGGGTTACTTCCCCAAAGACACTAGAGCTAATTTTTAAATTTTTCAAGAATTTTTTGTAATATTTTAAAGCATACAAAAAGTATAGATTATGATACAACAGACATTCATGTTTTTATGTCTCAGCTGAACACCTAAAATATTACAGATACATTTGTAGCCCTGATTCTATTTCCCTTTCTTCTTGGAGGTAAAAATAAAATTCAGGAGAGTCTTTTGCAGACCTCTGTGTGTACTTATACTTGTGCAACCTATAGAGATGTCCTAAGTACATATAATATTGATTTGTATGTTTCAAATTTTTTCAGAAAAATGATGTCATACTGTATCATTCTGAGGTTCTTCCTTTTATTCATCAATATTGTGTTTAAGAATTATTCGTGTTAATACATACACATATATATTAACATACGTATACATGTCTATATGTTAATACATAGTTGATTCGCTTTTTACTGCTGAAAAATTCCTTGCACAACTATGCTCATTTTATTTATCTAGTCTCATAATAATAAGTAACGATAATTAGATATTTCATCTTTTTCTTATTAACACGTTTTAATTACTTTCATATTCTGAACACTAATCCTTTGTTTGGTTGTATGATTCACAAAACGCTTTCAGTCTGTGGCTTATCTTTCCTCTTCATTTAGGATGTGTTTCCAAATACAAGATTTTTACATTTCAAGGCCAAGTATGTCAATCTTATCTTTTATGCTTTACGCATTTTAAATCTTATGAAATCCTTCTGGGTCCCAAGGTCATAAAGTAGTCTTCCAAATTTTTAAAAGAATTTTAAAGATTTGCTTTTTACATTTAGATGCTTAATTCCCCTTGGTTTTATTTATGTATTTGGTACAAGGTGGATGTCTCTTTGTCCACATGTGTGAGCTTCTCTCTGGCAGGATGCTCATTAGAATAGCCTCGGGAGCTTAAAAAAAAAAAAAACGATTTCTGGGCCTTGTCCCAGAATTGATGAGATCTTAATCTCTGAGGGTGGAGCTGAGACATCAGGATTAAAGAAAAAAACAATTCCCCCAGATGGTTCTAACACACAGCCAGGGTTCAGAACCTCTGTTCTAGGGTCAGACCAAGAGCAGAACTGATGGGATGTGTATTACATCATTAGCTATGCTGGGTATTGCCAGTGCTCTGTAAAGTAATTATAACTATCTATAGTCCTTCCAGTAGGAGAGTTCCAGTTGCTGCACATCTTTGAAAACACACGGGCATTATTATCCCAATTAAGTGATAAAGAAACAGGTGCTCAGATAGTTGTGATTAGGGAACTTGCCTAAAAATCACACAGTAGATCCCTGCTGTGTCTTCCACCAGCCTACCTCTCCATTGACACGTATCGCTCCTGTCGAATGTGCTTCACTCACTGGCATCACTGGACAAGGGCATGGGCAATATTTTTGGTTCTGCATACCCCATCTGGCTCCTATTCAAACTCTAAATTCAATCTCAGCTTGAAGAGAGATATCCTCATACAACTGACTTCTCCTAAAATTCTGGAGTCAGCCACTCCCATAAACCCAGACTTTAAAAACACACAGAAATGTCAAATTAAGAGGAGGCTGAATGTTGACCAATGAGTTAATCTTCAAATGACAGTTGACAACTGGGAATTTGTCATGTTTACAAAAATGTATGTATTCCTCCGTATGTGCCAAGGAACAGGCAAAATGTTCTAAGGGTTTCAGAAGTAGAAGGCAGGGTTTCTGCTCTTTGGAGATATTGAGACTCTAATGTAAATGAGACAAGGCTTATGCAACTCAGTTTTAAATTATCAGTAGAGATTTTTAAATGTATTTTTAATGTATGATTTGAAGAAGTGATTCATATGAGCTAGATGTTTGGACTAATTGACCTTGGAATTTCTTTCCCACTCTGCATCTCTAGGGATTTATGAGATAAGAAAGGCTTTGTGGCTGAAAACAAAACAAAACCTTCTCCCTGGGGGGTGGAAGGCAGCCTCTAAAATGATCCCTTCCCCTGGCAGTCACGCCCTTGCGTAGTCTCCTCTATAGTGAATAGGGCTGACCTGTGTATCAAATTGGATGTTGTGGATGTGATGGTACATGACTTCTGAGGCTAGTCATAAAAGGCATTGAAGCTTCTGCCTCACTCTCTCTTGAACTGCTTGTTCTGTGGGATGCCAGCTGCCATATTGTAAGGACACTCAAGCAGTCTTATGGGGAGCTCCTTGTGATGAGCCACTGAGACTTCCTGCCAAGAGTTAGCACTCCCTGGCCAACCATGTGAGCCAGCCACCTTGGAAACAGGTCCTCTGGCCCTAACCAAACTTCAGATCAATGGCGCCCGTGGCTGACATCTTGACTACAGCCCCATGAGAGACTTGGGGCCAGATGTACCCAGCCAAGTGGCTCTCGAATACCTGACCCACAGAAATTAGGTGAGACAATAAATGTTTGTTGTTTTTTCAAGTCACTAACCTGCCGCCACAGTATGACCGCTGACAGAAGAGTGGTGTAGGTCTGTGACTGGGAACCAAACCCATGCTGCTGAAGTGGAGCATACTGAACTTAACCACTAGGCCACTGGGGCTGGCCCTCAATGCATTTTTGTCCCATACTTGCCCTATTCTAGCTATTCCAAAAACAGTCTGGCAATTCATTTATGGCCTTACAATGTTAGGTTGTTAGGTGCATATATGCTATAGAATATGTGATTTGGAAAAAAGTTTTGCAACTTTTAAAGCCCTGAAAATACACTAGCTAGCATTCTATGCCTCCTGCCATTACTGTGGGAAATCAAGATTGGGCCACCCTGAAATATGTCTCTTTACCTTGATTGTTTTCTCTGACAGACATTTGACCTCCCCCACTAACTGCCTAAAGAATTTAACATAGAAGACCTGTTCCAGGAAGGAGTTACTATCATATGATGGCTGTAATATAATGTAAAATAGATGTTACAATAGGAAAGGCATCAACAAGCCCATCTTATCAAAAATTCTGTCTCTCTCTGGCCACATTCTCTAGGTGGCCCTGCAAAGAGTTTCCAGACAAACATTTACATTATTAAGGGAAATCTCCATTTGTAAAGGTATCTCCCTCTCTGGGGGGAAGAGGGGATGGCCTCTCTAGAAACTTATCAGTGTGGAGGATAAGGCCTTAAATCTACATACCCTGGATTACTGTGATTTCTGTCTCCCTCCCCACCCCCAACATCCTCCTTTGTCTTTAGCTGAAGATGGTATTTAAGACGAGAATCTCTGCCATTGTGTGGAGAAACTCAGTTTCCCTGGTTTCTCCCATGTATACATGTTATTAAACTTGGTATTATTTTCTCCTGCTAACCTGTCTTTTAATTATTTTTCCAGCCATAAGAACCTTAAAGTAAAGGGCAGAGGGGGATTCTCCTTCTTCCCCGACATTACCAATCTGTTTTTCCCACTTTAATAAATGGTCAAGATATGTTCCTAGAGAAAGGGTCACCTTGTGGGTGACCTTTGTGTTTGATAGACCTCCTCAGGTCCAAATACAGAAAAGGATGGGGAAGTTTAAAATAATAATAGAGAAAACAAAACAACAAAAAAAAAAACCCAAAGATAGTTTCCTATGGCTGCTGTAACAAATTACCAAAAACTTAGTGGCTTAAACAATGCAAATTTATTATCTTACAGTTCTGGAGGTCAGAAGTCCAAGTAGGTCTCACAGAGCTAAAAATCAAGTTGTTGTCAGGCCTGCATCTATTCTGAAGGCTCAAGGGGAAAATCTGTTTCCTTGCGGCTTCAGGGGCTGCCCTGAAACAATTCTGAGTCTGGAACACGGACATCGTGTCATCTGGAAAACAGGACACAATTTTGTCTTTGAAAGTCGGAGGGATAGTAAATGTTCTACTCTTTGCTAAAGTCTCATGATGGTGCTCAGGGCAGGCCACCCCAAGATGCACCACTCTGGTATGTGGATTATTTCAAGCTGAAGAAAATAAAGACTCAGAAAACTTAGGAAGAACATTTGAGTTTCCCCTCCCAAACTGCCTAAAGAATTTAAAATAAAAGATCTGTTTCAGGAAGGAGTTATTATCATGATGGCTGTAATATAATGTAAAATAGATGTTACAGTAGGAAAGGCACCAAGCACCTCTTATCAAAAATTTTGTCTCTCCCTGGCCACATTCTCTATAGGTGGCCCTGAAAAGAGTTGTCAGACAAACCATTTGCATTTCTATCTCCACGTGAATTGTCTTCTTCCTCTCTGAAATCCCAAACCACTACCCACCCCCAACACCTTCCTCGCCTTTAACTACAATACTTAAGCAGCTTAGATAGAGGGACCAGCTGCTCATTTCTGAGTTTCTCCCATGTGTACATGTTATTAAACTCGGTATTATTTTCTCCTGATAACCTGTCTTGTTAATTATTTGGCCAGCCATAAGAGCCTTAAGGGAAAGGGCAGAGGGGGATTCTCCCTCTTCCCCTACATAGTTTATCCACAGCTTATTGGTTTTTCTCTAATAAAGAGTTTCTCAGATCAAAAATTCTATTCTATTCTCATTCAGGTTATTCCAAAGACTCTTAAAATGCTCTAATCCACCTCAGCCCCAAGAAATGTTCCTAAAAATTCCCCAATGAATGAGTTTATAGTTTGTAGAGAGGCAGAGAAACTGCTTCATTTGGAGACACAAAATCTTTTAAACAAGTAGATCCCCTTTTTAGTCTGCAAGGATTTTAATGAGCATCTATTATGTACAACTGTTAGGCCATATTGCATGAGATTTAAGAGGAGAGTATATTTTTCAGGACTGCAAGTTTGAGGTGATATGTTGTAGTGGTTCTAGAATCTCTGCTGTGGGTCCAGGGCAAGCTGGCTTGTCTCTTGGAGACTCCGTGCCCACGTCTGTAAAATGGGGATTCTAGTAACTACCACTAGACACCACTAACATGTAGGGTGTTGTAAGGATTAAATGAGTAGTGCCTAAAAAGTACTAAGCCCCGTGTTTTGTGCAGGCAATACTCAGCAGATATCAGTTAGTAATATAAAGCAAATAGAAATGACCTGAAAAAGAATTTATGGTGCTGATTAACTGAAAAGATACAAAGAAATGGAAAAATGTGGCAAAAGAGTGAGGTCAGAAATCTGATGGTAAAACCAGTCAGATAGCCTTCAAACTATTTCAACAGTAGCAGAAAAGCACCTAAGATTATACTTTTGGAATCTTGGAATACGTGAATCCTTTATTCAAAGGGGCCCTCAGTGAATAATCTTGTATGTAACTGCTTTCTCGTCTTCACTGGCCACTGGAGGAATTAGACAAAAAACCGGCCAGTTCAATTCACCTGTAGACAGGTTGATTGTCAAATATATGTGCTGAATCAAATTAAAACTACTCTGAAACAGAGACCGAGTCAAGATGGCGGCATAAGCAGACTCGGAACTCACCTCCTCCCGCAGACACAGCCAATTTACAACTACTTGTGGAAAAATTACCCCTGAGACAGAACTGAAAACTGGATTAGAGGAACTCCTGCAACAACGGACAATCCTAACTGAG
>JABWHU010000190.1:11613070-11637182 GCA_014189135.1 Dicerorhinus sumatrensis harrissoni | reverse complement strand
ACATGATGTAATCTATGCAGAAATAGAAGTATAATGATGTACACCTGAAATTTTTACAATGTTATAAACCAATGTTACTGCAATAAACAACAAATTTAAAAAAAAAAATAAAACTACTCTGAGAATGGAGAGAAAAGAGTTCCAGTCTTTCATTTCAAAAAAACATTTCATCTGTTTATAATTATATTTAAGATAGTAGATTTGATCATTGCAATTAAGTATTTCAGCCCCCTCACTCCCATTCTGTATGGAATTCTCCCCCTTTGAACATTTACTGCTGATCTCTAAATGGTCATAGACGGGAAACATCAGTCTAGTTGGTTCTGCCTGAAAGACTTAACTAGGACGTCACCAAAATAGAAGGTGCAAACAAAAGAATATGGAATAGTGTTCAACTTCACTGGTAATCAAAGAAATATATATTAAACATGAGCTACCATTTTTATTTATTCAATTAATAATGATTTTGAAATATAACAATGGCTAAGCTAACATAGGCAAGGGCTTGGCAAAATGGACGCTTTCATAGATTTCCAGTGGACAACAACAGCAAAAACAAAAACCTTATTGTTTTCAAACTCAACAAGGGAATAATTTAACTGAAATGTGCTACCCACAAGAAGGAATTTCATAGCCAGTAAAAATGAGACTCAAGAAGTGGTGACATGATAAAATGCACACACACACACACACACAAAAGTAACAAAAGAGTATAGGGTTTTCAGGATACCATGATTACAGCTGTGTCTAAAAAACTACTCGAGAAGAATAGTAGAAGAAATATAGCCATGGTGTGATCAGGTGGTGAGATTATGGCAATAACTTTCATTTCTGCATTTCCCAAAGTTTCTGAAATGAGGATATATTATTTTAATATTTTCTCTTACTTTCTACTTTATTTTCAAAGTTATTTTAATTATGTAAAAATCTAGTGGTCAAACATCACAACTCTTAAGGTGATGAGAGTCTAAGTTGCAGGGACAGTAGAACTATCCATAACATTCTCCTGATGGATTCTAGAACATTCCTAAGAGCCTTAAAGCCTACCCTAGTGAAAAAGGCTTTGCCAGTAATCTATAATTATCGTTAGGGAAAACTGAGCTTAATATAATAGCAGAGATTTTATCATTCTAAACAATTTTCCTTCTAATTTCAACTTGTCCCCTTTTTCCAGCTCACCTAGAATGTTTTTCTTTCAGCTTCTCAGAGGAAGTGAGATATTTCTGCATAACTTCAAGTTCAGGAGAGATGTCATGGCAAGAACTTCTACCTTCCATGCAGTTATGCTTTCCTGTAGGTAGAAATCCCCCTGAGCTCCGGGTTTTCTCAGGAGCACACAATGCCTGGGGGTTGCCCTGAGAGCCCCTACCATCTAGGAAGAGTCCTGGATTGACTCTTAGCTATTAGAAGAGGAGAGGCAGAATACAGTCAGAGGCAGCGAAATGCTGCACTACCGACAAACAGAACATGGGTGCAGTCTTACGACCAAAAGGAATTATAGGAATTATACCCTGACTGGTAAATACCTAGTAATTCCCACAAAGGGATGAAGTTTTTTATTTTAAGTATATTTTTTCTCAGACAATATAACATGAGAGACAATGTGAAGGGCACAATTGCTGTAAGGAACATGTGGTTTGTCAAAACTGGAACATCGTTTTAGAAGAAGTTCCAGAAAAGATATGTGCACCCCTATGTTCATTGCAGCATTATTCACAATAGCCGAAACTTGGAAGCAACCTAAGTGCCCATCAATGAACGGATGAATATATATATATATATATATACACACACACACTACATATATATATATACAGAATGGGATACTACTCAGCCATAACAAAGACAAAATCGTGCCATTTGCAACAACACGGATGGACCTTGAGGGTATTATGCTAAGTGAAATAAGTCAGACGGAGAAAGACAAATACTGTATGATTTCACCCATATGTGGAAGATAAACAAACAAACACGTAGATATGGAGAATAGATTGGTGGCTACCAGAGGGGAAGTGAGTGAGGGGAGAGCAAAAGGGGGAAAGGGGACATGTGTATGGTCATGGGTGGAAACCAGACTTTTGGGGGTGAACACGATGCAGTCTCTACAGAAGCTGAAATATAATAATGTACACCTGAAATTTACACAATGTTATGAACCAATATGACCTTAATGAATGAATGAATGAATGATAAATAAATAAACAAAGAAGTTCTAGCACAATCTCAGTGGACATTGCTAATAATCGTATGGTGTCCTTTAAAACTGTAGACTGGGTTTAGACTGTTTGCCAAAAAACCGCTGAGCAAATAAAAGCAAGAATTCTAGTTTCTCAACTTGTCTTTGGGATTATTACCCTCTCCCTTCACTGCCTGCTCTGATTTTGCTGAATGTGAGCGTGAGGGGTCCACACAGCGGCAGTCTACACCATGGTTCTAAGATTTAACCTACATCTTACTGGTCCAGCATGCTTACATTCACAGAAGGAAACTTTTTCTCTTTTTGCCCCCGTTTTACTTTTAGTGCATTGTAGGCCTCTAGAGTGTTTTGTTATATAGAAGTAGAAGTTACAGTCTTCTCCCAGAAAGATCTTTGGAAGTTCAGCTTTAAAAGACAGACTTTCTCACTCTCACTGTTTTCTCTTGCCAGCTTGGGAAAGTCTTCAGCCTCCATCATCTCTTGAAGGGAGCCATTCATAGGCAGAAGAGCTCTTTTGTAGAGGAACTTCTGTAACATTAGCTAGTTCCTTAAAGCAATGGTTCCTGGGGCTGACGTGTAGGCTGGGTTCTGTGGGTGACAGAATCTTATGGATTTGTGCAAAATGAGGAAAACAAGAGCAATGCAAGAGTTTTTCATAAAGGAATTTATCTCTCTCACTGTGATGTATTCTGAGATTGTGTACCCTCTACTTTTTGAGTTAAAATGTCTTTTATAACAGTAGGATCGTAAAAGTGACAGATTTAAAATAAAAACAGTAAAAATAACCCGACATAGATGCCCAAACATTTTTGTAAATTTTACTGCTTTGTGAAATCCAAAAGTCTAGAGAACCACCGTTTTAATGGATTTAATTGGAGATTTAATTGAGTCTCATTCTGATGAGGGAGGGCTTGAATAATCCATCTCTGCACATTTAAAAAACCTACCTACTTGGAAGCAACCAAGATGCCCTTCAGTAGGTGAATGGATAAACTGAGGTACATCCCAGACAATGGAATATTATTCAGCACTAAAAAGAAATGAGCTATCAAGCCATGAAAAGACATGGAGGAAACTTAAGTGCATATTACTAAGTGAAAGACGCCAACCTAAAAAGGCTACATACTGTATGATTCCAACTATATGATATTCTGGAAGAGGCAAAACTTTGGCGATAATAAAAAGAACACCGGTTGCCAGAGGTTGGGGAGGAGGGTGAGATGAATAAGCAAAGCCCAGAGGATTCTTAGGGCAGTGAAACTACTACTGTATATGATACTATAAGGGTAGATACATATCATTATAAATTTATCTAAATCCACAGAATGTACAACACCAAGAGTGAACCCTAATGTAAGCTATAGACACTGGGTGATGATGTGTCAATGTAGGTTCATCAATTGTAACAACTATACCACTCCGGTGGGGGATGTTGATAACAGGGAGGGCTATGCATCTGTGAGGGTAGGGGGAATATGGGAAATCTCTGTACTTTCTGCTCAATATTGCTGTGAACCTAAAAATGCTCTAAAAAATAAAGTCTATTAAAAAAAAGTCAACCTACCAAGCAAAATTTAATATGTAGTTAGAACCATCATGGGGCATCAGAGAGTACTGGCCAGATAAGCAAGGCCAGAACATCAGACTCTTAGGCCTAAAGGAACTTCAAAGATCACCTCTCATTATAGAGCTGAGAAACTGGCTTTGATGTTTTCTAGTCTTGGCCCTGCCACTCACTTGCCATGTGACCTTGAGCTAGCCACTTGCCACTCTGGTCCATTTCCTCAACTGCAAAGAGCCCTTCCAGGTCTGAAATTCTGTGATTTAACTAGTCAATGATCTCTGAGTTTAACATATTAGGAAAAAGTGATGCTTCCTCATGGGTCAGGGGTCAAGTCTGGGGAAATTCACACTAATGCAGAAAGTCACAAAACACTCAGTTTTTCTTATTGCCCTAAATGGCCATGACATAAGTCTTGATCTAAAGTAGCTTGGTATTGAGGGAAAAACTAAAAAGAGATTTCTTATCCCACCCTCTCTCTCTCTCTTTTTTTTTTTCCATAAACTGACATCCAGTAAGGTGAGGCATCCTGTTCATGGGACAGTGAATCCATGCCTCCTAGTGGACACACAGCATGGGGCTTATCTCTAAATTCAGCGATTATAACTTGATTCCCAGCTGCTGCAAGAATTTGCCTTTAGAGCTGGAGGGACCATAAGAAGCAACCTGTTTCACTTCATTCAGTTTGCAGGTGGGGCTGTTGAGGCTCAGAGTGACACAGTGAGGCCTACAGGTTTTGACTCAAGTCCAGAGCCCATCCCACTACATTGCATTATAACTTCATCAGGCTGCACGGACTCCACCTATTTCTGTAAACTTCCTGAGTGCTGGGGAACTACCATTACCCCTGGCAGGAGAAGAAGGATACCAAACCCATGTCAGTTTGCCTCCCTCTGGAACTTGGGCTATGGGAAGATGCCTCAGACACAGCCATGGGACCTATAAGGCAAATACACATGGAGAATGCCATGGAACATGAAGGCAGTCAGAGATTGGGGTATGCCAAGATTGCCGGCAAACCACCAGAAGCTAGGAGAGCAGCATGGAACAGATTCTCCCTCACAGCCCTCAGGAGGGACCAACCCTACTGACACCTTGATCTCAGACTTCTGGCCTCCAGAACGGTGACAATAAATTTTTGTCATTTAAGCCAATTGGTTTGTAGTACTTTGTTACAGCAGCCGTAGCAAACATACAGATTTTGCAGTGCTTTCTCTGTCAAAAACCTTCCAGTTGTCAAACACACTTTGATTTTGCAGAACCAAATTAAGCTGCCTTTTCTCCAAGGCAGCCGATGACTGTGAAATTTCAAAATGTGAAAAGGACACATGAACTTAGTCTCTCAGAATCATTAGATGGAAGGAACACAATCCAACGACTCATTCTGAGTCGGAATTCCTTATTTGATGACTCCTTCAGCCAGGGGCAGAAAAGAGGGCTGTACCTGTAGGGCACAAAGAAGGTAGGACAGCCCAGAGCCAGACAAGATATTCTGTAATAGAAATGTAGGCTTAGAATGCAGCAAAGGATTAATGTGCTTGACCATCTTCAGTACTCGGAGCTACAGAGAGATGCTCCCTACAAACCTTGAAATGAGGAAAATGGAATTGCCATCTGTGAGCTCAACTCTGAGATCATGCATAAGGGATCAGAGCAGAGATATGCAAAGTCACACAAGCAAAAAAAAAAAAAAAAAAAAAAGTCAGAGCAACACATGCTTCCTGTCCAAGGGTTGTACAGAGGAGAATGAGTTTTAATCACCAAACTTCAAGTATTTCCTGTTCCAAAGGAAAGGTTCTGTCTTAGGTGGAGATGGATCCAGCAGGTATGGCAGACATCATGTATTTCTGATACCACTGGCCAGACTCTCCCTGTTATAAGCTGGATGCACTGGGCTGTCATAGCTTGCTGCCATTAACCATTCATCTAACTCCCATGCTGATTCCATTAGCAGGACGACCTTCAGATTACACGTGGCTTCCACTGTGCCTTAGAGAGAGAACGCACTTGATGACATCTGGGTTGACTCTGGTACCCAAGAGAGTGCTTCCTCATACTAAATCCTCAGTAAAAAGAGCTTCTGATTATGATTTCGATCAGTGCCCTGCTTATGAAGGAGACTGCACAGATAACACTTACACAGGGCTTTTAGTTTGGTGAGTTTTATTCACTGCAAGTTGATAAACCAGGCACTCTTTTAATAACCTTCCTTCTGCACATTTTTAATTCGTATACATGAGTCTCTCAGCCATTATCATCATAGGGCATCAACAAAAAAGAGTGATTCTTTGAGACTTCAACACATAGCCCCAAAATAAAACACACAGCATGGGGGACTTCAGGTACCAGCTATGATAGAGTAACTAGTACAGAATAAGCTCTCCTATTGTAAACAACAGCAAAACTGGACCAAAAAATAGGAAGCAACTCTTTTTAGGCATTAGACCACAGGAAGACTGTAATTAGACCACAGACTGTAATCCTTGAGAGAAGAGAAACTCCTGGGGTTGAGTCCCATTGAAACTGGTAAACAGGGGCCGGCCCTGTGGCATAGCAGTTAAGTGCCCGTGCTCCACTGCTGATGGCCTGGGTTTGGATCCCGGGCGCGCACTGACGCACCGCTTGTCAGGCCATGCTGTGGTGGTGGCCCACATAAAGTGGAGGAAGATGGTCATGGATGTTAGCTCAGGGTTAGTCTTCCTCGGCAAAAAAGAGGAGGATTGGCACGGATGTTAGCTCAGGGCTGATCTTCCTTACACACACACACAAAAAAGAAACTGGCAAACAGTTAGCCATTGGTGACTAAGCAGCTAGTAACTATGGGGGATCGGAATTGGCCACTTCAAAATATGTCTTTGCCTGAAAGACACTTTGACCTGCACCCCCACTAACTGATGAAGATTTTGAGATGGAAGGCCTGCCCCCAGGACAGGCCATCACTGTAGACATCTCTGGGTATCTTGGAGGATCCTTGCTAAGCCCATTCTTAGTTTTGGTTACCCTTTGTAAGAGACATTTACATTTGTAAAGGAAATCTCCATTCGTAAAGGTATCTTCTCTGTACCAGGAAGAAGGGGGGCATGGCCTTACCTACAAACTTGTTAGAACAGAAGGCTAGGACTTAAATCTGCATGATAAATTTACCCATTGTTAACTGTACTGTTTAGGCAATATGCTGACTCCCACTAGGTTCCTATTGATAACAACTCTCTGGAGCCTAGGACACCATGGTAATGGGTGTTAGAGCTATTTTTTTCAGGAATTGGAACCCCTTGTCCACTTCAGGCTGGTTGAGACCACCAACCCATCAACTGGGGTCATGCAGACATATGCCCAATGAGCAACTTTTTGACATTAAGAGCTTGGAACTCCACCCTCAGGGCATGCTAACGCCGCCATTCTGTGAACATGCATCCTACGAAGAGGCATGAAGCCTGACTATGCTTGCACAGATCATCAATTACCTCATCTCTCCTCACCTCCAATCATTTCAGACCACCTTGCCTCCTACCCGATAAATATCCCTGAGTCCCTATTTTCAGGGAAGAGGATTTGAGATTCATTCTCCTGTTTCCTCATTTGGCTGCCTTGTGATTATTAAACCCTCTCTCTCTGCTGCAATCTCGTCGTCTTGGTGTTTGGCTTTCTGGGTGGTGGGCAAAAATGGACCTGGTGCAGTAACACCATGACCACTTACTCTCTATCTCCCTTTGGTGCAGCCAGCGGGAGCCCCGTGAGCTGAGGAGGCAGATATCAGACCTATGGGCAGCCGAAGTGACTGCAGTCTTTGGGGCAGGGGCAGAAATTGATGCAGGTGCTCTATGAAGTAGGGACGATCTCAAACAAGTGGAACTTTCATGAACTGCTTGTGGAAGTGTAAAATGGTAAAACCACTTTGGAAAACTGTCCAACAGTATCTTATAAAGTTAAACACACACTGGCTATATGCATCAGCAATTCCACCCCTAGATATTTGCCCAACAGAAATGAAAACATATATCCACAAAAAACTTGTCTATGAATGTTCATAGCAGCTTTATTCAAAATAGCCCCGGGGCAGGCCCGGTGGTGTAGCAGTTAATCCCGGGCGTGGATGACACACTGCTTATCAAGCCACGCTGTGGCGGAGTCCCGTATAAAGTAGAGGAAGATGGGCACAGATGTTAGCCCAGGGTCAGTCTTCGTCGGCAAAAAGAGGACTGGCATCGGATGTTAGCTCAGGGATAATCTTCCTCTCACACACACACACACACACACACACACACACACACACACACACAAATAGCCCCAAACTGGAAACAATCCAAATGATGAATGAATAAACAAATTGTGGTGTATTTACACGACTTAATACTATTTAGCAATAAAAGAAAGGAACCAACTACTGAGATCCACAATATGGACGAATCTCAAAAATAGAATACAGAACAAAAGAAGCGAGACGCAAAATAGTACATTCTACATGATTCCATTTGTATGGCGTGTGGGAAGTTTGGTGGCAAAGCTGCAGGAAGAAAATTTCTGAGATGGACAGAGATGTGCTGTATCTTGACCATAGGTGCACACATTTGCCCAAATTCACTGACCTGTACATTTAAAACATAGTCATATATAATTATATCTCAATAAAGTTGATAAAAAACAAAGAGGGCCACCCCCGGCATATGGCTGATCAGAGGTACTCCACAGAAGGTCCTGCTAACTTCAGCACTCCCTTCTCTACGGATTTCTACACAGAAAGATTCTGAAACCTTCTCAGGAGGCAGAGTCTGCAATTAGAATCTGACTCCTCCACTTACTAGCCTCATTGTCTTGAGGAAACCACTTAACCTTTCTGAGATGGTTTTCCTCATCTCTAAAAAGGGATAACGCTTTTTTTTAAGACCTGTTGAGAGGATTAAAAGATTCATAGCAGTGTTATTCATAATGGCAAAACTTTGGGAAGAAAGCCATATCCCAAATGTCCATCAACAGTAGAATGAAGAAAACTGCAAAATATTCATGTTAGACTATTATACACCAGCAAGAAGAATGAAACTACAGCCACGCACGACAGCGTGGATCAACCTCATAAATGTAACATTGAGTAAAAAGATGCCAGACACAAGCACAGACTGTACGATACATAATTTTTTTTAAAGGGCAAACTACACTATAATGTTGAGTGACGCATGCTTGGGTGGTAAAACTGTATAAGCAATAAAATGCTACGCTTTTTTTTTTTTTTAAGGCGGTTACTTTGGAGGAGGTGGTGATTGGGAGAGAGTAAGAGGGGCTTCTGGGAGACTGGTGAAGCTTTATTTCTTGACCTAGGAGGTGGTTTTTTAGGAATGACTTTGATAAACCAATAAGCTGTACCTGTCTGTTTAGTGCACTTTTCTAGATATGTGCTATATTTCACGATAAAATTAAAAAAAAACAAAAAAGAAAGAAAAAGAAAATCTCATCCAGGATAAGCTGAAGTGTCCGAGAAGCCAAGACCTGCCCCCAGGGCCATCCACCCCACACAGCATAAAACCGCAGGCCAGGGAGCCCGGTGAGCCCACACACTCCAAAAGCGACAGCTCCAGCCCCCAGGGCCAGCCGAGTGGGTACAAATCCTCTGGCACAAACTACCTGGAATACGCACTTTCCAGCACAGCATCCATCTGCAAACCCAATCAGCGGGCTCGGACCGTCTGCGCCTGCGCAGACGTGCCCGCGAAAGACTCGCTTGCGCATGCGCTCTCAGCCCCGGGGGGGGGGTGTCTTGAACGCCGGTGGGGAGCAGCTAGAGCAAGGGAGGAACTGACAGCCACCCTGTGGGTGGGGGAGGAGCTGACAGCTGCCCTGTGCAGGAGGACCTTGGCGCAGGGACTGCAGTCATGTGTCCCTTGGTCTGAGTTGCAGGTTCCTAAAGGGGCACCCGTGTTCCAGAACGTTGTTCTAGCGCAGACATCAGCAAACCTCTGTAAATAGTTGACTTTGTGGGCGCAGTGGCAAAATCTAGGATCTAATGTGGGTACTTACATAACAAGAGAGGAAACAAATATCTTCAATTTTTTTTTAATTGAAGAAATTCAAAATACAATAGTAATAATTGAGTATAAGTTTTTTTAGTATAGGCCTACTAATAACAATGGACTTCTATTTGGGGGGGTGAGGGTGGGGTGTGGCGGATAACATTTCCCTTAATTGTGGCTCGAAGTTAGTGTTCCCTATCATTAAAATTGATTGCAAGGTTCACCTGTTGATGCAAATCTACAGTGAGATTTTTACCCACGTCATTTTTTCTTTTTTGTGAGGAAGATCAGCTTTGAGCTAACATCTATTGCCAATCCTCCTCTTTTTTTCCCCCTTTTCTCCCCAAAGCCCCAGTAGATAGTTGTATGTCATAGTTGCACATCCCTCTAGTTGCTGTATGTGGGATGCCGCCTCAGCATGGCGGGACAAGAGGTGCGTCTGTGGGCGCCAGGGATCCGAACCTGGGCTGCCAGTAGCGGAGCATGCGCACTCAACCGATAAGCCATGGGACTGGCCCCCCACTTCATTTTTGAAGTGTTTTTTCACACAGATGAGTACTGCCAAATCTGATATCAACCCATGAGCATATGATTCCAATTGATCATATTCATCACCAGAAGTCGTTTATAGAATTCTTCTCTTGATATTTGCCTTTTAGCAGGTCATTTACATTGCAGATTAATCATTTCCGATTGACCATTAGGTGGAAGCTCTTGAATTGCACAGTTAAATGGATTTTGAAATAATGGAAATTTCCTTTGCATTTGCATCAAGGTCTGAAAAAACATGCTGGAACTGTAGTTTGAGCTTGAAAAATATATCTGCTGCACGTTTGTATGGGAAAGGAGATCTTGATTCTTCTTTAACTTTTGACGGCACACGAAGCATATAAAGCAACTTGCCTTAACTTGTGACTCAAACAATGTTAATTGTTATCAAAATGACTTCACTGCATTATAAATTTTGCATATAAGTGCTGTTTTGCCTTGTAATGTTAAGTTGGAATCATTAAGAAACATTATCAAGTCTGTAGCAGAAGCTAATTTTTAAAGTCATTCAGTGTTCTATGATACGGGTTGAGGGCAATTCTTCTCATTCAGAAAAATTTCAGTTTGAGTCCTAAGCTCACAAAATCACAATAAATCTTTACCACTGCTAATCCATTGAACTGCTGTGTAGTAGAACAAGTCAAGATATTCAGCTTCTATTTCTGACAAAAATCCATGGACCTGGGCCAGCCCGTGGCTTAGTGGTTAAGTGTGCACGCTCCGCTACTGGCGGCCCCGGTTCGGACCCTGGGTGCGCACTGATGCACCACTTCTCTGGCCTCAGCAGCCATGCTGAGGCCGCGTCCCACATACAGCAACTAGAAGGATGTGCAACTGTGACATACAACTATCTACTGGGCCTTTGGGGAAAAAACAGGAGGAGGATAGGCAATAGATGTTAGCTCAGAGCCAGTCTTCCTCAGCAAAAAGAGGAGGATTAGCACGGATGTTAGCTCAGGGCTGATCATCCTCACACACACACACACAAAAATCCATGGACCTGAAGATGGTTAAGGTTATGAGAGTGAATGAAGTTAACTGTTGATGCTACAGGTTCAATAACATGTGATAGATTAAAATATTTTTAGGAAAATAAGTATAGGTTTTTAATGCTGTACATTTTCACAAGCTTTGTAAATTTGTCCAGTAAACCCATTTTCTGCCCTACACGTGTTTTTGCCCCCATCAATTGTAACACATCTTAGCAGATTCCACTTCAGGTCGTACTGAATTAGTGTTTCCTCAACTTCTTTGAAAATGTTCTTACCTATAGTTGTCCATGCAGACTATTCATAGAGGCTAACTTCTCAGTCACATCAACCTCAGCAATGACTTCTTAAATAAACAACAACCAGCAGTATTGGTAACATCTGTCAATTCATCAAGAGCCAAGGAAAACCACTCAAAATCGTTTGACTTGTTTTTCAATTGACTACTATATAAGTTTCCTAGGGCTGCTATAACAAATTACCACATACTTGGTGACTTAAAACAACAGAAATGTATCTCTCATAGTTCTGGAAGCCAGAGGTCTAAAATCAAGGTGTTAGCAGGCCCACACTCCCCCTGGAGGCTCTAACAGAGAATCTATTCTTTGCCTCCTCCAGCTTCTGGTGGTTGCTGGCTTCCTTGGCTTGTGGCCACATCACTCCAATCTCTGCTTCTATCTTCACATCATCTTCTCTTCTTTCTGTATGTGTCTCCTCTGTGCGTCTCTTATAAGACACATGTCATTGGATTTGGAACCACTCAGGTAATCCAGGATGATCACATCTCAAGACCCTTAACTTAGTTATATCTGCAAAGACCCTTTTTCCAAGTAAGGTCACTTTCACAGATACCAAGGATTTGACATGGATGGATTTGATGTGGATATATCTTTTTGGGGGCCATTTTTTGCCCTACCAAAACTACTGATATTGCTCCCAATATCCTCAACTCTTTGAACAACTGTTCTTCCCAACAGGTTAATAGTTTTAAACAAGTTCATTTTCTCTGGGTATATTGTTTTGGCTGCTGCAATCAAACAATTTCATTAACTCACCCATGGCAAACAGTTTTCCTTGCTTGGTTAACAAATGAGACACTAGGAAACCTACTTTGGTTGCAGCCAAATTTTCATTTTTTATTTTTGGGAAGAAATTCTGCTGTGATTAGATACAATGTTTTAAATGTTCTAATTTTTCTGATCTTCACTGATGATTGGGAATATTCATTCTGATCATCAGGAATATTATGATGAATGCTTAGTCTGAAATAATGCTGATGCATATTGTATTCTTTTAGCCCAGCTTAGTGTCATTGCATAATAAACACAGTACTTTGCCATCTAATTGGATAACAAAATAATCCACACTCCACTGTGCCTTAAAAGCACAGCGTTCTAAATCCACTTTTCTTGTTTTGACATGATGGGTATGCATTGGTGATTTCTTTTAAAATGTGGTACAGTTATGTGCATGGCACTCTAAATGATGTTGAGTTATAATTTCATCACTGTGACTTGCAGTGCACCAAGCAGCAGTGCAAATGATAAGAATGACACAAATGGGAGACCAGCCTGGTGGCGTAGCGGTTAAGTTCGTGTGCTCCACTTCAGTGGCCCAAGGTTCGCTGGTTCAGATCCTGAGCACAGACCTACGCACCACTCATCAGGATGTGCTGAGGCAGTGTCCCACATAGAGCAATTAGAAGGATGTGCAACTATGACATACAACTATCTACCGGGGCTTTGGGGAGAAAAAAGGAAAAAAGGAGGAAGATTGGTAACAGATGTTAGCTTAGGGCCAATCTTCCTCAAAAAAAAAAAAACACCCCACAAATGGTCTCTATGGCAACTACTCAAAAACAGCCCTAGACAGTCCTATCTCATGTTGGCTGTGTTCCAAGAACACTTTATTTATGGATGCTCAACTTAGAATTTCATACAGTTTTTATGTGTCACAAAATATTCTTCTTTTGATTTTTTTTCAACAATTGAAAAATGAGAAAACCATTCAGAGCTCATGGGCCATACGAAACCACGCAGTGGGCCAGATTTGGCCTGTGACTGTAGTTTGCCGACTCCTGGTCTAAATCCATGCTAGGAAAAGAAATACTCAGGTATGCAACTAGACACAAAAAGACTCAGAGAGAGGAAGGCGTTTCCATTTTCTCTCCTGGAATTATGCTCGTCCACAATGACTGACTCAGTGACTTTCTTGGGGTGGCATGGATAAACCTATTGCAAGGATGTGGATGCACTTCCAAACCTCTGTAACCCAACTTTATTACTGCACAGCAGTTCACCATTGCAAGGATGTAGCTGTACCCCTAAGCCCTTGTAGCCCAACTTCAATACTGTACAACAGTTGAACACTGAGGGAAAGAGTAATAGACACAATTAGGAGTGGGTAGGGCCAGTCAGAAAACTTTCCTTTTACTGTTCAAAGACAAACTGTAGCACTTGACCACTGATCGCATTAGGGAAGCAAGCTAAAGAAGGGTGTTTAGCCCAGATAATGCAGGTGGGTGACAAGATTGCTGGTAGTTGCCGTACAATACATATTAAGAATTTCATGGTGCCCTTAAGGGTGGCCTTGGTGCATCAAAAAGGTGATTCAGGAGTGACTGTGTTTTTAAAATATTCAGTTTATTAATGTTAGATGTTAAAACCCTGAATCTTCCTGAAGCTCTTAAAGTTCATTTTACATGTATGAGGCTAGCAAATTTTAATAATTACTTATAAGATCTCATTTACAGGGGCCGGCCCGATGGCGCAGCGGTTAAGTATGCGCACTCGCACTCCGCTTCGGCGGCCTGAGGGTTCGCAGGTTCAGATCCCGCGCGCGCACCTATGCACCGCTTGTTAAGCCATGCTGTGGCGGCGTCCCCTATAAAGTAGAGGAAGATGGGCATGGATGTTAGCCCAGGGCCAATCTTCCTCAGCAAAATGAGGAGGATTGGCATCAGATGTTAGCTCAGGGCTGATCTTCCTCAAAAAAAAAGACAAAAAGATCTCATTTACAAACTTAGTTAAACTTCTTTAAATATTTTAGGTTGCATTTATTTTATTTTATTTTATTTTATTTGTTTGTTTATTTTATTTATTTATATATTTATAAAAGGATTTATAAATATATAAATTTATAAAAGGATTACGAGGCTAAATGTTACTGAAATAGGCCAATTTCCCTTAAACATTTCACATTCTTGCACTAATTTATGCACAGTTTATTCTTAAAAAACAGTAATAATAATACTATAGGGACGCTGGCTTGATTCTTGCCTGTGGCATTGATTAGATACTCCAAGTCCATAGGCTGTACCAATGACCCTCTAACTTAAAGAAGGAGCCAGCCATGTAGCCCACATTCCTGAGTTTCTGGTTACACATTACCCAATTATTATTTCTGGTCCTTGAAACCTGAAATCCTCTAGCCAGGCACCACAATTAAACCAAGCCCAAGTGGAGGTGGACACATTTCTAACGTTACCATCTTGTTTGGGCTTACATGCCTGTCCAGAGCTGCTCTTTGCTCAGAAATCAGAGAAAAAAGTTTTGATTTTTGCCAGTCCTTCAGAGCATTGTATCTTTGACTACAGCATCTCCCCCAGAGGCCCTACATGTAGGGAGGAGGCTGCATGTAGCCCAGTGCTTTTCAAATCAGGAAACACCTCCCCCACTGAGGGTAAAAAAAAAAAAAAAAGACTTTCTGAGAGTTTTAAGGGAGTCAATTTCATATTCTCTTAGATTTGTCCTGTATGCACTTTTCTTAAATTTGATCTGCCTGAGAATGTATCTGCCATCAGCTAGTTCTCCATCCCCTCCCCACCTTTTACAATTGTCTTTCTCTCTTCTACCCAAGAGGGGCAGAACTTAATCCTTTTGGAAACTTTCTAAAGGTGACAAAGAAACAATTTGAAGTATTAATGTTGGTATTGATAAAGTGAATGACTAATGATTGGCTAACATATCCTTTTACTATTCAGTTAATTTCCAATTATTTGCTTTTTTCAAAGAATAACTCAAAAATGTTGTAAATGGTTGTAAATGGTCTGAAAGTGCAGAATGTAGACTTACTTTCCCAAACATGGAAAGCTACATTTACTCTTTCATCCATCCATTCCATTCGTTTATCCATTAAACACACATGTAATGAGGATACGCCATATACCAGGTATTATATGGGTATTGGAAAAATAAACCAAGATACATATTCCCTGCTGCCAAGGAGCTTCCAATATGGATGCGCTGACAGACAAGTCAAAATATACCTTCAATACAACATGATAAAAAAAAATAAGATATCAATGTAAAAAGTATTTTGAGAACATTAATTGGAGAGCAATTATTATTATATATTTTAACTCAGGAATGTTTCACAGAGCAGGAGAATTTTGAAAAGAACATTTCTGTGAGAGAGGAAAAAAGGATTTTACAGTATTGAAAATGAAAAGTTATTTTCATTTCTGGAAAATGATGATATCTTTAAAATACTTGACATATAAGGTGTTCACGTCATAGTGATAATGATGAGATTGGAAGGACAGGCTATGCCTTGAATATCCTTAAATGATTTAAATTCTTTTTCATTTGAAAGTCCAGTTTCTTTCTAATAGCTTTATTTATTTGTTTATTTATTTATTTTTTGCAAGGAAGATCGGCCCTGAGCTAACATCGATTGCCAATCTTCCCCTTTTTGGTGAGGAAGATTGGCCCTGAGCTAACATCTGTGCCCATCTTCCTCTATCTTGTATATGGGGTGCCACCACAGCATGGCTTGATGAGTGGTGCGTCGGTCCCTACCAGGGATCCGAACCTGCGAAACACAGGCCTCTGAAGCAGAGCACGGGAACTTAACCACTATGCCGCTGGGCTCACTCCCCTAATAGCTTTTTGAGGGCATTTTTTACATCCTTGTTTCTGAAGCTGTAGATTATTTGGTTAAACATGGGAAAGACAACAGTATAAAACACTGCAACTACCTTATCAGTGTCTAGGGAATAGCTGGTGGTGGGACGTAAGTACATAAACAGGAGAGTTCCATAGAACAAGGTGAGGGCTACGAGATGGGAAGCACAGGTGAAGAAAGTTTTGCTTCTACCAGCTGAGGACTTTATGCTCAAAACAGTGATGAGGAGACAGAATTAAGAGATAAATATGACCACGAAAGTGCGGGTCTGAATGAAGCCACACAAGGCAAAGAGCAGAAGCTCATTGAAATGGGTATTAGCCCATGATAAAGCCAGGAGAGGTGGGATATCACAGAAAAAATGGTTGATGATATTGGAGCCTCAAAATGGCAGCCTGAATGATAGGCAGACGTGTACCATCGAAGTCATACTTCCACTGAAGTATGCCAACACAATGAAGCAGATACAGACTCTCCTAGAAAAATGTGTAGGATAGAGCAGTGGGTTACAGATGGCTGCATAGCGGTCATATGCCATTGCTGCCAGGATAAGGCACTCAGCATCAGCAAAACAACCAAAGAAAAACATTTGTAGTGCACAGCCATAGGGAGAGATGCTTTTCCTGGATGCTAAAAAATTAACCAGCATTTTAGGAGCAATTGCTGTAGAATAGCTGAAGTCTAAGAAAGAAAAGTTGCTGAGAAAGTAGTACATGGGGGTTTGAAGGCTTGGACTGATGTTAACTAGGATTATTAAACCTATATTTCCCACCACAGTTAGTGTATATACTATGAGAAATACCAAGAATAGTGTGGCTCTGAGAGGGAGATAATCTGTGAATCCAGCAAGTAGGAACTCAGTTGGCATGGTATAATTGCTCTCCAACATCTTCGTTTTCTTGTTTTTTTTCATCCGAAAGTGATGGTATCAGAAGATGTGAGTTGACTTGAGTGATCAATAAACCAGTATCTTTATTCTCCCTTCTAAGGAAGTAAAGAGAAGGATAATAAAATCAGTTATTGCATTTTCTGTGACATATTTGTTCTTTTTTCTTTTTCTTTAACAGAGGTAATTAAAAAATCTTTATTGATACCAGAGGATGTGATTCAGAAGCGGTGTTTTGAGATGTAGTAACTCCTTAAAAGCTGTGCACGTTAAGAGATGTTATTAGTTCCATTCAAGCTGAAAGGGGATGAATATGACTCAGTTGATAAGACCCGGTAGAATAATGAGAATTGATAAAATCTTTAGAGGCAAAGCTCTATTTACCAACCCTAAAATCACACTCTTCCTTGTAAAGGAAAATAAAAAGTTGAGAAAAATTCTAAGGAAAAAAATGCCTGAAGGTAAACCAGATAATTCCACAGAAGAATATCTGTGATCTTGGGAAGTAGTTCACCATAACAGTTAAAGCACAGTAGTTACGTAAGCAATACCTGGGTTCAAATCTTACCACATTACTTAACTGTTTGTGTGACCTTGATAAAGTTATTTAACCAGTTTTTGATGGACAGAGTAATAAATGAGTAGATATTTGTAAAACATTTATGTAACTGGTACATAATAAACACTAACATGAGTATTTATTTAATACAATTTGTTAAAGCAAATAAATCGAAATTTTTATTTCTTTTTAATTGCTTATTTAATAGCTTGAAATACCCAGATAGTTGTCTCAAAATTCATCTTATCTTTGGCATCACGGATATGTGATATGTGCTCTCTTATAAAGAAAAGCCATTGTGTGTGTGTTATTTGTATGTGTTCTATGCAAATGCATTGTCTGAGACCTGGGCTCTAATTCTGGTTCTACTACTACAAATCATTTCATCTTTTATGTCTTCACATCCTCATTCATAAGTCAGACCTATTCTATTAATTACGTAGACTGTCATCTAAGGCAAATGAGACTGTGCATATTCAAGAGCTTCATAATTCCTTAGTTAACTAGTATATTTGTTTAGAGATTATTAATAGAAATTGTTAAAATCAGGCAAGTTCATCAAAACATGCTTTACTTCCTCACTGGAAACAACAAATGAACAAACATGAAAATTAAAAACTACACAAACTCTCACCAAACAGAAATGAAGTATAGCCACCACCGCAACAACAAAGGGAAACTGTAATTTTCTTTTCCTCGAACAGTTTTCATTTGGGTTTTCTCTGAACTAGAGCCCTGGTATCTTCTGCTCTAGTACCTAGTTATCTGCATTAATGAGAATGAAGATGATGATGAAAGCAATCCATAATAGTTAAAATCATGGAGAGTGGGCCGAGATATTTTATAAGCACTTAACATGCATCATTTTATTTAATCTTCATATTATCCTATGAGATGGATATTATTATTTCTGTCTTTACAGATGATAAAACTGAAGCTTAGAGATGTAGTTAAATTGCTCAAGTATATATAGACAGACTCCAGTTCTCACTCCTTAACCAAAATACTATGGTGCCTCTAATGTTGAACTATTTCCTACTGCTGAAGGAATTTTATGATATATTGTTTAAATATAGAATATTGGTGCTGAAAGAACCTCAGGAATTTTCTAATCCACACCCTTATCTTTCAGATGGAGCCACTAAGTCACATTCACAAGATCAGCTAGCAAGTGACATGTCCACTAATGATTTTAATGAGTGCATATCTTAAACAAATTATGAGATCAAAGTCTGATTTTTCTTCTTTGAGTCCCCATAAAACCTACAAAACTATCTAGAGTGTATCTGTAGTCAGTTGTTGAATGACTGACTGAGCACCCCAGAGCAATTTCACTTTTCTTGAAGGATTCATCTCATGCTACATTAAACTGAGATCAGAATAATCTCCTAAAATAAGTTGAGCCCCGTTGATTCCCAGGGAAATCTTATCTGCCAAAACTGCTATTACTAAAAGGTGCCCATGAATGGGTTTTTATTTTCTACTGTTTGAAGTATGAATATAGAATATAGAGAAGAGAAAAATAAGAGCTAACCACACTCAATTTGCTCTCCTTTTCCAAAGGCACTGTGCTGTAGCGGTTAAACACACAGGATTTAGAGTTAGGCAGGATTGAGTTTAACCTCAGATGTGACATCTAATGTTCTGCAAGTCAGTGAATTTCTCTATGCCTAAATGTCTTTGTTTAATTAGCATGATAATATACTATATGGTTGAAACCAGGATTAACCTAGATAACTTATATCACTGTTTACAGTGCTCTTTGTATTATAGATGCATAAAAATGTATCCATTGTTATCTATTACTACTATTAATGCCATTAGGATTATTTAATCATTCAATATCTTATCTCAAAAGCATAAGTTTCCTGAGTTGATAATTATAGGAAAAAACACAAAATAGTCATACTGTACGTGAACATGTGTATGTGCTCATAGAAACTGAGGTTTGGCTTACTAGTGAGATTTAGCTTAGTTAATTTAGCTTACTAAATTAATTAGACCATTGAATTTCCCAAAATTCCAAAATAGGCACAGTCAGCTTCCCCCTCATGGCTATAAGGGGCACAAATGAATCAGGCAGTAATTTTTGGAAAATGCCTTGGGTAAGGTAAGGTCAGATTTATGCCCCCACCATCTCTCACCCATCCTCCCAGCCCACACACAAAGAAACTAAGAAAACCCCACAGAGAGTCAGTGAAGATACATTTTACTAAGGTAAATCCATTCTCTTTGCAACACTCACAACAGCCATTTTGTTGATGTGTTAGGGAATCAGTCACCTACCTTCACATCATCTAGAATTTTGAATTGTAGAATTTATTTTGCACAAGAGACTGACAACTTCGCTCCAGATTTTGCAAATAGGTCTTATAAGGGATGAGTATTTATCTTCCAGTCTATGAGAAGTGGGACATTACCCCAAGATAATCCCCAACCCCAGGAGACCTTGGGACAAGCAATTACTTTATTTCCAGTGATGTGGCATGAATTAGTTATTTTACATAAGAAAGATGAAGAACCAAAACATAATGGACTATAATGTAGCCAGTTACAACATAACATACGTCTCCGTTACCGGGAGATCTTTGTTTAAAAAACAACAGAAAAAAATCATAATCATAACAGCCAATAAAAAAGAGTGATTTCTCCTGTAAATTCTAGGATTTCTATCAGATACTTAAAGATACTTTAAAGCATTTAGTTATATGAGATAATTCTAAAGTATAAGCTCAACACTATTGAGAAGAATCCCAGGCACTCTAATTGTTGTTTGTTGTTCAATTATCTGAGTTCTGTGGGAGATCAAGATTTGGCCACCCTGAAATACATCTCTTCACCTTGATTGTTTTCTCTGAGGGACATTTGACGTCCCCCACTAACTGCCTAAAGAATTGGACATGGTGGCTCCTTCCTGGAACAGATCTTCTATCATGATGGCTGTAAAGATAATGTAGGATAGAGGTTACAATAGGAAAAGCACCAAGCCCCTTTTATCAAAAACTCTGTCTCTGCCCTGACCACATTATCTATAGATGACCCTGAAAAGAATTGTCTTCCTGCCCTCTGTAGTCCCAGACCACTACCCACCCCCAACACGGTCCTCGCCTTTAGCTGCAATACTTAAGCAAGCAGCTTAGACAGAGGGACGAGTTGCTGATTTCTGAGTTTCTCCCATGTATACATGTTATTAAACTTGGTATTATTTTCTCCTGCTAACCTGTCTTGTTAATTATTTGGCCAGCCAGAAGAACCTTAAGGAAAAAGGCAGAGGGAGATTCTCCCTCTCTCCTGACAGTTCTTATAAGGAAATATGCCTTAAATGATAAACGTAAGACGGGAGAATAAAAGTGTATGACTCAGGCAATCTGGCTTTGAATGTTAATTTTGCCATTTCACAATTGTGAGACATTGAGCTCCTTATTTAATCTTATTTTTACTAATTTTTAAATTGTGAATAATAATTGTCCACCTCATTGGATTCCTGTGAGGGTGGGGATAACACATGTCAATACTTAGCCCTTTGTTCAGCAGATTATACTCATTTAATGACTGTTCTCTGTCTTTTGTAATTATAACAGTATTTACAGCAGTATTTCTTAATATTTTAAAATGCATTCTAAATTTTAACTTCCTTTGAATTATTGACAATGGTATAGACTCTATACTTTAAGACTTAAGGTGGACAGAATGGAGAGTGGATAAATACAGGTTGCCAGACTCATTGCAAACAACTGGCTTCTTTCCTAGATCTGGTAGGAAGACTGAAATCAGTTTTGTTGCTACTAGAAGACTTTCTTATTTAACAGTTGAAGATCAGTGTGTTTATAAAAAAAGAATCATCTTTCATCAATCAAAACAGCAATGTGCATGAAGAATTAAGAGCTGGAAAAATACAGCTTAAAAAATTTCAGAGTGAGAGAAGTTACCAAAACTATTTTTTTCTTTTTCATTTAATAAACCTACACAACTGGAAAAAAAATACTGAAAAAAATAGTAAATTCCTAGTTGTATTTTTTAAAAACTGTAATTGTAAAGAAAATTTTTATTTCTCTAAAGAATGTGCGTGTTATTAAAACAAAATGATTGCTCTTAACTTTAAGGGTACCTTCATTTTATAAACAGTGATATTGGCACAGATAGGAGTAAAACAGCTTTGCTCATTTAATGCAGAAAATGGATGTGCTGAAAGGATATTGGATCACAGGTAGAAATTATAAAGAATCTGGAGAACTGGTTGAGAAAACTGGCAGGAACCAAAGAAAATGAGACAAGAGTGAGGATCTCACTGTAGGAAGAGTTTGCTTCACCCGCAATTGCCAGCCACTTGCATTGTCAGCTGTTGTGAATAATTTCTCATTTATTTTACTTTCAAAAGAGTCAAAAGTCAGGAATGGAATTTTTGATTAGCCAAGAGTAGTGCACATACCAAAGCCTTAGTTTCTAGGGAACTAGAAGAGAAAATATCTAACCCCTTAGCCTCAGTTGTGGGGCCTGAAAGGTACTGTGGTCTTCTCTGCTTCTAATTCAGTGGAATCACTATTGAGTACTTTAGAGGAAATATTGCTCTTGAAGCTGGGTACCTGTGGGTTACTGGAGACATTCAATAAGAACATGATTGCCTTTCAACCTTGTTCTCAACACAGACATAGATGAATCTTGCCAATTTGGTGGTTTTTTGTTTAACCTGTGATCACTGGATGGCCAACCCCCAGCTGCTGTTGAAGCCCAGAAGTCAGATTGCCCAAGGGCTTCTCTGGAATAAAGGTTACCCTTTGTTTCTCTGAAACTTCTCCTGCCAAGCCCTTTAGCTCTACAAAACCCTCCTGCTTTCAAACTCTTGTTAAGGTGGATTTGAGAGAACCCACCCTCCTGCCTTCTTGTTTTGACCAATTCAAATAAACATTTCTCCATCTCCAAGAACCAATGTCTCAGTTATTAGTTTACTGCCCATCAGGCACACAAACTTGAGATTAAGAGATTCAGTAACACTCTCACACATATGAAAGCCTCTAAAGGGGTTGAGCCAAGAGTTAAAGAGTAGGGAAGACACATTTTTACGAGTGTGCTATCAATGGACTCAGGAAGTCCGTCCACACACAACTTCCTTGAACCTCCCCTTCATTGCCAATAGTATTCCTTCATTTTCCTGATCGCCTGGCCAAACCAAAATAGATGACTTCTACCAAGTAATGTAGCTAAAAATGTTTATTTCTAAAAGCTTTACTTATTGGATAAATTTTTCAATATTCTCTAAAACACTGTTTAGAAATTTCCTAATCTGGGGTAATAATGCTGCAGCAAACTATTCCATGCAGTAACCACCACAGCATGTAGAGCCAGCCAGCAGCCGGGCTCAGTTTTTTGATTTAACTCTTCTGTTAATTAGTCATAGAGTGGTCCTTTGGTGCCACCCTGTGCTGGAAAAGTAAATTAAGGTCTCCTAAAAATCACTTGGACCTTCAGGATTTGCTCAGGCCCAGCTCCACATATGCAAATTCTATGAAATAATAAAGTTCTTCATGGAATGCCTGACTTTGTCATTAAAGAGACCTTATAAATCCATATTCATAATAAATGATTTAGGGCACTTGATAACCTGGTGTCCCATGGTCGGGTATTCTCTCTCAACCTAAACCCAGTAGCAAGACAATGCTTATTTCTCAAAATGAGAAAGATAAATTTGCTGAAGCAAAAATTTGTTCCATTCAAAATCTCTAAGGGCTTCTCTGCTACTACCTATAATATCTTGATTTGCCAGTGTCAGTTTTGGCACCGCTGTACCAAAAGGATAGAGGTATAGAGCTGCTTACATTGCAGTCTGAAAAGCCCTTTCTTGCTATGCATGCTACACAAAATTGACAGCTTTTAAAGGATCCACTGGATGAGTCAAAAGTGCAGTCACCCATATAGAAGATGTAGACTCCAAAATTGAAGTAGCTTATCAATATGTTGCATTGTTGTGTGTGTGTGAGGAAGATCAGCCCTGAGCTAACATCTGTTGCCAATCCTCCTCTTTTTGCTGAGGAAGATTGGCCCTGGGCTAAGAGCTGTGCCCATCTTCCTCCATCAATATGTTGCATATGTTGCATCTTTTAAGAGGTAGGGAACAGAAGGTTTAGAAAAGTGTGCTTCCACTTAGGGAGGATGAGATATGTGATTTACAGTAAGAAATACAAATACAGATATGGTCTTCATCCCAGTTTCTAGCACAGAGCTTCTAAAACCCTCGGAATTTCCTAAGTGGGGAGAGAGATAAAAGTGATTTTGTTATGTTAATGACTGACTATTTGAATGAGCTTAGGTCACCTAAAGATGGGGACTGATTGCCAGGGGAACCAAACCTCTGACTGGAGAATTAAAAATTTTAGACCCACCCTTTGACCTCCTGGGAGGGGAGAAGGGAGAAAGGCTAGAGGTTGAATCAATTGCCAATGGCCAATGATTTAATCAATCATGCCTAT
>JABWHU010000190.1:11535280-11591965 GCA_014189135.1 Dicerorhinus sumatrensis harrissoni | reverse complement strand
GACAAGCGGTGCGTCGGTGCACGCCCGGGATCCGAACCGGCGAACCCCGGGCCACCGCAGCAGAATGCGTGCACTTAACCGCTTGCGCCACCAGGGCGGCTCCAAAAGAATAATTTTTATTTATTTGTTTATTTTTTGCTGAAGAAGATTCGCCCTGAGCTAACGTCTTTGCCAATCTTCCTCCTTTGTTTGAGGAAGGTTCTCTCTGAGCTAACATCTGTGCCCCTCTTCCTCTATTTTGTATATGGGCTGCCACAACAGCATGGTTTGATGAGTGGTGCATAAGTCTGTGCCCGGGATCTAAATCAGGGAACCTCAGACCACCAAAGCAGAGCATGTGACCTTGACCACTTTGCCACAGGCCCAGCCCCAAGAATAATTTTTTTGTGTGTGTGTGAAGGAAGATTAGCCCTGAGCTAACATCCATTGCCAATCCTCCTCTTTTACTTCGCTCAGGAAGATTGGCCCTGGGCTAACATCCGTGCCCATCTTCCTCTACTTTATACGGGATGCCTCCACATCATGGCTTGATGAATGGTGCATAGGTCCACACCCAGGATCCGAACCTGCAAACTCTGGGCCACTGAAATGGAGCATGCAAACTTAACCACTATGCCACTGGGCCAACCCCGCCAAGAATAATTTTTAAAAAGTATTTCAGTTTAAGAAATTTACAAAGATATGAACTAAGGAAATCACCCTGAAAATAGAGGGAAATGAGTGGAATTAATTGATAATTAGAAGACAGAACCAGTATAATTTGATGACTGACTAGAAAATGTGAGTAAAAGTGATAAAGAATGATAAATATGCTGTATTTTCTAATATTTACCATCTTATGTAAGGTAAAATTGAGAATCAAAACAGAAGAAAACGTTTAGGCATAACCTCTATGTAAATCCTGTGCCCACTTCTCATAATATACTTCATAACACTACTTCAACCCACATCCTGCTCACTATCAGCTCCCACATAGATTACTGGAATCACCTCTTAACTGGTCTCCCTGCTTACACTCTTATTCACACTAATGTATATTGTGTTCTTATTTCACACCACCTTTCAGACATTTTACCCACTGCTAACAACAGAAGTGAATGCAATATATCTGATTAGTGATTTTGAAAGATTAAATGATACAAGTGTAAATTATTGAGTCCCTAAAAAGCTCCAGAATGTTCTACACGGATGGCTCCATACTTGGAAATGCCCTGGAATTAAGGAGTTTATGAGAGGACTGAAAGTCAAATTATCCAATAAAAATTAAAACATAATATAGTATGGGTCAAAAGATCAGTTATAATGGAGGGATATGAGTTATATTGGAGCATTATGTTAGAAATATTTCATTTGATCTGCAGGAATAAAGGGTAATTTTTCATAGGATGTGATACACCAGCTCAGTCTAAATGATGAGAGGACCTTGGTAGTTAGAAAACCTGACCAATGTACAGGGTACAAACTTTTCTGTGGTTCCTGAAGTGTATAAGACTCAACCTATAAAGTTAGATATTTACTGAATACCTCAATAAATAGAGAAAAGCTGAATGCATGAATTAATTATTTTACATAGCTTACCAAAGATTCATAGCAATAATAAAAATTCACTTTATCTTCTCTCTCTTATGAGTTTCAAGCCCTCGTAATGTCATTTTCCCATCCTTACTTTCTTTACGTAGAACATTTTGAGACTCAATGTACTATACCCTCTTGTCCAAATTCATTTTTTTCTTATGTAAGTACCTGTAACAAAAAAGAAATTTTATCCATGGCATGAACAGAAGGACTTACATAAAAATTCTAGATGATACATGAACTCTAGATAATTTCCAAGTTACATTCTTTGAGGTGAAGAATTAGTGTTTTAACAATTTCAAACTTAGTAACCTCAGATTTCATACATAGACATAGACCAAATTTAAGACTGTGAATATCTTACACAGCCTGTCCCAGTAGGGAAATTGCTCTACTCTCCAAAGATGGAGAGGATGGGGAGACGGGTGCGGAGGAGTGGCCGGGAGGCTAGTGCTCCTCAGACCATATTCCATAGAGAGAGACTTCAGTGCAGCACTAATCCAACCAGAGACGGCCTTGGTTATTTTCTTTTTCTTTTTTTTTTTTTTAATTTTTATTTATTTATTTTTCCCCCAAAGCCCCAGGAGACAGTTGTATGTCGTAGTTGCACATTCTTCTAGTTGCTGTATGTGGGACTCGGCCCCAGCATGGCGGGAGAAGCAGTGCCTCGGTGCGCGCCCGGGATCCGAACCCGGGCCGCCAGCAGCGGAGCGCACGCACTTAACCGCTAAGCCACGGGGCCGGCCCGGCCTTGGTTATTTTCTAAGTTACCACTTGATAAACATATTATTGAGTTTAAAAATGCAACATGTCATGGAGAGAAGACGCCCCCACAATGAATAAGAGTCTATTTCCTACTCAAGAACACCAATTGATTTAAGCGAAGCATGAGCTTCAAGGAAAAATAAGAATGGCTGAATTTGTTAGTTCAATGATGCAAACCAGAAATTTATATTATATAAGACCGTATTCTTTATAAAAGAGCCACACACAGTGATTTCTCCATAATATAAAAAGGTAAGAAATAATTATTTTCCCTGCTTATTTCATTGTAGTGTATTTTTTTAAACTCAAGAATCAGAAGTCATCAAAGAAAATACTTTCTTCCCATCACATTCCTTCATGAGATAAATATTCTCAACTTGAAATATACAGACCGTAACTATAAGTAATCAGTCCTTCATTTTTATAACAGTAAATGAGATATAAAATGGACATGAAATCACCTTGCTGTTGTGAAGTTTTATATTTCTTATTTTTATGGATATTATTTGGAATATTTATTCCAAATAATATTTCATATTGAATGTTTTATGAAGCCCACTGAGTTTTGATTAAGAATATGGACTTTGGCATTACACTGCTGAGTATGAAGTCAGCAAGATTGCACAGAAGCTTCTTGATATTGGGCAACTTAACCTCTCTATGCCTTGGCTCTTTATGTAAAATGTGAATAACAGTACTTAATTCAGAATACAATGAGATAATACAGGTAAAGTCATTAACAGGGTGGTTAGCACATAATAAAGTTTCAAAAATTATCAACAATAACAAAATAGTTTCAAATAATCAGGCATCTCTACTCTCCAAAGCTAGGCTAGCTAGTGCTAATAGAAAAAATGGAAGAGGAAGAGCTGAAATTTCATGTTAGAACATCCAAAGGACCATTAATTGTTAGTGGAGAGAGTAGATCAAGTTCAGAAAGAGAATAATCCAAGTTATCTCCAGGATGCTTTCATATCTTAAGTAGAATTTGACTTAGACTTTTAAATTTAACTTTGCTTATATTTCTTTAGTAAAGGCTACTTCTCTCATGTGCTCAAAATATAGGAGACTGGCACAGATGAGAGAAAAAACTAAAAATAAAAGCCCACTAAGTTAGAGTGGTTTTTCTTTAGATATCGCTGCTGGTTTGTATCCACCCAGCACAGAATAGTGCACTCATATTTAGCTCAATATTTCTGCCACAACACTACCCTGTACATTGTTTCTTCTCTTAGATTGAGAAAAGACTACTCCAGTGCAGGATAAAAGATGAGCAAAGTTCAAGAAGAAAAAAAAAGATATAAATGATAAATAATAATGAGAAAATAATAATGATAAATACAATAAGTATGATAATGATCATAACAACAAAGCCTAGTAGAACTTCAACTACCTATTTTAAGTCAAGCTGTTAACATAGATTATGCTACTTACTCCTCAGAACAACTCCCTGAGTTACATATTATTACCACGCATATTTTCAAACAAGGAAAATTAAGCTCTGATAATTTAAATAAGGACGTATTACCCAAATGTATCTAATTTCCATTTTAAGCCACTCAGTGTCAAGTTCTTTGGTCAGTGAGTACTTAAATCTAGTTAAATCAAGCAAAATTATTGAGATTAGTGGGACATCACTCATGCAATTACCCATCTGGATATATTTATAGATCTCTCATTCACATAAGCATTGGACTATCTATTGGAACACAAAACTGAATGAGGACATGACAGCATTTTTTTCCTGGAATATGTTTTATTCTCTTTTCTTAAAAGTAAAAGTAATAGAATGATTCTGTGATACCTTAAGATTTGACAAAGTCTCAGAGTAGATGTCACTTCTTTAAGAAATTGTCTGGTGCTCCCGTAACACCTTGCAATTCTTTCTATACAGACTCTGCACGTTGTAGGGTAACACCTGACTTACCTGTCCGACTTCCCTACTAGTCCATAAACTCTGTAAAAACGGAAACTGAGCTCATAAATATTTACCAATAGTATCCCTAGTATTTAACTCTCTTTGTATTTAGCATACACTTAGCGTTTATTCATAATAAACTTCAATGTATACTAGAAAATATATATTGAGGACAGCCTGATACATTTATCAAACATATCTGGGTCACTGAAAATTCAATTTTATTTTTGCTTCAGTTCTTTTTCATAAGGTATAACTTCTGAAGAAAAAAGTGTAGAGAAGGTGATATGCAATCTAGAAAGTTTTGAGAAGGTGTAAAATGGGGAAATAACTACCAAAATGTGAAAAGAGGAGAAAAAAAAGAGAGAGCAGACATTAAAGAGAGGGGGGACAGGAGAAGGTTTTGGGCAGTGCACTCGTCTCAGTTTACAGAGAGTCTCATGTTGTTTGAATCTGAAACGTCCCAGGTCCTTGGTCCCTCCTTGTGACGTTTCGGAGCCATCAGCAGAGATGAGCCGGGACGGAGCATTATCTTGAGAGCACGCCGTGAAAAGTTAAAGTCAGAACAGAGGATCCACCAAACTAAAAAAGGAGGAGTTCATAATTAGTGAGAAGTGAGAAACCAAAAGAGATTGTTAAGTTGTTTTAGTCCTGTGGGATTTGTGAGAAGGAAGGGGAACTGGGGGTCTTAAAAGAAAAAAAGGAGGTTGTATTCTGCAGGAAGCAAAGATGAATTTGGAGTCTGGAAAATGGAGGAGAGACTTAAAGTCTCATGGCAATGTAGATTGTGGAGTATGTGACCAGCTGAAAATGTCACAGTTTAGCATTAGTGAAGGCAGGGTGGAAATCACAAAAAGTGTTGTCTAGGATCCAGTCAGTGGAGGAGAGACTGAACTTTTTTTGGTATAAAAATGCTTAATTCTTGAAGAAGCTCATTAGGCTAAGTCTATACTGCATTTAGCACTGTGCTATCTGATAGTTGTTCAGATATAGATATTTAGAATATGCACTATATAATATATATTACGTTTATAATATATACTTAGTATTTAATAATATTATTAATAACACAGATTTTACATTTTATCTGGTGTGAGGTGTGTGAACCCTCTGATCAAATTCTCTTGCACTTTCTATTTTCTCTTTCCTTGTTTAATTACCCCTTAAAGGCCCTAAACTTATCTAACTACTCCTAAAGGCATAGAATTTGGAATAGAAGCAGAGTTAAGATTATTGGGGACCAAGATAGGGTGAGGACATATTAGAACACAATCTCATTTACTTTATTTCACCTTCTAAACTTCAAGTGAACATGTCACTTGTTATGACGCATTATTTCTAGTACAAATTTGTATGATATGTTAAATGAAATATTTTTCTATGATGGAGGCAATGTAATATTCCTTTAACTTTCTGACCAGTGTCTAAGTCTCTTTCCCAGACAGTGGTGGCCGAGGCTGGCCTGGACTGGGCCTGGCATTAGAGTCTTACCGAGCACCTTGCCCTTTGGTTACCTGAGATGTAGTTCAAAGGGGAAAAATCAAACTAAACATGAAAGAATCCTAAAAACAGATTGTAAATTACAAGGTACCAGGCAGAAAACATACAAATAAAAAGCAATATAGACCAGATTGATCAGGAAGGAGAAAGTTTTCTCATGAGAGAATGTCACATTTTCCCTAGAGAGGTTCTTACACTGAGAATAGGCTACCTGACACATTTTGGTCAGGTCACATTTGGTCTTATTTTATTGGTGTCTGTTTTGCTGTGTTGTTCATTTATCCACATTGTTAATATGAGCAGGAAGAATAGAGGTTAAGATTACTTTCTGTTTTTACATACTGGAATTTTGTGATATTGGATTTGAAATATATTACCAAATTTTTACCAAATATGTTATCAATATAACCAAAAATACAAAACAAAGAAACAAACCAAAAAAACCTGTATATCTGACCTGTATCAGTGGATTTGAAATCATTTATTTAATACGTCTCATTTGCAGCTGGGCTTAACAGGTTGAAGTGACTTCTAAACCTTGAAATCATTCTGTTCACAGATGGGATCCACAGGACAAAATCCCGCACAAGGGAACCTCACTGCATTGGTGGGATTCATCCTGCTTGGCTTTTCTGATGTTCCTGACCACCAGGGATTTCTTTTTGGGGTGTTTCTGATCATCTATGTGATTATTCTGATGAGCAATAGCCTTATTATCATAATAACCATGGTTGATCCTTCCCTCCAGACCCCCATGTATTTTTTCCTTAGGAACTTTTCTTCTTTGGAAATATGCTATGTGTCAGTCACTATCCCCAGATTATTAATAGATCTTTGTAGACAAAATAGAGATATTTCCTTTCTGGCCTGTGCTATTCAAATGTATTTCTTTCTCATCTTGGGAGCCACTGAGTGCTTCATTCTGACTGCAATGGCTTATGATAGGTATGTTGCCATTTGCAACCCATTACTCTACCCTCTCATCATGAACAATAGGCTGCGTATCCAATTGGCAGCTGGCTGTTGGATCAGTGGAATTCCAGTCCACACAGGGTTCACCTACCAGATCTTCTCTCTACCCTTCTGTGGATCTAACCAGTTGAATCACTTTTTCTGTGACATACCTCCAGTACTTATGCTTGCCTGTGGGGACACTTTTACTATTAAGATGTTGATTTATGTGGTTACTGTTCTAGTTGTCACTATGCTTCTTACATTGATACTTGGATCTTATGTGAAAATAATCTCAACCATTCTGAAGCTACCAGTAGCAACTGGACGAGACAAGGCCTTCTCTACTTGTTCTTCTCACCTCATGTTGGTGGCTTTATTCTTTGCATCAGGCATCATTACATATTTGACACCGAAGTCAAGTCATTTAACAGGAATGGACAAATTCCTTTCTCTTTTTTATACCATCGTGACACCAATGTTTAACCCTATAATATATTGTCTGAGAAACAAAGATGTTATGGTGGCACTGAGAAAATTCCTACTGAAATGGATTGTGCTATGACTCAAAAAATTCATATCTTATTTATCACAGTCTTCATACATTAATTTTGATTTTTATCCAATTTTGCTAGGAATCTTAATTATTCTGAATGAGTGATCTCCTACTTTTATCACACGTGAAATAAACTGCTGTTATTTTTAAATAGTAAATTAATCTCAAACTCAATCCAAGGTGTTGAAATATTTAAAATAGCACGTTGGAGCCATTAAAGGCTGTTGTTGCTATTGTTGTTTTTTAAGATTTCAGAATATTGCCTAAATTTTCTGTTTCACAAAAAGATAACTCATCTTTATATCTCCAATCCCAGCATATTGTCTGAAAAATAATACACATAAGGTTAACTTTGTTAGATTGAAAAGATAACAAATAGCAAAAGTTTAACTATTGGTGTTTTATCTGCTCATGATCAATAATTGCATTATAATCAGGAGAGGTAACACAAAGAAAGGATTTGAACCCAGCAACAGTACGCACAATTGATGTGTTAAAGCAAGTTGACATTCCATCTGTTTTTATTGGTGATTCATCAGCTAATTCTCTAAAGCTGAATTCACAGA
The DNA here is from genome assembly GCA_014189135.1 of Dicerorhinus sumatrensis harrissoni. Classification (NCBI taxonomy): domain Eukaryota; kingdom Metazoa; phylum Chordata; class Mammalia; order Perissodactyla; family Rhinocerotidae; genus Dicerorhinus; species Dicerorhinus sumatrensis. Next base: position 11,584,134 of record JABWHU010000190.1, on the reverse strand, counting down.
TGAAAAAGATGGCCACACTATCTTAGTTTCAGAACTGTCCTCCTCTAGACTACTACTTAATCATCTTCACTTTTATTGTGTTAATTAGAAAATGATTATAATTTTGATATACAGGTTTTAAATGCAGATGGCTTACAAGTTGTGGGCAGGAGTAGGAGGAAAAAATAAAGGTATTTGAGTAACTAAAACAAGGAGTTTTATATAAAACCACTAAAATGTTAGCTCTGGGCTGTGTGGGAGTCACTTTTCTTACTTCCAACTCCCTTCTTGAGGTAGAAATCAGCAATTCTCCTTCATTATTTCTCTTAACAAACTTTATAGGGTCTTAATGACAAAGGAATAGCTATATAGGAAGACAGGAAAGGGTCAATTTGAACATTAAAACAGCAAAATTTGATAAAACCCACAATAGGCATCTCTGTTCTCCTCTATTTCCTCCACATAATCTTTCATTCTCTAAACTTCCTGGCACCAACCTCTCCAGGCTCTTGGGCGCTCTCAGCAGGCTTCTCACGATGTTCCTTTCACAAGACACAACACCCTTCCTCGCCTCCACCTTCCCCACCACTCCTGTCACACTTGTCATCAGAGTTCTTTAGAAGGTAATGTGAGGGTGTGTATTCACCAAAAATAGTTTTGCCCTTTTATCACTATAAAAGAGATCATCAAACTTATTATAAATAAATAGATATTATAGATCTTAAATTCTGTGTGAAAGAGCTATCAAAACAAATATTAGAGGAATTATTCATTTATATATTTTTTTAGTAATGTTACCTCTAGAGCTGCCTCTTCCCCTAATAAGATCAGAGCTGTCTATCGTGTTTGGGATATTTAAACTGTGAAAGATCTCTGCAGGAGCAGAAGAAAGGATGTGTATCGGTGTATACAATGTTTGTATTCCAAATTATATCTTCAGTCAACATACAAACATCAGAACTTTATTTCCTTTGAAAATGTATAATCTTAGAATTTTGTATCAGACATTGTATATTGGAAATCCAGTTTGAGGAAAATGAAAGGAATAAGAATAGTCATAGAAGGGCCATGAAAATGGGGAAGCCCTTGTGTGGTCCAAAGGATTGTCCTAGTCATATTACCACACTGAGAAGGATGGACTTCCTAGGTTCATCTTCTTGGATAAGGAGAGCAAGTATGAAACACATGATTCTCATATGAAGATGAGTGCTTGAGCTGCAAAATACTACGTGGTTTTTAGAGACATGAAACATGTTAACTTATTGGCAATTTTACCTTCACTGATCCCACAGAATAATGGGAAAAGCAGTAATAATTTGCTGCATTTGAACTGAGGAAAGCTTTCCAAATTTTCCTGGCAGAATGTGTCAAGGCAGTTCAGGAAGTTGTGGTTATTTACCTTTACTACATCTGTCATGATAGCAATGTTTGAAACAGTCTTCTAGAGTGAAGAAACTAGACATTGTTGGAAGATGACGTCCTCTAAAGCTATCAGTGCAGGTTTGAGTGCAGTGATGAGAAGAGGTGATAGCTGTATTACCATCAAATAACTTAGGAAGCATTTTGCCTGTGTTGATAGAAAGCAATGAGTCCTGAGACATGGAGAATGTGTAATGCTCCTATCCATAAACCTGTTATCTAACAAAAATTAGGGAAGGCAGAATCTGGAGATTCCAACTTTTATGCTAGTAAGGCATCCTCAGATATTGGTTTCTGAATATAATATTCAACCTGATATGTATTGCCTGCGTGAGAATATCTTTTTTTTTAAATGGGAAGAACCCCTGTTCTGGTAGTGCTTAGTGTCAAAGAGGTATTTTCCATCAATGGCCAACTCATTTCTCACCTGGGTACAAGATCACTCCTATAGAGATTTCTTTCAACGTAACTCGCAGAGCCAATTTTCCCAAATATGAGTTTCTGGTACCGGTCACTTCCTCAAGCTCCAGAATCCTATCTGTAACTGGATGCTTCTCTGTGAATGTGCCTTTAACATTTTGCATATGATTGTTTGTTTTGGGATGTCCTTATCCTTCCTTAAATGTCTAGGTCAACATTTGAGAGTGAAGAGGCCCATTTTCCTCTGAGATTAGAGAGAATAATTAAGTGACGTTTTGTAAGAATAAACTTGTATGAGAAATATCTTGAATATTAGAATGAAATTTCTTTACAAAACAAAGATAAAATGCTCCACACAGACTAAGAGTTGAAGAAGGAATCCAGAGCCTTTGATTAGTGGGTGAATATAGGACAGAGGGTTTAGAGGCGAGGTGAGCGGTTCAGAGTTTGGTTCTTTATTGTAGATTAAAAACAATGAGAATCTACTAAAGGTCAAGGGCATTGGGAAGGGAGAGGGAAAGTGGAAACAAAGGCATTCCAAAAAGCGGGAGAATGATCCAACGTTCAGTTTAATTTGGGGATGAAAACATCATTCTCAGGTTTCTGCATTGTATTTTTTAAATCCAAATGGGCAGAGTGTGTGTGTGTGTGTGTGTGTGTGTGTGTGTGTGTGTGTGTGTGTGGAGGAATACGACAATTTGGAAGGAGGTTAGTGGGTTCAGTTTGGAACTTGCTGTGAGAATAACTAGATAAGGTCATCCTGCAAGTTTTTTCTGTTTTTTTTTCCCCCACAGAGGATACATGCTCAATCCATGAGAATGACACAATCACTGTTTTCTATGCATGCACACACACATTTCCCTGCTTTGTCTTCTGACCTTTGATGTGACTGAAACTGATAGAGGAATGAATATATCTTATATCCCAATGCAAACACCTCCAGCTAGGAAGCAGCCTACAGGGTGGTTTGGAGTAAACCTTTTTCAGAATTGGGGTGCCCTGGTGATCAACTGACCCTATCTCATTCTCCTTGGGTCTTTTAACCATGAATGCAACAGAGAAAAGGCGGTGGAAACAAAGAGTAATTGGCAAAGATCTAGAATCAGAGGAAACAGGAGTAAAGAGCAGACAAAGGTCAACAAACAGAAGGTGAGCTGTAAGCATCAAGGAGCATCATTAAAGCTGAAATCTACTAAATTAGAGAGAAAGAAACACCTACTTCTGAAGAGAAAGAAAATAACTCATTCCCAAATCTGCTGTTGTTTATGGAACTTCTGGTTGTGTTTGGAAATAAGCAAAGATCTAATTCTCCATGAGGCCTGCTGAACTGGTTTTCTGTGCTGTCTCACTTTGTATGTCTCCCCACGATATAGGTGGAGAGAACTTAACCAACACAAGAAGGGGTCAAGAAGGAGGTACACATTGAGATGGAGGAAAAAATGTTGGGTCTACTTCTTCAGGCCTTTCTGATATCTTCTAAGGTCTTTGCATTCCTGTTGCTTTACCTCCAGGAAATACATGACTATCTTTTCTTGGAAACATTTTCCAACTACAGTGAAGTCGGGGAGGTGGGGAATCTAAATATTCTTCTTCCTTTTGTGGCCCAAGAAAATACACGTATATGGGACAGGTGATAGTATGTTAATTATTCTCTCTTTTGTCTGCAGTCTTGGCCCTGAAATAATTTAGACATTCCAAAGTCTTACTTTATCATAGAGGTCGTCTTGGTCATTTCCTACAATATCTACTGGCTCCTGTGGTGATTCAGTGATGAAACTTACTGATTAATAAATGAGAAAATATTTGACTTCTTAGCTCAGCCCCATCCTTCTCACTTCAGATCTACCTGCAGAGAGGGTTTACCTGTTTTGTTCTCTGCTATGTGTTAAGAAACTTGCCTCTGTGAAGAAAGTTTATAATTTCCCAGAACTTCAGGAACTGGATAGGTAATTCTATCTCACTCAGGGGTGAAAGTCTTCACACCTACCAGGCTACATAATGAAAGTCCTGTTCTCCAATTTTTATATTTTGAGCAATAATATTGATGCTTTGATGTCAATCTATCTCTTGTCTAACTTTTCAATATGTTCCGAAATCTGGTGAGGAAAGAGTAATTATAAGGATGTGTTAAAACGTTAACATTTGAGAGGATCCAGAATAACTAAAGGACATGAGAGAACTGACAAGAAATAAAGAAACATTTTAAATTTGGTTTGTGAATGACTCCACCTTGATTTTTTCTTAAGGAATTCAAATATACTTTTTCAGGTTTTTCCTTTAAAAATTATTTCAGCTATTGAACATGTAATGCATGGAGTCTTGACTGAATTGCTTTACTTATATTCACATTTTATTTAATAAGGTTTAACATGAGTGAATAGTATTTACTGAGTCCCTTACTAAACATCAGGAATTATGCTACACACTTTATAAAAATTAATATAATTTTCATGGCGTGAAAAGAAACAATGAAGCTAAAATAATTTAAGCAATTTTCCAGTCACACATAAGAATTTCTCCAGGTCTAAAGCATGCTTATATATACTGCACTATACTACATATATACTATACTTACTACCATGTGTCTAATGAAAATTCACAAGCTTTGGTATCTGAGGACTCTATTTCAAGTCTACATCATATCATATGTTATCTGATCATCCTTCCATAACACAGGGGCAGAAGAGAGCTGCCTAACCAACATTTATCTTTTTACTATTGTGAAAATGCCAATACCAAAGCTAAAAACTATGGAGAAGCATTTAAGCAAGAACGATTTAAGCTCATACTATGTGTCGGGGGAAGAATTAATTGTCGAGTAAGTTAGAGAAGGAAAGATGAAGACCAGAAGACCAGGGCGTTCTTATTCTTGTCCCCTGATTCTCAAGTTTGTGATTCAGTCTTGAGGAGTCCCTAATATTCATTGTAATTTAACCACACCAAAACAAATCCTCATCAATTAATGGGAAGACAGTATCAATGATCTCATTTTACCAATGACTAAAATGACTCATTCAAAAGTGACCCATCTAAAAGTGGCAGAAACAAGCTTAAAACCTGTGCTGTCACACTCTGAACTACTATATTGTTTTTGGATGCAGTTCATGGGCCAGAACAGATTGTAGACTTAGATTAAGCGATTCGTCTGGTCTCATTGTTAAAGTCTTGTTTTAGCAACTACCAAATATGGAAAATGTGGAACTCAGGTTTGATAGTTCATGCATGGCATACTTTTTATGCAATACTAGCTAACCAATTCTTTAGCATCAGCATGCAAGTAGATTTTATTGATGATTTTGTTGGGGGGAAAAGGATACATTTTATGCAGTGCACCCCCTTGTAAACTAATTTTTAAATCCTCAACTGATTTATCAGTCCACTCAAATTCCTTTTTCCTTAATGTTCTTAGGGGCTTGTTCTCTGATTCTCCCCCAGTAAAGTGCTCGAATTGCAATGTTGCTTTTCCCCTGAAATCCAAGAATTACTAAAACTGTCCCTTCTTTTGTAATTCAAATCAATTAAATCTAGTCTCAGTACTTAATGAAAACTTGTAGTTCTGGCCTGTCAGAAGCACTAAGAAAAAAATTACTCATCAAAGTAATAGAAAAGATCCATCTTAGAAAGTGATAAAAGATGTAAATAAATAATATTTTTCAGTTACAAAATCTCACAGTGCTTTTGCAGGGAGTAAGAAAGTTAATGTTGTGAAAAAATGTGATAACTTGTAAATGACAGGTGGATATGAGACTATGGCAATGTTGTATTCCTGGAGTAGTCACTCTGTACTTGTGAAGAGACGGACTTTCCCCTTGCTGAGATATTAATGTGAGTTTACATTTACTGAAGATTACTGTGCCTGGCTCTCTGCATAGTACTTGACAAACATTATTTCATTTAATCTTTACAACATCTCAGAAGTTTGATATTATCCACCCAATTTTATTCATGAGGAAAATGAGATGCAGGGAGGTTAAGTCACAAGCTAATTACAGTGTAAGAACCTGAGTCTTAGAAGCAGAGCAATTTTTAATAATGACATGGAACATAATTATGGGGAACAAAAACTCCAACTCCCCTCTCAGAACGTAGTGCCAATGCTTTTACCCTCCATATGATGCCGGCCCTGATATCAGTTCCCCCACATTAAACCCAGCATATATGGGGTTAAAACCAAAAGCACTCATCCTTTTTCCCTGCTTCTCTAAGTTACATTCACATGTAAACATCCTTTTACCTTTGTTCCCTGAACTTCACAAGGTAGACAGAAGTTACAAATTGTTAAAAGCCCAGGTGGCCTCGTGCTGGGCTCACACTGAAGTTTTGACTAATATCAGTTCTGGAGGTTTGTTACAGGGAAACTGACACCCAGAAAATATCAAGAAGCTAAAGTTTCTCAGACCTCAACTCCTTGGCTTCCTGGCACCCAAATCCACCATCCACCACAGAGATGGTTGAAGGACACCCACCTGCAATTCCCTTATCTCACCCTCCTCCTCCCTTCCAGCAGCCTCACAAGGCCAAACGCAGGCTGATGGGAAAGCGCTGACCAGCAAGGCCACAGGCTCCCCTTCCCTACAAACAGCTACACTTCTCAGAACCTTTAAAACTCCTTGCCTCCCATATTTTGGGGAGATGGGACAAATTTGAAAGCTCATGTCTCCTGGCTGACGTCACCCAAAATAAAAACTCTTTCCTTGCCATAAGTCTGGTGTTCCAATTTTATTTGACCCCTCTTGTGTGGTGGGTAAAGAACCTGGTATGTGTCTGGTAACGTGTACTGGAAGCCTCTGTTCCCATGTTAAGGGGCTTACATAGAATTTGGATGTGAAAATCTGCAGATTACCAGGTAAATATCAACGTTAGAGTTTCCTAGGTCACAGATATAAATAAGTGCCAGGCTACTTATTCATTGGAGGGAAAGCTCACCTCTCTGGTGAGCTCTTAAGGAAGGTGTAGAGCTGGCTTGAAGCATGAAAAGAGAGTGAGATGATCACATGTGGCAGCAAGTAGAGAGGCATATTAGCTCAGAGAAAATAGGAAAATGTGTACGTGTTTGAATGCCCTTGGTATAAGCAGGAAACTATTTTGAACAGAACAGTACTTTCACTTGCAGCGAAGTTGAGGAAGTGATTCCTATTGCTATTACTAGAAACATGAATTTGGGGCACATGTGGACCAACACAGATGCCATGGATAAGAAATTTTGAACTTTGGTATGTGCATAGTAGTTTTTATTTTATTTTAATACATATTTTATACATAGGTTCAGAAACATGTTATATATCTATATATATCAATTACAGAAAACTTGAGAAAATCAATGTGGTGAAAGATCTTGAAGTTGTATACCCAAATACTTGTGTGGTGCAAAGTGCTATACAGCTAAAAAAAAATAGATTTTGGAAGAACATGGAAGTGATAATGTCTACAGCGTAGAAAAAAATGCTTAAGTTTTTTAAGTATTTTTAGAGTTTTGAAAAGTAAAATATACTGTAAGGGAAGAGAAATCTTGTTGGAAAAATAAAAGTCCTATAGTTTTATTGCTTTAGCATTTAATATCTTTCACCTCTTGTACCCATGCTGGCCTCCTGCTGCTGTTTGAATTTATCAAGCTCCCTCCAGCTCCTTCCTCTGTCTGTGTTGCCATAGTGTTCTAACCACAGATATTCACATCTTTCACCCACGTACTTCTTTCCATTGTTTATCTAAATGTCATTTCTCAGTAAGACCTTCCCCAGCCCATTTACTCAAAATTTAAATTCCCCCTCACACGACATTTCTTAAATGCTTGTCTGATTCATTTTTTTCTCCTTAGCCATTAGCACTCTATATAGTATATTATATATTTCTTATCTTGCTTACTGTCAATGTTCTTCACTAGACTCTAGACACTATTAAGAAAGCAACTTATTGCTATGTTTAGTGATTTATCTCAGTGCTTAAAAAGCATCTGCTGTATTGTAAGGGTTAAAAAATATTTATTTAATAAATTAATAAAATTATATTTACATAGATATAGAGAAAAAGTTTATTTCAATCTAAATGCAGCAATTTAAAGTGTAGTTTTCTATTTATTACTTTTTTGGGTGATTTTGTTTACCAGATAGGCTTTAACAAATTAAACAGAAATATTCATAAAAATTATAAAAGCTATTTCTTGTTATTGAGAGGACACCTCTCCTTTAGACGTCTCTCTCTCTCTATATATATATATGTATATACGCACACATATATAAGTTTCTGACTTCATTGGTAAGAGAAAACAAAATAAGAGGTGAAAATAATGCATGTATATAAAGCCGTAAAGAATTAATGAGTGAGTGGGGAATGCGTACAGAATATAACCATACACTTAAGATCTGGAAGAGACGAACAGTGACATAATCCTTTGAATATATGTTCTACAAAAAAATTCATTTACAAGGGGAAAAGTTTTCATGTGGTCCAAACTAATTGTCCAAGAGTGTCAGGGATCTGATTCCATGTCATGTAAAATGTCTACGAATTGATCTAAGAAAGAAGTGTGAGTGAATAATAGAGGTCTTTTCATTGTTTTCTGCTTTGCTAACTGTATACCAACTGCTATACTAACTGTATACCAATAAGGAAGAGTGTTAGCAATCATTTTATTTCTCCAATATGTCAATCCCAATGAAAAAAGTGCAATTCAGTTTGCCAGTTGAAATTCATATATCAATGACAGTGTTTTCTAGTCATCTAATCATGGAATCATTATTTGATGTTTTTTCTAGATGATAGTTACCAAGCAATAAGAGAAGAAATACTTTGTATTTTGCTTAAATTGTAGCTTAAATTTCTCTACATTTTTTCTGAAAAGATGAAGTGATTGAAATTATCTTCTGCCTTAATTAAATTAGCATGAATTCAACCTTATATATGCTTACATGCTGAGGGCTATGGTGAACAACACGAATCATATATCAAAAATCCCTGGGCTAAATCACACACACACACAAACACATGCATACGCCCAATATTATGTAACAAAAATGTTCAGGTTATGGATGTTAATACGTTGGATAAATATTATCTATACTGTTAAGATACTTGATACAGTCTTCATCTAGCAGAAGAGTCTGCTAAATTTTTCTTGAAGACAGCAAAAGTAAGTATTTTAGGCTTTGTTTGACAATATTACATAGGTATTTATATAACCTTTTGAGGTATAAGCCTTTTAAATTATAACTTTTGTAAAAAATATTCTTAGCCAGCCGAGGCTTAGTCATTAAAAACAAATAAAAGACACAAAGAAGAAGCAAGCAAAAAATGGAAAAAACAATAAAATCAGTAGTCTTTATTTTGTATTCTCAAAAAGAGAAATGATCCATGTACGGGAGATAATAGAGATAAATGATAAAAATGAGATAATGTCTGAGAAAGCACTTATCACAGTATTTCGCACAAAATATATGTATTTAGTAATATCAGATTTCATTTACTTTTTCCATTTAGCTAAAGACTTCATAATATCCCAGGAATCTCAGGGCTACTCTCTGCCTTGGCTTCCTAACATCTTCAGACATGTCTGATAGGGAATTTATAACCACATATTTGAATAATAGTCACTTCTTGTGGTATTTTTAAATGGGAATTACTAAAATAAGAAAATCTTTTAAAAAAGGAGTGGAACTTGAAATATCTAGTCAGCTGGAAAATGTTTTTGGATTTGAGTCATTTCTAGGAAACTTATAGTAAAAATATAATCTAATCAATATTTACATAATAAATCAGGCAACCTATATGTAGCTGGAAAATGGAATAGAGAATTTATTGTATTGAAATAAGATAACTACAGTATGTTTTGAAGTATAGTGTAATGAGTAAGCAATATGTTTGGTGAAATATCTTTATGTAAAGATAATAAAATAAGCTCACTCTTTAAAATGAAAATATGAAACCAGAAATGTGCATCAAGAACATTCTATTTCCAGCCTCCTGAGACACCAGAATAGGCCTTCCACCATGAGCAAAGATAAAAGAGGACAAATTATATGAGACAACTGTACTCAGGCATTGCACACAACATAAAAAGATTGTGATACCTGAGAAAGGTGTATTAGTTTTCTATTGTTGCATAACAAATTACCAATTTTTTTTTTTTTTGGTAAGGAAGATTGGCCCTGAGCTAACATCTGCCAATCCTCCTCTTTTTGCTGAGGAAGACTGGCCCTGGGCTAACATCTGTGCCTATCTTCTTCCACTTTATATGGGACGCCACCACAGCATCTGACAAGCAGTGCCTCGGTGTGCACCCGGGATCCGAACCTGCGAACCCTGGGCTGCCGCAGCAGAGCACGTGAACTTAACAGCTAAGCCACAGGGCCGGCCCCCAAATTACCAAAAATTTAACAGCTTAAACACACACACACTCACACAAGTTTATTATCTCACAGTTTCTGTGGGTCAGTAGAAGTCTAGGCATTAATTAGCCGGATCCTCTGCTTAGAATCTCACAAGATTTCAATCAAGATGTTAGCCAGGGCTGCAGTCTCATCCAAGGCTTCACTGGGGAGGGATTCATTTTTATTGGCAGAATTCAAGTCCTTGCAGTTGTAAGGCTGAAGATTTTATTTCTTGCTGGCAGTTGGCTAGACGAAACCCTCACCTCCTAGAGGTTCCTCTCTGATTCTCCCCACAACGGCCACTCAATATAGGCAGCCCACAGTATAAAAGCTTACTTGTTCAAACCAGCATGGACAATAGAGTCTCTTACCCAGATGGGTGTCAGGATCTTATGTAATGAAATCATGTGCACATAATCACATACATCCTATTATCTTTGCCATATGCTTAGACTATTAGCAAGTCACATGACTACCTACACTCAATTGCCTGGCATTGCCCAAAGGTACAGCTATCAGGAGGCAGGGACCATGGGGCCACCTGAAGAGTCTGTCCACCAGAGAAGAGAAATTTGCAATGTTAATCCCATGATCACTCTACCTATGTGCCTCGAGAGAATTTCCTGATCAAAATACAGATGAATTGGAATCAAAGAAGAGCATAGATGTGCTGTCGAGCTGAGGAGACAGAAATCAGCATTCAAGGCAACTAGAAATGCTATGGTCTGTTTACAGAGCATAAAAGATGAGGGAGCTTAGTGCTGGCTGGGGGGAAGAAAGACTTGAATGAAGTGTGCCTGAGAGAACATCATTGGAAGAAGGATGGGGTATGCATATGCTAGAGGAGGCTACAGAAGGCTTTTAAGAAAATGACTGCAATGTGATCGGGGAAAGAATGGAGATACTAATGATAAAACATAGCTCAGAGACACTGGAATTGCATTTTACCCAGAATTCTTAACACTTTAATAGTATCTCAAGCAGCCATCTGAGTCATCAGAAGTGCTGGGGCTTTGGAATAAGAACTTTTCCCTAAAGTGAGGTCTTTTTGTTTTATCTTTTTCTCTCTTTTATTTTTTTGAGGAAGATTGGCCTTATGCTAACATCTGTTGCCAATCTTCCTCTTTTTCTTTTTTCTCTCCAAAGCAGCAGTACCTAGTTGTATATAAAGTTGTAGAGTTATAGCTTTTCTATATTGGCCACTGCCTCAGCATGGCTTGACGAGCGGTGAGTAGATCCACCCCCAGGATCTGAACCAGCAAACCCCAGGCTGCCGAAGAGGAATGCATGAACTTAAACCACTACGCCATTGGGCTGGCCACTAGAGTGAAGTCTTTAGCCTTCGCAAGACCCACTCTAGAAAAAGTTGAAACCTAAGCCTCAACAACATCTGTAGGGAAGACAGAATTTGGATGTCAAATTCCCCAAGTTATTTGGACCTGGGAAACACCATTGGCTTTTGACAACTTTACACTAACAAAATATAAAACCCAGACTTTATAAGTCAAAATCATCTTCCAATAATAATTTGTTACACAAATTAACAATCATCGTAGGAAGATATCAGAATCCAGAGTTTCTACAATGTATTATTGACAATTTAAAATATCAGTAAAAATTACAGGACAAGAAAAATTCAGGAAAGCTAAACCATAAACAAGAAAAAAGGAATCAATTGAAAATGACCCCAAGATATCTCAGATAATAGATTTAGCAAAGACTTTTAAACATCTCTTATAAGCATAGCCAAGGACTTAAAAAAATATATTACTAAATAGAAAATTGAGTAAATAGAGAGTTTCAGCAGAGAAATAAAAATCTAAGAAAGAACCAAATTAAAATTCTAGAGTGAAAGATAAAATAAGGAAGTGAAATGTAACTGAAAAGTAAGTGAAATGAAAAATTCCTGTGATTAGATTTATAGCAGTTTGTGATGTTAAAAAACTATCAGTGAACTTTAATTCAAATTACTGGAAATTATACAACCCAAAAAAGTCTTTTAAAAAATGATTGGAGGAAAAGATTAGAGCCTCAAGGACAGGTGGAACAGTATCAGATGGTCTGAAATATGCATAACTGAAAGCCTACTGTAAGAAAATAATAATAATGGCAGCAACTTTTCAAATTTAATGGAAAACGTCCATATACATATCCCAGTGAATCTTAGTAGAATTAATCAGAAAGAAAATCCATCTATGTACATCATATTGAAACCACTGACTATTTCAAACTAAAATAATGGTATAGTAATGAGGTTTATAAGATAGACACAAGTAAAATAGATGATATCAGTCACACAAAGAATGAAACTTGAGGAAATGGAATTACACTGTTATAAGATTATCACATTTGTGGAGTGAGTTGGGAAGTGGATACTGTGAAACAGGAAGGATGAAGTGCAATGTGGAAAGTGGAAGCATCGGTTGTAAAGGACGAAGATTAAAGTGGAACAGTTGTAACTCTAGGTAAAATTTGATGAGTTAAAGACGCATATTTTTAACTGTTAGCCCCAAAACAATCATGCAAAAACAATTAAAAGCAGTATATATAAAAAGGCAGGGGAAGAAATAAAATGGAAAAAATAAAATAACCTTAAAATTGGCAGAAGACAAGAAAGTAGTAAAGCAAAAGAAAACAATGGAAAGAAAAATAAAATAGTGGTATACCATGACGACGTTAAATACTTGTGGACAAAGCAGCCCAATTAAAAGGTAGACATTAAAACAAAAAAGCAGAACACAGATACATGCTGCCAAATTGAGCTGCACTTTATTTTAAATAGATAGACATAATCGGGTTGAAAGTAAAAGAAATGAAAAAGTTACATATTTTACACATAACAGGTTGTTAAATATTTTTTGAATTGAGCAAGGATGGGAAAAAGAAAAAAATGAGAGAAGAAGGAGTAAGGAAAAGAAACACATACAGTAGATTATAAGGAGAAGACCATGGAGGCGTGTGGAGAGTATAAAGCAGACATCCATCAAAAGTAAAATCAGAAGCACAGACAACTGTCAAAGGAAACTGTTGAAAGCAGGAACCGATGTATAAGTAGCAGTAAGATGGAATAAAAAGTATCAGACAGTAGCATACACTGCATACAGCATATAGTCCTGGGTATCGTCTGGGGATTGGTTCCAGGAGCCCTGTGGACACCACAATCTGCGGCCGCTCAAGTCTCATATAAAACGATGTAGTATTTGCATGTAACGTACGCATATCCTCCCATATACTTTAAATCATCTCTAGATTACTTATACTACCTGATACAACATAAATACTATGTAAATAGTTGTTGTACTGTATTGTTGGGAATAATGACAAGAAAAAATTCTGTACATGTTGAGTAGAGATGCAACCATGGTAGGCCTTTCCATTGGCAGACGGTTGAATCTCAGAATTCAGAACCGGGGATATGGAGGGCGGGCTGTATATTGCTTCCCTACTTCATCCAGAAACAAACATGACATCAGATGATAATAAGAATATTTTCCAGCTTCAGCCAGAGGTGCTTTGTCAGAACTTCTCCCACTGATGCAGTGTTGTGTAAAGGAAAATAAAAATAGAAAAAGAAAACACATCTTCTCTTTTCTGGCCATAGGGGGCTTGTGTCAAGCCTATTTATAGTCCTCAAATTCTCACTAGGTGTAAATTGAGCATTTAGGTATGCCTTTCCCATGAAGAACATGTGATTGAGTCACCTGGCCAAAACTCAGTGTGTTACACTATTAGTTAGTCATAAGGTTCCCATTGGCACCTGCTGTCTGATAAGCACTGGCCCTGAAACCAGTAGGGATGGCAGAGGCACATTATTTAGAGTCAGAAAACACAAATTCCTTGTTCTGCCCGTTAATGTCTAATTCTACCTCCCTGGCAGTGGAGTTGGAGGACGCTTTGACCCAGCCATTGGAGGTCAGAGATCTGGAAGCACCCATGACCTCCAAAACCAAGTATAGTGAAAGAATTCAGGGAGACTATAACCTCCTGACTAAGGAAAAATGCTGATGACGAAGTTGGAAGAAATATTCTCCCATCGGAGTGAAGATGAGCAGAGTCTCTGGCATGTTAATGACTCTGTTACAGAAACAATGGCAAATTGATATTGAAACAAAACTTGTCAACAGTAAAGTAGCAATTTAGGGCTGAAAACATTAGGTTCATGCTTGAAGTCATTCTCCCCATAAACAGCATGGAGGAGGGTTGAAATTGAGAAATGTTAAATTATTAAATGCTGCAATAAGAAAGAGGAACTTGTAATTTTTAAGAACATGATGTAATCCATGTAGAAATAGAACTATAATGATGTAAACATGAAATTTATACAATGTTATAAACCAATGTTACCACAATAAACAAACAAAAAAATTTATAGATAATACTTGTTAATCCTTGTTTATAGGGTTCAACAATGAGTTAGGTTTGTCTGTGCAGGGGCTTCCACAGTGGCTGAGAGATAATCATAATTTGAACAAAGTAGTCTTAGTTTCTATAATACAGAATTGCCTTTGTCTTCATAAAATTTACCGCATACCTACAAATGTCTACTTCTACAAAGCAATTGAGAAAGATGAGGGAATAGGTAGAACATGTCCAGAGGATGTTAATAAAGCATGATTTGCTGAAAAAGTCTATTCAGAGGAATTACAGAAAATAAAATAAGACACGTAAGGAATCAATAGATAAGGAATTTGAACATTTTCCTTCAGGTGATAGACAATTAAGAGTGATTCATCTTCTGGGACATCCATGCTCTCTGACTGTATTTGGGAAATGAAGAGTGTATAAAATTATATTCGACTGAGAGACCACAGGAAACTCTGGTCTACCAGGGAAGAATTGTTTAGAAAAACACACCAAATTAATTGCAAACGGGAGCATTTAACTAGCAATTTAGATGTAAAGAGGGAAAAGAGGTATTCCCACAGGAAAGAAGTGACTACTTCATCTGTAAAGAGCACTTGTTCTTTAAAAAGCAAGTTAAGTTCTGTTTAAAAATGGTATAGATCCTAACCAATTTAGTATTTAAAAATATAAAAATGTCATCAATGAGAAATAAGCGACTTCACCAAAATTGTAAAAGGTAAATATGAACTATTGATATGTTGATATTCTACTTCAAGACAATTTTTAAATTTCAGGATCAAGATTCAAGAAATAATATTAAACAACTAAGATCATATTATGAAATATGTTGGTCAAAATGCATTCATTATTAAGACAGCACCTGTAGATTTCTGACTTTCTGAATTAAAAAGTTAAATAGTTTGAAGCATTTGAAGTATATAAATCTCTAATTTGTCTATTATTAACAATTATAATAGTGTTAAAATTATTCATTTTAAGAAATAATCTAGTAAGGAAACTATAATTAAAGAGTGATGTATCATAATGAAATTAATTAAACATAGTTTGCTATACTGATAATAAAGTAAATGCTGCCATTATAAATAAAAGAATTTCTATGAGAAAGACTCTCCTTTTGTTAGGAACTCTCCTTCTACTGGGGAAAATATGAAGCATTTATTTCTCTCAATTTATAATTTCCTGGAAAAGAATATTTGGCTCAACTTTTGAGGCCCATATCATAATAGTGTTTATGTTACCCAATCAAATCAGATCATAAATACGGCAGGAGTTGGACACAACATCTGACTACATTTGTGAAACGTTTTATATATTGATTTTACTTTTTCCTAAAAATTGGTCAAAATAAAGCAATATGACCAAATATTGTTAGGATTAAAAATAGTTAAATGTCAAAAAGTTGTGTTTTTTAAGCAATAAAATCTATTTTAGTTCAACAAATTAGAATGAGAATTACTGGAAACAACACTTTGAAAATTAAAGATTTGGCTTTTATAGTCTCTCATTTTTAATTACTCTCACTTCATAGAAAATAACTAATTCTAATAATAATTTCTACTTTTAATTTAATTCAGAATCTTATACAGAGTAATGTGTTAGGGAAGAGACTTATGCTATATTCTTTATAGAATGAATCATGGGATTAATGTCAAGGGTAGAAAAGACATACTTGTGAATAGTCAGTGGAACATTATGTTAGATTTCGTAGGTCGGATATTATATTATGGACTAGACTGATTGGAAAAAATTCATGGAAGTCAGTCAATTGATAGTTAATTGGGTTGGGATTTTGACTGGAAGAAATAGCTCATCTGCAATCTCCCTTCTCACACTATTAGGTTAAGTAAAAATGTATAGCTATATGTATCTTATTGGTATAATTAGAATGCAAATCTAACATTATAAATCATTTAAGCACTTTATTGAATTAATTTTTTTTATGCAGATGAGTTCATAGCTCCTGGTTTCACATCAAATCGCACAGAATCATAGAATACAAGTGCCAGAAAGTAATTTAGTAATTATAAAGACCAAAGCCCATGTCCCAATCCTATTATAAAAGAGGAAAATGCAGCCAAAAAATGTAAATCCACAAAGAGAAAATAATTTGAAAATTACAGAAACAAATTTCACTATTATGGTGGAATTTGTTCTCTTGGGCTTTTCTGATATTCCCAAATTCTACTGGTTTCTTTTTGGAGTGTTCTTGGTCATCTATATGATTATCCTGTTGGGAAATGGCATCATAATTGTAATAACAAGAGTAGATTCCACTCTTCAGACCCCCATGTATTTTTTCCTCAGCAATTTTTCCTTCCTAGAAATCGGTTATGTATCTGTCACACTTCCCAGAATGCTCATGGACCTTTGGACCCAGAAAGGAACTATTTCTTCTTTTGCCTGTGCTGCACAAATGTGCTTCTTCCTTATGCTGGGAGCCACCGAGTGTTTCCTTCTGGCCATGATGGCCTATGACCGCTATGTGGCCATTTGTAACCCTCTGCACTATCCTCTTGTCATGAACCACAAGGTCTGTGTCCAGCTGGTGGCTGTCTCCTGGATCAGTGGAGTTCCAGTTGGGATAGGGCACACATGCCAGATTTTCTCTCTGCCCTTTTGTGGTTCCAACCAAATCAACCACTTCTTCTGTGACATCCCCCAATTACTGAAGCTGGCTTGTGGAGACATTTTTGTAAATGAGATGGTGATCTACATGTTTGCTGTATTGTTTGTCATTGTTCCCTTTATGTTGATACTTAGGTCTTATAGCAGAATTATCTCCACCATCTGGAAGCTGCCGTCAAATACAGGACGGACCAAAGCATTTTCAACTTGCTCTTCCCACCTCATAGTTGTAGTTTTATTCTATGGATCAGCCACTGTGACCTATTTAAAACCTAAATCCAATCAGTATGAAGGAACAGACAAACTGCTCTCTCTTTTCTATACCATTTTGACCCCAATGTTTAATCCTATGATATACAGTCTGCGGAACAAAGATGTTAGAGAGGCACTGAGAAAATTTCTTCTCAAATTATCAGCTATCTGAGACATTTGAACTAACAGAAATTATCGTTTTACATATTTAATTTGTATCTAGATTTAATTGAAATCTACTTTTCACTACTGTCTTAAATTTTTAAGTAAGCTAATGATGTAATTTCCTCTAGTAAACCCTTGTGTTCTCAGAGTTATGACAAATGTGTTCATTTATTTAGTAGTTTTACTTTTAAAGATCAATGTCCTCTTCACTGTAAACTAGTAAATAGAGATGTGTAAATAAACAAGATGATGTGATATGTAGCATGTTCTATAATTGAAATCATACCATTTGTTTATTCTTTCACTGATGCCTTTCTAGACATTATCTTAACATTCTCTATTAAAGAGACAAAACATCTTTAGATGCTACAGAGTCATTGCTAAATGATTCCTTTGTAGAAATAAAAGCTTAAGTGCATAAGGATATATGTATAAGAAGGACTAATACAAATAATGAATGTGTGATATAATGTTTATTGCAGCACTTTTTTTCAGAGCAAAAAAACTGGAAAAATGAATGCTTATATTGAAAAATATTTTAGTAAATATGGTGCATAAACATAACAAACACTTATGGAGTCTTTAAAAAGACCGTTACACACATATGGTAATGGCCCCCAGTATATCGTTCCTTCTTGTATCCACGCCTTTTTGTCTTCCCTTCCCGTCTTGACTCTTGATTTAGCCACGTGATTGTCTGTGGTGAGTGGGTCATTAGTAAACATAAATAGCACTTGGGCATTAGGTCTTGTCTTCTCTAGGAACGGAAATCTTTCCACCACTATGTCAAGAAGATCAAACCAGACTCCTGGACAATGAGAAGGAAAATAGAAAGAAGCCACAGCTCATATATAAACCATATATTGATGAAATCAAGTTTAAACAGGCCTACAATAGCTATTTTAAATGTTATTGAAAAGATTATTCAACATTCTCTACTAGATCTTTAAACCATATATTATTTGTAGAGTTTTAAAATTTGTTAGTCTTCCTCTATATTGAAATGTACATTTTAATTCTTTTTTAGGAATTCTCATATGTGATAGATTTTCTAATTCCTTGCATATCTGAAAATTTCTTTCACAAAGTAAATCTCTCTGGTTGGAAATAAAAGTCTCTGTGTTGAGTACTGTAGACAAAAATTAAAAAGGTCATTACTAATAATATAAATGGAAAAAGTACAAACGCTGTCAGATACTGAAACTGGATAAAAATGTATGACCTAAAGTTTTTCTCTACAATTACCACCAGCTCCAACAGCATACGCATCGTTTTTAGGAAAAATATTCACAAAGATAACCCAAAAGCTGTACCATTAAAAAAAAAGTCTCAATACTTAAAAAATAATAATAATACACAATATTTTCTTTGGCCACAATGGAATTAACTTTCAATTTCATTTTCCTTGTCTGAGGGGATGAGGTATGAGGAAATTTCTGGGTGTGATGGAACATATCAAGATATGTTCCTTATCTTGATTGTGATGATGGTTTCACTGCCATATACATATGAAGTATGTGTCAAATTATAAGCTTTAAATATGTGTTTTTTATTATATTTCAGTGACACATTAATGCAGTTGTTCAAAAACAAAAAGGACGGATTGAAACACAGAAACTTTCAGTAAAAGAAAACAAAGAGAACTCATTACTACCACACTCGATCTACTAGAAAAGCCAAACAAATCCTTTAGCCTGTAGTAACATGAAACCAGAGAAAAGTGTATATCTCAGGAAGGAATAAAAAGTATGAAACAGTAAATAGAAAGGTAAACATTAGATATTATGTTTTTATTTTAATTTCCTTAAAATACATATGTGTCTTTAAAGGAAAAATTTTAACATTTTATCGGGTAACACCCAGTTCATAACAGGTATCTTGGGTCTCATAGCAACTTGGCGGTCCATGGTCAAGTGTTCAGTTTCTACAAAGGTCCAGTGGCAGGCCAAGATCTCGCTCTCAGAAAAAAACTATTTATCCACAGAGAATGACAGGGCCTTGCTCCAAAATCTTAAGGGCTGTGCTGTAATTCACCTAGGAATAGGAACCTGTCAAAGGCTCCAAACAGCATCTCTATCTGCCACTGATACTTCAAGCACCATTGGATCTACTGGTACAAATGGCCCAAGAGGCAGAGCAGCTTACACAGTAGCCTGGAGCTGTTGAAGAGTCTTCTCTTGTTCTGGGCCCCACTCAAAACTAGCAGCTTTTGGGTCACTCAGTAAATAGACCAGAGTAACATATCTAAATAAGGAATATGTTGCCTCCAAAACCCAAAGAAGTTCACTAGTTGTTGTACCTCTTTCTTTGTTGTAAGAAAGACTAGATGCAGCAGCTTACCATAATTTCACTTTAGAAGAGGTATCTCAACATACCCCATATCACTGGACCTCTAGAAATTTCACTGAAATAGAAGGCCCCTGGAATTTAGTTGGCTTTATCTTCCCTCCTATGGTAGAGAAATACTGTATCAATAACTAGAGTCATTGCTACTTCTTGCTCACTAGGTCCAATCAGTATAATGTCATCTATGTAGTGGACCAGTGTTAATCATTTTTGGAAAGGAAAGGTGATCAAGATCCCTGCAAACTAAACTATGACATGCATGTGGGGAGTTTATACACCCCTGAGGTGAGAGAGTGAAGGTGGATCTGAAAGCAAACTGCTTCTGGTGGGCCTTATGGATGAGTACAGAGAAAAAAGATCAGCAGCTGCATACCAGGTACCAGGGGATGTGTTAGTTTGCTCAAGCAATGAAACCACATCTGGAAGATCAGCCACAATTGGAGTCATGACTTGGTTAAGTTTACGATAATCCACTGTCATTCTTCAACATCCGTCTTCTTCACAAGTCAAGTAGAAGAGTTGAATGTTAATGTGGTGGAAATCACCACCGCTACAGCATTTAAGTCCTTGTAGGTGGCACTAATCTCTGTACCTCTTCAGGAATGTGGTACTGCTTTTTATTTACCATTTTCCTAAGTAAAGTAAGTTATAATGGCTTCCATTTGGACTTTACCACCATAATAGCCCCCACTCTACAGGTCAGGGCACCAATGTGGGGATTCTGCCAACTGCTAAGTATATCTATTCCAATTATGCATTCTGGAACTGGGAGAATAGCCACAGGATGAGTTTGGGGACACACTGGGGTCTATGAGATGGACCTGAGCTAAAACTCTATTGACCACTTGACCTCCATAAGGCTCTACTCTGACTGGAGGGTCACAGTGACATTTTGGGTCTCCCGGAATCAGTGTCAGTTCATAGCCAGTGTCAAGTAGTCTGGGAAAATTATGATTATTTCCTTTTCCTCTCTGAAGTTACCCTGATATAAGTCCATAGGGCCCTTTGGGGAAGGCTGGGAGAAAATTAACAGTATAAATTTGGGGAGTGTACGGGGTCCTTCCTTAAGGGGACCCAATTCGCCTTCATTCAAGGAGTTCTGGGTCTGTAAACTGTATCAAGTCTGGGAATTTACTGAGGGGCTGTGACTATCTTAATGATTTTAATTAGACTTTGGTTCACTTGATCTGAATCTTTTCTGCTTATACAGATCAAGTAAGAATTTAATAGACTTTCTCTCTGTTTCACTTCTAAGAAAACCGTGATTCACTAGCCAACAATGGAGGTCTATGTGAGTTAGACTATTCTGATTGCTGCTTTGATTCTGTTGTCCATTACCATAACTATGCTCACCTTGCTTTTGGTAGGTGAATGCTGCCAGTTGGCCCCTGACACCCTGGGATCCAATTATTACCATTGTATTTAGATTTGCCGATTCAGTGGCTACAGTTCCCATTGTATGTTTTGGCCTAAAGAGAAGACCAATCAGGGAGTTCTTTAAGAATGCTGGAACTCCCCTCACAAAGTTATTTCTCACAGTGCTTGTGAAAGGTATGTCTTCCGGATCCTCCCAGTATGGGCAAGTAGATCTTAAATGACAGATCGACTCTAACATGCTAATCCCCTAAGACTTTGAATCCCTTTCCCTACATTAAACCAAGTCAGAATGGATATTACCAATTTGCTCATTGTGGGCCACCTTTTGCTCAGTGTTTCAACCAACTATTCAAACAAACTGTTAGAGTCCTGACTCCCTGATCTGCAGCATGAAATGCAGAATCTCTGCTTAGTAGACCCATGTCAATAAATTTTGCCTGATCCAATGTTATGTTTCTTCCATCTTTACCACACACCTTTTATCCACACATATTCCCCAAATTACCATCTGTACAAATTAGAAAACTCAAGTAGTTCTTTTGGAGTGTAGTGTACCTCCTCATGGGTCACACTTCATACCTCACCTGTAGGCCCCCCTGGCATTTGTGTCTAGTTACAGATCTAGAAGCAAAGAGGGATGGTGGGGTGGGTCCAGATGAGAATCAGCACTGTATTGCATGATAACTGCCTCAGGAGAGGCTATAAAATTTTCCTCAGGCAATGCAAGATTCATCTCCTCAGATGAGACTGGTAAACCTACTTCTATCAGCCAAGTAGACTCATCAAAATTTAGGGGATCAACATCCCCAGGTGCATCAGGGTCTTCTCACATGTTTCCATTCCAATTTTCAGAATCCTATTTTTTCCCCAACTAATGCCCTCATGTTAACAATAGACACCCTGCAAGGCTGGGTGATTCTGGGTTGTGTCTCCAGCAATCTCAGCTCTGTATCTATAGGAGATAGGGGCTGACATAGAAACTTTGAAGTCATTTACGTGACTTTCAAGTTGGGAATTTGAATTCCTGAGCTTATCCTTTTCTTTCCCCTCTTTGTCCAATGATATTAGAAGCAACAAGCCAATCCTGTTATTATTGCTAATTTTATAAAAATGTTTGAAAGTATCATATACATGGTCATCCATACACTGGCTTCTTATAAACATTTTATAAGAAGTGTCCAATGGTAATATTTTGCATATCTCTATTGTCAGATCACACCACAGACTACCAGTGTTCTCTTTACTGCTGGAAATAGAGTCATTAATGTCTATAAATGACACTAATGCTTAATCATCTTAGATAGCCAATTCCAGAAACTCCTGAGCCAATTCAGAAAATTTATTCTTTAAAATTCTATTCTCTAGAACCATTCTCAGCAACAAAGTTTGCATTAGTCAGGGTTCTCCAGAGAAAGAACCTATAGGATGTGTGTATGAAGAGAAAGAGAGTCTTATTATAAAGAATTTCCTTGCAGAATTGTGGAGGCTGGCAAATCCAAAATTTATAGGATGAGCCAGAAGTCTGGAGACCTAGGAGAGCCAATGTCTCAGCTGGGGTCCAAAGACTCTTCTGTGAACCAGGAAGAGCTGATGCTGTGGATGATGTCTGAAGGCAACATCCTGGAAAATTCTCTCTTGCATAGGGGAGGCTGGTACTTTTGTTCTGCTCCGGCCTTCAACTTATTGGGTAAGTCTTACTTACGTTGTAGAGGACAATCTGTTTCACACAAAGTTTTCCAATTTAGATTTTAATCGCATCAAAAACATCACCACAGACACAGCCAGAATAATGATTGACCAAATATCTGAGTACTCCATGGTCTCCCCCAATTTGACTTAAAAATTAACCATCACAGATACATGCAAAAAGCAAGACAATCAACAAAAATATGCACTACACTCATCAGAATGATTGATGGAAAAAAAGATAAGTAGAAACATATTAAGGAATTCAGGAAAAAATATATATCATATACTGAAAGAAAAACATAAATATTATAGCAGACACCACAAGAAATGAGACACACCAGGAAATCATGAGAAGATATATTTAAAGTAGTGGAAGATAATAACTGTCAATTCACAATGTCATACCCACTGAAATATTTGAAATATCTTTCCAATATATAGGCAAATAGAGACTCTGTAAGAAAAATAAAAATGCATGATTTCACACACAGACAGGCAAATGAACACTCATGCACACAAACTGAAATAACATATAGCCAGCAAGCTCATGCTTCAAGAATTTTCCAGGCATAAGGAGTATAACAGAAGGAAACATGGGTCTAGACAAAGAAATATAAAACATAAAAAATGTAAAAATGAAAGTAAGTATAAAATATATTGAGTTTTTAATTTTAATTACTTCAGAAAATGAATGATAAGAAACCTATGCTGATGAATTGTAAGTTTAATTATTACATAAAAGTAAAACTTATGACAAAATAATGTAAAGAATGGCTAAATTTGATTTGTCAGTCTTTTGTTGAGAATTTTTACATCTCTGTTCATAAGAGTTTGCCAATTTACCATCTGTTTTTTCTACTTGTGATGTCTTCATTTGGTTTCGGCATCAGGGTAACACTGATGTCACAGAATGAGTTGATAAGTGTATCCTCTTCTTCTACTTCCCAGAAGACAGTATGAAAGATTGGTAGTGATTGTTCTTTAAATGGTGGAATTCACCAGTGAAACCATCTGAGCCTGGGCCCACTCCTCGGTATCTACCCAAGATAATTGAAAGCATATGTTCACTTCAACACTTGTACAAAAAAGTTCATAAGCATTATGAATAGTAGCCAAAGAGTGGAAACAGCCCAAATGTCCACCAATTCATGAATGGATGAACAGAAAATGGTATATCCACACTAAGGAATATTGTTGGGCAATAAAAAGAAATGAAGTACTGATAGATGCTATAACATAGATAAACCTCAGAAATATGTTTCTAAGTTAAACAAGTTAGATGCAAAAGACCACAGATTGCATAATACGATTTATATTAAATGTCCAGAATAGGCAAATACATAGAAAGAGAACGTGTGTTAGTGGTTCCTTGGTTTGGGGGTGGAAGAATGGGGAATGACTGTTAGCCAGTGCAAGCTCTCATTTTGGAGTGATGAAAATGCACAACTCTTTAAACACACCAAAAATTGTATCTTAAGCCTTAGATATCTCTAAAAATCACTTGCATTTGATCAGGAAAAAAAAGATCATGTGAAACAAACAAAAAGTGAATAGGTCCCATAAAAATACAGCAGTAAGAGAAATAGAAGATAGGAAGAAACATATAGACAAAGAAAGTAGAACATGCATACGAATTGATCCTTCAAAGAATAAAACAAAGCAATAGCAGAAATATCACAAGCTATGATCAAGATTTACTTTTCTGAATTGAAAGAAGATTTGAAACTTCCTATTGAATGAGTACATTATGTTCTATATCAGCAAGGAATGATCAATACTAAATTATATATATTAAAGTTGATATTTCCTATACAGAATCAGATCAAAAAACTTTAGTACTTTTAAGGACTAGGAAAATAAATTGACAACACAATTTTCAAAAGTAATACTTCATGTCAAGATAAAATGGAATCAAGGAAACTGGAAAAAACACAAATATGAGTATAGGATTAAAGGTAGCAAAACTGAAATTTAAGTGTTAACTACTAATGTCAATATTTCTCATGGTAGGAAACCAAGAGGCTGTATCTAAAAAGGACAATGGGCATAATATAAAGGTGATTTTTAAATGTGTTTGTGTACAGATGACTGTGTATATATGCTTGTATATGCCTCTGTGTGTGTATGACACACATTTGTAATACGAACATTATGACAAAGCAAAGACTAAATATATATTTATCAATAATTAAAAATACACCTAACATACTTTAGAAAAGAAAAGACATTCAGTATAGTTTTTTAAATGTAAATATATTATGGAAGTGTTTTGGAAAGTTAAAAATAAAAGCTCAGGGAAATATATATTTAGGCAATACACATGAAAAGAAAGCATTGGTTCCAATGTTAATATCAAGAAATATAGAAAGCAAGAAATAGCATCAAAATAAATGAAAAATAGATACTCTGTAATGATAGACTGTAAATCACAATGCTTAGCAGTGAGTTTTATTTATGCAAAAAGTATTGTAGCAGCGAATATTTTAAATCAAGAAATTGCTCATATGCGAGATGCAAAGATAAACATGGAAGCATTTTAACGTTAGGAAAACCTAATACACCTCTTTTGTATATTTTTAGTCAACCAAACATTAATAAAACATAACAGAATTACTACACAGGCAATAAGATGGTTTTTATTGGTAAGTATGTATTAAACGTTGACCACAATAAGAAAAGATTCTCCTTTTCAAGAGTATGTGCAGCATTTGTGAAAAATGTCAATATTAGCAAAAAATAAGGTCTGAATACAGAAAATAAATACTGCATTCTGTTTTGAAATGTATGACAATTTAAAAAAAAATTCTCAAACTATCCCATTTAGCCACTGAAAAATAATTAAACCTCTAATTAAACTACTTCTAATTCAAATAGAAACTAGGAAAAAGTCAGAAATATTCATAATGAAAGTGTGAGAGAGTAAAATATGTGGGATGCCACTGATGTGGTGACACTGGAAAATCCACATCCAAATCAGAACGTTAGAAAAGAATAGTGAAGTAGACCAATGGATGGATGAGGAAAAATTTAAAAGGGAAAAACAAACCAGAAAGCCTAAAAAATAACAAATGTTTAAATGAAAAATGCCATCTCTTTTACATATATCTCTCAAGTGAATTAAATACACTGTTTTTGACAGTACGTTACCTAAAATATTCACTCATTCAGGAAATGTTTATTGACCAACAGTATGTGTCAGACATGGTTCCAGACTCTGAAAAATAGATTAGACAATACAATAAATATAAATTAAAATGCATATTATGTGAAATAGTGATAAGCACAATGGGAAAATTTAAAGAAGATGGAATATGAGGACATACAATGGGGATAAATTGTAATTATAATGTAGTCAATGAGATCCTCACTAATAAGAGACAGTTAAAGGAAAGAATCATGTGAATAGCAGTGTGCAGAGCCTTCCAAAGACGAGAAAGGAAATGCAGAAAAATTGTGGCGGGATTTATTGTGGTAAGAGGTGCTCTGTGTGTGAAATGCTGAGGTGTTATTTAACTTAATAATTCCACTATAGGGAAATATCCTAAGGTTGCACTCTATATTCTAGGAGACTGTTCTGTTGGTACTACATGGATTTTTACAAAATATAAAAATAATAATAACAATGATGATGAAAGAAATTAAGGAAGAGAAAAACACTGCCACTTATAATAAACTTTGAAGAAAACATGTCTGGCAATGCAAATAAGGTCTGTTGGAAACAGGGCTGAATATGCGCATAGTAAAGATTCTCTTTTGTACCTTGGTTCTTAGACTTGGACATTGAGGAAAGGTGGCATCTTAGACATCACAGAGGGGTAGGAGTCAAGAAAAAACCAGGGCCTAAGTTGAGTCAGAATCAGCCCTGTAGGAAAACCAAGAAAGATGGCTGGGGCTTAGTTGTGGGAAGAGCCCAATCTGCCAGCCAGTCGTACATTATTGTCTGAATTGTGCTTGTCTTTTGTCACTCTTGAGCTTAAGTATAATCTTGATGAATGCTAATGCCTAGTCTATATATTCTATGAGGGAATACAGGATGGGTTTAATGTCCATGCTCTGGATGAAATAATGAAATAATAAAAGGGGGAGAAATGCACCCTCGCAAACAACATGATAATGGACACCAAGAATTTGAACACATTCTCTGTGGTCCTTGAACCACAGGCTGGGATTAGATTGTGGCAGAGGCATTGATCTAAGGATGGAGCAGAGTGCTTTGAACTGGAGTCAGATGCCAACGACCCCATGGAGAGTGCATTGCGATTACGTAATCTGTGGTTTTTGTTATCGGTTAGGTGGTATTTGCTCAAGCTAGACAGATATAATTATAAAGTTACTTATTATTGCAACTACCAGAGCCTGTCCACTTTGAGTGACATGGAGATGAAAGATAATACTTCGATTTAACATAAAGTTTGCATGCATATACGCCTATGTGTGCGTGTAAATAAACCAATATCTGTATGTTGAAATCTTAACCCCCAGTACCTCAGAATGTAACTGAATCTGGAGATAGAGTATTTGAGGAGGTAATTACCTTAAAATTAGGTATTTAGAGTGGGTCTTAATCCAATATGACTATTGACCTTATAAGAGGAGGAAATCATGATATGCCTATTCAGAGCAAAAAGATCATGTGAAGACATAAGAAGAAGATGGTCATCTGCAAGCCATGGAGAGAGAGGCTTGAGAAGTCAACCCGCTCAACACCTTGATCTAAAAGCCTAGGAACTAGAAGATAGAAAACAAATTTCTGCTGTTTTAGCAATCTAGTCTTTGGTACTCTGTTTTGGCAGCCTTAGCAAAATAATACAACCATATCAGCATATATATGTATATATGCGTGTATATATGTTTGTGTGTATGTGATATATATATATATATATACATAAACTTAGAATGGACATATATATAGGGATATATAGGGATATAAATAGAGAGAGGGATATACATATATATAAACTTAGAAGCAGATGAATGAGTTTTCCACATATGTAAAGACCGCATACATATCAGGTTGACTATGATCTTTATTCAAAACTTTCTGAGAAGAACAGAAAGGAACTATGAAGCTAAAACAAAACACTTTACTTGTAACTTTTTGATATGGAGACAGGGTACATTAATTTTAATTGGTTTCAATTTAATATTTAATGGAAAGAGCATACTTGGTCAATAAATCAATTTTTCCCAAACACTCTTTTCACTGCCTCTTTTACATCTTTGTTTCTTAAACTGTAGATGATGGGATTCAGCATGGGGATGGCAATGCGGTAAAAAATCGACACTATCATGTCGTCATCCAAAGAGTAGCTGGAACTTGGTCTCACATACATGGAGAAGACTGTTCCATAAAAAAGTGACACTCCGGTTAGGTGAGAGCCATATGTAGAAAAGACTTTTCTTCTTCCTTCAGCAGAATGCATCTTCATAATGGCCAACAGAATGAAGCCATAGGAGACCAGGACAATAAGGAGAGTGACTATCTCAATAACGCCCGTAAAGTAGAAAACCAGAAGATGGTTTTTGCGCGTGTCAGAACAAGAGATGGCGAGGACAGGAGGGATGTCACAAAAAAAATATCTAATTTCATTGGATGCACAGAAGGATAGGGTAAATGCTGCCCCTGTGCGCACTGAAGCATTCAAAATGCCACAAAGATAGGAAGCAATGATGAGTGGCACATAGACTCTGGGTGACATGTTAACGGAATACAGCAGAGGCTTGTAGATTGCTACATAGCGATCATACGCCACTGCAGCCAAGAGAAAGCATTCTGTGGTCGCAAAAGTAACATAGAAAAACATCTGTGCTGCACATCCAAGGAATGAAATAGTATTATTCTCCGATAGGAAATTGATCAACATTTTTGGGGTGACAACTGAAGAATAGCAGACATCCAAGAATGATAACACACTCAGAAAATAGTACATAGGGTTGTGCAGCTGGGAATCCCCAATGACCAATGCAACCAGTCCCAAATTTCCTATCAGAGTGAAAAGATAGATTGCTAGAAAGTGCAAAAATAGGAAGGCTTGCACCTCAAAATCACCTATGAAGCCCACCAATATAAACACGGTAACTTCACTCACATTCTTCACTTGGATCATGTATAAATCTACATCTGATGGCAACCTTGGCATTTCAGTTTTCATTTATATGTCTTTAAATGCAATATTTTTGAAAATAGAACACATCCAATTATATCCTCATGTTTGCTTCTGAGAAGGGCATATTGGAATCCTTGGCAATGAAGGAATAGGCAGGCAGTGATGAAGAAGATGGGTCCAAGTGGATGTGTTACCCTGTATAAATAAGTAAAGAAATTATTTCATTCAGTTGTTTGATAAATTTGTCATGTTAAAAAAAAGCCAATTTACTTGGTTTAATTTTTAGTTTATTTTCTGTTAAATTTACTCCTTTCTGTCTTTATATTACATCATCTTAAAATTCACAAAGACAAATGAATATACAAACTTTTAAATCGGAAATTATTATAATAGAAAGTACTACACATCTGAGCACTAACACTAGGTTTTCTACAGTGTGCATGAAATGTCTCTCCTTAATGTTCATAAGTTATAAAATGGGAGCAAATACACTTACCTCATAAGATTGGCTTGCAGTAAATGTGAAAATTATTTAAATCTTAAAATAGTCCCAGATGGCTAGAAAATGGGATGTTAGACTTACTTTTCAACTGGTTGTATAAAGCAATCTTTTCCAATCAAACCATTTAATATCTTTTCTGGCTATTTTCCCATTTCATTAGAACTTCTATAACAGTGGTGAACAGAACAATAGATGTTGTTCTGGAGGTAGATACAGCTTGTTTGCAAACCAAGATAGAGCATTGTTGTTTTGGTTTGTTTTTTGGTTTTCTTTCTTTGAAACACATAACAATAAGTTGTCCATTTTGTCCTCCGCAAGTTATTATCCTACTAATATTTTTCAAATTTTAACCAAATACCAATATAAAATTTTTCTCTCTACATATACTCATTACCCTGCAAAGTCCTTTGTTATACTTTTGAGAAATATTTCTGTCAAAATCAATCATCGCCATTCTTTTAATATAGTTTTTTTAAGAAGTGTCTAAAATTTCTATAAAATAAATATCCCCTAATAATAGATAATATATTGTTTATAGAAGCTATTGCTAACTGAGTAAAATCAATATTTAAACCACAATATTGTGTTTTATTTCTAATATGTTTCTATATGCTGTTAGACTGTTTCTTTTCCAGTGGGGTATAAAGAAAGGAAAGTACATAGCAAACAAAAAGTTAAAGAGTTACCTGTATCTGGACTGAAAGCCTCCATCATTGAAATGTATTTAAATATTGTGTCTATTTTATTTAGGAGCAGGGTTTCAGCATGATGAGTCGTGTGTTTCCTTCAGCTTGTCATAGACCAAAATGTATTTAAAGGAGTGAAAAATCTGCAGAGCACAGGGCCGGCTGAATTTAGTGACCTACAGATGATGTATATTCCTAACATGAAACACACTACATTTTGTCATATTGAGATGACCATGCAGCAAGAAGAGAATGAGCAAACTATCATCAGAAGGAAAAGAAAGCCACGTGTCTTATTTTCCCAGGAGGACCTCCAGTTTCATGTGACATATAATACATAGATTAAATAGCTTTTTAAGAGTGGAATTATGAACAAAAAGCCTCATTTAATCCTTACAGAATTCTAGAGTAAAAAAATATAATTAAGCTTAAGATTGATATCTATTTTAATTCAGACAACTCACACATCATTCATGATAACTCACATACCCAACTGAATTATAATAAATTCTAGTTTAGTTTGAATAGTTATATTAATAAAATAACTTATAAATCCTCAATCAATAATGTAAAATATTGATGTATAGTTTAGGCATCACAAAAAATACATTTATGTTTACAAATTTCCTCATTTTCTCTCTTTCTTCCTCCATCTCTCCCTCCCTCTCTCTCTCTCTGTCTCTCCCTCTCTCTCTCTCTCTCTTTCAAGAATACATGGATTATGTACAAAAATATGTATTAAATTCAGTCAATGACCAAACAGGAATTAGGCAGATAAGAAGAAGCAGAGTGAAAACATACAATCTGATGTAAGCAAATTTTGAAAAATGCACTAATAGGTGGTCTACTAAAGAAATTCATTGCAAAATACATGTTAACTGACACACGGGAAATTTCAGCTACGTTACAATTCTAACCTTTACTTAACTGATGTGTTCGAGACCAGACAATTGTGAAAGATTAAGAACATTATATTTGGACACTAAAACACTGTCTTAAAATATTGGATTTAGCACCTGTTGATGGTGTGACCTTGGAAAAGTAACTTTATTCTTCCAAAGCAAAGAAACTAAGATTGCCAAATTCTGAGGAATATGTTGGACACTTCATAATCCTGGTGTAATTTCAGAGTGCTTATTTATGAGATGCATTCAAATATGTTTTATTAAAAGTGATAACTTTAAGTGAAGAGAGCATATAAATGAAATAAGACATTCAAATTTTATTTAACCACAACAAAATAAATAAGGAGCTGTAAAATCAATTTTTCATCTAAGCATCAAGCAAGGAACCCAGCTCCAAACCAAAAGCTAAGTATTTTTTATATTAGCTGTACGTATGTTTGTTATATGACCCTTAATATATATTAAGATACTATTTTCATGAGATTAAGCCTAGTGAATCCCAATATTAAATGTTATCAGGCACCTTAAAAATGTATCTTTGTCATTACATTCTGACTTTGGCATATCAGTAAAATAATAATGTTTTCTTAAATTCTCCCGATAATTTTGTCCATTATAAACTTCTCAAAACCCTTGATATCTCTGATCTTATTTGTAGGGCAAGAAGGTGGTTTATGAATAGAGATATGTTTTATTCCCAATCATGTCCCATTAGAGCAATTATCCACTTCACTGTAGGGAACTGAGGAAGGATAGACAAAAAGTATGGGGTTTATTTACTTAATCCAAGGTGTTCTTTAGACAGGCGTTTCTGTCAATTAATATTTAAGGAAATTGGAACTGATCATGTTTATATTTAGTTGATTTCACTTTAAAAGATACAGGCTAGAAAGACAAAAATATAGATACCAAATTTTTAACAAAATATGATCATTCTGGAAAACTACAATCAGTTCCTCAACCCTCATGAGAACAGTACTACAAGCACTAATCTTGACAAGAAGGAAAGCTAAGACAGCAGCTACCACATGTCATTAAGTGGCTACTAGAAGGTAGAAATTTTGTTTACATTATCTTATGTAATCTATACAGTAACCTGCAAACTAAATTACTCAGCATCCATTTGTAAATAAGGAAACTGAGGACCAGCTGGACCTTTAAGTTGACCAAGCTCACATAATAAATCTCCAGTAGAGCCAGGATTCAATCCAGGTTTCTGTGTTGCCGCACGTTAAGCTATTTCCACTTGACCATACTGTACACTCATTGTGACATGCCATAATTCTGGAAATGTTGCCTGTTAGAAACAATGCAAAATAACATCCTCAAGTACCAGAATTCTTTTATAAAGCCACCAAGCTTAAGTACCATGATCTTAAAACAAAAAAAAAAGAAAAAGAAAAACTTGAAGTAGTTTCTAGATCAATTAGCTAAATAATAAAATACATTTAAAATTCATTTGTATCTTTCCATGAGAAAAATAATTATGATCCCCCAATGGCATATACTTAGTGGCTGGTTGATAGGTAATTTTCTCTCCATTTAATAATTTTTCTAAATTTTAAATATAATCATTTATTTCTACTATTCTTATTCTGACTATCATCTTCCATCCAAGAAGTTAAAGCAAATTTCCAGTTTAGAACTCTATTGACCTAAATGTTTTGGGAGTCTTTCCTATTTGCCCTCCTATGTTCCCTGGACTTCCCTGATTTAATTTTTGATTCAATTCTGAAATAACTAGAAATGTCTCTCTCAAATTCAAATGTCAAAACATAGAATGTAGTTTTACATTCAAGGTTATAGCTTCTAAAATATTTTATAAGTGATATAACACTTTCCTCTTACCTGTGGAAATGAACTGCTCACTCAATTAAGGTGTGCTATGAATCTTACGCTTTTGGACCCTTATACCAGCTTCTCCAGCTCTTCTTGAAGTCTGCAGGGATGTTCCAGGGAGGAAACACACTAATCGTCTTCTGGGAAAGAAAAGTAACAAGATGATTTTGTTTTTTTCCACATTAAACAAGTGAAGGGTTCTGGAGCAATGAACCATATAATAAGAAATGATTACAGAAATGCCCTTTCGTCTCCAGCATATAATGATCCCTCAGTGGAAAAGGAATATGCATGGGACTGGAAAAGAAATCTAATGATGCAAACATAGTCCCAGTTCTGACACTAAATAACTATGTTCCATTGGATACATGACTTAAATTCTCTGAAATCCAGTGTTCTCTACCTGGGAAAATAATCTGTTTACTTCTCTCAAAATCCTGTAAACATGTACATAATGAAATAATAAGAAAGCATAACCTATGATAGAATTCATAATCACTTAATAAATATTACTATAACTGCTAAAGTGCTACAGTTCTAAGTGTGAGAGATACAGTTAAGCTCATTGAGAGTTTAATAGAGGAGATAAGATATGAACACATGAAATAGGAAGTATTGACAAGGGGGATGGGACAATATACAGATAACTGTAATATTTGATGTAAAAGAACATTAGATATTAGAGATCTGGAGGAGATCAAGGTCAGGCTTTTGGAGTAGTAGGGTCTTGTCTTTTCTTGAGGATTCCACACACTAATCTATAGATTAGCACCTGGCAATGTACTTAAAGAATTTTTCAAAAAATTGTGAAAAATAGATGCCTGAGCACTAAACCCTGAGATTCTAAATTAGTAGTTGGGCAATGTTGGCCATGGAATCTGAATGTTAAGAAAAAGACAAAGGAAAGAAAGAAAGAATAGAGGAAAGGAAGGAAAGAAAGGAGGGAGGGAGTAAGGAAAGAAAGAAAAATGATATTTGTAGATAGCCCAATTGCAATCAAAGTATCTATTACGTAAATGCAATCTCAAATGATGTACCTATGCAAAGTAACCCTAATTAAAATTAAAGAGGCATTTTTGCAGAAATTGATAAGATTATTCTACAATTTCTATGAAAACGCAAAGGAACTAAGGTAGTCAAACCAGTTATGAAAAAGAAGAATAGTGTTGAAAGATTCACATAATTTTATTTCAGGATAGGCCACCAAGTTGTAATAGGCAAGAGAGTGTGGCCTTGATGAAAACATAGTCATCCAAACTTTTGGAACAAAATACAATTTTCAGAAATAAATTCACATTATATACCCAATGGATTTTTCACAAAATTGCAAAGGAAAATCCATGGAAGAAGGATAGCCTTTTTTTAAAAATGACATTGAATATGTAGAACAGCCTCATGCCACAAAAAAGAGATATTGACTCATTCTTTGCACACATATAAACTTTGTCTCAAAATGAATCTTAAACCTTAACATAAGACCTACAACTATAACATTTCTAGAGAAACCATGAGACAGCATTTGTGTGACCAGTAGTTAGTCACAATTTTTTTTGTGTGTGTGTGAGGAAGATCAGCCCTGAGCTAACATCCATGCTAATCTGCCTCTTTTTGCTGAGGAAGACCGGCTCTGAGCTAATATCTATTGCCAATCCTCTTCCCTTTTTCTCCCCAAAGCCCCAGTAGATAGTCATATGTCACAGTTGCACATCCTTCTAGTTGCTGCATGTGGGATGCGGCCTCAGCATGGCCAGAGAAGCGGTGTGTCGGTGCGTGCCCGGGATCCGAACCCGGGCCGCCAGTAGCACTTAACCGCTAAGCCAGGGGGCCGGCCCAGTCACAAATTTTTATGTAAAACACAAAATGCCCGAATCACAGGAGAAAAATTGTAAAATGTTCTTCATCACAATTAATTCTTCTGCTTTGTGAAAGACAGTGTTGAGGGAATGAAGAAACCAGCCACAGACTTGTATCAATATTTGCTAAACAGCTGTCCAATGAAGAACATGTATCCAGAATAGATAAAGAACTCTAAAAACTCAATAATATGAAAAAAAAGAAAAGATAAACAATAAAATAATGAACAAATACTTCACCAGAGAAGATACACAGATGGCAACCCAGTGCATGAAAAATCTGTTCAATACAATTTTTGTGATTAGGGAAATACAAGTTAAAACCACAATGTGATCCCATATACCTATCAGAATGACTAAAATGTTTAAAGTATGATAACAAATGACAATAGCAAGTGCTGACAAGGATACAGAGCAACTGGAGCAGACAACAAAATGGAGCAGCCGCTTTAGAAAACAGTCTGACAGTTTCCTATTAAGTGAAACACACATTGACCACGTGACCCAGCAATCTCACTCTGAGTTATTTACCCAAGACAGGAAGAAAACATATGTCCACACAATACCTGCATGTCAGTATCTATAACAGCTTTACTCACTCTATTCCAAAACCGGAAATAATCCAAAGGTCCATCAACTGACGGATGGATGAACTAACTGTGAACATCCATTGTCTTGACTCACTCCTGAGCTTGTTGTTTCATGATGGACTTTCTGATATATTCATGGTGGTTGTGTTGCCAATAAGAAACTAATTTTTCATCAAATCTCATATTTAGCAGACTAGTCTCCTGTCTCCAACAAATTCACTGGTGATTAAGGACTGTTTTACTTAAAAATTAAGTTATCTCATTTAATAATTGATGTCCCAATACTATTTCCCTAAAAGTCATTATAATCATCCTTGTGTCTTTCCCATTTATTTAGCTATCATGGTACATTTTTTTTTTCAAAAGACATCAGCTAATCAATAGTAACGTATGGTAAGCCTCTGGAGAATAATTTCTAATGACTCTAGCTTATATTTTCACGAGCTTTACCCATCCAACACATTGATGTTACCTCTTTCTGATTTAAAAATTAACCTATGATTAATATAAGGACAGATTAAGAATGGAACCTTCACACAAAGATATTGTAGAGGATTTCAGGTGTGGTAATGAATCTTTTAACTGTTTCCACCCCCTAATCGAGCAGAGATGGAGACAGCCCTTAGGAGAAATTGGAGCTAGTTATCTGAACAAGGTCAGGATTGTTTTTTCATCTCTCTGTTCTGCTTCTCTACCTGTTTTCCTGATTCTCTGTATAAAATCTTTGACTGTAGGAAAGAATCATAATAGTGACATCCCCAGAGTTTTATACCTTATTTTTTACTAATGCAAAAAATATGAATGCATCTTTGCATTTTCAGAGAAATAATATGATGTAGAGTTAACTATTTTGCCACAATATGGAATCATCTGTTCTCCAAGATTTCTTGCCTGAACTATTAATTCTCTTTGTGGAGAATAGCAATAGAAATTAAAATTAAGATGCTAGGGATATTCATTGCATTATTTTGCCAAATCTTTCGAGTTGAGCATGATGACACTTGAACAGAGAGAATCATTATAGTGCCCAAACAAATTGCAAGAAGTTACCACTCAGAATATCAAGTTTGTCTTTTTTTCCTTCAGATGTTTCCCATTAAAATGCTGGCAACTCATTTGGATTATTTTCAATCAAACTGGACTGGTAAATGATGAGTGAAGCTTTTTTTTTTTTTTTTTAATCTATCTCTCTTTTAGCATAATACTTGTTCAGATTGCTTATTTTTGGCATAAACTTAATTTATCCAGCTAGTTCTTTCATTGTCTAAATAGATATCATCAAGTAAGTAATACCATCTAAATAAAAACCCCAAACATACAAATGAATTAAGGTAATAATTTGTTACTGCCTTTTTACCTTATAAAATGAGAATTACTGATGATCAAATGGCTATATATAGTGCCAATCTAAAATACATAAGTATTTACCATAAATTATTCTGCTGTGTAAATTTCATGTTAAAACTTAAATATAAAGGTATACATGTTACAGCATGCTATTTTGTGTTTTAAACTTGATTTAAAAACAGGTGAAATTTAAATTTACATATAGGAGAAACACACTGTTAGTGACCAAGAGTGAGGACTGTCAGAATCTGGCTTGATGCTCTCCAGATATATTTCTGTTTCTTTGACATACAGTAAACAAGATTCCCTAGCCCCCTCATGTCAATGTTAGACCACGTGTTTAGTTTCTACAATGGCATATGGGTAGAAGTGATGTGTCTATTGTGTGTTGAGGCTTTCAAGAGTGCATTTGTTTCCTTCTTTTCTGTCCGTCTTTAATTCTCAGCTCTCTGAATGCTGAGGATCCAATAGGGAACTGCAAAGGGGAACTAGGAATGAGTGGGACTCAGAAGAAAGGAAGCAGAGTTTCTTAAGCACTGACTGCAAAACTGTACTGTGATATGAGTGTAAGATGTTTCTTTATTTTGTTAAGCCACTGATACATCTGAGATGTTGTTTCAGTTTTTAGATTTTTTTGCAGGAGATGGAGATATTTAATTGAATAAAGAAATATCCAGTTCTCCATCTGAATGATAGGCTAGGGATTAGGTCAGTCTACTCTGATGGTGGATGGATATTCAATTTGTCTCAGCCTGTAACTGACAAGCTTATCTGAGGTAAATCAAGAGTGTAGTTCTCATTTGTAGATAAACATGAAAGAAGCCCCTACACAGATACTAAATCAGTCATAATAAAGCATACAGAGGGGCAATGTAGGAGAAGCAGGCTGTAGTAAAGAGAAGCAGGCTTAAAATTCAAAAAGAAATGCAATTTTAGAAACACATTGTCAAACAGTCCAAGAACTCTATAACGGAAAAAACAAATGTAATTACACGTAGAAGTGATAGGGCTTGCAACTTTATGCCTGATCATTTATTTCCATACGTGCCTGGAAGTAGTTGAATTCGGAAAAGGATTTTGACAGGAAATTTTCTTACCTTTTTTTTTTCTGTCTCTAATAATCTTTTCTAAAATTACATTTTCAATCAGCTAGATAACTTCTCTGATGCCCAAGTAGACATCATAACATGAATGAAACATCCAGACTTTTGTCAGCAGACACTACATGCTTTAATTTTAACAAAAGTTAATCTAGGAAAGAGCACTCCACCAAGACACCAAGCAAATCATGGTCATGTGATGAAACATGTGACACATTTTTCTAAAAGTGTGGATGATCCATATCTGGATGAATTATGGAAATAAAAGTAAAGAAGGCAAAAATCAACACCACTTGCCATAGGTCTGAAATACAATTGATAGAAAGATTTTTAACTTTTTCCTGAAAGTAATACTAGACGATTAGGGGATATCTCCCCATCAGGGACCCCCACCCACCCACCAGGGGACTCTCCTATAGTGGGGGAACTTTGTGCCACGAAGGGGCTGAAGAGAAAGACAGCTCATCTACAGAGAAAGTAGTTTTAAAAATTAAAACTGGATGATTCCCAAAACAAAGTAGTCTTCTGGAAATTAAATTGATACACAAGAGAAGATGTCCCCCAGGGTGTGCATGACTGCGTCCTATTTAAGAGCAGCTAATATTTGAAGCTAGCAAGGATATTGTGAAGCTAGCAAGAATTACAGTGACTTCCTGACATGAACGAACTTAAAAAGTTTACAGGTTAAAAAAACACCTACACTCAGATAGTTTTATGCCAATCCATAAAGGTAAGCTATAATTGTGTTTAGGCTATTTTATATAAGGATAGTTTTAAATTTGAGGATCAAGATATGGAGAATAAAACAGAAAAACATGAAATTCTGAGATTTTTATCTGAAAATGAGTGAACTACTTAAGATAACTCATATAGTTCTTAACATTCTTAATTATAAAATAAAATAAAATTATATATATTTAAAATAATGATATTTATAATAAAAATTATTCACAAAGTAATTTTGAAAACTAGTACAAATGGAAATATAGAAATATGAGGGAATATTTGTCTGCTCAGTTTTAGTTGTCAGAGTATTAAGGCAAAAATATCAACTGATGAAGCTAGAAGGTAGAGACAGATACAGTAGATATGATGAGATAGGAAAACATATAATATTTGTTTTGGAAAGTTGGAGAACAAATATTAATACAGTGTAATGGGAACTGTCAAACAGTGTTGACTGCCTGATATCGGATGACATTAATGTGAAGTGAAGCAAGACAGAGTGTCTATGTGTGTGTGTGTTTGTTTTTCTTCAGTCTCATTCATATGCTCCAGCCATTTGCATGCCCAAAGTAAAAAAAAAAAAAAAAATCAGTTTAATCAGTTACACTTTATTAGTCACAATTACGAAGGGAAAATAGAAGTAGGGAATTGTATTTGGTTCCAAGGGAATTATATGACAATGGATCATAAAATCTTATATAGGTATGGAGAGAAACATGAAAAAAATATTGTGGGGCCGGCGCCATGGCTTAGTTGTTAAGTGCGCACGCTCCGCTGCTGGCAGCCCAGGTTCGGATCCCTGGTGTGCACCGTCGCACCGTTTTTCTGGCCATGATGAGGCCACGTCCCACATACAGCAATTAGAAGGATGTGCAGCTATGACGTACAACTATCTACTGGGGCTTTGGGGGAAAAAATAAATAAATAAAAATTAAAAAAGAATATCGTGATCTATGGGTTACATTCTTGATTGAGTTAAAAGTTAATTGATACTTATCATACACTGTATAGGGGGTAATAGGGAAAGTTATTGAAGAGAATGATGGGACTAATGCTTTCCATATTTAGCATAAGTGATGGGAGAGGTACATAGGGTGGAGTGATAACATTGCATATATTTATTCCCTCAAAAGCAAAGGATTGGTTTAAGAAAATGGATTCTCATCGGAATATAAATTCGAGGACCTAAAACTCATTTTGAAGAAGAATTAAACAAAAGCTTTATGGGAAAAGATTGAAATGAAAGAAGATGGAATAAGTCAACCAATACAGAGAAAAAATGATAAACTCCGACAAAAACAATAGAAAAAGCCTGTTTCACAATTCCACGCTTAATAATAGAGTGATTAGATATTATTAGACATAATAATTAGATATTATTCTTTCATAATAAACTTTAAATAACAATGCACACTTCTCATTATATTTGCTATCATTACATCCAAGTATGAAAAATATATATATTAAGATTTTATTTCTGGGATTGATTTTAATTGCACATCAGTTCATTTCTGAATTTGCAAATCTCTTTTCCTAGAAACAGAGCAAAGTAATGGTGGAAAAAATTTAAGAGATTATATAGATACATTCATGTATCCATCCAGTGAATAGAAGAGGAAAATGTGGCTCAAAAATACTAGTGAATTAACCATCTTGAATTTACTATATCTGCAGATGAAGAACAAATTAAAAACAGAAAAATCAAATATCACTACAATGATGGAATTTGTTCTCTTGGGGTTTTCTGATATTCCCAATCTCCAATGGATTCTTTTTGGGATATTTTTAGCTATCTATCTGACTATCCTCATGTGCAACAGCATTATAATATTGATAACAAAAATTGACTCTGCTCTCCAGACCCCCATGTATTTTTTTCTTAGCAATTTCTCCTTTCTAGAAATTTGTTATGTCACCGTCACTATCCCAAGAATGCTCAGGGACCTTTTGACCCAGAACGGAAGCATTTCTTTCTTGGCCTGTGCTACACAAATGTACTTTGTCTTTATGCTTGGAGGCGCAGAAGGTCTCCTTCTGACAGCGATGGCATATGACCGCTGTGTGGCCATTTGTGACCCTCTGCGCTATCTTCTAGTCATGAACCACAAGGTCTGTGTCCAGCTGGTGGCTGCCTCCTGGATCAGTGGCGTTCCAGCTGTAATCGGGCAAACATGTCAGATTTTCTCTCTGCCTTTCTGTGGGTCTAACAGAATTAATCATTTCTTCTGTGACATCCCCCCAATACTCAAGCTTGCTTGTGGAGACACATTTGTGAATGAGATACCAGTCTATGTAGCTGCAGTAGTGTTTATTATGATTCCACTTCTTTTGCTTGTTGTGTCCTATGGCAAAATTATCTCCAACATTCTGAAATTGTCATCAGCCAGAGGGAGGGCTAAAGCCTTCTCCACTTGTTCTTCTCACCTGATAGTTGTAGTCTTATTCTATGGAACGGCTACTATTACTTATTTACAACCCAAACCTAATCAGTCTGAAAGACTCGGGAAACTGATCTCTCTTTTCTACACCATTTTGACCCCAACGTTGAATCCTGTTGTATATACACTGAGGAACAAAGACATTATGGTGGCACTGAGAAAGCTATTCGGTTATTAACATTGACTCAAACACTCGAAATTATAGAAAGAACTTGCTAATATGTTTATCATGTAGATACAATGTAAAACATCTTCTACTTTTGTTCCTATGTTCCTAAATAATGATAATTAATATCATCATAGCAGCATCACATTATGTTATGGGACCTTAGTTTCATAGGATTAAAATAAGGGCTTCTGTATAATCAGAGCAAAAATTATCTCAATTGCAATGATCTAATTTGAAGATCAATCTTCCTTCTCACTGTGAACTAGTGAGTTAAGAGATTGTCTGAACAATACAATGATAGTTAACCTAGTGTGTCATATAACCAGGAATTAGGGTCATGTTCTGTGATAAATTTTCTTTAACTTTCCCACTCTTTCAGATATATTTGCTGCCCTTGTCTGTCCCTATGAGTGGACTCAGCCAATGAGAAAAACCAGCAGCAGCTGAGACGGTGGAAGCAGGGGAAGCTTAGTCTTTTCTTTGCATTTTTCCTTGTTTCTATCTCATTGCTGTCCATGTCGC
Organism: Dicerorhinus sumatrensis harrissoni; assembly: GCA_014189135.1. NCBI lineage: Eukaryota > Metazoa > Chordata > Mammalia > Perissodactyla > Rhinocerotidae > Dicerorhinus > Dicerorhinus sumatrensis. The sequence continues at coordinate 11,542,350 of JABWHU010000190.1, read as the reverse complement.
TGTAAGACTACAAACACTGAGAGTGTTCCCTCCACTATGATCCCAGCACTTTCTGTTCTCTGGTTACATCATTCTTTCTCCTTGTTGCTACAGGTTTTACTCTGGTAATATCTATTTAGTATTAGAAGTTTCTGGAATTTTCACTATGAGCTATCCATATAGGTGTGCAGTGAGTTGAATATTGGCCCCTCTAAATTTATGTCCCTCTAGAACCTGTAAATGTGACCTTATTTGGGGAAAAAAAGGCCTTTGCAGTTGTAATTAAGCTAAGGATTTTGAAATGAGATCATCCTGGTTGAATGTGGGCACTAGATCCTGTGACCAGTGTCCTAATGAGACAGAACGGCAGAGCAAGTTTAGAAAATACATACAGAGACACAGAGAAGACCATCACATGAATATGGAGCAGAGATTGGAGCGATGCGGTGATGAACCACGCAGGGTCGAGAGCCACCGAAAGCTGGAAGAAGCGAGGAAGGATCCTCCCTTAGAGCCTTCGGAGGGAGGGAGACCCTGCAAACCCTGTGATTTGGACTCTGGCTTCTAGATCTGTGAGAGACTATATTTTTGTTGTTTTAAGCCACTCAATTTGTGGTAATTTGTTACACTAGATCTAAGAAAGTAATACACAATATAAATAGTCTTTTCATTGAAGTGCTTTTACGTGAATTCTCTGGAATGAATTCTGCGTCTTTTGAGGGCAGTAATTTTGCATTTTTTTCTTATGAAACAAAAATCAGAATATTTATCCTTTTATGTTAAAAACTGTAACAATGAAACCTCATCTTGTAGAAATAATATTTGTCCAAGAATGATTATTACATGTGTTTGTTTTGTTTTTTGAACATATGTTTGTTCAAGAATGTTTATTAAATATTTTTTTATAGTGCAAAAGAAAATTGGAAGCAAAGGTAAGGTAATCTCAGTTGCAAAGTATTAACACACTGGAGTACAGTGTTTTAGAGCCGCTTCGCTAAACAAATTTCAAGCTTTATCAACATGTGAGAAAGAATATAAGTGTAGGTATAAAACATAACTCTATTTTTTAAAGCATAAAGGATAGCACTCCATAATTTCATATAACATTTTACATGTGCAAGTCAGTAGTGGATGTGTATGCATATTAGCAGTATGTGGGAGGATGTGGATTAGAAGAGAATATTGGCTTCCTCACAGTGGCAGGATTCCAAATAATTTCTTATTTATTTATTATATTTTTGTTTGTAGTTTAGATTTATTACAAACAGAATGTAATATGTAAATCACAAGAAATAATTTTTTATTCAAAAAATATAAAATTACATAGCAGAGAAAATTCTTACATTTCTGTCTTTCTTATTGCTAGTAAACGTCTTAAAGAATATCTAACATCTAGCAAAGAAATTTCAGTATCAGCCAAAACGTCTTTAATTTTTTAAACAGATTTTTTATGAACTAAAAGGAATTAGAGTATATAACACAGAATCATTTCTTTAAAAAATAACTAAAGACCTCTAACAATAGATACAAAAATGGATAAATTTAAGATTATAAAAATGGACATAGGTGAAAATAAACGACTGTCAGTAGCCACCGAATGATGATAAATGAAGCAATCCCCAAATCAAAATGTCAAAAGTATTGAATCAATGAAGGGATTCTCAGCATTTGACAAATCAGAAAGATAATAAACAATATAAAAAATTACACAAATATTTCTTTTTGTGATTGACAAATAAAAAAGATAAAAATTGTGCATGATTATCAGAGATTATGTGATAAATTTATAAATTTGGCATATGACTCTTTTTCAGTATCAAAATATTTTCATGTACTTGATGACAACAATAATTTAAACAAATTCAAAAATAAAGTAAAAAGAAGAAAAATTTACATATTTAAAAAACACTAAAAATGTTGGAAATTAAAGCACTTAATAAATTAGATTTATATGAAATAACAAATTAAGATAATATAAATCTATTTACACTTAAAGACAATAAAATAGATATGTTAATTTTTTTGAGATTTCACCATATCAATTCAAATAAGAAAATATATACCTCTGAATATGCCAAATACTTAAACAAATATTTCCAAACAAAAATGTAATTAAAGCTAAACGAAAACAAACACATTTGCATTGTTTTCTCCAGTTTGATTATTTGAAAGGATTCATCAGACTCCACAGACTGTACTCACACAGGAATTTTATTTAAAAGCAAAGAACAGGGTGCAGGACTCTGGCCGTTTCCACCACCCTAGCACTGAGTAAGCGCAGCTCACGCACAGAGGGCACTTCTGGAGTCCTGGGAACCCGCCATGCACCACTGCGCATGCGCCCTTCCCTCTGCTACAGGGAAGAACTAGAAATCTGAGAGACCCTGCGCAACAGGAACGTTCCAGCGCCCCTTTTCTCCCATATGCAATAATTTGCGTTTACTTGAGATCGGATGAACTCTGTAAGGAATCTAGGTTTCTAGAGAGTTCAGAGAACAGGAGGAGTTGGGCTGGGGTTATGATTCCTCTCGGTCATGTTATCAAGCCGGGATTGTCAGACTCTTTAGGACAGTTGCAAACCACGGATAAAGAAACTGACAAGGGTCTCCAGAGTAGTATTAGACCTTACACAACATATCATCAAGTCCACTGGCCTTATCTTAGCCAAGAGTAAAAGAGGAGACATCAAGACCTTGCCAAAGAAAAAGACAGAACTTTTCCAAGCCAGGTGTATATCAACTTTATCTCCACAATAATAATGATTAAATTCAATATCTGTTAAATTATTGCATTAGTTCCCTAATGACCACAAGCTTAGCAACTTAAAACAACACAAATTTATTATCCCACAGTTTCTATAGGTCAGAAGCCTGGCATGGCGTAGCTTGTTTCTCTTCTTAGGGTCTTGGAGGCTGAAATCAAAGTGCTGGCTGAGCCACATTCTTGTCTGGAGGCTCTGGAGAAGAATATTTGATTTTAGGTTCTTGGAAGAATCCAATTCCTTGAAGTTGTGAGGCTGAGGTCTATTTTCCTTGCTGGATGTCAGCAACGGACAATTATCAGTTCCTAGAAGCCAAAGGCGTTCTGTGTCTCCTGCCTTCTTCCATTTCCCTCACCTTGAATCTCTGATTTTTTTTCTGTCGCTGGCTGCTATATCTAGATTTAAAGGACTTATGTCATTAGGTCAGGCCCACCTGGATAACCTCCCAAATTTAAAGTCAGCTGATATCGGACCTTAATGACATCTGCAAAATGCTTTTACAATAATTCCTGTATTAGCACTTGAACAGCAAGGAGGCGGTGTGTGTATCGCAGGGAGCAGAAATCTTTGGCCATCTTGGAATTGTACCCACCACAGTTACAAAATAAATAAATGCCAAAGTCAGAAGAAAGTATAAGCATATATAAAAGGAAAAATTAAATAAAATATGGAAAATGGAATTAGCTAAATTTGACAGAGCAGTTCTTTGAAAAATAGGGCCAGTAATCTGATAAGGTGTGTTGAAGGAGGACAAAGCAAACGTTGTCGCTACTAGGAATATGACAGATAATATGATCCCAGCAACTGATGTTATTTGTTTAAAATGTAAGACAGTCTTTTGTATATAGCATTGTGGAAACTACAAATAATAGAAAAAAATGCAAAGTATTCCAAGAAAACATGAATTCCACAAATATGTAAATAGGTATATCCATACATACACATATACATTCATAACTCTAGTAAAACCACAATGCAACCATGACCAGTCAAAGTTTAGCATTGCTTAACACTTTTAAAATCATTCAATTTGCTTGATTTTAAGAATACTGTACTCAGTGCTCAGTATAAGCTAGATGTCATTTTAGGGGCTTGATATAATTTATAGCAATAATGATTCAAAGAAAAAGGCAAAAAAATTTCTTGAAAATAATGAAAGTAACTTGAAAATTTAACTTACTTCCATTTAAAAGTTTAGAAATTGAGGCAAGCATGGGGAGTTTGGTCTTAGAACCAAATAGAGAGAGAGAGAGAGAAATAAAAAAAAAACATGGATCAAACATCTTATTGTAAATGAATATGTGATATACGAGTAAGTACATTCATCTCAGTTATATTGAATAATTTCACACAGATTAAGGTAGTAGATTGGAAATAAAAGCAGGCACTGTAGGTTTTATTTCCTCTGATATATTTCAGATTTCAAATACTTATATTTAACACAGACTGGATATATACCTTGAAATAGAACGCTGTTGTCAATGACAAAAAAAAAATAATAATTTTCCAACCAAGATTGTATTAGTCAAAGAAAGAAATAGATCACAGTAAATGAAGCATGCACATGTAATGGTCGAGAAGTCTAGTATTGCTCTATTCCAGGGCCCAGGTGGAAGAATCAAGCGAGAAACATTAAAATCGTGGAGGTAAGACAGAGTCTCACATGCACAATTTTAAGTTTGAATATTCTCCAGTGAATATTAGTGGACAATTATGTGATGCTGCTTTCTCAAGGGCATTCTTGCTCCCCGCCAAGATCTGGTATCGGTGGTAGGGTGGATGGTCAGGGGACCTGAATTCCATCGGGTGACTGTCCACAAGGACGGCTTTGGCCAGAATGTCTAGAAAAACTAATTAGAATGAGTGATAAACAGAAGTAGAAAGTTAAATATTAAGGTGATACATGGGAAATAAATAAAACCAGTAGAATAAGAAGAATGTTTTTATTTAAAGAGAACTTGGTATTTTGAAAGCACAGATAGTCTAAAATAGATATGAGTTTGTTATGAGGAAAAAATATCAATTTCTTATTAAAACAAAAGTTTCTTAGATGTATGTAGATAGATGGAGAGATAGATGGATAGATAGATATATAGATGATAGATAGATACATCGATAGATATAAGCATATGTACTTAAACTGTTCTACTGAGGGAAAAAAAGCAACTTTACCTAAATCTGGAAGAAAAAGTATAACACTTTATGTCAATACGATTTTTGTATTGATATTCTATATTTATTTTAGAACACTGCAAGACTTTGAGAATCAAAATTCAACAGATACTCAACATGAAATTTTTTATGCTCAAAATTTACACTCAAATCAAAGCTGAAAATTTGGATTTCTCACTTTCATTATAATAGGGGAAATTGAAAACAAAATTGATGGGGCGGAACCCATGGCTTAGCGGGGTGGTGCACGTGCTCCGCTGCTGGCGGCTTGGGTTCAGATCCCGGGTGCCCACTGATGCACCGCTTGTCTGGCCATGCTGAGCCGGTGTCGCACATACAGCAACTAGAAGGATGTGAAACTATGACTTACAACTATCTACTGGGGCTTTGGGGAGAAAAAGGAAGAGGATTGACAATTGACGTTAGCTCAGGGCGAGTCTTCCTCAGCAAAAAGAGGAGGATTGGCATGGATGTTAGCTCAGGGCTGATCTTCCTCACACACACAAAAAAGAAAACAAAATTGATACTAAAACATTTTGGTGATTACAGAACCCTATATAAGTCCAACATGTTTATGTTACTCCATCAGGTAGATAACTAAAACTTATTTGGACCAAATCCCTTTTAATAAGCAAAGTACTGGTATATCTTTATTTATATATGCTTCTATGACTCACTACAGAAGAAAATGTATACTATATTAAGGGAGATTAAACCTATAATTTTTTTATAAAACATAATTTTGTAGAAGTGATTTTTCTTATTAAGAAGGGTAGAATTAAAATAATAATTTACAAATGTGGGACTTCTCATTTCTTAGTCATCTTTTGATTTTTTTTTTCCCTCATAGGATGGTTCCTTATTTCTTAAAAGGAGAACTAAAAACTTTAAGCCAACACTTCAGTATTTGATCTTTTGGGTAACTGTCTATTAATTATATGCTATAATAGTTAATACTGTTCAATTTGGATTTCCATATGCTTCATCTCAGATATGTTAAAATAAGAAATTTTTAATGAGAACAAGTAACTAATGGCAGATAGCGAGACACTTCAGGTTACAAGGACTAGGCAGAGTTCCTGAAATCATATCGTCTATGCAATTTATTCCATTATTATTAAACCAACCAATAGGTCAAAATAAGTTTATTGAATATCTGCTGCATAATGGGATATGCTAAGTGAAAGATCTTGAAATATAATGCTTGGTGATAATAATGTTTATTTGATTTTCATAGACAAATGAAACAGGAATACAATTTTAAAGCATAGTTCAGCAAAGTGCAGAATCAGTACTATAGGTAAGGAAAGACATGCTGTACTTGCAAAAAGCTCCATTGAAGAGTTGAATTACTGAAAAATACCATTCAAAATTTTATGGTGAGCATTCCACTGGGAACTGTGACAAATATAAAAGTTTCTGCTGTAGTATTCTGTCTGTTAATATATGGAGTAAAAAGACTCACTTTGCTCTGTTCACAAATGAAAAACAAAAATGCATATTTCTAGATCCCTTCAATTCCATTTAAATGCAAGCCTACTATTATACATCAAATACATTGATATGTTTAGAATTTAGCACACATTCACCATTGGATTCAGTTTTGGTCATTGATGTTAGGATATAAAATGCTGGAATTTGAAAGGAGATAAGAAATTTTATATTACTAATTCCTCAAACTCCTCTAGTAAATAGACAGCAAACCAAAAGGATAAATGACTAATTTCACTATTTTTACAGATGGAACACAAAAAACCTAAATAGAAGCAAATGTCACTTCAGTGACCGAATTTGTTCTTTGGGGATTTTCTTGTATTCTCAATCTCTGGATATTTCGTCTTGTGATATTTTTCTTGCCTATATGATAATCCTCCTGGGAAGTGGCATCATTATTCTCATAACCAGAGTTGACCAGGCTCTCCAATTTCCCAGGTATTTTTTCCTCAGTAAGTTTTTCATCTTGGAAATTTGTTATTTACCTATCACTCTTCCTAGAATACTCATAAACCTTTGGACCCAGAAAATAAATATTTATTCTTCTGCCTGTGCCACAAAAATGTATTTTCCCTTTGTGCTTGGAAACATAGAATGCTTTCTCCTGACAGTGATGGCCTATGACCTCTACACGGCCATTTGTCACGTTCTGCAATATCCTCTC
>JABWHU010000190.1:11510606-11530327 GCA_014189135.1 Dicerorhinus sumatrensis harrissoni | reverse complement strand
AGTGATTTTAAAATGAAGCAATAGTGAAAACAGACTAACACACAGGCAATATTACAATTAATTTTATTAAGAAATGTATTTCTTTTTATTTGACAACCACGTGTTAAGTAGGATCCTAGTTGGAAGGGCTTCTATTTATTAAAGGCCTGGTATATTCCAGGCACTTCACAACTATTATCTCTAATCACTATGTGATTATATTTAATTAAATATTCCAATTCATATGCTTCACATTGTAGGTGGCCCAGAATAATTAAAGAAATTTTCCAAGTTAGCACTTATAGGAAGTGGTAGAAAAATAGTTTTAATACAATGATTGTCCGGTGTACAAGTTTAGCATTCTTTTTACTGTTTATTCCATGCAGCCTTTTAATATTGGCAAACTAAAGAGTGAACAGTATAATCATGGAATTTGAAACCATACTGCATGAAGAATAGTGGAAAAGATAGGAAATACCCAGTGTTAAAAAAATTAGACTCAGGATAGTATTCTAGCAAAAGTGAACATCTGAGGAGACTAAGAATGAAGAGAGAGAATATATGAAATCTAAGACCTCATAAGACATATCTGAGAGTACTTGATATAAGTTCTAAGGAGAGAAATATATCTTGCTTAAATTGAAAAAAAGTCACTATTTAATTGCTAAGATTTAATAAATGCTGGTTTTGTAGGGGAAGGTAGACAACCGTTAGAGCATTTTTAGAGAGTATTCTCTATCAGATTAGGGTTTAGATGTGTTGGCTATATGATCCTTAGATGTCCTTGATTCTGGGAGTTTGAATTTGTCCACCGGTCACATCTGACCAAGGACAACTGAATATTGCCATCAAAGCTGGGGTCAATGTAATCACTATGTGCTCACAGCAGAAGGCTAAATCTCAAATCTTAGGAACATAAATTTATTGCATTGGCTCGTGGGTCTCTTAATAAGTATCAAACATGACCACAACACAGATGTAGCCATGATCAGCCCCAATGATGCCAGCAACTTATTTTATTGATGAGTCAGGTCAATTTCCAAATTGCAAACTGCAAGGATATACAGATGAAATAAAAAATTAACACATACTTGACAGAGATTCTCTGAGGACTAAGAGGAAAGTTATGTGAGATAAACATCTACTGAGTCCTGATTTCTCCAAGTATTGATGTTGAACAATAACCAATTTTATGTATGAAGTGTAGGGATTGGAGATACAAGCGCCCAGTCTCAAAATTGTTTTCCTAATACTTTACATAACAATTTATGGAATAGCATTAGATATTTCATTGATAAAGTCCTCATCTATCTCCTATTGATGAATTATATCTACCACTTAAGAACACTTGGAATCTACTGAACTCAGCTTCATTTACTTTCGGAATATACGTATATGTACCATATATATGGTATATTATTCATTTTCCAGTCTACATCTTAGAAATCTTCCATGCACCTTCCATTTGCCTTAGAATTCTAGGAGAGGGATTTTTTTTTCTCATTTATGCATCCACTTCCTGTTTATAGTCTAATATAGTAGCCATTTGTTATGATGAGTTGAAGGTCAGTAGTAGAAAAAAAAATCATTTTTTTCCATAAAATAACCCCCCTCCTACACATACACATTCAGTAAACTACTTTATCTGCATCCTGGGAGGACAGTCCCTTCTTTCAAAGGGTGTCTATTGTAACAAAATTTGTAAAAAAATTATAAATAATTCAATTTGTTTTTCTCGAGTTTCAATTACCTTGCCTGTATCTCATTCCCTGTGTTTCATACTCCAAGATATAAGATATTGAGTGCTTTTAAAAAATGGTTAAGAACTATATAAAATTAGGTTTACTTATTATCATTTTTATTTTTTTAATTTTATTATGAAAATGAAAAAACTTTCATACATGGATGCCTCATAGATAAATGTCACATACGGTTAGCCTTCAAATAGTACATTAAATGATCTTGGAACATCGGAAGGGCAGTACAAATGTTATATGCTGTTCTTGGTGTTGGTGGTAGTGGGGTTGTTATTATTCTTTCATTCTGAAAAGTAAACTTTCATATGAATTTCTTTGCATGAATGTCTAATATAATAAGCATTTCAATATGCTACCTTCACTTTTTTCACATTCTAATTTTCCGTCTTCACAGATATTTGAGCCATTCATTTACATCATTTTGGCTGTCACTGAGAGGAAAAAACAAAACTTTAATGTAGCCTATCATGTAAAAACATGAATTAATATTTATGGAGCATTCTACTGTCTCTTTAGGCTGCTTAGCCTAGTTTCCTCTAGTTATTTCCGTATTTAAAACAAACTCCAAAAAATAACCATAATTTTATTTGTAAATGAAGATATTCTCTAGAATACTGATTTTTTATTCCAGTTGGGGGGGTTTACAGCAATTTAGGGAAAAGAATTCACTATGCAAGAATCAGTATTTCCGGGCCTGATTCTATCATTATGCACCTGTACATGGAAGTTGACTCAAAGGGAAACTAATCAGCTTCACATGTTTTCCCACCTACAACACATAGCACAGGTTTCCTCCTACCTGGAACACCTTCTGGGAATTTTTTGTTTAATGTCCAGAGAAGATGTTGGAAGATTCTTGAAGGAAAGAGGAAAATTAGTCTGATTATTACTGATTCCCTAATTATCTTGGAGGCATCTTTTCTAAGCATGAAGTAAAATTCTGAGTATTGGTAGCCCTTCCATGTGAAGTGGTAATAAAACTGTGGCCTTCCACCCTGTTCAATTTCATGTGTAGTAACGGAAACTGAGTCCAGGAACAAGGAAATGGTTTAGACTAAACACTGTGGATGGAAATGTCATCTAGCGCTGAGTTTTCTTTGACTATTTTTGAGTGTTTACATTTATTTTGAAGAATATCTGATTAGAAATAATCCAGGCTAATTTCAGGAACATGTGTCTGTTAGTTTTATTGGATAATTCAAATACCAATGGTTTTTGCTTTAAAAATATTTTACTTCTTTGTGCTCAATAGAGAGACTGAGTTAAGAGACATTTTATTATTTATGAATTTTATGTTTCTGTCTAGATGTGTGTGTGTATTTGTGTGTCTATGTATCTATATGTATATATTCATTTCTACCCATACATAGAAATGAAAATGTCAACGATTATCCAGAAGTAACCACCCTGGATCTTAGTATGGTTTTATGTTAGTTTGCAAAATAACCAGCCATATGTACTATGATATTTTATTCTCCTAGACCTTTTTCTTCTGCTGTAAAACAGAGGGTTCCAATTAAACTCTAAGATTCCCTGAGGGTCAAAGTTTTAATAAATTCTCATAGATATCACTATTCAAAGCACTTGTTTGTGTACTGGTTTGGGGCACATATGGTGTGACATTAATAAGGACTATATTTCATTTCCACAGCCCTTTTCACTGTGTCCTTCACTTCCTGGTTCCTTAGGCTATAAATTAATGGATTTAACATAGGAATCACAAGGGTGTAAAGCACAGATACCACCTTTTCTTGTTCTAGGGAATATTAGGAGCTCGGTTGAATGGAACTAAAGCTTACAGAGCCATAGGATAAAGTCCCAGCCATTAGATGTGAAGCACATGTGGAGAAGGCTTTGTGTCTACCTGCTGCCGAGCGGATCCTCAGGACGGCAGCAACGATGAAGATGTAGGAGATCATCACAGTCGAGAAAGTGCTCATAGCAATAATGCCACTGAAGGTCAAAAGCAACAATTCATTCGTGGAGGTGTCAGAACACGCCAGCTTCAACAAGGGGGGAAGGTCACAGAAGAAGTGACTGATGACATTTGGCCCACAGAAAGACAACTTCATCAAACCGATTGTGTGTGTCAAAGAGTTGATTAAACCTCCTACACATGATCCAATGACCAGGACAACACAGACTATTTTAGTCATAGCCACTGTATAAAGTAAAGGGTTCACAATGGCCTATAGCGGTCATAAACCATTGCTGCCAACAGGAAGCCCTCAGTGGTAAGGAGTGACACGAATAAAAAATATTGAATGATGCATGCAGAGAATGAGATTGTCTCCTGTTCAACGAAGAAGTTCAGCAGCATTTTCGGTGCAAAGACTGAAGAATAGCAGGCATCAACAAATGACAGACAGCTAAGGAAATAATACATGGGTGATTGGAGTTTCGGGGTTGCTTGGATGAGAAAGATCATTCCTAGATTCCCCAACAGGGAAACAGTATAGATCAGCAGGAACAACACGAAGAGCACCACTTTCAATTCAGCATGATCTGTCAGTCCCAAAAGGATAAACTCAGTGACCGATGTGCAATTAACACAACACATTTTTGTTTGTTTTTCTTGGTACCTGTTAATGATGAGGAGATTGGAATAAATTGAGAATAATCACGTTGCACCATCAAGACTACTTGGAATCCCTAACTAGCTGTGCAACTTGTGTTATTTACTTCTCTGCTCTGGTTGTTTTACTTGCAAAATAGAAAATTTTAACTAAGAAAGTGTCTGGCCTCTTCAAACACTGTTTATTTGCCCGTTCCATAAGGACTTCCATGAGTGAAAAATGAAAACATTAGGGTCTTTGCCTCAGGGTGAATTCAAAATGCTGGTCTTGTGTGAAGAATAAACCTTAAGTGAATTTCATTCTAAAATCTGTAAAGAAAAGTCCAGTTTATAAAGCATAATAACTGAAGTTGAAAATTTAACCTGTGGTACCATTGAAGCTCTCTTTTAAATATCTCACTTGGGATTTAACAGTAGCTAATGTTAAATATATGAAGATGTAAGAATAAATTGTACTGTGGCATTTAATCCTGAGATATTCCTCTTACACCTTTATGTTTAGTTCTTATTTCACATTTTTTAAACTTGAGTGTGATGAAAGGCAATGTCCTAATATCCAAAATCTCTGGAGTCATCCTTAGAAAACAGCCAGAGGCATTTACTTCTGAGAAGAGTGCCCACTGGGCATAAGGGAGAGGACATTCTGAGCTGGAATATGAAACATGATGAACAGCAACTTATAATTGGCCTTTGATATGCAGTAGAAATACCCTACTCAGGACACTCAGGAAACAGTCTTTATACTTTTTCTCAGAAAAAGCAAAGCGAATCTACAAAATAAAGCAAACGTATAAAACATTCAGATTCTTCTTCACAATGTTTTGAGTGTTTTTGATGTTGCAATATGTTTCTTAGAATATGTGATATCTTTTCTACTTAATCAACACACATTTGTTGATTATGACTGCATTTTGTCTAAAAATTTAACTGTCTTTTCACATTTACCTAAAAATAAAAATAAATGTTTTAAACAGCTCACAATACTATAGCTTTATCTCTACAGAATAAAGGATGATGTTTTTAGTGGCTTCATCATCCTTTCACTTGGGAGACACTTGCTTCTTGAATACAGTAGGCAAAACTCAGAAAAGAATGACATTGTAAGATTATATAAATAATAAGAAATATGGAGATAACTATGTTAGATCTAGAATATCTACATTGACAGGTGAGTAATCCCTATGGGAAAATGTATTTATGACAGGGTTGCAATTTATCCTTTAGGAACAAATACTCCAATTGAGTTAAAACATTGGTTTTATCATTGTTTAGGTAGAAGTTGCATAATAATTTAGATGTTAATATAGCAAAAGAGATTGAAGAGTAGGATAAGGGGTGGGAATAAATGGCAAATTGTAAATTCCTACAACCTTGTAATTTGAAGTGTTTATCAGATTAAAATCGGATCATGATTTTTTTTTCATTTTTCTTCATCTTATTTTGTTTTAACTAATTTTCAGAATGTATGTGTATGGGATATTTGAATAAGTAAATTTAACTTACCAGTGAAAGAAAATATTGTCCAAAACCTTAGCTTATTTTGCAAACTCATGACCACCCATTTCCATAGATTATTTCTCTTTATAACCCCCAAAACTAAAACAAAAACAAAATGCAAGAAAAAAGTTAAATTTGTCTGATATTTACAATAATGCATAATTTAGGTAATGAGAGTAGTTACAGGTAACAGGATTAAAATTCAAACTTCTCCTTTAGTATATCTGAACCAAAGGCACAGCCTCCATGGTGTGAAAACAAGAGCAAGACGATCTAAAATGAACCATGTCAGAAGACAGCTTCAGACAAAAGCTCAGTTATGTATTTGCCTTAGTTCTAATGGGAAGAGAGTCCCTGGAGTTAATCCTCTCATCGAAAGGATAGAATAAATACATTATTAAAAGTTCCTTGTGTTTCTTGAGGGATTTAGGAAACTCTCAAGAACATACTGGCTCCCTTAAGGCATTTAGTTTCCTGAATGTTACAATGAATGAAAGGAAATGTGGGGCTTCCTTTCACTGAGGAAGAGTGTCCCTGAGTTAACATCTGTGCCAGTCTTCCTCTATTTTGCATTTGGGATGCAGCCACAGCATGGTTTGATGGGCAGCGTGTAGGTGTGTAGATCTGAGCCTGGGATTGAACCTGCGAACTCTGGGCCACTGAAGCAGAGTGCATGAACTTAACCACTATGCCACTGGGCCCACCCAGACAGTTTTGGAGTTTTTACTTTCATCTTCAAATGAGTTATGAAGATTCTGGTAGGAATATTTCACATTCTTCCTTTCCATTTGTATCTAAATAAAAATTATCTTTTGTTCTTTATTCTACAAACCATTAATTTTTTCCTTCCCAAATGCAAATTTCCTAAATCTCTAAAATAAAACTAATGGAGCGGGTAGTAGGGGGGATTAGGTGATATTCTAAATTTCAGTTAAGCCAGAAGATGATTGTTTTAGAAGGCCTAGAACATTCTAAATACCTGATGCATTCTCTGTTTTTTTTTTAATATCTAACACATTCCCAGTTCAGACATGAAAGAGTTATATAAGAAATACATGTAAGGAAATGAAGAGATTAAGTTTCTCAGACCAATATTCTCTTTTCTCCTAGGAAATTGTAGATTAAGGACAAAAAAGTATCTGAAAAAGCTTTATAAACGTCTGTATTTTCAAGCATTTCAGTTGAAAAGAAAAACAACAAATAATTATAACCAGAAAGTTCCTATCAGGTCTTTTATCTTCTGTAGGTCTATTAACCCCTTGAAGTTATGTGCAATACCATGTTTAAAAGCACCTATTTCTGGGGCCGGTTCCGTGGCTTAGCGGTTGGGTGCGCGCGCTCCGCTACTGTCGGCCCGGGGTCGGGTTCGGGTCTGGGTGCACACCGACACACCGCTTCTCCGGCCATGCTGAGGCCGTGTCCCACATACAGCAACTGGAAGGATGTGCAGCTGTGACATACAACTATCTACTGAGGCTTTGGGGGAAAAATAAATAAATAAAAAAAATTAAAAAATTAAAAGCACCTATTTCTGGAAAGAGACCTCATACCAATAATCAGATACTCAAATGGATCCCCAAAATAAGACTTAAAGACTTTATTAGCAATAAAAACTGATATTAAATCCAAAAAGTATTGAAATTTAGAATACATATGGAGCTGCAGTTGAATTTGGCATATAGAAAAATGTAATAGCATTATTCAAAATGAATTTAGCATGTTTGCTAATGTGAGTTATTTTGTAATGAAAGAAGCCTTTTGTGAAAAATATTACCCAGAAATTATATTAATTAATACAATATATTAAAGTGTTATATTTTAGAAAATAATTAACTTTTTTCCAATAAAACTTACTGAGGACTAATTATGACACATTAAGCTGTGGTCATTTTAAGTGTATAATTTAATGAATTAAGACAAATGTGTGTTCCATGGCAATTACTACCACAATCAAAACATGGGACATTTCTATAACCCCCAAAGTCTCTTTCCAAGAAACCTCTCTCTCTTACCTCCAACCCCAAGGAACTGCTGATCAGCTGTTTATCTCTATATATGAGATTTGCTTTCGCAGTTTCACAAAATTGGAATAATACAATATATGTTCTTTTTTGTCTCTTTTTCAGAGTCATGTTTTAAGAAACATCCATATTGTTATATAAATCATTAGCTTGTCCTTTTTTATTGCTGAGCAATAGTCCATTGTATGGATAGAGCACATTTTTTTATCCATTCACTTGTTAATGGGCATTTAAGTTGTTTGCAATGTTCAGCTATTAGGAAGGAATAAAGCTGCTAGAGTGAAAGATTTGTATGGACATAACTTCTCTGTTCTGGATAAATACCTAAGAACAGACTCTTCTAGCTCACTTACCAGGTATATCTGTTCATTTGTTTAGATCTTCTCTAATTTTTCTCGGAAATATTTTATAGCTTTCAGTTCTCACAGTCAAGTCTTGACGTTTTTTGTTGAATTTATTCTTAAATACTTTATGCATTTTAATACTTTTTTTTTTTCAGGAGAAGATTCTCCCTGAGATAACATCTGTTACCAATCTTCCTTCTTTTTTCTTCCTTTTCACCCTCCAAAGCTCCGGTACGTAGTTGTGCATAGTTGTAAGTTCTTCTGCTTCTTCTGTGTGAGCTGCTGCCACAGCACGGCTAATGACGGGCGAGTGGAGTGGTTCCATGCCTGGGAACTGAACCTGGACTGCTGAAGCTGAGCGATCCTAACTTTAACCGCTAGGCCATCATGGCTGGCTCTATACTATTTTTAATGTAGATATTTTCTTAATTTTTGGATTAGTTGCTATTAATATATAGAAACACAGTTGATTTTTGTATATTGATTTTATAAGAATTGGTTAAGATTTTTTACATATAGAAAAATGTCACTTGAGAATAATGAAAATTGTACTTCTTTTCCAATCTGGATATCTTTATTTTTGTTTCACTTTTTATTACTCATTTATTTACTACTTATTATTTTGCCCCACTTTTTAGTTGTTCTACCTTTCACATTTAGGCCTATCTACACCTGGAATTTATTTATGTGTAGCATATGTTATCTGTTAGGAATCTTCAGTAAGATGTTGAATGGAGTTTTTTCACCAAATGCAGGAAGTTTTGTCAACTATTATTTCAGGTTTTGTTTTACTGGTAACATCTGTCTCTTCTCCTCTGGGACTTCCACTAGGCATCTATTGATATGCTTTATGGTTTTGCACAAATCTCTGAGCCTCTGTTCACTTTTTTTCATTCTTTTTGTTGTTGTTGTTCTTGAAATGAGATGATTTCTGTTGATCTATCTTGAAGTTCACTGTTTCTTTCCTCAATCTTTTCATATCTGTTTTTAGTAGATTTTTGAATTCAGTTATTAGACTTTTTAACTACAGAATTTCCATTTGGTATTTTTGTTAACCTTTTTCTTTTTATTAAGGTTCTTTATGTTATGAGTAATATTTTCGTGCTTTCTTTTAATTCTTTATATATGTTTCCTTTAATTAATTGATCATATTATTCATAATAGTGACTTTGAAGTCATTTTCTGCTCAATCCAACATCTGATTTATTCAGAGACAGTTTCTACTGACTGTTTTTATTCCCCCCTGAGTCCAGTGGATTACATTTTTCTGTTTCTTTGTAGGTATGGTAAATTTTTGTTGAAAACTACACTTTATGCATAGTGCGTTCTACAGACTCTGCATTTTGTATGTGCAGCTTTATTAGGTGATGTCAATCATTTTCCCCAAGTGGTGTAGCATTTCCATCAGTGCTTTATGAGAGTTCCAGTCGCTCCATATCTTCACCAACACCTGAAAATTTTTACAATTTTTGTTGTACCCTTTCTGGTGAGAGTGTAATAGCATCTTTTTATGGATTTAATTTTTTTCCCAGATTACTAATGAAGTGGGGCAACTTTTCTTTTTTTATTTTTATTGCTGCTGGGAAGCATTTTGATATTCATATGTGATGTGCCTATTCAAGTGTTTTGCCCATTTTCCTGTTTTTGTTTTATTTGTCTTCATTTTATTGATCTGTAATATTTTTTATACATTTTGGTTATGGTTTCATATATGCATACAAAAAATATTTTCACTGACTCTGTGGCTTGCCTTTTCACTCTATAAATGAATTTTCAAATATCAATATAGTTCAATTTGTTATTTTTCTCCTTAATATTCAGCACTTTTGTGTCCTATTTAAAAAAATGTTTTGCCTATTACATTTTTAAGATAGTCTCAATTTATATTTTTTATTGTTCTAACTTTCACATTTGCTATATATAAGTGATTGCCTTCCTTTTTAAATTATGCATTTTTGAAATATTAAGTATAATACACTATGTTCTTTTTCACCACTTTCCTCATAATGCTAGAACCTTAGCAGGGTC
This sequence comes from Dicerorhinus sumatrensis harrissoni, assembly GCA_014189135.1. Taxonomy (NCBI): domain Eukaryota; kingdom Metazoa; phylum Chordata; class Mammalia; order Perissodactyla; family Rhinocerotidae; genus Dicerorhinus; species Dicerorhinus sumatrensis. Next base: position 11,520,126 of record JABWHU010000190.1, on the reverse strand, counting down.
AGCTCCATTGATCCACTCTGTATTTTGCATTATTGTTGCCATACATTTATATTCCATTTATTTAAATCTCCCAATAAAATACTATTATTTTCTTTTCTTTTTTTTTTTTTTCAAGACAGACCTAGCACTTTATTTATTTTTTTTTTTCAGTTTTTTTTTTTTATTGCAGTAACATTGGTTTATAACATTGTAAAAATTTCAGGTGTACATCATTATACTTCTATCTGCATAGATTACATCATGTTCACCACAAAAATACTAATTACAACCCATCACCACACACATGTACCGAATTATCCCTTTCACCCTCCTCCCTCCCCCCTTCCCCTCTGGTAACCACCAATCCAATCTCTGTCCCTATGTGTTTGTTTACTGTTGTTATTATCCTGTGTTCATTGCAGCGTTATTCACAATAGCCAAGACTTGGAAGCAACCTAAGTGCCCATCAAGGGACGAATGGATGACGAAGATGTGGTATATATACACAATGGAGTACTACTCAGCCATAAGAAACGATGAAATCCAGCCATTTGTGACAACATGGATGGACATTGAGGGTACAATGCAAAGTGAAATAAGTCAGAGGGAGAAGGTCAAATACCATATGATTTCCTTCATTAAGTAGTAGATAATAACAACAGTAAATACTATTATTTTCATACTGTCAAAATTCAATCACTATTAATAACTACTCATAGATTTCAAATTTACCCCTCCCTCTGTTTTCCCTACTTTCTTGAGTTAAATTCCATGTTTTTATCTTTTCCTGTGAGAACTTGTTTAAGAAATACACACACACACAGTAAAGTGTCCTTATATTGTGTACAGATTATTTAAATTTTATTTTTACATACATGAGTATAACCATGACACAAATCACCATACAGATATTTCTAGCACTACAAAATGATCCCTCATCCCTTTATCTGTTGTTAAAACTTATACAGAGCCAGCCCTGATTGCCTAGTGGTTAAATTTCAGTGCACTCCACTTCAGTGGCCCAGGTTTGGTTCCCAGGGGTGGAACCGTACCACTTCTCTGTCAGTAGCTGTGCTGTGGTGGCTGCTCACACAGAAGAACTAGAAGGACCTACAACTGGAATATACAAATATGTACTGGGGCTTTGGGGAAGAAAAGGGAAAAAAAAGAGATGAAGATTGTCAATAGATGTTAGCTCATGGTGACTTTCCTAGCAAAAACACTTATACAAATGGAATCTTCCACATGGACTTGTTGTGTCTGCCTTTTTTTACTGGGTGTAACTTTAATGAAATGCATCTACATTACTGTATATCAGTAGCTTTCTTAAAAAAGTGCTATTTAGCCTTCCATTTTACAATATATAAAAATTTATTTATTCTTTTAACAATAGACAGTTTTTTATGTCTAGTTTATAAATACAGAAGTTAAAAAGAAAACTTCTAAAGTTTTGATATCAGTGTTTTAATGGTCCCAGAAAATTAGTTGTTATTTTATTCTATCCTTTTCATTAATCTCTGAAAGAATCTTAGAATGCTATTCCTTATTGCATATATATCAGGAATACAGCACCAGAGAGACATCCGAACCTGGAGTTTTCTTTCAGGGTATGTTTTATCATTATAAATTCAATCTCTTAAACATATTTCAAATTATTATTTAAATGTTCTCATTGTACCTATTTTGGTAAGTTTTGTTTTTCAAGTAATTTTTCATTTCATCTGAGATCTCATCTTATGACCTTTTAAATACTTATAGGATCTGTAATAATATTTCCTTTTCATTCATGGTATTAGTAGTTTGTGTTTACCCTCATTTTTCCTGGTCAGTTTCACCTTTTTTGTTATTCTTTTTTTTATTTTTTGAGGTAACATTGCTTTATAACATTATATATATATATATTTCTGGTGTGTATCATTGCATTTTGACTTCTGTGTTGACTACATCGTGTTCACCACCAAAAGACCTTCACCCCTTTCACGCTCCCACTTCCCCTCTGGTAACCGCTGACTGTTGTCTGTAGCTATACGTTTGTTTGTTAATCCTCCACAGGTGAGTGACGTCATACGGTATTTGTCTTTCTCCATTTGACTTATTTTGCTTAGCATAATACCCTCGAGGTCCATCCACGTTGTGGAAAATGGCAAGATTTCATCTACTATTTTTGGCTGAGTAGTATTCCATTGTGTATATGTACTGGATTTGTTTGTTTGTTGATTTTCTCTAAGTAATTTCTATTTTATTTTTTATGTTCTATTTTGTTTATATTTTTCTTCTACTTATTTTTTCCAATTTAATTTCTTTCAAAAATATTTTAAACTTTACATTTTGATTTTCTAAAACATAGATTATTTATGAGTATATTGATTCATTTCCAAACATATGAAGATCTGTTAGTTGGCTTTTTGTCATCCTCATAAAGTTACATTCATCTGTAATCAGAGAATACACTCTATATGATTGCAATTATTGAAATTTGTTTTATGATGCACCATATTATCAATTTTTAGATGATCCATGTGTATTTCAGAGAATGAGTATTTTGTAGTTGCATAGTTTTCTATGCATTTCTGTCATGTCAATTACATTAATCATGTTCTGATTTTAGCTTTAGTGCCTTGTTCTATAAATTACTCAGAGAGCTATTTTAAAACCTCCAGCCATATTTATGAATTTTATTCTCTCTCTTCCATCAGCTTTCCTATAAGTATTTTGAAGCTATTTTATTAGGTACAAAGAAATTTAGCATTATTTTTCCTTCTTATCTAAGTTGTTATTTTACCATTAAGAAACACCCCTTTTTATGAATAATAGCACTTTTTCCCTTAATGTTTGACTTTTCTGATATTAATACAGTGACATCAGCTTCATTTAAGTATGTGTTTACATGGTGAAACTTTGTGCATCCCTTTACTTTCAATCTGTCTGTGTCTTTGTATCTCTTGTAAAAAGCGTATATTTGGTTCTTGGTTTTTGTTTTCTTAATCTACTCCAGTAGCTCTTAACCTAGGCAATTTTGACCCCCAGGGGACATTTGACAATATCTAGAGACATTTTTTTGTTCTCACTGGGAGACGGGGATATTAGTGGCAACTAGTGTTAACCTACGATGAACAGGAGAGCCTCCATAACAAAAAATCGTCCAACCCCAAACGGCAATAATGCTGAGGTTGATAGACCATGATTTGGTTTTCCAATCTCTGCTTTTGTATGCAATAATTGTCATAGCTGATTCTACATGGATTGTCTCATTATTAGATTATATTTTCTCTTTGAACTTTATTTCTTCCTAGTGTACTATTAAATTAATCAAGATTTCATTATTAAAATTTTCCTCATTTATTAGAGTCTTTTATCTACATATTTTAATTCTTTTATTGGTTACAGGAGGAATTACAATACATATTTTCCTTATTAGAATCTTTTTAAAATAAATACTTTACCACATTTAACACTGAGGGAAACTTTAAACAGTTTAATTCACTTATTCCTTTCTATCATTTATGTTATTTTTGTCGTATGTTTTACTTCTCCATGCGTGTTATCATCCCCTTAGGAAATAATTTTGGGTGTGGCTTTAATCAGTCAATATTCTTTAATATTTTTCACATATTTACCTTAGTGAATGTTTTTCTTCATTAAGTTCTGTATTTTGATTGGGATAATTGCCTTCTGCCTAAAACTTCTTGTGGTAATTTTTATTGTATAGTCTGAAAGATTCCCTCAGCTTTTTTTTGGTTGATAATATCTTTATTTTTCTTGTCTATTTTGGAAGTTTTTTTCTCTGAGGAGAGAATATTAGGTATTTACTTTGTTTTTCTTTCGTACTTTAAATATCTCAATCCATCTCCCCTATATTTTATAATTTATTTGAATAGTTTACCTAATTCCTTCTGTTTTTCCTTTAACCACGATGAGCGTGTATGTGCTTCTCTGCGTTTTGTAACTTTTGGGATCTTCTGCCCTTCTTGGTATGATTGTTGAATATTCATGAGTTTGGGAGAAATTTTAGTCACTTTATCTTAAAATATTTATTCTATCCATTCTCTCCTCTTTTTCTGGCACATAAACTACATGTATTTCACTCCATGTGAGTGAGTCACACGTGTCTCCTGTGCTCTGCTCTGTTTCTCTAATTTTTTTCTCTCTCTGTGCTTCAGTTTAAATAATTTATATTGATGTGTTTGGATTTATCAATACCGTCTTCTGCTTTGTCTCATATGGTCTTAAATCCTTCCTTTGAGTTTTTATTTTCAGCAATAGGGAGATCATTTTTCGCTTTAGAATGCCTTTTGTTTCATGTTTTTTTTTTTGAAACAGCTTTACTGGGATACAATTAATGTACAAAAAACTGCACATATTTAATGTATACAATTTGATGAATTTGGACATATGCATACCCCTGTAAAACCATCACCACAATCAAGGTAATAGATATACACATCATACATGCACACGTAACTCTATACATACACAAACTCTACAAGTTTCCACCTGCCTCTTTGTTGTTTTATTTTTTTTATATTTCTTGTTGTAGGAACATTTAACATGAGATCTACCCTCAAATTTTTAAGTGCACGATACAGTATTGTTAACTATGGGCAGTGTGTTATTGTACAGCGGATCTCTAGGTCTTATTCATCCTGCATAACTGAAATTTTATACCCATTAAACAACAGCTCCCCATTTCTCCTTCCCCCCAGAGATATCTGCACTCCCGTGTCCATTGCAGCATTATTCAAGGAAGCCAAGACACGGGAACAACCCAAATGTCTGTGTCAGATGAATGGTTAAAGAAAACGTGATATATTCATACAATGGAGTAATCCTCAGCTTTAAAAAAAGGGAAATCTTGCCATTTATGATAACATGGGTTAACTTTAAATACATTATGTTAAGTGAAATAAGCCAGTCACAAGAGTACAAATAATGCATGATTCCACTTGGATGAGGTATTGAAAATAAAAAAACTCAGAGAAGCAGATAACTGAATATTTTTGTTTTAATTTATTTAATTCTCTCTTGAAATAGTTCTTCTTAAATAATTTTTCTACCTTTCTCTATTTTCTTTAACATATTAATCATAGTACTTTTCAAACTCCTTTTCTAACTCCAAGAAGCAGCTCTTCTGTAGCCCTGCTTGTACTTGGTGCTTTTTTATCCTGTTTTTTACTTTCTGGCTCTTTGCATGTGAATAAAAGGATCATAGAAACTAGAGATGACTTACTTTCCACAGATGAGGGTTTCACTCTCGGCTGTGGGCATGAAGGATGCAGGGCTGATTATGTCAATTCAATTATTAATTGGGCTGGTACTGGACTGGTGTGGAGTTAGACTTCATTTTTTTCTGGCTTGCCCCTAGTTCAGTAGTGTGGATTTTCCTAGGTTTTGATTAAGAGATGGGCTTTTCTGTCTCCCTCCAGCCCTTAAACACTGCCAGACATTTGATTGCAGCTCTTTGGAGGTGTGAGCTTAGCCTCCTGCCCTTACATCTTCAAAGGACAGCAAACATCTTGAGGGGGCTGCTGGCCTTGTGTTTGATGCAGGCCTCTACCTCTGGGCGGATATCAATCAAGCAGCTAGAGACAAAGATTTTTCTGTCTTTCCAGCTCAGTCTGAATCTAGGACAGTTGCAAACCACGAATAAAGAAACTGACAAGGGTCTCCAGAGTAGTATTAGACCTTACACAACATATCATCAAGTCCACTGGCCTTATCTTAGCCAAAAGTAAAAGAGGAGACATCCAGACATTCCCAAGCCAGGTGTATATCAACTTTATCTCCACAATAATAATGATTAAATTCAATATCTGTTAAATTATTGCGTTAGTTCCCTAATGACCACAAACTTAGCAACTTAAAACAACACGAATTTATTATCCCACAGTTTCTATAGGTCAGAAGCCTGGCATGGTGTGGCTTGTTTCTCTTCTTAGGGTCTTGGAGGCTGAAATCAAGGTGCTGGCTGAGCCACATTCTTGTCTGGAGGCTCTGGAGAAGAATATTTGATTTTAGGTTCTTGGAAGAATCCAGTTCCTTGAAGTTGTGAGGCTGAGGTCTAGTTTCCTTGCTGGATGTCAGCAACGGACAATTATCAGTTCCTAGAAGCCAATGGCGTTCTGTGTCTCCTGCCTTCTTCCATTTCCCTCACCTTGAATCTCTGATTTTTTTTCTGTCTCTGGCTGCTATATCTAGATTTAAAGGACTTATGTCATTAGGTCAGGCCCACCTGGATAACCTCCCAAATTTAAGGTCAGCTGATATCGGACCTTAATGACATCTGCAAAATGCCTTTACAATAATGCCTATATTAGCACTTGAACAGCAAGGAGGTGGTGTGTGTATCGCAGGGAGCAGAAATCTTTGGCCATCTTGGAATTGTACCCACCACAGTTACAAAATAAATGCCAAAATCAGAAGAACGTATAAGCATATATAAAAGGAAAAATTAAATAAAATATTGAAAAATGGAATTAGCTAAATTTGACAGAGCAGTTCTTTGAAAAATAGGGCCAGTAATCTGATAAGGTGTGTTGAAGGAGGACAAAGCAAACATCGTCGCTACTAGGAATACGACAGGTAATATGATCCCAGCAACTGATGTTATTTGTTTAAAATGTAAGACAGTCTTTTGTATATAGCATTGCTGAAACTACAAATAATAGAAAAAAATGCATAGTATTCCAAGAAAACATGAATTCCACAAATAGGTAAATAGGTATATCCATACATACACATATACATTCATAACTCTAGTAAAACCACAATGCAACCATGACCAGTCAAAGTTTAGCATTGCTTAACACTTTTAAAATCATTCAATTTGCTTGATTTTAAGAATACTGTACTCAGTGCTCAGTATAAGCTAGATGTCATTTTAGGGGCTTGATATAATTTAGCGCAATAATGATTCAAAGAAAAAGGCAAAAAATTTCTTGAAAATAATGAAAGTAACTTGAAAATTTAACTTACTTCCATTTAAAAGTTTAGAAATCGAGGCAAGCATGGGGAGTTTGGTTTTAGAACCAAATAGAGAGAGAGAGAGAAATAAAATAAAAACATGGATCAAACATCTTATTGTAAATGAATATGTGATATAGGGGTAAGTACATTCATCTCAGTTATATTGAATAATTTCACACAGATTAAGGTAGTAGATTGGAAATAAAAGCAGGCACTGTAGGTTTTATTTCCTCTGATATATTTCAGATTTCAAATACTTATATTTAACACAGACTGGATATATACCTTGAAATAGAACCCTGTTGTCAATGACAAAAGAAATAATAATAATTTTCCAACCAAGATTGTATTAGTCAAAGAAAGAAATAGATCACAGTAAATGAAGCATGCACATGTAATGGTCGAGAAGTCTAGTATTGCTCTATTCCAGGGCCCAGGTGGAAGAATCAAGCGAGAAACATTAAAAAATGTGGAGGTAAGACAGAGTCTCACATGCACAATTTTAAGTTTGAATATTCTCCAGTGAATATTAGTGGACAATTATGTGATGCTGCTTTCTCAAGGGCGTTCTTGCTCCCTGCCAAGATCTGGTATGGGTGGTAGGGTGGATGGTCAGGGGACCTGAATTCCATCGGGTGACTGTCCACAAGGACGGCTTTGGCCAGAATGTCTAGAAAAACTAATTAGAATGAGTGATAAACAGAAGTAGAAAGTTAAATATTAAGGTGATACATGGGAAATAAATAAAACCAGTAGAATAAGAGGAATGTTTTTATTTAAAGAGAACTTGGTATTTTGAAAGCACAGATAGTCTAAAATAGATATGAGTTTGTTATGAGGAAAAAATATCAATTTCTTACTAAAACAAAAGTTTCTTACATGTATGTAGATAGATGGAGAGATAGATGGATAGATAGATATATAGACGATAGATAGATAGATACATGGATAGATATAAGCATATGTACTTAAACTGTTCTACTGAGGGAAAAAAGCAACTATACCTAAATCTGGATGAAAAAGTACAACACTTTATGTCAATATGATTTTTGTATTGATATTCTATATTTATTTTAGAACACTGCAAGACTTTGAGAATCAAAATTCAACAGATACTCAACATGAAAATTTTTATGCTCAAAATTTGCACTCAAATCAAAGCTGAAAATTTGGATTTCTCCCTTTCATTATAATAGGGGAAATTGAAGACAAAATTGATGGGGCCGGACCCATGGCTTAGCGGTTAGGTGCACGTGCTCCGCTGCTGGCGGCTCGGGTTCAGATCCCGGGTGCCCACTGATGCACCACTTGTCTGGCCATGCTGAGCCGGTGTCCCACATACAGCAACTAGAAGGATGTGAAACTATGACTTACAACTATCTACTGGGGCTTTGGGGAGAAAAAGGAAGAGGATTGACAACTGACGTTAGCTCAGGGCGGGTCTTCCTCAGCAAAAAGAAGAGGATTGGCATGGATGTTAGCTCAGGGCTGATCTTCCTCACACACACAAAAAAAGAAAACAAAATTGATACTAAAACACTTTGGTGATTACAGAACCCTATATAAGTCCAACATGTTTATGTTACTCCATCAGGTAGATAACTAAAACTTATTTGGACCAAATCCCTTTTAATAAGCAAAATACTGGTATATCTTTATTTATATATGCTTCTATGACTCACTACAGAAGAAAATGTATACTATATTAAGGGAGACTAAACCTATAATTTTTTTATAAAACAAAATTTTGTAGAAGTGATTTTTCTTATTAAGAAGGGTAGAATTAAAATAATAATTTACAAATGTGGGACTTCTCATTTCTTAGTCATCTTTTGATTTTTTTTTTTCCCTCATAGGATGGTTCGTTGTATCTTAAAAGGAGAACTAAAAACTTTAAACCAACACTTCAGTATTTGATCTTTTGGGTAACTGTCTAATAATTATGTTATAATAGTTAATACTGTTCAATTTGGATTTCCATATGCTTCATCTCAGATATATTGTTAATGTAAGAAATTTTTAATGAGAACAACTAACTAATGGCAGATAGCGAGAGACTTCAGGTTACACGGACTAGGCAGAGTTCCTGAAATCATATCATCTATGCAATTTATTCCATTATTATTAAACCAACCAATAGGTCAAAATAAGTTTATTGAATATCTGCTGCATAATGGGATACGCAAAGTGAAAGATCTTGAAATATAATGCTTGGTGATAATAATGTTTATTTGATTTTCATAGACAAATGAAACAGGAATACAATTTTAAAGCATAGTTCAGCAAAGTGCAGAATCAGTACTATAGGTAAGGAAAGACACGCTGTACTTGCAAAAAGCTCCATTGAAGAGTTGCATTACTGAAAAATACCATTCAAAATTTTATGGTGAGCATTCCACTGAGAACTGTGACAAATATAAAAGTTTCTGCTGTAGTATTCTGTCTGTTAATATATGGAGTAAAAAGACTCACTTTGCTCTGTTCACAAATGAAAAACAAAAATGCATATTTCTAGAACCCTTCAATTCCATTTAAATGCAAGCCTACTATTATACATCAAATACATTGATATGTTTAG
>JABWHU010000190.1:11453276-11473491 GCA_014189135.1 Dicerorhinus sumatrensis harrissoni | reverse complement strand
AAAGATAAAAATAAAAATATATAATATCTCTTCAGCATTTTCAGATTCATTTATCATGGAACTTAACTTTTAACAAACAAGGAATCTCAGTGGTACTAGTAAAATCCATTTTAATAAAGTCCATTCACTATCTTGCCCCTTAGTTATGAATAATTAAATTTTTATGAGGTATAATTTCCAGATTTAATACATGTAAACTACTTGAATACATGCTTAGCACATAGTAATCACTTAATTAAGGTTAGCACATAAGATGATGGTAATGATGATTATGATGTTGATGATGATGAAGATGTCAGTAATCTTTGGGATATTGGCACATTATATTAGAAAGTACTTACTATTTCCTCGTTTGATGTTATAGTAATGAGAGTCAGAAGAGTAAAAAGACCTTGAATCAGTGTTTTGAAATTAAACAACAACCAAAGGTTTCTTTTTAAATTTCCTGTAAATGAGCGTTCTTTGCTGATGCTTACAAAATACAGATATATGTAAAACCAAATTTGGTATTGGACAAAAATAATTCACGCTTACCTGTTTGGATTGAGGTTAAATATAATGCTTACCTTTATTGATTGAGTTAAAAGACAGAAAATGAGAAAAAAATATTTTTGAGAGGTAATTTACTTTTAATTGAAACAGAGCTTAACTACCTTCTAAAACATGCTCTATGGTCATAACAGACAGTGCTCTTTAAGTAGGAAATAGTCTCCACCCTCGGGATCAGCCTCTTTCCCTCATCACTTTCTAATTGAACTAAACCTTTCTGCCTGCCCCTCAAGGGGTTCCGTATAACAACCAAAACATATCTGGCCATGCTCCTTCTCTAAACTCTCTACCTCTCTTACATTTTTTGTGATTATCAAGAAATATAAACATTATAAAGTCATAAATTTATATTTACATATTAATTATGATATAAACTAAGATGTCCTTATAAAGATGCAAATGTACAGTGTCTTAAATTAATACTAAGTTTATTTCTCTGTCATTAAAAATTCAGAAGTAAGAAGTCTAGGGCAGTGGGGCGGTTATGTGATCTTCAACATGAATCTTCCGTCTCCACGTCCACATTAGCCAAGAGGCTGCATCATGCCCTAGATTCAGAGAGGAGGAAGGGGGAAAGGGAAGCACTCACTTATTCCTTTGCAGACGGACAAACTAGACACAGCATGCAGAATTTCCAGGCAAAAGCCATCATGTCAGGTTTAGTCACCAGACCACCCCAAAATGGAAGAGAAACTGGAAAATATTTCTAGCTGCATTGCCATGTGACCAGCTACGACTCCCTATGTCTATGTCTATCGCTAACTGCCTTCCATTGTCAAAACCTAAAATTCCAAGTAGTTACTGCATCCAGTTCTCAGCCAAGGATGTCCTCAGGTTAATTGTGGCTCCTCTTCTTGTAACGATTATAAAACAACAGAATAAGTTTCTATGACACCCCCTACAAACAAGCACACATAGACACACACTCACAAAATATAAATGTATGAGAATATTACATCTGACTAAAGAAAGCAGGAATAGATTTATACTTATATAAAGCTTAATGAATAGAGAGACGGAAAAACAGATTTTAGAAACATCATGGCTCATGCTTTGAATGCTCTCACTATTCAAAGGTTATATATTTATTCACAAATTTTGAGTTACACTATTTTATTATTTATTTTATCTTAATTCTAGTCATTAAAATACATGTGTAGCATAATCTCATTTTGGTTTAAGTTTGTGTTTTAATAATGGCTAATGATGGTGAGCATCTTTCATGTTATTATTTGACTTCTGTATATCCCCTTTAATAAAATATCTCTTCACGTTTTACTACACTTGTTAATTAGGTTTCATCTCTTACCATTACATTCTCGCTTTTTGGATACATAATGCACAAATATTTCTCCTATGACTGAACAATAGAAATTGAACAATATCAACCTCAGAGCAAAATATTTTAATTTTGATGAAGTCCAATTTATAGATATTTTCTTTTATGGATTGGATTGTGTTTTTTTAAACATATTTAAGATCTCTTGCCTAATCCCAGGTCACTAAGATTTTCTCATATGTTTTCTTCTAATAATTCTATAGTTTTAACATTCTACCTTTAAACCCATGATCCATTTTGAGTTAGGTTTTGTAGAAGGCATGAATTATAGTTTTACGCATTTGTGCCTTTGTCAAAAATCAATTGCCCAGACTTTCATAGAGTAACTCAAATTCACAAAAATCAAAAGAGAGCATTGGTAAAAGTAATTACACAGCTAATTATAAAACATAGCACAAATATATATTTTTATATTTTCTCTTTTAAAAGTGTTAAAGACAAATATATAAACAGTAGTTTATAAACAATAATCTAAAAACTGTATTTTTGTGCACATCATGACTGATACTAAATAAAAAATGATTACGAAGGATGGCATGAACAATTTATACCAACCAATTGGACAGCTTAGACAAATGGACACATTTCTAGAAAGACACAACATTCCAATGATACACACAAAAAAGAAAATATAATATCTACACAGATCTATAACAATTAAAGTATTGGATTAGTAATTTAAAAATCTCCACACAAATAAGGCAAGGACCAGATGGCTTCACTGATAATTCTACCAAATATTAAAAAAGTAAATAGATAATGCCAATTCACAAACTCTTCCAAAAAAATTGAAAAAGAGGTAACATATTTCAAATCATTTTATGAGGAAAGTCTGACCTACTACCAAAATCAGATAAAAACCTAACAAGAATAGATAACTACAAACTAATATTCCTCATGAATATAAAGATAGTTGCACAGTGAAATGTTACAAACCAAATCCAACACACATAAAAAAGGATTATACGCAACAAGCAAGTGGAATTTATCCCAGGACTACGCAGTTACTTCAACATCTAGAAATCGAGGAAACACACCATTCTAACGGAAGGAAGGACAAAAAGCACATGACTATCTCAACAACGCAGAAAAACACTTGACCAAATGCAACACTTATTCACGATAAAAAGTTTCAACACATTAGGAAAGAAGGGAACCTTTGAACTAATAAAAGCCATCTATGAATAATCTATAGCTAACATCATGCTTAATGGTGGAAAACAGAATGATCTACACCTAAATCAGGAATAAGACAAGGAGGTCCACAATAACCTTATATCTAACACTGTACAAGAGGTTTGGGGCAGTGCAACCAGGCCCCAAAAAGATAGAAAAGACATCTAGATTGGAAAAGAAGAAAGAAAAACTGTATGTATTTTCAGAAGACATGGTCTTTTATAATTATATATAATGTTTTATACTATATATTAAATATACATAAATATAAATAAACATAAATATAAGTATATTATATAATAAATGTAGCTATTAAAAACCCTCTAATATCTCAACTATAAATAGACAGTTGACCTAACTAAAATGGAACAAGGATTTGAACAGATGTTTCTCCAAAGAAGATATACAAATAGACAATAAGCAGATGGAAAGTTCTCAATGTTATTAGCCATTAGGGAATTGCAAATCAAAACCACCATGTGATTCATGCCCAATAGAAAAACTATAACAAAAAAGAAAGATAATATCAAGCGTTGATGAGTATGCAATTAAGACTCTCATATATTCTTTGTCTGGATGTAAAAGGAAACCACTTCATAAAATGTTTGGCCATTCCTTAAAATGTTAAACATAGATTTAACTAATGGTCTTGCAATGCCACTCTTCGGTCTATACCCAAAAGAAACAAAACATATGTCCACATAAAACTTGAATGTGAATATTTATAGCTGTACTATTTATAGTAGCCAAAATCTAGAAGCCCCTCAAATGCCCATTAACTGATGAATTGATATACAAAATGTTATATATGCATATGCTACAATGTGGATAAACCTTCAAAACATAATGCTAAGTGATAAAAAATAGATATAAAAGATGACAATTTTATGATTATCTTTATGTGAAAAGTAGAAAATAGACAAAACTACAGAGACAAAATTAGATTAGTACTTCTAGGCTGGGAGAGGCAGAGAACAAGATGAGGAGTAGTGATGGTTGCATAATTCTATGAATGTACTAAAATTACTAAATGGTAAATTTTAAATGAGTTATTATTTTGCTATGAGAATTATATCTCAGTAAAGCCATTAAAATGAATTGTAATAAATGCAATTAAGGATGAATAACACAAAGTGAAATTAAATATGTGATTCCATTTATAATAGCATTAATGAATAAAATGCTTAGGAATAAATTTTATAAAAGAAATGTGATACTTATACCTTGATAACTACAAAATATTGCTGAAGAATTTTTAAAAGTTTAAATAAATGGAGATAAATCCCATGTTCATGGATAGGGATACTTAATATCATTATGATGGTAATTGTCCCCATGTGACCTTTAGATTCTATACAATCTGAATCCAAATCTCAGTTGACATTTTGCAGAAATGATGACCTGTTCATAACGTTCATATGGAAATCTAATAGACTGAGCCTTTAAAAAGAAGACCAAAGTTGGATGATTAAACTCCCTGATTCAAAATTTACTACAAAGACACAGTAATTAGGAAAGTATAATATTGACAAATTGACAACATAAGTTAATGCAACCAAATTAAAAGTCCAGGAAAAAAAAGTGCATTAATGTCACCTTATTTTCAACAAAGTTGCCAAGCCAATTCAGCGGGGAAAAAGATGCCTTTTTAACAAGTGGTGCTGTGATAATAGAAAATATATATGCAAATATAAAGTTCAGCATTATCTCACACAGTACACAAACTCTTAGGAAGAAGCTATTTTGAGGCAGAATTTCTCCTTCCTTAGGGAAATCTCAGTTTTGCTTTTAAGGCCTTCTAACTGATTAGATGAGGCCCAATGTATCAAGGATGACCATCTTTACTTAAAATTATCATATTTTAGATGTTAACCACATCTACAAAGTATCTTCAGAATAATGGTTGGATTATTATTTGATTGAATAGCTGGGCGCTATAGCCTAAATGTGTTAACATAAAACTACCCATCACAGTCCATCCGTTGTCAACTTGCCAAACATACAAATCTCCTTAAACCAGAAATAATCTCCAAATAAAGACAATGCAAAGACATAATTTCACTTAACATGATACAGGTATTCTACGTACAACTGAAAACATGCTTCGCCTCTTGCCAGAAGAAAGAAGATGCAAAGTCATTGGGTGATTTTCACTCTGGTTCTTGATATTTTGATATATTCATAACAAAATGAAGAAGCAATACTCACAGCGTTACAGTCCTTTCTTCAACTGATCATTGGTCATAGCTGATATTTATAACCATCTTCTTCCAACATCCAATCCATATTCCCTGTGCCCTCAGACAGCACCTCAGGTTGTCATGGTTATTTGTTTGGTGGGGTGATCCAAAACTTTATTCCTGAAGGGTCTGAGCCATTAGTAGTTCTGCTTCAACTGGCCTGTTGTAGGTTTCCATTGTATTTAACAACAGGATATATGTATACAGATTGTATACATTACAGTCTAGAGTAATGAAAACAATATAGTGTTGGTGGAGGGGTAGACACTAGACCCAAGGAATTTAAAAGAGTTCAAAAATTGCCCTACACAAATATGACTAACTGATTTTTGACAAAGATTCAAAACCATCCAACTGAGAAAATACATTGTTTCAAAAAAATGATGTTGAAAATTGGACATGCAGAGGCAAAAAAAGAAAAAAAAAGCGAAATCCATAGAAGTGAACCTCTACTTAAAGCTCAAACCTTATGCAAATATTAACCCAAATTTGGTCCAGTGATGGATGGAAGTCATGGTCCTATTAGTGAAACAAGGTCGCCTATGTTTCGACTATTTCAAGGGGTTTAACTATATTTTTCTCACCACTTGTGTAAATGTTGGAAATTTTACATATTTTAAAAGGAAAAAATGCACTTTTGGTCTTTTGTTCTTACAAACTTCAATTTTTTAATTCTCCTTTCAGCCATCCACGATGCTCCATTTATAATTCATGTTTCCCTGAAATCCTGTTAGTGATATTTCCTTTCACAAATAATCCTAGTTTTATAGGTTCTTCTACTTATGATCCATCCTTAATTTATTCACATGAACACTTTACATATAAGTAACAATTTAGTGACCATTATAAAGGTCAGGAGAGTACTTGTAAACTATAAATGTCAAGAGAATAACTGCAAATCTGTAATGTAATATTACACATTTATTAAAACCACAGCAGAATATCTAACTAGTTAAATACATAGGATTATTTACTGGAGATAGCTAAAAAGAAAAAGAACAAAACACAAGAGAGACAAAGTGCCTGACAGAATGGTTGAGAAAGACATCATGGAAAAAGATTGTTAGGTCCATAGACATGTTTTGGACACTTTCCAAAATATTTGAATGGCAAGAGTAATGAGTTAGTTTAACTGTACTGTTAGGACAGTACAAATTCCCACGAGACAGAAAGAAATAGTTTTTTATTTAAAGAGCACTATTTTCTTACAAGATAAAATGGTTTAGAAAGGTATTTGCAACTCCTAACATTCAAATAGTTTAAAACTAAATTTCAATAGAACAGCAACACTGTGTATCACAGAAAGAAAAAATTTCATTTCCAATCATAAAGGTAAGTGTGAACTTTTTCATCAAAGGTCCTATTTACATTTTAGGTTGAATTCCTGAGCTAATTGTATCTTAAGAATCAAAGTTCAGAAGATCCAAATATTTACAGAATATTAAGGGAATCATATAATGTCCTTGATGAGTTAAAACTGTATTTCAGGCAACATCTATACTTTCCTGTTTTTCTCTTAGAAGGTCAGCGAGATAAATGACTAAAAGCATTTTAAAATGTACTTTTTTGAAATGTATTGTTAATTATAATGTAACAAAACTTATTATTATAATTGGGGCAGTTTTTAAAAATTTTCTAATATATGAAAACTTACTGAACAAGGCAGGAGGTGGATATTTTAATGAAGTTATCACCCCTCCATCAATGAAATAAATCATTATTTTAAAGAAATTCTTTCTTGAAAAGGAATCTGAAACTTTTAGGGCATTTCAAAGAATTCTTTGACATTATACTTAGCTATTCCATTGCTGGGTATTTATCCAAAGAACGTGGAAACACCAATGCGTAAAGATACATGCACCCTTCTGTTCATTGCTGCGTTGTTCACAATAGCCAAGACGTGGAAGAAACCTAAGTGCCCGTCAAGGGACGAATGGATAAAGAAGATGTGGTATTTATACACAATGGAATACTACTCAGCCATAAGAAACGTTGAAATCCAGCCATTTGTGACAACATGTATGGACATTGGAGGGTATTATGCAAAGTGAAATAAGTCAGAGAGAGAAGGTCAAATACCGTGTGATCTCACTCATAAGCAGAAGATGAAAACAACAACAAACAAACACATAGAGACAGAGATTGGATTGGTGGTTACCAGAGGGGAAGAAGGGAGGGAGGTGGGTTAAAGGGATAATTAGGCACATGTGTGTGGTGATGGGTTGTAATTCGTATTTAGGTGGAGAACATAACGTAATCCATGCAGAAATAGAAGTATAATGATGTACACCTGAAATTTATACAATGTTATAAACCAATGTTACCACAATAAACAAAATAATAATAATATATGTAAAAAAAGAAATACTACAAAATCCTACATACAATTATAACTGACTGTCTTTGTCCTCATCCAAGGAGATTTAGTGCCCCAGGTTCATTAGCTGGATAAAACAGAAATTTTCCTGTTTCCCTGAGAATAAAATACAACTGCAACCAAAAGCCTCAATTAAGAGGACAGAAGAATCAAGTCTCCCTTTACCTTTCACTGTGAATCACTTCTGAGGAAAAGGATTGTGAGTAGTGTTAATTTTAGAGTGAGGTGACATTTCTTTCTCTTCCTCTGTGTATAGTAAATGAAATCATATAAGCAATCAAATTATACTTACAATACAAATCTCATCTCCAATGTTAGGCGTGAATTTAAAACACTGGAAACCATATGTTACTAATCATTAAGGGGAATATTTTGTTATGAAAATACTTAGAAGAATTCTTACATTGTGGCTTTTCCATTCCTCACTTCCTCCCTCGCGCCACCCTCCCTTTCTCACTCCCTCCCTCGCTGCCTCCTTTCTCTTTCCTTCTTTCCCTTCCTTCCTTCCTTCCTTCCTTCCTTTCTTTCTTTCTTTCTTTCTTTCTCTCTCTCTCTTTCTTTCTCTCCCTCTTTCTTTCTTTTTTTCCCTCTTTCTCTTGCTTGAATTTCCTCTGATTCCTATTCTTTCATTGCTTAAGTGTCATCTGAGAAAATAAAACGTGCACAGCCTTATGGTAGATGGGGATAATACCACCATCTCTGTGCTGCATAGCATTGTAATTTCATTGGAAAATTTTTGGAAATTAAATATAAAATCATCTAATACAATTAGAAATTGTCAATCAGATTCTGAAATACAAAGTGGAATTAGAATAGGGTTTGTAGTCAAAGACTATGGGGTCTGTGGATTCATTTTCCATAACTTAGTTCTCTCACATTTTTTTGCATCATTAAAGGTTTAAGATTAATTTATTAACACAACATAATGTCTAATCAATATATAGCATCTTTCAATATAATAATAAATCTGTTTATGAGTGGCATTACTGGAATAAACTGAAAGTTTTCCAAATTCATAGAGAAAATGTTAAATATTGTTGTATTAGAGAAAGATTTTATGATACTACAATATTTAAGGATGGGGTCAGAAATTGCTTAACAATTCTACTTGCTACATTTCTAAAGGCTTTACCATGCAATAATTCATTTGATATTCACAATGTATGTGGAAAATTTATTAAATACTCATTATTTCTTCTTATTCAGACCTTAAATCTCATTTGAACAAATCCATGACTCAGTCAGTTGTAGATTATTAGTTTCTAATATTTTTTTTCCCAATACTTGTTAATTTTAGTTTGTTCTGTTTTCTTTTTCCCAAATACTCACCTGTTAGAATATTGGAGAAGAATTAAAACAGGACCTCAGTCTAAGGGGAGAGAGAGAGGTGAACACAAGACACAATAATGATAATAGCATATCCCACATCAACCATTGCTGGATTGTATAATACATGCAAGTTAGTAATGGAAATTTTTATCCATTCATATATCAGATGTGTATTGTGTGATTTATATGCATCAGATGCCCAGGAAGTGTATAGTGTACAAACGTTATATTCTAGGGTCCCCTGGTTTTAACTGTTGTAGTAAAAGTAACTTGGATTTTGAGTTGTATAAGCCTGAATTCAAATCTCAACAATGCCATTTGTTCGCTGTGACTTTGGTTGATTTCTATAACATTTTAAAGTTTACTTCTAAGTACAATGGTGACAGAACGCCCTCAGCACCATTGTGAGGACTGAGTAAGATGGTGTCCGCACGCACACCTGATACCTGGTGAACCATTGCAGGTGCTCTTTAGCTTCCCACTTTCACCACCTGCACCGACAGTGTGCAAGCTGATTTCAAATAGACTTTCCTGTCTTCTTGCACGTAAACCTATTTTCAAGAAGCTACATGCTTAAATACAATCCTCAGATACTGGAATAAGTGCACGTCCTTCATTCAGTACGTTAGGAATGATAGCATCAAAACCACCAGTTTGAAAAACTTTCAAATATACAAGCACTCCAGGAATCAAACGCTGATGGAGTTCGACTATGCGCTGTTGGTGTCACAGAAAGATTTGTAAGATGTACTTTAGGAGTTCATTAGAGAGAAAGTGGGTTGGGAGACAATAGCACTCAGGAAACACTTGGATGGTTTAGGAGAACCCAACAAAGAAACTGGCACTTATGTGCAATTTATAGAATACTTCGTAAACATGGATGGGAATAGGCAAAAAGAACACATGACCAGAGTTGGAAGGACAGCCTTCTGCTTGGACCAGAAGATCCTTTTAGTTTTCTCTTCCTGTGACTTAAGTCCTCAGTGAAAATTATGGCTATTAACCTCAGGAATTAGCACTCAAATGTAAAACCAATATTTGAGATTTGATAAATATATTTTTCCCTTTTGATAGTCAGTTCCTTATGACTTCTTTCAGTTGAAATATACTGACTATAACAACTATTAGGATATAAAAAATATCACAAAGACCCCCAGGAAAATCACTTTATCTTGCTTTTTTGAATATAATTACATGATGTCTCAAGAAATATTTGAGACAGCTTAAATCAAAATGTGAATAAATACAATTATTTTAAAACAAATAAGATGAGAAAGAATTAAGGGGAAAGGCCATTTCAAACAAAAGTGTCCAATTGCTTGCTACAATTAATATTATTATTTTTGACTTATTTGTATAATTCCAGCTAGACTCTGATATTCCTCAAAGCTGAATAATAAAACACGGCATTACATATCTCATTATCAATAACGAGAACATATATCGGTTTCTCAGCATACCTAATTCCTGTTAGGAGTGTTTTCTGAAGGATAATTTTGAGTGAAATAATGAACATTTTTTACCACAGTTCAACATGAAGTACAGATGTTCTCATAGGACTGAATCTTATTGACCGTGATTTTTGAAAGCACGATGTACATAATTATATTTCCTAAAACTGCAACTCAGGCAGATAAAATGACTTTATATATTGAATTCTTTATTTTCACAGATGTTACCCAGAGAGCAAATAGCAGAAGGCAATTTATCTTCAGTCATGGCCTGTGTTCTCCTGGGATTTTCTGATCTTCCAAACCTACAGGGGTTCCTATTTGGAATTTTCTTTCTTGTCTATATATTCATATTAACAGGAAATTGTCTTATCATAATAGTTATGAAGGTAGACTGTTCTCCAGACACCCATATATTTTTTCTTGCATATTTTTCCTCACTGGAAATCTGTTCCATGTCTGTCACTTTCCCCAGGATTCTAGTGAACTTTTGGGCTCAAGATAGAAGCATTTCTTTGCTGGGTTGTGCCACTCAAATGTGCTTCTTCCTTGTTCTGGGAGCCACAGAGGCATTTCTTCTGGCAGTGTGGCCTATGACTGCTACGTGTCCATTTGTAACCCTCTGCACTTTCCTCATGTCATGAACCACAAGATGTGCATCCAGTTGGCTGTTGGTGCCTGGTTCAGTGGAATTCCTGTCCAGATAGGACAAATATGTCAGATGTTCTCGCTGCCTTCCTGTGGTTCTAACTGAATCAACCACTTCCTCTGTGACATCCCCCCATTGATCAAGCTGGCCTCAGGGGACACCTCACTTAATGAGATGTGTGTCTATGTAGTTGCTGTATTATTTGCCATGATTCCTTTTCTACTGATACTTGGCTCTTATGTCAAAATCATTTCCGCCATCCTAAAGTTGTCCTCAGCCATAGGTCAGTCCAAAACCTTCTCCACCAGTTCTTCCCATCTCATAGCAGTGGTTTTATTCTTTGGCTCTGTTACTATCACCTACGTAAGGCCCAAATCAAATCATTCTGCAGGAACTGACAAAACGCTCTCTCTTTTCTACACCATTGTGACTCCAATGTTTAATCCCATGATATACAGTCTAAGCAACAAGGATGTGATTGCAGCTCTGAAAAAATTACTACTCAAGAGAACAATGTGAGGATCTTAAAGGTCACTCTTTGTTACATTTGTCTCATAGCGACCACAGCACTGTAATTTAATTTCACTCTACCTATGTTTACTGATAATGTAATCATTCACAATTATTATGTAATCATTTGCAATTATTGTTTGTTTTAGGTTCCCTGCCTGAAGTCACTTCTGACTGCATCTTTAATAAGCAAATTAATTACTTTTCAAATGCTCTATTCTTTAGGATAAATCCTCTTTTTCACAGCACGTTATAAATTTACTCACCTTTAAAATTTTCAGATAATATAAACTGTTAGAATTTTGTTTAAAATATTTGTAGAAGAAATAGAGTTTACCTTTATAATTGGTCAACTATTTACAAATATTATGCAGGCATTCCCACATATTATGCAGGAATATTTATGATACATTAATTTTTACATTTTACACTGTATGTGTGTTGAGGGAGTGAACACAAAATTATAAATCATATGTTTAATTATGAAACTAATTAAGAAACAGAATGAAGGGCTCTAATTGCACTCACTTTCTCAGTGTGAATAAAGAAAATGTTGCCGTGTGTCCCCAGAGGGAGCTGAACATCTGTCTCTCCCTCCCAGCTCTTCCCAGAGTGCATGGCAGTTGAATATCAAACATCTGACATGACTTTGTCATCTTGCTTTAAATATATTTCATTGTTGTGTTTCATACCAGTTTCCAAAATGCATTTCTTACTTTCTAGAATCACTTGCCAGCTGTAGTTTACTTGATTTCTCAAAGTTGCAATGAAAAATAATCTGACTTTTTTTACACTTAATTTAAAAGAACACATTTGAAACTTAGAGAGGGAGAAAGAAAAGCTATAGGAAGCTAAAGAGATTCTCATACAATTAATTTATATCACAAATAAGGATAGATACACAGCCAGCCCTGGTAGTCTAGAGGTTACAATCTCTCATTGCGGTGACCTGGGTTTGTTTTCCCATCAGGGACCCTAGGAGTGAGAATCCATTCCATGGCACTAACAACAACAACAAAATATATACACACTAAAGGTGCCTAACACCACCTGCCTGCAAGTTATGTTTAAATTAGTATAACTGTAATTAATCTTGCCCATTTTATCTTTCTCTTATTTATATGAAATTTACCAGAGAGTACAAATAAAATCGGGAACTGATCAATCATAGATATCCTAGCAGGCAAAAAGATGGGGGATTTATCAACACTGTACTTAACACTCACTTTTCTGTTTTGAATGTGCAACTCGGGGAACACTTAGTCTCTAATTCTAAAAATTTTTGTTACTACTTGTGGACTATATCATTTATATAACAATTATGTCACTTTATAGAGTTCATTATCCTTGTACATATTTGCCACTTCAGATTAGTATCTCTTTATAAGAGCTTTAATTTTAATATTAACATTTGTTTCATAAGTTTGAATTTTCATTTTCAAAGGCTTATATTTTAACATTACACTGGTTAACATGATGCTTATATCATCTTTGATTTTTATGTATATGTGAAGGCAAATATCTTAATCTACTTCATGTATTTTCTTGCATGAGTCAAGAATTAAATATGTTCTATGTGGTGATAATGATGTGGGTGTTGAAGATTATTACGGTAGTTGTGCGAATGCCATTCTTTCCCTTAACTCTTCAAAAAGCACATAACAATGTAATGAAACAGTATTAATCCAGGAATTAAAATAACTGATTTTTATTTCTAATTTTATTACAAACTGTGCATTCTTTAGTAACTAAGCTGTTCTTTGTATCGATTTTTCTCTATAAAATGATACTAATGCTTACTACCATTAATTATGTCACAGCAATATCATGAACATATTATCATGATCTTGGATCCAAGGACTATTATTGGAAAACACAAGAATGTTGGAAAAAGAGATATTTGACAAAATATAGTTTTCCATAGAATGAAGACTATCCATTTAAACAATGAAATTATTTTTATTTAAACAGTGTTAATGCAAATCCTTCTATAACAACTTTCAAGTATCCTTGCCTTCCTAACCTTTGGGTAGAGTGCATTCTGCCTTGGGTTCTCAAGATCTGTGTGAATAAATATCCGCTACTATCCTTGGCTTCCAGAGCCTACTGCTGTTTATAGACATGGGACATAGTTTTTCTTTACACCTAATCTCCACAGATCATTTACTTTCTTGTAATTATTTTCTCTGCTTGCTTCTTATCAATTGATTTTCAAATCTGTAGAAATGTTTTCTAATTTTTTTCCAATATGTTTTTGTCTATTATTATTCTTATACACTGAAAGAAAGCAGATAGTTTGTTAAATTTGTCATATTATTTTAGTCACAATTCTAAATGTGACCCCACTTGAAAGAGAAAAGGACAAAGATTTCCTCAAGGCTCTTTTCCTTTTACTTGATTTAGGATATAAACCATATTTTTACTATCTATATATACTTCCAATATGGAAACCAAATATATGAAATAGCTATTAGCTAATTAATAGACTCACTGTTTTGTCAAATATTTTGGCTGTCACAGAATAATGGCCCTCAAAGACACATCATATATATATTTATGTGTATGTATGGTATTCTTAATCATATGATCCATCACATAATTAGTTGAATGAAACTATGTAGAAATAAAAGTCCACGAATGTGTTGTCACACACACACACACAAATTCTATTTATCTATTATCATCTAAATGCCTTACATACAAACTGTAAACATACAACATAAATATGTATATTTTTGTGTGTAAGGCTTATTATGGCGAAGTTTAACAATCGTTTCCTTTGAATTTTCAGCATCATCTTTCTACAAAGTTCAATTGTTTCATAATTTATATTTTTTCCAACACTACTTTTAGTTTATATACTCATCTTCCCTTGATCTTCCAATTCTATTATTCTATTTCCATATAGGTTCTCTCTACTAATTATCTGACTTAGTAAAACAAGCTTAATTTGAATGTTTTAATATCACAGCTAAAGGAA
This sequence comes from Dicerorhinus sumatrensis harrissoni, assembly GCA_014189135.1. Classification (NCBI taxonomy): domain Eukaryota; kingdom Metazoa; phylum Chordata; class Mammalia; order Perissodactyla; family Rhinocerotidae; genus Dicerorhinus; species Dicerorhinus sumatrensis. The sequence goes on along the minus strand of JABWHU010000190.1, from coordinate 11,458,891 downwards.
TGTTTTATCAACATGAGAGTTACATATAGCACAATATTATTCCAAGGAACAACTGTGTATATGATATACACATATCATATATACATGCACATGCAAATACATATGTAAATGTAAATACATGTGTACTCTTTAAAAAGGAAGGAGGAGAGAGCAGATTGTCTACCATTATACCCCACATATTCTTTTCCAGCAAATAATCCACAGCCACAAATCCAGATTCAAATTGAAGGTATATTCACTTTTTACTTTCCCCAAATCAAGCTGGTGATCTTGCAAAGGTTTCATACATACTATTGACCTCATCCTCCCCTGTTATCAATTGATGGCAGTCCAGAAAAGCAACATTGTCCTCCTGAAGTACACACACACATATACAAACATGAATACCTATGGAAATAAATGTCTGCTTTTGTGTTTCTAAAGAAAAAATGTCAGTTTCTTAGCTCTGTAAATAAATTGTTCTGGGAATAGCACACAATTCAAAATAATTAGAAACAAAAGATTATCTTGTTAATAAAGTTATTTATAATTTACAAAGCATTGAGAGTAGCTGCACATGTTCATCATGTTTAAAAACTAGTGGTGCATGTACGTTTTTGGCACATTATTACTATTAAATGTGGTAACTACTTTACATTTTATTTGTAAGTTGCCATATTTAGTGAGAAAATGATTTTTGAACGTGTCCACTGATTTCATAGTCTGTGGAACTTCCTTATCTACCCCCTTCCCAAAAAAATCATAAGGCTCCAAGAACATAGCTCTTATTTGTCCATCTCTATGAAAAAAAGTAGATTCATTCACATCTATTAGTGATATTAACATTTTTAATGTTTTTCTTCTTATTAATTATCTCTTCTCTGTAAAACATTGTTTTTTCCTATTAGGCGGGAGGGACAGGGAGAATGAAAGGACTTTTCAATTTCTGTCTCAGCCGTGTCCACATATAAGAGCTTCAGGGGTAATCCAAAGTCGGCCTGGAAATTTTCCTGGAATTTTTGTGTTATTATGTTTCTCTTTCTTTTATTCTTTGCCTGTATTCAATCATTCCACTAGATTCTTATAGTTTCTGTTAGCTGTAGTATCTGAGAATCTGGGTGACTCATTAACTGCTTTGCTTTCAGCCAGGATCATTTTTCCTTCTTAGGTTTATTATTAGTGTTGTTTCACATCATCTGGCTATTTCCTGTCAGGGAGAAAGTGATACTGCACTTCCTTACCCACATGGAGTTAGGTAGATCCAGATAAATGTGAGCAGAACTGACTTTGTACGGGGAAAAACTTGAAAAGTGGGGCCAAGCTTCACCACATTCTTTTTTTAACCTTGAGTGCTGGTGACAGGTCATGGTTCCGCAGAGATCTGTTGCATGTCTATATGAAGGATTCATTAGATAAGCATGAAATTTGGAAAATTATATAAACAAAAATAGCACATGCAACTAACCATTATGATTTTCTTTCACAATGAATACAGATTTATTGTTTGCCTTTTATGATTACATGAATAACAGGTTTATTGTAATAAACTGCAAAATTTTAGTAAAACAAAATAAAAAACAATTGAATGATCGATTCTGAGATTTTCATAACATTGATTATCACATTTGTATTAATCATTTCTAATTTGTGTGTATATATGGTATGCAAGATATATGTGTGATATCTGTGTTTTCATTCCATATATTTTTTTAAAAATGTATTTTTTCCCTAATTTTCCTATTGTTACTACCATCTCTAGGAAAAAATGCTAAAAAAGCAATAACTTGTGATTATTCCCATGACTTTTTCTAATCTCTTCTCATTATATGCAAATATTTTAATAATAATGGTTATTTTATCAAATCAATGGATTATATTATATAGAAATATTTAATCTGACATACACATAAATCATGACAAATATTCACTAGTATTGTTGTATCAACATCATTTATAAAACCACATTCCCAGTGAAAGATGTGTTTTTTCCTCTAACAAATGATTTCTTTGTAGAGTCATTGCTTGGCCAAAAATATAAAATTTTAATTAATTTTATTTTCCAACATGGGAAATTTCCAACATGGTTTTAAAAACGCCTCTGACAGCTCTATGGCAATGAATGATATAATTTCCAATAAGCGATATAACAGAGTCTATATTACAATTAAGTCTATGACATCAATCCTTGTCAAAAGTTCTTAGTGACAGGGAAAAGTTTCACAATAAAGTTACAGAATTCCCAATGGAATTATTTGCTATTCATTAACATACATAACTTGTATAACTGGAGACATAAAGATCTCTCAATGTTACAAGTAATTTTTAATTCAGAAATAATTATCACTGTGAGTTTAAGATAAATATCTGTTGAAATTTTATTACAAATACATAAGAAATCAATTCTAATAAATGTAACATTTTTTAAAAGAAGTAAATTATTTACATAGCAAATGTCTCAGTGTCTTTATGACATCCTTGTTCCTTAGACTGTATATCATGGGATTAAACAAGGGAGTTACAATAGTGTAGAAAAGAGAAAGCACTTTGTCAGTTCCTCTTGAGTCTTGCGTCTTGGGTCTTAAATATGTGATAATGGCTGATCCAAAGAACAGTGCCACAACCATAAGATGAGATGAGCAGGTTGAGAAGGCTCTGGCTTGACTTGTGGCAGATGGCAATTTAAGGATCGTGGAGATGATTTTGCCGTAGGAGACAAGCATCAACAGAAATGGAACTGTGACAAACAACACAGCAACTATGTAGACCATCATTTCATTCAGAAAGGTGTCCCCACATGCCAACTTGAGTATTGGGGGGATGTCACAGAAGAAGTGGTTGATGAAGTTAGAACCACAAAATGGCAGGGAGAAAATCTGGAACGTCTGCCCAATTTGGACTGGAACTCCTCTGATCCAGGAAGCAGTCACCAGCTACACACAGACCTTGTAGTTCATGACTAGAGGATAGTGGAGAGGTTTACAAATGGCCATCTATCAGTCATAGGCCATCACAGCCAGAAGGAAAGACTCGGTGGCTCCCAACACAAGAGAGCAGCATATTTGTGCAACACAGACAACTAAAGAAATTGTTCTTCTCTGGGTCCAAAGATTCATGAGCATTCTGGGGAGAGTAACTGATACATAGTAGATTTCCACAAAGGAAAAATTGCCAAGGAAATAATACATGGGGGTCTGGAGAGCAGGGTCCAGTTTTATTATTAGAAATATGATGCCTTTTCCCACCAGGATAATGATATAGATGATTAAGAACAATGCAAATAGGAAGCACTGGAGATGGGGAACATCAACAAAGCCCAAGAGAACAAATTCTATCAATTCAGTTAGATTTTCTCCTGGTGGTTTTTCTTGGTGTTTCATCTGTGGAAAGGGAAATTCAGCATCTGCTTTTCATTTTACCTTCATGGATCAGTGTCTGCTGTCTAAATTGTATCAGATATTGAGGTTGGGCTTCTTGATCACTGCAACTGTTTCTAATTTAATAATGTTACTATTTATGTTTTTCTCACTTTCTCAGTTTAGATCCTGTGGATTAACACTGTATACTCTTCAGTATTACAAATTTCTCAAAGGACATTTCCTTTGAGGTCATTCCATATATTTTCTGAATACAGCCCAGGATAAACCAAACTATGCCCTGCTCAGCACAGACAATGGAAAAATTGCCAACTGTGGAGATAGACCCAGAGCTTTGCCATATGGTCCCACTTTTAATTACTTACATTTCTCAACAATCCTATTGTATTTCTCTATGATTTTTCTCTATCACACTTCAGTAGAACTATATCAAAAATTGTCTTCCTCATACATTTTCAATTACCTGTTTCAACCCTTCATTTCCCTTCCAGCACTTGATGATCTTGAGCATACATGGCCTTCTTATACGGTTCAGATTATTAGGCAGTTACCAAAAAAATGAGAGAAAATCTTATTTTATTGCAGATAAAGGAAACAAATATCTTTGGTAGGACCCCAACTGGAGAATATAAAGGGTTTTATTCAGGAGAAGTTTCCTGGGAACACAGATACAGGTAGAAAGAATAAAGAAGGTAACTCTGGGAAAACAGGAATGGCCTGGAGTGTGTTCATTACCCATGTGCAGGTGTGTGGGCAGGAGGAGGGAAGATATTGGCTGTTATGTTTTTCCTTGTGTGCTGTGTGCACCTCCACTAACGTTATCATTCCTCAAAAAACTACACGTCAGATAACCATTTCTAATCTCACTTTTCTTAGAGATAAAGATATTGAGACTTACTAATGATGGATAATCTGATTACTTGCATATAGGTTTTGTGATTGCAAGTCAGTGCCTTTATAGTTCACTCATCTATAAAATTGGCTAACAATTATACCAACATAGGATTGTTGTATGAATTAATTCACTTAATACAGTCATGTGTGGCTTAATGACAGGGATACACTCTGAGAAATGCATCATTAGATGATTTCATTGTTGTGCAAACATCGTAGAGTGTACTTACACAAATCCAGATGGTACAGCCTACTACACCTAGGCTATATGGTACTAATATGTGGTACAATATCGTACTAATCTTATGGGACCACTGTAACATACGTGGTCCATTGTTGACTGAAATGTCATTATGAGGCACATGACTGTATTTGTAAAACAACTTGAAGAAGTCCTGGCATTTAAAAAATCCTCTATAAAGGCAGCTATTATTGTTATTATTTAAAACTAATTTTACTCTCTGTTCACAGCAGCATGAAAAAATTCTCTAATTTACTTTTTCTTTGTATCATATGGTTAATATGGGAATGGAATGAGATCCTAAAACAATCATCAGTGTTATAAAAATATCAAACTCTTAAGATGTGAATTCTCCCTGAATTCTCTGCCAATGTTGTTATTTATGTTATTATCTCTGCTCTATGGCCCTTGTATCAAGAGTACACATCACTGTTTGGCCTATCATGTAGCAATTTGGCTCATTCTTTTTGTATGCCTTTTCTTTCACTAACAGTAAATAATCTGAGAGGTAAGAACTGTGACTATGTTCCTACTTGGGAACAATATAGATCTTAGAAAATGCTTGAACACTTAACATCGTGCTCAGTATTTGATTCTGAAATTAGGTGAAGTAACAGACACCCTTCATATGAAATCTTCACTCTCAAAAGTGTTGATATGCAAGAGAATGAAATTCCAATCTCTTTGTATCACTTTCATGAATGGCAGGATTTAATATAAATAATTTCACTTGTTACTTAAATAAAATTACTTCTAGTGCTAAATAAAATATAGTTTACAATTGGCAAACCCAATTTTTTGTTGATGAAATATATAATAAAGTATAATATGAAATATGTAAGATTTGTGTATATTTTTCTTAAGAGGGAAACGTAGAAAGAGTAGATTTTTACTCTGCGTGCTCTCTTAAAATTATCCATATTACTCTTCTTTCTTGTTAATGTTTACGTTCTTATTAATCAAGGGAAATAAAACAATATTCTAACAATTTTATTTTAAATTCATGCCTCCATTCTTTGAATAAATCCAAATGATTAAGGGAGTATGTAACAATATTCTAAATTCAGTGAGATATGGGAAGCCACTCTAGCTTCAGGTATATTTGTATATTTGATATAAATTAGCAA
>JABWHU010000190.1:11422548-11452611 GCA_014189135.1 Dicerorhinus sumatrensis harrissoni | reverse complement strand
GAGCTGCTTTAATAAAATGACACTTTTGCTACTATATGTTAAATATTAATTTTAAGTTTAAAAATAGTATGAACTAAAGCTTAATATCAGTATAAATTAGTTCTTATTTACCTTTCTTATTTGAAGTGTTCCTGATTTTTCTCACTATAAAGGGTTTAAATATTTATATTGCTGTAGGTGAAAACACTTGTTTCATCAGAGATAGTCAAGCCAACTTCAAAATATTCTGTCCCTTCTAAACATAAAATGCTCTTTAAATAAAAGTAGTTATCTCCACCCCAGGGATCTCTTACACCTGACACATTTAAATTTCTAATCAAAGGCATCTGTTTGGCACTCTCTGATTTGGTATCTGTGTTATTTTTTCCAGAGAGCTCTCACTCTACCCGGAGTACTTTCTCTTCAGCCTCTCGATGGGATACAATGCACCCAACATTTTATTTCTTAAACATGAATAGGGTGCTGAGCAACACTATTTGAGAGCATCCAAAATTGACACACATCCAATTCTTCCCTTGTCTATTATGAATGCTCCATGTAGAGCCTCTGTTACTAGTAGACTGAGTCTTGAACATGTTTTTCTTATATTCTCCTTTATAATATTGCCTTTATCCCTAGTTAGAGGGCTGGCCTGTGTAATAGTTGTAATAATGTTCTGATGATACTTTTATGTACAAAATTAATGTGCTTTTGGTCTCTTCGTGACCACTTGAGCAACCAGAGATTTAGCTGTTGGATGTATTGAACGTAGTTCAAAAAGTTAAAATTTTAACCAAAGATTCATCTTAATAGGGGAAAAATTTTCCTTTCTTTTCCAGCATGTCACCATCTTTTCCTAATTTCATTTTACATCTTTACGGCATGAATACTTTCAAACTTTTCTTATGATAAAATGAGAATCTGGAACAAGTCTAGCTGACATAATGGGGAAGATGTCAAGCAAATAGTCTATGCATTCTAGACTTCAATTCTGGGAAAGACAATTACTTCCAACATTTAGATTTTTTTAAGATTCTTGGCTTGGAGCCAATTTCTCTTGACAGAAATAGGATTTGCTTCCTATTATTTAGTAAATAGTGAACTCTAAGGATTTATGATTACAAAGAAAAAATATTTACGAGATTGGGAAGTCCCATCGTAATTTGACAACAGAGAGTGATTGGGAAAGTTAAATACAAAGTCTCAGGAGCCAGGAGCCAGAGATCATGGAAGGCCAGTGAGGAGTGGGTGGTGAGAGAGGCTTCACAGGGGACCAGATGGGACAGAGCACAGCAAGGGGGTGAGAGACCAGCCAGGCCTACGCTATAGCATAGCACATCCACGAAGCAGCTGTGCTGAAGAGGAGTTCTAAAACATCATAGCACAGTGTAGTAGCATGCATGGATAAAGAGATCGTCTGATGCCATAGAATAGAAAAGGGTTCAAATACAAATGAGTATTTGTCATTTAAAAAGATAGCCTAGCAAACTGGTGAAATATAACTATTAAAATAAATTCTCTTAGGACAACTAGGCAATCAAATAAAAAATGGTAAAATTTCTTAATACCTTATACAACAGAAGGAAAAACTCCTAACGATACACAAGTTTAAATATTTTAGAGAGTGAAATGATGAAGCATTCTAAAAAAAAGGTTTTATAATTTTGGAATATGGAAAGCTCAACGCTGATTCCAAATTTAGAACACAGGACACAAAAATTACAAATGATATCTCGAATAAAGTGTTCTTAGTTTGTTCTTAAATATTGAGGAAAAGTCCAATATATAAATAGAAAAATAGACTAAACAGATGAGGTAACATTTCACAGAAAAGAGGAGAAAATAATCTCTTTAACATAGAGACAGATACTCAACTTCATTCACACACACACAAAAATTAAATTTTAATCTGAACAATGATCTAGCTTTAAAAAAAATCTGAAATATTTTCCTATGAATTATATATAGAGAGAGGAAGCAGGCACCACTGATCAATATCACAATTATGTTTACTCTTTGAATCATCAATAAACTGGCACATATTTGAAGTTATGCAGTAATATGATACTGCAACAAGTTTTTACTTGCAAAGATTGTAAGCCAAATAATTGTCAATAACCATGTGGGTTGTCTTTCTCTGACTTAGTGAGCCTTAATAGATTGTCATCTATTCTTTTCTCTCCCACAGCTATATGATGTCTCCAAAATATGAATTTTGTAATTTATCCAAATTTTTCTAGTGCTTGCAATAAGACTGGCTTGCTTTGACCCAGTGCATCTTAATCAGAAATGGAAGTTTTATGTGTTTTATGTGTTTTAAATGTTGGAAATTATACATGGCTTGGTTTTAAGTATGTCCATTTATAGAAGTTTTGATTCATTTCTTCAAAATGATTCAGTAGTATCATCAGTCTTGAGTAGTATTTTTGTTATCAATTATTATTTTTTGAGATAAAAGGCAATTTATTTTTCTGAATTAGTTTCAGGAGAAAAATAGAAGCATAGCATAAAAATGATAAAGAGTGTTAAGTTTCTCTTTCCATTGCAAACATGATATGTTCATTAATGAAAATTTAGGAAATAGAGGTAAAATTGAAATATATATGTATATATAATTAATGGGCATTCCAAACACTATCTTTTAATCTTAACTGAAAGGATATGTACAGATATGTACAGTGTGATTATGGCTTGTTTTGCTCAACAATATGCTTCATCCATGATGTATTTAATTATGTTTTGTTCATTTTTATCACTCTCTTGATTTTCTTCTGTGTGAAGTTATCACAATCATTTCCATTCTAACTTGATAAGGATTTGACACTATGAATGATGCGAAGATGATCATTCTTGGACGTGTCCCCGGGCAGACATATGCATGGACTTCTGGTACATGCCTAGGAGTGAGGTCCTCTAGGTATAGGCAGGCTGTCTGCTAGAGTGGGGCACCAATTTCAACACCAGCCTGGGGCAGGAGCTGCCATCATTCAACATCCTTTACACAGGTGGGATGATTATTACTATTATTATTTTTTTAAATTTTCGTCTATCTGATGAGTGTGTCATAGAGCTCATTTGGTTTTAATTTGCATTTTACTGGTTACTAGTGAGTTATTTTCTTTCTCTCCTCCTGGCCATCCAGATTATCCTCTTTTTTGAAATCTCTGTTTAAGTTTCTTGTCCATTTTTCTCCTAGTTTTCTGTGTTTTTGATTTGGAGCTTCTTTATATATGGTGTGTTGAAACACTTGCTGTTGAAAACTTTCACTCTGAATGGCTTCTTTGAATGAAAGATTCTTCTTAGTCAATGCAGTTCAACTTATCAATGTTTTCTACTATGGCTAATAATTTTATTAAAAATGTTTTTCTCACACTAAGGTCATGACTTAATAGACATTACCTTTACAAAGATTAATTATGTTGATTCACATTTAGGTTTACACATTACCTGGAATTATTTTTATATAATTTATATGAAGTAAGTGTCAGGTATTCTTTTTTATAATTTAAATGCATATAATTTATTAAAAGACCATCTTTTATATACTATTCTTCAGTACAAACTTTTATGTATTCTCTAAAGGCTTTCCATATACAGTAATCTTTACTAGCTTAAATCTTTTTTTTTTTTAAGTAACTGATAACAATGAAGGGGAAAGGAACTAGAATATACACTACCAATTTTATGGAAAAAATATTTGGACATGAATTACAGGATAAAAGAGTCTCTATTTTTCAGTAAACAGTCTCAAACAGGCAGCGAATTTGGGCTGACAGACTTGTTCACTAAATATGCGATTTGCTAAAAAAAATGTATCTTATTGTAAATACCACTTGGGATATGACCCTGATATCAGAAAGTCCAACATAAAATGGCAAGTTCAAGAATGAGTAAGGATAATCAATCCATATGAAGGTAGGAAGATAACTTGTGATTAGACAACAGTAGAATTAAGTGAGAAAACAGGTGATAAGTTCAAATCAGAGATGAGTACATTAAACGTTGAGGTAAGCATTTTCTCAAGGCCATCATGACATCATTTTGCTTCAGAGTGTATATCATGGGGTGAAACATCAGGGTGACAATGGTATAGAAAAGAGATAGAAATGTGTCTGTTCTGGAAGAATGTTTGTATTTGGGTCATAAATATGTAATGATCCTGGATCCACAGAATAAAGTCACAGTTATCATGTGAGATGAGCAGGTGGAGAAAGCTTTCGGTCTTCCTGTTGCTGATGGCAACTTCAAGATGGTGGAGATGATTTTACTGCAGGAGCCAAGTATCAATGGAAAGGGGATAATGATAAACAGCACAGAAATTGTAAAGACCAAATCTCACTCAGAAAGGTGCCCCTACAGGCCAACTTGAGAATTGAGGGGATGTCACAGAAGAAGTGACAGATTTGGTTAGATCCACAAAATGACAGAAAGAAAATGTGGCATATCTTCCCTATGTCCACTGGAACTCTGCTAATCCCAGAGCTAGTCACCATCAGCTGGACACGCAGCTTGTGTTCACAACGAGAGGATATTGCAGAACGTGAAAAATGGCCGTGTAGAGGACATAGGCCATCACTGTCAGGAGAAAGCATTCTGTTTCCAAGCATGAAGGGAAAATACATTTTTGTGGTACAGGCAAAAGAATACTTATTTATTTTCTGAGTCCAATGGTTTATGAGTATTCTATGAAGAGTGATAGGTAAACAACAAATTTCCAAGAAGGAAAACTTACTGAGGAAATAATACCTGGGAAATTGGAGAGCCTGGTCAACTCTGGTTATGAGAATAATGATGCCACTTCCCGTGAGGATTATCACATAGGCAAGAAAAATATCACAAGAAGAAATAACCAGAGATTGAGAATACAAGAAAATCCCCAAAGAACAAATTCCGTCACTGAAGTGAGATGTGCTTCTATTTCGGTTTTTTGTGTTCCATCTATAAAAATATTGAAATTAGTCATTTCTCCTTTTGGTTTGCTTTCTATTTACTAGAGGAGTTTGAAGAATTAGTAATATAAAATTTCTTATCTCCTTTCAAATTCCAGCATTTTATATCCTAACATCAAGGACCAAAGCTGAATCCAATGGTGAATGTATGCTAAATTCTAAACATATCAACGTATTTGATGTATAATAGTAGGCTTGCATTTAAATGGCATTGATGGGTTCTAGAAATATGCATTTTTGGCTTTCGTTTGTGAACAGAGCAAAGTGAGTCTTTTTACTCCATATATTAACAGATAGAATACTACAGCAGAAACTTTTATATTTGTCACAGTTCCCAGTGGAATGCTCACCATAAAATTTTGAATGGTATTTTTCAGTAATGCAACTCTTCAATGGAGATTTTTGCAAGTACAGCATATGTCTTTCCTTACCTATAGTACTGATTCTGCACTTTGCTGAACTTTGCTTTAAAATTATATTCTTGTTTCGTCTATGAAAATCAAATAAACATCATTATCACCAGGCATTATATTTCAAGATCTTTCATTTAGCATATCCCATTATGCAGCAGATATTCAATAAACCTATTTTGACCTATTGGTTGGTTTAATAATAATGGAATAAATTGCATAGACGATATGATTTCAGGAACTCTGACTGGTCTGTGTAACCTGAAGTCTCTCACTATCTGCCATAAGTTAGTTGTTCTCGTTAAAAATTTCTTATAATAACAATATATCTGAGTTGACACATATGGAAATCCAAATTGAACAGTATTAACTATTATAACATATAATTATTAGACAGTTACCCGAAAGATCAAATACTGAAGTGTTGGCTTAAAGTTTTTTGCTCTCCTTTTAAGATATAACAAACCATCCTATGAGGGAAAAATAAATCAAAAGATGACTAAGAAATGAGAAGTCCCACATTTGTAAATTACTATTTTAATTCTACCATTTTTAATAAGAAAAATCACTTCTACAAAATTATGTTTTATAAAATAAATTATAGGTGTAATCTCCCTTAATATAGTATACATATTCTTCTGTAGTGAGTCACAGAAGCATATATAAATAAAGATACACCAGTATTTTGCTTATTAAAAGGGATTTGGTCTAAATAAGTTTCAGTTATCTACCTGGTGGAGTAACATAAACATGCTGGACTTATATAGGGTTCTGTAATCACCAAAGTGTTTTAGTATCAATTTTGTTTTCTTTTTTTTTTTCTGAGGAAGATCAGCCCTGAGCTAACATCCATGCCAATCCTCCTCTTTTTGCTGAGGAAGACCCACCCTGAGCTAACATCTATTGTCAATCCTCCTCCTTTTTCTCCCCAAAGCCCCAGTAGATAGTTGTATGTCATAGTTGCACATCCTCCTAGTTGCTGTATGTGGGACACCGGCTCAGCATGGCCAGACAAGCTGTGCATCGGTGTTTGCCCGGGATGTGAACAAGGGCCGCCAGCAGCAGAGCACATGCACCTAACCGCTAATCCATGGGTCCGGCCCCATCAATTTTGTTTTCAATTTCCCCTATTATAATGAAAGTGAGAAATCCAAATTTTCCGCTTTGATTTGAGTGCAAATTTTGAGCATAAAAACTTTTCATGTTGAGTATCTGTTGAATTTTGATTCTCAGAGTCTTGCGGTGTTCTAAAATAAATATAGAATATCAATACAAAAACCGTATTGACATAAAGTGTTATACTTTTTCTTCTAGTTTTAGGTATAGTTGCTTTTTTCCCCTCAGTAGAACAGTTTAAGTACATATGCTTATATCTATCGATGTATCTATTTCTCTATCTACCTATCTATCTATCTATCCATCTATCTATCTACATACATGTAAGAAACTTTTGTTTTAATAAGAAATTGATATTTTTTCCTCATAACAAACTCATATCTATTTTAGACTATCTGTGCTTTCAAAATATCAAGTTCTCTTTAAATAAAAACATTCCTCATATTCTGCTGGTTTTATTTATTTCCCATGTGTCACCTTAATATTTAACTTTCTACTTCTGTTTATCACTGATTCTAATTAGTTTTTCTAGACATTCTGGCCAAAGCCGTCCTTGTAGACAGTCACCCGATGGAATTCAGGCCCCCTGACCATCCACCCTACCACCCATACCAGATCTTGGCAGGGAGCAAGAATGCCCTTGAGAAAGCAGCATCACATAGTTGTCCACTAATATTCACTGGAGAATATTCAACTTAAAATTGTGCATGTGAGACTCTGTCTTACCTCCACTTTTTTTAATGTTTCTCCCTTGATTCTTCCACCTGGGCCCTGGAACAGAGCAATACTAGACTTCTCGACCATTACATGTGCATGCTTCATTTACTGTAATCAATTTCTTTTTTTTTGACTAATACAATCCTGGTTGGAAAATTATTATTATTTTTTTTGTCATCAGCAACATGGTTCTATTTCAAGGTGTATATCCAGTCTGTGTTAAATATAAGTATTTTAAATCTGAAATATATCAAAGGAAAAAAACCTACAGTGCCTGCTGTTATTTCCAATCTACTACCCTAATCTGTGTGAAATTGTTTGTTCCATATAACTGCAATGAATGTACTTACTCCCATACCACATGTTCATTTACAATGAGATGTTTGATCCATGTTCTTTTTTTTTCTCTCTTTCTCTGTCTATTTGTTTCTAAGACCAAACTCCCCACGATTGCCTCAATTTCTAAATTTTTAAATGAAAGTAAGTTAAATTTTCAAGTTACTTTCATTATTTTCAAGAAATATTTTTTGCCTTCTTGTTTGAATAATTGTGATAAATTATATCAAGCTCCTAAAATGACATCTAGCTTATAGTGAGCACTGAGTACGGCATTCTTAAAATCAAGTGAATTGAATGATTTTAAAAGTGTTAAGCAGTGCTAAACTTTGATTGGTCATGGTTGCAATTGTGATTTTACTAGAATTATGAATGTATATGTGTATGTATGTATGTACCTATTTAATATTTGTGGAATTCATGTTTTCTTGGAATTCTATTCATGTTTTTTTTGTTATTTAGTTTCAGCAATGCTATATACAAAACACTGCCTTACATTTTAAACAAATAACATCAGTTCCTGGGATCATATTTTCTCTCATATTCCTAGTAGAGATGATGTTTGCTTTGTCTGCCTTCGATACAACTTATCAGATTACTTGGCCCTGTTTTTCAAAGAACTCCTCCATCAAATATAGCTAATTCCATTTTTCAATATTTTGTTTAATTTTTGCTTTTATATATGCTTATAATTTCTTCTGATGTTGGCATTTGTTTATTTTGTAACTGTGGTAGGTACAATTCTAAGATGGCCAAAGATTTCTGCTCCCTTGATACACACACCTCTTCCTTGCTGTTCAATCACACACTGATATAGGCATTATTGTAAAGGCATTTTGCAGATGTCATTAAGGTACAATATCAGTTGACCTTAAATTTGGTGGGCCTGACCTAATGATGTAAGTCCTTTAAATCTAAATATAGCAGCCAGAGACAGAAAAAAATCCGAGATTCAATATGAGGGAAATGGGAAAAGGCAGGAGACATAGAATGCCATTGGCGTCTAGGAACTGATAGTTGTGCCTAGCTGACACCCAGCAAGGAAAATGGGCCTCAGTCTCACAACTTCAAGGAATTGGATTCTTCCAAGAACCTAGAATGAAATATTCTTCTCCAGAGCCTCCAAACAAGAATGCGGCTCAGCCAGCACCTTGATTTCAGCCTCCGAGACCCTAAGCAGAGAAACAAGCCACACTGTGCCAGGCTTCTGACCTATGGAAACTGTGAGATAATAAATTTGTGTTGTTTTAAGTTGCTAAGTTTGTGGTCATTGGAAAACTAACATAATAACAGGTATTGAATTTAATTGTTACCATTGTGGAGATATACACCTGGCTTGGCAAAGTTCTATCTTTTCCTATGGGAATGTCTGGGTGCCTCCTATTTTACTCTTGGCTAAGATAAGGCCAGTGGACTTTGTGACATGCTGTGTAAGGTCTAATACTACTCCGGAGACCCTAGTCAGTTTCTTTATTGATGGTTTGCAACTGTCCTAAAGGGTTTGACAATCTTGGCTTGATTACATGACCGAATGAAATCATAATCCCAGCCCAACTCCCCTTATTCTCTGAACTCTCTAGAAACCTAGATTCCTTACACAGCTCATCCGATCTCAAGCAAATGAGCAGTCTTACATATGAGGGATTCCTTACACAGATTCCTTACACAGCTCATCCGATCTCAAGCAAATGAGCAGTCTTACATATGAGGGAAAAAAAGCCCTGGGAAGTTCCTGTTGCTGAGTGTCTCTCAGACCTCTTGTGCTTGCCTGCCTGAGAGGGAAGGGCACATGTGCTGCAGCACAGGGCGGCCTCGTGGAACTCCAGAAGTGCCCTCTGTACATGTGCCATGCTTACTCAATGCTGGGGGGGGGGGGGTGGAAATGGCGGGGGCCCTGCACCATGTGCTTTGCCTTTCAATGAAATCTAAGTGTGAGTATAGTCTATGGAGTCTGATGAATCCTTTCAAATAATCAAACTGGAGAAAACAATGCAACTGTGTTTGTTTTCTTTTAGGTTTAATAACATTTGCATGGATTGGAAATATTAGTTTAATTATTTGTCATAATCAGAGGTAAATATTTTCTTATTTGGATTGATATGGTGAAATCTCAAAAAATTAACATATCTATTTTATTGTCATTAAGTATAAGTAGATTTATATTATCTTAATTTATTTCATATAAAACTAAATTATTAAATGCTTTAATGTCTAAAATTTTTAGTGTTTTTTAAGTATTTAAGTTTGCTTTCTTAACTTTATTTTTTAATTTAAGTTGTTGTTAGCAAGTACATGAAAACATTTTTATACATTTTTTATACTGCAAAAGGGACATGCCCAATTTATAAATTTACCACTTATATAATCGCTAATAATCATGCACATTCAATTTTTTTCTTTGTCAATTATGAAAAAAAATCATATTTTCCAATATTTGTGTAATTGTTTGTATTGTTTATTATCTATATGATTTGTCAAATATTGAGAATCCTTTCATTGTTTCAATACTTTTGACATTTTTCTCTTTCCTTTTTTGGTTTGATGATTGTTTCATTTATCCTTATTCAGTGCATACCGACAGTCATTTATTTTCAACTATGTCCATTTTTATAATCTTAAACTTATCCTTCTCTGTATCTATTGTTAGAGGCCTTTTAGTTAATTTTTAAAGAAATGATTCTAGGTGTTATATATTCTACTTCCTTTTAGTTCATAAAAATCCTGTTGTTTCTTTCAAGAATTAAAAATGTTTTGGCTGATACTGCAATTTCTCTGCAAGATGCTAAATATTCTTTAAGATGTTTACTAACAATAAGAAAGGGAGAAATGCAAGAACATTCTTTGCTATGTAGTTTTATGTTCTCTGAATAAAAAGTTATTATTTCTTGTGATTTACATATTACATTCTGTTGGTAATAAATCCAAACTATAAAAAACATATATAATAAATAAATCAGAAATTATTTGGAATGCTGCCACTGTGAGGAAGCCAATATTCTCTTCTAATCCATATCCTCCCCCATACTGCTATATGCATACACACCCACTAGTGACATGCATATATAAAATGTTATATGAAATTATGGAGTACTATCCTTCTTTTCTTTACAAAAATAGAGTTATGTTTTATAAACACATTTATATTCTTTCTCACATGTCTGGAAAGCTGGGAATTTGTTCAGCAAAGCAGCTCTAAAACATTGTACTCCTGTATCTTAATACTTTCCAACTGAGAGCACCTTATCTTTTCTTCCAGTTTTCTTTTGAACTATAAAAAAAAATTTAATAAACGTTCTTAAATAAACACATGTAATAATCATTCTTGGACAAATACTATTTCTAGGAGATGAGGTTTCATTGTTAGAGTTTTGTTTTCTTTTTCTTGTGAGGAGATCAGCCCTGTGCTAACATCTGCCAATTCTCCTCTTTTTTTGCTGAGGAAGACTGGCCCTGGGCTAACATCCGTGCCCATCTTCCTCCACTTTATATGGGATGCCACCACAGCATGGCTTGGCAAGCGGTGCGTCAGTGCATGCTGGGATCCGAACCTGCGAAGCCCGGGCCGCCGCAGCAGAGCGTGTGCACTTAACTGGTTGTGCCACCAGGGCGGCCCCTCATTGTTACAGTTTTTAACATAAAAGGATAAGTATTCTGATTTTTCTTTCATAAGAAATAAATGACAAATTACTGCCCCCAAAAGACACAGAATTCATTCCAGAGAATTCATATAAAAGCACTGCAATGAAAAGACTGTATACATGGTATATTACCTTCTTGGATCTACTACAACAAATACCACAAATCGAGTGGCTTAAAACAAAAATTTAGCGTCTCACAGATCTAGAAGCCAGAGTCCAAACCACAGCGTTGGCAGGGTCTCCCTCCCTCCGAGGGCTCGAAGGGAGGATCCTTCCTCGCTTCTTCCAGCTTTCGGTGGCTCTTGATCTTCCTTGGTTCATCACCGCATCACTCCAATCTCTGCTCCATTTTCTCATGATGCTCTTCTCTGTGTCTCTGTATTTATTTTCTGTACTTCCTCTGCTTTTCTGTCTGTAAGGACACTGGTTGTAGGATTTAGTGCCCACCTTCAACCAGGATGATCTCATTTCAAACTCCTTAGCTTAATTACAACTGCAAAGGTCTTTTTTTTTTTCAAATAAGGTCACATTTACAGGTTCTAGAGGGACACATATTTAGAGGGGCTGATATTCAACCCACCGCACACCTATGTGGATAGCTCATAGTGAAAATTCCAGAAACTTCTAATACTAAATAGATATTATCAAAGCAAAACCTGTAGCAACAAGGGGAAAGAATGGTGTTACCAGAGAACAGAAAGTGCTGGGATAATGGAAGAGGGAACGCCCGCAGGGTTTGTAGTCTTCAGGCGACATGGACAGCAGTGAGAGAGAAACAAGGAAAATGCAAAGAGAACGCTAAGCTTCCCCTGCTTCCACCGTCTCGGCTGCTGCTGGTCTTTCTCGTTGGCTGAGTCCACTCACAGGGACAGACAAGTGCAGCAAATGTACCTGAAAGAGCGGGAGAGTTAAAGAAAAGTTATCACAGAGCATGACCCTACTTGCTGGATATGTGACTCACTCGGTTAACTAGCAATGTGTTGCTCGGGCAATCTCTTAACTCACTAGTTCACAGTGAGAGGAAAGATATACCATCAAATTAGATCATTGCAGCTGAGATAATTTGTGCTTTGACTATACAGAAGGCCTTGATTTAACCCTATGCAACTACGGGCACATAACATAATGTAAGGTCATTACAATGATATTAATTTTAATGATTTAGGAATATAGGAACAAAACTAGAAGATATTTTTGGTTGTATACACATAAAAAAATAAGCAAATTCTTTCTGTAATTTCAAGTCTTTGAGTCAACATTAACAACTTAGTAGTTTTCTCAGTGCCATCGTGATGTCTTTGTTCCTCAGAGTATATATGATAGGATTCACTGTTGGGATCAAAACAGTGTAGAAAAGAGAGAGCAGTTTCCCAATTCCTTCAGATTGGTTAGATTTGCGATGTAAATAAGTGATAGTAGCTGTTCCATAGAATAAGACCACAGCTATCAGGTGAGAAGAACAGGTGGAGAAGGCTTTAGCCCTCCCTCTGGCTGACGACAATTTCAGAATGTTGGAGATAATTTTGCCATAGGAGACAACAATCAAAAGAAATGGAACCATGATAAATACTACTGAAACTACATAGACTGCTATCTCATTCATAAATGTGTCTCCACAAGCAAGCTTGAGTATTGGGGGAATGTCACAGAAGAAATG
Organism: Dicerorhinus sumatrensis harrissoni; assembly: GCA_014189135.1. Lineage (NCBI taxonomy): Eukaryota > Metazoa > Chordata > Mammalia > Perissodactyla > Rhinocerotidae > Dicerorhinus > Dicerorhinus sumatrensis. The sequence goes on along the minus strand of JABWHU010000190.1, from coordinate 11,439,809 downwards.
ATTAATTCTGTTAGACCCACAAAAGGGCAGAGAGAAAATCTGACACGTTTGCCCAATTACAGCTGGAACTCCACTGATCCAGGAGGCAGTCACCAGCTGGACACAGACCTTGTGGTTCATGACTAGAGGATAGTGCAGCGGGTCACAAATGGCCACATACCGGTCATAGGCCATCGCTGTCAGAAGGAAAGCCTCTGAGCCTCCAAGCATAAGGACAAAACACATTTGTGTAGCACAGGCAAAGAAAGAAATGTTTCCTTTCTGGGTCAAAAGGTCCATGAGCATTCTTGGGATAGTGCCTGTGACATAACAGATTTCCAAAAAGGAAAAATTGCTAAGAAAAAAATACATGGGCATCTGGAGAGCAGAGTCAATTCTTGTTATCAGTATTATGATGCTATTGTTTATCAGGATACTCAGATAGATGACTAAAAACATCCCAAAAAGGATCCATTGGAGATTGGGAATATCAGAAAACCCCAAGAGAACAAATTCCATCATTGTAGTGATATTTGATTTTTCTGTTTTTAATTTGTTCTTCATCTGCAGATATAGTAAATTCAAGATGGTTAATTCACTAATGCTTTTGAACCACATTTTCCTCTTCTATTAACTGGATAGATACATGAATGTATCTATATAATCTCTTAAATTTTTTCCACCATTACTTTGCTCTGTTTCTAGGAAAAAAGATTTGAAAATTCAGAATTGAACCGAGGTGCAATTAAAATCAATCCCAGAAATAAAATCTTAATATATATTTTTTATACTTGGATGTAATGATGCCAAATATAATGAGAAGTGTGCACTGTTATTTAGAGTTTATTATGAAATAATAATATCTAATTATTATGTCTAATAATATCTAATCACTCTATTATTAAGTGTGGAATTGTGAACAGGCTTTTTCTACTGTTTTTGTCTGGGTTCATCATTTTTTTTCTGTATTGGTTGACTTATTCCATCTTCCTTCATTTCAAATCTTTTCCCGTAAAGCTTTTGTTTAATTCTTCTTCAAAATGAATTTTAGGTCCTCCCATTTATATTCCAATGAGAATCCATCTTCTTAAACCAATCCTTTGTTTTTGAGGGAATAAATATATGCAATGTTATCATTCTACCCTATGTACCTTTCCCATCACTTATGCTAAATATGGAAAGCATTAATCCCATCATGCTCTTCAATAACTTTCCCTTTTACCCTCTATACATTGTATGATAAGTATCAATTAATTTTTAACTCAATCAAGAATGTGACCCATACATCACAATATTTTTTTCACGTTTCTCTCAATACCTAAGATTTTATGTTCCATTGTCATATAATTCCCTTGCAACCAAATACAATTCCCTACTTCTATTTTCCCTTTGTAATTGTGCCTAATAAAGTGTAACTTTGATTAAACTCAATTATTATTTACTTTGGGCATGCAAATGCTGATAGCATATGCATGGGACTGAAGAAAAACAAATACGCACACATTACACACTGTTTTGCTTCACTTCATATTAACGTCATCCGATATCAGGCAGTCAACACTGTTTGACAGTTCCCATTACACTTTATTAATATTTGTTCTCCAACTTTCCAGAACAAATATTCTATGTTTTCCTATCTCATCATATCTACTGTACCTGTCTCCAACTTCTAGCCTCATCAGCTGATATTTTTGCCTTAATACTCTGATAACTAAAACTAAGCAAATATCCTCTCATATTTCCATATTTCCATTTGTACCAGATTTCAAAATTACTTTAAGTGAATACATTTTATTATAAATATCATTATTTTAAATATATCTAATTTTATTTTACTTTATAATTAAGAAAGTTAAGAACCATATAAATTATCTTAAGTAGTTCACTCATTTTCAGATAAAAATCTCAGAATTTCATGCTTTTCTGCTTTATTCTCTGTATCTTGATCCTCAAATTTAGAACTATCCTTGTATAAAATAGTCTGATGCAATTATAGCTTACCTTTATGGATTGGCATGAAACTATCTGAGTGTAGGTGTTTTTTTAACCTATAAACTTTTTAAGTTCTTTCATGTCAGGAAGTCACTGTAATTCTTGCTAGCTTCACAATATCCTTGCTAGCTTCAAATATTAGCTGCTCTTAAATAGGAAGCAGTCATGGGCACCCGGAGGACATCTTCTCTTGTGTATCAATTTAATTTCCAGAAGACTGCTTCGTTTTGGGAATCATTCAGTTTTAATTTTTAAAACTACTTTCTCTGTAGATGACCTGTCCTTCTCTTCAGCCCCTTCGTGGCATAAAGTTCCTCTAGCATAGAGGAGTCCCCTGGTGGATGGGTGGGTGTCCCTGCTGGGGAAATATCCCTTAATTGTCTCATATTTCTTTCACGAAAAAGTTAAAAATCTTTCTATCAATTGTATTTCAGACCTATGGCAATTGGTGTTGATTTTTGCCTTCTTTACTTTTATTTCCTTAATTCATCCAGGTATGGATCATCCACACTTTTAGAAAAATGTGTCACATGTTTCATCACATGAACTTGATTTGCTTGGTCTCTCGGTGGAATGCTCTTTCCTAGATTAACTTTTGCTAAAATTAAAGCATGTAGTGTCTGCTGACAAAAGTCTGGATGTTTCATTCATGTTATGATGTCTACTTGGGCATCAGAGAAGTTATCTAGCTGGTTGAAAATATAATTTTAGAAAAGATTATTTGAGACAGAAAAAAGAAAAAATTAAGAAACTTTCCTGTACAAATCCTTTTCCCAATTCAACTACTTCCAGGCAGGTATGGAAATAAAATGATCAGGCATGAAGTTGCAAGCCCTATAGCCACTTCTATGTGTAATAACATTTGCTTTTTCCTGTTATGGAGTTCTTGGACTGTTTGACAATATGTTTCTAAAATTGCATTCCTTTTTGCATTTTAAGCCTGCTTCTCTTGACTACAGCATGCCTCTCCTACGTTGCCCCTCTGTATGCTTTATTATGACTGATTCAGTATCTGTGTAGCAGCTTCTTTCATGTTTATCTACAAATGAGAACTACACTCTTGATTTACCTCAAATAAGCTTGTCAGTTACAGGCTGAGACAAATTAAATATCCATCCACTGTCAGAGTAGACTGACCTAATCTCTAGCCTATCACTCAGATGGAGAACTGGATATTTCTTTATTCAATTAAATATCTCCATCTCCTGAAAAAAAATCTAAAAGCTGAAACAATATCTCAGATATATCAGTGGCTTAACAAAATAAAGAAACATCTTACACTCATATCACTGTACAGTTTAGCAGGCAGTGATTAAGAAATTCTGCTTCCTTTCATCTGAGTCCTGCTCTTTCCTAGTTCGCCTTTGCAGTTCCCTATTGGATCCTCAGCATTCAGAGAGCTGAGAATTAAAGACAGACAGAAAATAAGGAAACAAATGCGCTCTTGAAAGCCTCAACACATAATAGACACATCACTTCTAGCCATATGCCATTGTAGAAGCTAATCACGTGGTGTAACATTGACATGAGGGGGCTAGGAAATCTTGTTTACTGTATGTCAAAGAAACAAAATATATCTGGAGAGCATCAAGCCAGACTCTGCCACAGTCCTCACTCTTGGTCACTAACAGTGTCTTTCTCCTGTATTTAAATTTAAATTTCACCTGTTTTTAAATCAAGTTTTAAAACGCAAAACAGCATGCTGTAACATGTATACCTTTATATTTGTTTTAACACGAAATTTACATAGAATAATTTATGGTAAATACTTATGTATTTTAGTTGTTTTTAAAGTATATTTGCATCTAATGCAATGTTATTATTATTTTTCAGTATATTCTTATTCTTAAATCAGTAACCTTATTGAGGCATAATTTGCGTAAAATAAAGTACAATCTTTAAAATACACGCAATGAGATTTAAAATTCAATGATTTTTGACAGATATAGACATTTGTGAAACCATTGTCACAATCAAGACACAGAACATTCGTGTTATCCTGAAACGTTTCTTTGTAAAACTGTGCCATCCGTCTTCCCTCCGCCTCCATTCCCGGGATGTGATAGATTAGATTTCTTTAGCTATGGATCATTTATAATCAACCAGAACGTTTTCTTTTCTCCTGGAGTCTTTCCCTAAGTGTAAGGATTTTAAGATTCACCTATATTGTATATATCAATAGCTCATTCATTGTCATTGCAAGATTGAACTCCTCTGGATGAATGTGCCTTAATTTGTTTACTTACTCATCTGCTGATGGGCTTTTGGTTGTTTCCAGGTTTTGGCTATTGTAAATAGATCTTTTGTGTATATTCATGAATAAGTTTTAGAATGGGGCATATATTTTCATTTCTTTTGGATAAATATTTAGGAATGGAATGGTTGAGTGTTATTGTAGGTGTATATTTAACCTTAATTTAGGAAACTGTGAAAATGTTTTCCAAAATTGTTATAACATTTTATACACCCACCATCAGAGTATGGGAGTATCAATAGATTAACATCTTTGCTAACACTTGACACTGTCAGAGTTTTTAATTTTTGACATTCTAATGGGTGTGTTGTGGTTTCTCATTATGGTTTTGAGTTGCATTTCTCTAATGTCTAAAAATGTGCATATCTTTATGTACATATCGGTTAATTGCATTTTTTTATGTTGAAGTGTTCATTCGGTCCATTTGCTCATTTTTTTACTGGATTGTCTTATTATTATTGGATGGAAAGTGTTCTTTAGATATTCTGGATACAAATCCTTTGTCAGAAATATGTATGAAGAATATTTTCTTCCACGCTCTGGTTTTCTTTTTTATCATACTAACTTCACCCTTTGAATAAAAAGAGATGTTAATTTTGGTATAATAAAATATATATACATTTTATAAATTATGCTTTGTGTATCCTCTTAAGAAATCTTTATTTATCCTACTATCACAAAATTTTCTCTTATGATTTCTTCTAGACCTTTTATGACTTAGTTTTCACATGTAAGTCTGTAATCCATTTTGAGTTGATGTTTGCATATTATGTAGGGTAAAGTTTGATGTTTATTTTTTTCCCATGTAGATATCTCATTTTGGACAAGACCAAATACCTGCCATTTGGTCTCCTTGAAGGACATTTGTTCCTGTCCAAAACTTCCATAGGACATTTGGACCATAAGATATCTGGTCCATGCCAAATGGTCTTTGATATCTGGTCATATTTGGTCTTATCCAAAATGTCCACAGAGACATTGGGTCCACATCAAAGGTCTTTGCTATTTGGTCCTGTACACAACCATTTGGCATGGACCAAATATGCTCATGGCTATTTTGGACAGGACCAAATGTCAAGGCCTTTGGGCATGGATCCAATGTCTTATGGATGTTTTGGTCAGGACCAAATATCCACTAATCAGATATCTAATTGCTCTTGTATTAGTTATTGAAAAGGCTTTTCATTCCACATGGATTATCCTAGCATCATCGTCAAAAATCAGCTCACCATATCTGTCTCTTTTTCTGGAGTCTATTCTGTTCCATTGATCGATATATTTATCATTTCACCAATTCTCCACTGTTTCTATTAAGGTAAATGTATAGTAACTCTTGAAGTCAAGTAATGTCCTCCTCCTAAATTTGTTCTTTTATAAAAGTTGCTTTAGCTCTCTTGGGTCCTTTGCAATTTTATGCAAATTTTAGAATATGTACATCATTTCCATAAAATGCCTGCTGGGTTTTTCCATTGACATTCAATTAAATTTATAGATAACTTCAGGCAGAATTGACAGCTTAACAATATCAAGTATTGCAGTCCATGTAAATGATACACTTTCCACTTATTTTTCTTCAATTTCTCTCAGCATAATACCAGTTATTGTAAGTATAATTCTCATGTTTTCTCAAGATTTTTATTCTATATTTTTGTTTACCACGTATATTGAATTGACTTTTATAATTTCACATTACAGTTGATTGCTGCTAATATATAATTGACATCAGATTAACATTTAATAGCATGTCCTTGCTAAATTCAGATAATTATTTCAGTAGTTGTTTTGTAGATACCTTAAGATATTCTAGGTAAACAATCATAATGCTTACCTAAAGGGACAATTTTCTTTTCATAAACATTATATATATTTATATATTAATCCAAAAGTTTGATTTAACAGGAGTTGACAAATTATGTCTCAGCCAAATCCAGCCTGATCTGTATTTTTGTATGTTCCGTGAGATGGTGATGAATATTACAAATTTTAATGTTGGAGAAAAAAGAATATGCAACAGAGACAAGTCTATGTGGCCCACAAAGCCAAAATTATTAACTATCCAGTCCTTCACTGAAAAAAAAAATGTGTTAAACCTCCGTTAAAAATAATAACCATTTAATGGTTCACAATTCTGTAATTCAACAATTTGGTTGAGTTAAGCTGGGAAGGCTCTCTTGTTCTCTATGTGATATTTTCTAGGCTTTCACAGGTGTTTGGACCTCCACTTGGATGGCTGGGGATGCTCTCCATTGTTCTTTCATCCTCCAGAAGGCTAGTATGGGCTTTCTCACACAAGTGGTGGAAGCATTCTCAGCAACAAGAGACTGGCAGTCACAAAGTACGTGGGCTTCACAAGCTTTTGCCTGTGACACATTAGCTAATATTCCATTGGCCAAAGTAAGTCACATAGCTGTGCCCAGAGTCAACACATGAGAGGACTACACAAAGCTGTGGATCAAGTTGGTAAGATTTCTTAGGGGTCATTATTATATCCATCTGCCCCAGTCTGCTCTCTGGTGTTCACTGCCCTCCCACATGCAGAAATATATCCACGTTCAAGGCCTGAGGTCCATGATCTCATGATCTGCATCAGGTCCACATGTGGATTAGGCTCCTCATGTGTAGTTTTTTAGGTTCCACTTGATCCATAGATCTATGAACTGATTAAAAAAACTATCACACACTCTCTCCCATTCCACATAGACATTCAACTTACAATGATGTGATGAGACAGGATAACTACAAAAGATTCTCCCATTAAAAATGAGAGGAACAGGGACATACAGCAGTTACAATTCCATTAGCTCTTAAATTAGGCAGATATTACAAGGCTCCTGAATCCAGGGGCAGGCTCTAGAGTAGTGCCAGGTCTGCTCTCTGCGAGTGGCTCTTCAATCCCTTATTCTCGGCTTCAATCTCTAGCCTTTTGGCTCTGCCCTCTGAAAAGTTCTATTTTTTTCCCCATAAGAAAAGCCTTATGTTTGGACATGAGCTGCTTTCCCAACCTCCTGTCTTTCCATAGAAATCTGTGGACCCAAAGACCTCTTTTCGTGTTAAATGGTCTCAGTCCCTTTTAGTTCATGCTGGTGGTGCTTCCACAAGGAAAACTTCCTTAGAATCTTTCTAGGTGTCTCTGATTCTTATTTGGGTTTAGTACGTCTTCTAATAGCCACTGAAATACAGTATTTCAAGATATAATTCTCTCTACTTTGTGCATATCAGGCTGCTATAGGACAATACATTTAAAATTGTTAGATACCCTTTTTTATCTGTTTGAGATAACACTGCCTTCAAGGTTTCCGAGGTGTTAACACAGAGTCATACAATCACACACTTAATTTAATCCTTTTCCTAAAAGACTGGAGATATGAAACAGTTTTATTTATAATCCAATGGGTCCTAGTTCTTCTATATTTTCTCTAAATTCTGTTGGTAAACTGAACAGTTCTCTATTTAGCTTACATATTTTTTTCATTCCTGATATGGGCATCTTAAATAATTAAAATGACACTTTAAAATTTCTCCTGGAAGTTTCCTTAGCCAGATCCACAAGTTCATTAGGTACATGCAATCTCTTCTGAGTTACTGCGAGCGTCAATTTTGCCAGTTTCTCGTGTGTGTGTGTGTTTGTTTTTGGTTGTTATATAACGATGAGTTGTAATTTATATGGCTTCCCCTAAATGTTTGTCACCACTTTTCCACCATCACCTAACAGCTTGGTCATTATTTATTCAGCCTTCACTAACAGTTACCTGCAGCTTTCCAGTCTCTGCCTGCAACAGAATCACCAGGATACATGTTTTAGTTTTTATTTTGGCGGCATCCCATTTCTAGGAATGAACCTCTGTATCAGATGTCTATTGCTGCATTTAAGAACCATCCCCCAAATTAATAGCTTAAGATAATCACAATTTATTTGTTCATGATACTGTCCCTCAGTAATGGTGTCCCTAAATTCCACAAAGTTGGCTGTTCTGTCATCAGTATTTTCTTAGAAAATTTTCCGGCAAATATTTTTGTTGGGATGTTTCTCTTTCTTCTATTCTTCCTCTATCTCCAATCACTTCCATTAGATTTTTAAAGATTCAAATAGGTGTATTTTCTGAAATTCTTGCAGATTCAATCATTTGCTTTGCTCATGGCCAGAGTAGAGACTTGCCATCAGGGAGGTTAATGCACAATCTTATCTTTTTCCAGACAGAAAGTTGCCATGTAATTCCCTACCGTCTTAGAAATAGGTTTGTCCATATAAATGTGAGCAGAACCATCTCTCCTCATTTCTGGGAAAATGCTTTAAGAACAGGTGTATGCTTCACTGCATTCTTGTTCAACCATAAGTCCTGGTGACAGATCATAGTTTCTAAGAGATGTGTTGCCTGTATATAGGAAAAATTAATTAGGTAAGCATGAAATACTGAAAATGAATGAGTTATTTATTCACTATGAGCAAGGAAACAGCACAAGCAACTATTACCATTTTCCTTATTTACAATGAATACAGATTTATTGTTTGCCTCTGTGATTACATGGAAAACACACATTCATAGTAATGAACAGCAAAATTTCAGTTAAACAAAGAAAAATAATAGAAAAACTTACCCTGAGTTTTCCACAACAACATCAGTGATCACATTTGTATTCATTATTTTCAATGTCTGTGTGTGTATGCAGTTATATGGAGTACAGGTTTGTGTGCGATATCTCTTATTTTTATACAAGATACCTTTTGAAAAAATATTATATTCAATAAATATTTATTCTACTCATATAAATAAGTAAATATAAAATATACATTTACATAATATATATTTATACTTCTTAGTTTAAAATTGCATAATTATTTCTTTATAGATATTAGAGTTATAAAATGACTAATTTTCCCATCCCTTCCAAAATCTCCAGGAAAAACTGTGTATATTGTTTTTAAAAATCTTGCCAATAGTCCCATGACTTTTCTTCATGCTTTTCTAAGTATATGCAAATTTTTAACAATAATATTAGTTTTATCATATCCTAGGATTTTATTATGTAGAAACTTTTAATTGGATATACACATAAACTGTGCCTAATATTCACTGGTATTGGTGTACCAACATCAGTTATAAAACTCCATCACATTGAAAGGTGCCCTTTCTCTAAGGAGTGGTTTCTCTGGGGAGTCACGGATAGGCCAAAATGAATGTACACTTTTGACTTAAAAGTCCTTGCCTACATGATTATAAAAATGATAGTCACACCTCTCTGGAAACAAATGGTATGGTTTACAGTAAGTGATGTGGCAGATTCTGTGTTACAATTGACCGCATCATATCAGCCTTGTTGACAGAGAGGAAGTAGATGGAGGAGGGCAAAAGGGGTACAGGCGCACACATGTGTGCTGACAGACAGGAACTAGACTATGGGTGGTGAACACGGTGCAGTCTACATAGAAACCGATATGTAACAATGTACACCTGAAATTTACACCATGTTATAAGCTAATATGACTTCAATAAAATAATTTTTGAAAAGTGATTAAAAAAGTTCTTACTGAGAGGAGGCGTTACACAATAAAATTATAGAATTACTATAATAGAATAGTAAATAGAATAATTTTCTATTTGCTGACACATAGAAAACATATAAATTGAGGTAGAAAAATATCTCAAAAGTGCAATTTTTAGGGGGCCAGCCCAGTGGCACAGCAGTTAAGTGCACGTGGGCTCCTCTTCAGCAGCCCGGGGTTTGCAGGTTCGGATCCCAGGCTCACACCCACACACCGCTTGTCAAGCCATGCTGTGGTGGCATCCCATATAAAGTAGAGAAAGATGGACACAGATGTTAGCCCAGGGCCAATCTTCTTCAGCAAAAAAGAGGAGGATTAGCATAGGATGTTAGCAGCTCAGGGCTAGTCTTCCTCACACACACACACACAAAGTGCAATTTTTAATTTGAATATAGTTACCATTGTATATAGACAGATAAGAAGTATACTTAAAGAAAAACATCTGTCAAAATTTCATACCAAAATATGAGGAATCAATTCCTGTAGGTATAATTCATTTTTTAATGAAGTAAATTATTTACACAGCAATTTTCTCAGTGCTATTATGACATTCTTGTTCCTTAGACTTTGTAACATGAGGTTAAACATGGGAGTCACAATAGTAAAGAAAAGAGAAAGCACTGTGTCAGTTCCTTCTGAATCTTGGGTCTTGGGTCTTAAATAGGTAATAATGGCTGATTCAAAAGACAACACCACAATACGATGAGATGAGCAGTTGGAGAAGTCTTTGGCCTGACATATGGCTGATGGCAATTTGAGGATTGTGGAACTGATTTTGCCACAGGAGATAAGTATCAACAGAAATGGAACTGTAACAAACAATAAAGCAACTATTTAGACCATCATTTCATTCACAAAGGTGTCCCCACAGGCCAGTTGGAGTATTGGAGGGATGTTACAGAAGAAGTGGTTGATGAGTTTAGAACCACAAAAGGGCAGAGAGAAAATCTGGAATGTCTTCTCCATCTGGACTGGAACCCCAGTGATCAAGGGGCCAGTCACCAGCTGGATAGAGGTCTTGTGGCTCATGACTAGAGGATAGTGCAGAGGGTTACAAATGGCCACGTAGCAGTCATAGGCCATCACAGACAGGAAGAAGCACTCTGTGGCTCCTAACACAAGAATGCAGCACATTTGTGTAGCACAGCAAATAAAGAAATTGTTCTTATTTGAGTCCCAAGATTCATGAATATTCTGAGAATAACTGATAAATAACTGATTTTCAAAAAGAAAAAACTACCAAGAAAAAAAAATGGATGGGAGTCTGAAGAGCAGGATCTAGTTTTGTTATCAAAAATATGATGCCATTGCCCATCAGGGTAATGATATAGATGACTAAGAACCATCCAAATAGAAACCACTGAAGATGGGGAACATCAGCAAAGTCCAAGAGAACTAATTCTATCAATTCAGTTAGATTGTCTTCTGGTGGCTTTTCCTGGTGTTTCATCTGTAGAAAGAGAAAATTTAGCTTGTGATTTTCATTTTCCTTTCCTTGACATTGCCTGTTCTCCAAATTGTATCATGACATTCATGCTGACTTTCATAATCAACACAATTGCTTCTAATTTAAGAATGTTACGATTTACGTGTTTCCCAATTTCCCAGTTTAGATCCTATGGCTTATCAATGTAAAAGCTCCCCTGAAATTTCCTTTAGAGCTATTCCATCATACTTTCTGAACACAGCCCAGGATCAGCAAACCATCCCCTACTCAGCACAGGCTCTGGAATATTGGCAACTGTGGAGATAGACCCAGAGCTTTGCCATATGAGCTTGCATTTAATAACTGCACTTCTTGACAATCCTCTTGTACTTCTGCACGCATTTTCTCCTTCAGTACCTCTGTTCCATAAATTGTCTTATCACAAACATTTTCAACTACCTATTTCAATCCTTCATTCCTCTCTCATCACTTGACTATATTGAGCATAAATGTATCTATTATTCAGTTCATATTGTTAGACAGTTTTAAAAAATGAAAGAATTTTTATTGTGCATACGGGAATTCAACAAATATCTTTTAGCAGAATAGTAAGAGAAAACATAAGAGAGCTTTATTCAGAAAAATTAACTTGAGAACATTGATTCACATAGAAACATGAAATGAGGTTAAGGTTGGGAAACTAGGGGCAGCCTGGATTGTGTCCATTACGTGTGTGCAGGTGTGTGGTCAGAGGGAGAGAAGGTCTCAGCTCTTTAGTTTTACCCTGGGTGCTGGGTGCACCTCCACCATCTTCATTGTTATTCAAAAACAACTTTCAGTAACCATTGTTACCCTCCCTATTCTTTAGACATAAGGACATTGAGATTCACTAAGGGTGGATAATTTGATCAATTGCACATAGGTTTGTGATTGCAAGCCAGTGACTTTTTCTTTTATTTTGAATCCCATTTCCTTGATTTATTATTCATGTGACATTAGCAATTATATAAATTTTCTATATATATATATTTTTTTTTTTCGTGTGAGGGAGATCAGCCCTGAGCTAACATCCATGTTAATCCTCCTCTTTTTGCCGAGGAAGACCGGCTCTGAGCTAACATCTATTGCCAATCCTTCTATTTTTTTTCTCCAAAGCTCCAGTAGATGGTTGTATGTCATAGTTGCACATCCTTCTAGTTGCTGTATGTGGGACGCAGCCTCAGCATGGCCAGAGAAGAGGTGTGTCAGTGGACCCATGATCCGAACCCTGGCGGCCAGTAGCGGAGCGTGCGCACTTAACCACTAAGCCATGGGCCGGCCCCCTATGTAAACTTTCTAATTTTTACTTCTTCATTTGTGAAAATTGAATGAGATAATATTGATAAAATTATCACCTAGCAAATTTAAATTGATTAGTTAGGATTATGTAACTATAATTATGTTCTTTGTCTATACTCTCCAGGTTTATAGCATATTGCCTAGTGAAATTGTACTTCATACAGTTCTTGGGTCACCTTGTTAGTAATCACTTTCTTCCATTCTCCCTTTTCCTCAGAGCTAGGACTAGAGTGAGGAGAGTGAGACTCTTAGAGAGCAAAATTTAAGAGGCCCTCACTCATGCTCCGGGCTGATCCTGCTCTTGTACAGATCTTCATGTGAACGCCTTCTTGGATATTTCTCCCTAGGCATCTCTTGGCTGACCACTAGTGCCAGCCTGTCTTTCATCTCTCTGTCCTGGTGGGATTGGACATCGCCCACTAAATTAACATCAGTTTAAAGCCATGTGTAAGGAGCACAGTCCTCCCTAGATGGATGGAATTGAATTATTGCCCCAGCACCTGCTAGTTTTGTGACCTCATGCAAGTTTCTCAATCTCCAGTACAGCAATTCTCTCAGCTCAAAGTGACTTAGCTGTTGTTACAACGTTTTAGGTTGTTATGTGAATTAAATCATTTAATATACGTGAAACAACTTGAAGAAGCCCTAGCATTTAGAAAAGTCTATATAAGTGCTAGTTATTATTGTTATAACTAAAAATGAAGTTTAATTCTTCTGAGTTTTACTCAGAGTTCCACACAACTTGAAAAAATACTCTGTAATTTACTTTTCTTTGTATTACATGGTTATTATGGAAATAGATTAAAATTTTAAAACAACTATTAAATGTTATAAAAATCCCAACCGCTTCAACACTCCAGTTGCAAATTCTCCATGAAATCTCTGCCAGTATTGTTTTTTGTACTATTATCCTTACTCTGTGGACTCTACCAACAATAGTGTACATCACCGTTCAGGCCTCAGTGGTGCCATTTAGCCAATTCCTTTTGTTTGCCTTTTCTTTTACTGACACAAAATTATCTGAGAGGGAACGCTACAACTGTTTTCCTCCTTGGGGTCAATACAGATCCAAGAAAATTCCAGCACAGCTAATACAGTGCTCAGGGTTTGATTCTGCAGTGAACAAAGCAGTGGACACTCTTTAAATGAAATCATCACCCTTAAAAGGGAGAAAAGATGTAATACAGGAGAGAACAAAAACATTCAACCTTTGTGTATCACTTTTAAGAATAGCAGCATTTAAGTTAAATGACTTTCCTCTCATTACTTGAAAATAATGACTTCCAGTGCTAAATAAAATATAATTTCTAATTGTACAAACCCAATTTTTTGACTTAAATTACCAACGTATAACATGAAATACACAAGATTTGTGTGTGTTACTCTCAAAAGGGAACAAAGTAGAAAGAGCAAATATTTACTCTTTTGTGCTCTCACAAAATTACCTACACTATTATTCTTTCTTGTAAATGTTTAAGCACTTATTAATCAAGGAAAATGCAACTTGATGTTCCAATACTGCTATTTTTAAACTCAAACCTCCATTCTCTGGAAAAATCCAAATGTGTGACAATATTCTAAGTCAGTTTGATATTGGTCACATCATCATCTCTACCTACTTCTGTTGTTTGTGTATTTAAAGTTAATTAGTAACTCAAACCCTGTAATTAACTTAAAAAACAATATTGAACTGAAAACTTGTTCATTATTTTATACATCTTTAATTTTAAAACATTGCTTTTTCTTTAAAAATAAATATTCCTTGGATTCCCCAAAAGTTGTAATTTTATTAACTGGATTGTTTTAAGTCTCTTATTAAAATATAATCAAAACTAAAGTTAATAAAAAATGTTTATTTCTTACCAAGTCTTGCCTCAAAATGAGGTTTATCTCAATTATTATTTACCTTACTTACAAAAACTTTATCATTCAAGTTTTCAGTGTTCCAAAGTGATATAACATTATTAAATATTTAAATAAGTTATATTTAATTGAATCAAAAATATATAGCAGTTACTTTAAATGACACTATTGCTATTATGTATCAAATACATTATACATAAATTTTAAAATTAAAAAATGATGAATGAAAGCTCATAACAGTATAAAATAGTTCATATTTACCATTCATATTTGCAATAATGCTGACTTTTTCTGTCTGTAGAGGGTTTAAATATTTATATTACTTTAGGTGAAATCACTTATTTCATCAAAGACATTTAACTTTTCTTTAAAGTATTCAGTTCTTTCCAAAAATAAAGTGCTCCTTAAGTAAGAAATAGTTATCTCTATCTCATAGGATCTCTTTGACCAGACATATTTAAATTTCTAATTAAAATCATCACTTTGGCGCTCTATGATTTGTTTTAATTTCTTTTTTCCCAGAAGCTCTCACTCTACCCAGAGTACTTCTCTTCAGCCTCTCCATGGAATAGAGTGCACAGCACATCTTATTTCTTGGACATGAATAGAGTGCTGAGCAATATCATTCAAAACCATCCAAAATTGACACACATCCAATTCTACTCTCTTATGAACGCTCCAGACTGATCCTCTGTTTCTATCAGACTTAGCTCCCATCACAATTTCCTAAACACTTTTTCTTATGTTCTCCTCTAATAATACATCCCTTAATGCATATTTAGGGGTCTGCCTGTGTAATAGTTATTAATGTCTTGATGTCAAATAATATTTTAACCTATATATTTTATTAATTTCTTCAAGGGCACCAGGGCAACTTGAGGGCTAGCTGTTGGATGTATTATACCTAGTTTAAAAATTAATTTTGGAACTGATATTAATATTAATAGGGGGGAATATTTTTTTTTTTGCTGAGGAAGATTCATCCTGAGCTAACATCTGTTGTCAACCTTCCATTTTTTTGCTTCAGAAGATTTTTCCTGAGCTAAAATCTGTGCCAATCTTCCCCTATTTTGTGTGTGAGTCACTGCCACAGCATGGCTGCCAATGAGTGGTGTGGGTCCATGCCCGGGAACTGACCTCAGGCCGCAGAAGTGGAGCATGCTGAATTTAACCTCTAGGCCACGGGGTCGGCCCTGAAAATTCTTCTTTTAATTGCAGCATTTTGTAATCTTTCCCCAATTTCATTTCCAGTGTGAACCCACTTTTAAGTGGAAATACTACCAAATTTTGTGTAGGATAAAATAAAATACTTGAATTTAGCAACTGAGGTAGTAGAAAAGATTCTGGGAAAATACTGTGTCTTCTAGGCTTCAGTTCTGAGAAAGACAATTATTTCCAACATTTGGATTATGAATCTTGGCTTGGAGCCAACTCTTCATGTCAAAAATAGAATTTGCTTCCCATTATTTAGTGAATACTGAGTTCTAAGGGTTTATGATTACAAAGAGAAAATATTCCCAAAGGAGAAAACACCTATAGTAATGTGACAGCAGAGAGAGATTAGGAAAGTTCATTACAAAGTCTCAGGAGCTGTGTGCCAGAAGATGTGGAAGGCCAGCGAGGAGCTGGTGGTGAGAGAAGCTTCACAGGGGACCAGATGGGACAGAGCACAGCGAGGGACTGAGAGGCCAGCCAGGCCTGAGCCAGTGTCATGAAGATAATATATATTATCCTTTAAAAGCTTTATTTTGTTGACTTTCATATTTAGGTTTACAAACTACCTGGAATTATTTTTTTCATAAATGATACAAAGTAAGAGTCAAGTTCTCCATTTTTTGCACATTGACATCTAATTTACTTAGTACCATTTATTAAAAGAACGTCTTTTCTCCATGATTCTACAGTGACACCTTTTTCATAAATCACGTGTGCCCTTTTATACTGGGTGACAGTTGGGCTCTCTATTATGTTCCATTGGTTCTTTTATTTTCTTAAATTAGTATCTACAGCATCATAGTAAGTCATGATGTCCAATAAAGTCAGTCTTTCACTTTATTGTTCTTCAAGAGTGCCTTGGCTATATTGGCTGTCATCATTTCCACAACAAGTTTAGAATCAGCTTGTTAAGTTACAAATATACCGCCCCCCCAACACACATGGGATTTTATCCTATGTCATTGAATTTGTGGCTCATATCGGGGAAAATTGACTTCTTTTCAATATTGCGTTTTCTAGCACATGAATATGTTACAGAAATTCATTTACTTATTTCTCTTAAATTTCTCTCAAATTATTTTATAGTTTACTGGATTGACTTCCCACACATGTTTATTAAAATTACTCTTTAAGTAGTTAATATATTTGATCTTATTTACATAGTATTTTAATATCAACTTATGTTTGCTTTTTCAATACAGAAATAAGTTGATTTTTGTTTACTGACTCTGAATTCAGAAAACATGTTCAACTCATCTATAAACTAATAATTTAATTGTAGATTCTGGAATATTTTGTCTATGTATATACATTTATAATATCTGACAATAATAGTAAATTAGAAATTTTTACTCTCTTCTTTTCCTGTCTTCTTCATCTACACTTAATAATTTTATTTTTCGTCTTGTCTTTTGTTTTTTTTTTTTGGTGAGGAGATCAGCCCTGTGCTAACATCTGCCAATCCTCCTCTTTTTTTGCTAAGGAACACTGGCCCTGGGCTAACATCCGTGCCCATCTTCCTCTACTTTATATGGGACGCCTCCACAGCATGGCTTGGCAAGCGGTGCGTCGGTGCACGCCCGGGATCCGAACCGGCCAACCCCGGGCCGCCGCAGCGGAGTGCGTGCACTTAACCGCTTGCACCACCAGGG
>JABWHU010000190.1:11366179-11422538 GCA_014189135.1 Dicerorhinus sumatrensis harrissoni | reverse complement strand
GCATGGCTTGGCAAGCGGTGCGTCGGTGCACGCCCGGGATCCGAACCGGCGAACCCCGGGCCGCCACAGCGGAGCGCGTGCACTTAACCGCCTGCACCACCAGGGAGGCCCCTTTCTTCTTTTCTTTTTGTTTTACTTAATCATATGTAAAATTCTGTTCTACAGGTGAGAGTCTTATTGGTGAGATAAATTATGTGCACTTAATATCAGTTAAGGAAAATATCCTTTAATCTCTTATTACCCGACCTAAATAAAACACTACCAAATATTGCAAATACAGTCTCATTTGATTTATTTTATATTAAATTAATACATTTGATTTATTTATTTTATATTAAATTATCTTAATGATGTATTTTTCTAATTTTAACTATTTTTCCACAATAGAATAAAAGTTACACAAAACTGGATCTTTGTCTTTCTAATGCACAATTGTAACCACGTCATATAGAAATGTGAAGCCATTTTATACATTCCAGATTAAACCAGGCACCATCTGAATACCCCTGAGTGACCACAGTCAACGACACATGAAGCAAAATAATCACTCAGCTGTGCCCTGCCTCAATGCCTGACCCGTGCATTTATGAGATATAATAAAGTGATGTGATTCTAAGCTAAAAATCTCTGGAGTAATTTTTTCTGGAGCAATGGAAAACTGGAACAGAGGCATTCCATAACTGTTACAAAACCAATGTTCTTCATAGCTTTTCTTCCATTGTTTCTCTAGATTGGCAGCAAATATGGCCATTTGATCATCAGCAACTTTCATTCTATAAGGTAAAAAGGCAGTAACAAACTATTGCCTTAATTCATTTGTATGTTTGTGGTTTTTTTTCTTTTTTTAGATGATATTACTGATGCCATGATATCTACTTAGACAATGAAAGAACTAGCTGGATAAATCAAAGTTATGCCAAAAATAAGCAGTCTGAGCAAATATTATGTTAAAGGAGATAGATTTTTTAAAAAACTTCGCTCATCATTTACCAATCCAGTTTGATTGAAAGTGGATCCAAATGAGTTGCCTGTATTTTAATTTAATTAATTTATTTTTAATCCTCCAAAGCCCCAGTAGATAGTTTTATGTCATAGCTGCACGTCCTTCTAGTTGCTGTATGTGGGACTCCGCCTCAGCATCACCGGAGAAGTGGAGCATCGGTGCGCGCCCGGGACCCGAACCCGGGCCCCAGCAGTGGAACACGTTCACTTAACAGCTAAGCCATGGGGTCGGCTGGCCCAGTTGCCAGTATTTTAATGGGAAATATCTGAAGGAAAAAAAAAATCTTGATTTCCTTAATGGTAACTTCTTGCAATTTCTTTGGGCACTACAATGATTTTTTTCAAGTATCATCATTCTCAACTAGGAAGAACTTGGTAAAATAGTGCAGTGAATATCCCTAGTAACTTGATTTTAATTTCTATTGATATTCTCCACCAAAAGAATTAATAGTTCAGGCAAGAAATCTTGGAGAATAGGTAATTCCATATTGAGGCAAAATAGTTAAATCCACATCATATTTTTTCTCTGAAAAAGGAAAGATACATTCATACATTTTGTACTAGTAAAGAATAAGGTATAAAACTCTGGGGATGTCGCTATTATGATTCTGCCATATAGTCAAAGCTTTTCTACAAACAGAGAATCAAGATAACAGGTAGAGAAGCAGAACAGAGAGATGCAAAAACAGTCCTGACCTTGTTCAGATAACTAGTTCCAATTTCTCCTGAGGGCTGTCTCCATCTCTGCTCGGTTAGGGGGTGGAAACAGTTAAAAGATTCATTACCACACCCAAAATCCTCTACAATATCTTTTTGTGAAGGCTCTATTGTCAGTCTGTCCTTATATTAATCATAGGTTAATTTTTAAATCAGAAAGAGGTAACATCTATGTGTTGAATGGGTAAAGCTTGTGAAAATATAAGCTAGAGTCATTCAGAAATTATTCTCCAGAGGTTTGGCATACGTTACTCTTTATTAGCTGATGTCTTTTGGAGAAAAAAAAAAGTACCATGATAGCTAAATAAATGGGGTAAAAAATGGATAATTACAATGACTTTTAGGGAAATAGTATTGGGACATCAATTATTAAATGAGATACTTCATTTTTAAGTAAAATAGACCCTAATCACCAGTGAATTTGTTGGGGACAGTAGACTAGTCTGCTAAATATGAGATTTGATGAAAATTAGTTTCTTCTTGGCAACACAATCACTGTGAATATATCAAAAAGTCCATCATGAAACAACAAGCTCAGGAATGAGTCAAGACGGTGGATGTTCACAGTTAGTTCATCCATCTGTCAGTTGATGGACATTTGGAGTATTTCCAGTTTGGGTATAGAGTGAGTAAAGTTGTTATAGATACTGGCATGCAGGTAATTGTATGGACATATGTTTTCTTCCTGTCTTGGGTAAATAACTCAGAGTGAGATTGCTGGGTCATGTGGTCAGTGTGTGTTTCACTTAACAGGCAACTGTCAGACTGCTTTCTAAAGCAGCTGCACGATTTTGTTGTCTGCCAGCAGTGGATGAGAGCTCCAGTTGCTCTGTACACTTGTCAGCACTTGCTATTGTCATTCATTATCATACTTTAAACATTCTAGTCATTCTGATAGGTAGATGGGATCACATTGTGGTTTTAACTTGTATTTCCCTAATCACAAAAATGGTATTGAACAGATTTTTCATGCACTGAGTTGCCATCTGTGTATCTTCTCTGGTGAAGTATCTGTTAAGGTTATGTCTGTTATTTTATTGTTTATCTTTTCTTTTTTTTCATATTATTGAGTTTTTAGAGTTCTTTATATATTCTGGATATATGTTCTTCATTGGACAGCTGTTTAGTAAATATTTGGTAAAAGTCTGTGGCTGGTTTCTTCATTCCCTCAACACTGTCTTTCACAAAGCAGGAGAATTAATTGTGATGAAGAACATTTTACAATTTTTCTCCTATGATTCATGCATTTTGTGTTTTATATAAAAATTTGTGACTAACTCATGGTCACACAAATGCTGTCTTATGTTTTCTTTAGAAATGTTATAGTATTAGGTCTTATGTTAAGGTTTAAAATTCATTTTGAGACAGGGTTTATATATGGTGCAAAGAATGAGTCAATGTCTCTCTTTTGTGGCATGAGGCTGTTCTACATATTCAATGTCATTTTTAAAAAAAGACTATCCTTCTTCCATGGATTTTCCTTAGCAATTTTGTGAAAAATCCATTGAGTATATCATGTGAATTTATTTCTGAAAACTGTATTTTTTTCCAAAAGTTTAGATGGCTATCTTTTCATCAAGGCCACACTCTCTTGCCTATTATAACTTGGTGGCCAATTTTGAGATAAAATTATATGAATCCTTCAACACTATTCTTCTTTTTCATAACCGGTTTGGCTACCTTAGTTCCTTTGCATTTTCATAGAAATTGTATAATAACCTTATCAATTTCTGCAAAAATGCCTCTTTAATTTTAATTAAGGTTACTTTGAATAGGTGCATTTACGTAATAGGTACTTTGTTCGCAATTGGGCTATCTACAAATATCATTTTTCTTTCTTTCCTTCCTCCTTCACTCCTTTCTTTCCCTCCTTTCTTCTATTCTTTCTTTCTTTCCTTTGTCTTTTTCTTAACATTCAGATTCCATGGCCAACACTCCCTGACTACTAATTTAGAATCTCAGGGTTTAGGGCTCAGGCATCTATTTTTCACAATTTTTTGAAAAATTCTTTAAGTACATTGCCAGGTACTAATCTATAGATTAGTATGTGGAATCTCCAAGAAAAGACAATACCCTACTACTCCCAAAGCCTGACCTTGATCTCCTCCAGATCTCTAATATCTAATGATCTTTTACATCAAATATTATAGTTATCTGTATATTGTCTCATCCCCCTTGTCAATACTTCCTATTCATGTGTTCATATCTTATGTCCTCTATTAAACTCTCAATGAGCTTAACTGTATCTCTCACACTTAGAATTGTAGCACTTTAGCAGATATAATAATATTTATTGAGTGATTATGAATTCCATCATAGGTTATGCTTTCTTATTATTTCATTATGTACATGTTTACAGGATTTCGAGAGAAGTAAACGGATTATTTTCCCAGGTAGAGAACACTGGATTTCAGAGAATTTAAGTCATGAATCCAATGGCACATAGTTATTTAGTATCAGAGCTGGGACTATGTTCGTATCATTGGATTTCTTTTCCACTCCTATGTGTATTCCTTTTCCACTGAAAGATCATTATATCCTAGAAACCGAAGTGCATTTCTGTAATCATTTCTTATTATATGGTTCATTGCTCCAGAACCCTTCACTTGTTTACTGTGGAAAAAACCAAAATCATCTTGTTACTTTTCTTTCCCAGAAGACGATTAGTGTGTTTCCTCCTTGGAACATCCCTGCCGACTTTAAGAAGAGCTGGAGAACCTGGTATAAGGGTCCAAATGCTTAAGATTCACAGCACACCTTAATTGAGTGAGCAGTTCATTTCCACAGGTAAGAGGAAAGTGTTATATCACTTACAAAATATTTTAGAAGCTATAACCTTGAACGTAAAACCACATTTTATGGTTTGACATTTGAATTTGAGAGTGACATTTCTAGTTATCTCAGAATTGTATCAAAAATTAAATCAGGGAACTCCAGGAACATAGGAAGGCAAATAGGAAAGACTCCCAAAACATATAGGTCAATAGAGCTCTAAATTAGGAATTTGCTTTAATTTGTTTGTTGGAAAATAATAGTCAAAATAAGGGTAGTAGAAATAAATGACTATATTTAAAATTTAGAAAAATTATTAAATGGAGAGAAAATTATCTATCAACCAGCCACTGGGTATAGGCCATTGGGGGATCATAATTATTTTTCTCATGGAAAGATACCAATGAATTTTAAACATATTTTATTATTTAGCTAATTGATCTAGAAACTACTTCAAGTCTTTATTTTTTGTTTTGTTTTGTTTTAATATCATGGTACTTAAGCTTGATGGCTTTATAAAAGAATTCTGACACTTAAGGATGTTATTTTGCATTATTTCTAGGGGATAACATTTCCAGAATTACGGCATTTCACAATGAACCTGCAGTATGGTCAAGTGGAAATAGCTTAACGTGTGGCAGCAGAGAAACCCTAGATTGAATCCTGGATCTACTAGAGATTTATTAAGTGAGTTTGGTCAACTTACAGGTGTAGCTGGTCCTCAGTTTTCTCATCTACAAATGGATGTTGGATTATTTAGTTTGCAGGTTACTGTATAGGTTACATAAGGTAATGTAAACAAAATTTCTACCCTCTAGTAGCCACTTAATGACATGTGGTAGCTGCTGCCATAGCTTTCCTTTTTCTCAAGCTTGGTGCTTGTAGTACTGTTCTCATGAGGATTGAGGAACTGATTTTAGTTTTCCAGAATGAACATGTTTTGTTAAAAATTTGGGATCTATATTTTTGTCTTTCTAGCCTCAATCTTTTAAAGTGAAATCAGCTAAATATAAACACAATCAGTTCCAATTTCCTTAATATTAGTTGACAGAAATGCCTGTCTGAAGAACACCTTGGATGAAGTAAATAAACCCCATACTTTTTGTGTATCCTTCCTCAGTTCACTACAGTGAAGTGGATAATTGCCCTAATGGGACACGATTGGGAATAAAACATATCTTCATTCATAAACCACCTTCTTGCCCTACAAATAAGATCAGAGATATGAAGAGTTATGAGAAATTTATAATGGACCAAATTATCAGGGGAATTTAAGAAAACATATTATTATGTTACTGATATGCCAAAGTCAGAATGTAAAGACAAAGATACATTTTTAAGGTACCCGATAACATTTAATATTGGGATTCACTGGCCTTAATCTCATAAGAATAGTATCTTAATACATATTAAGGGTCATATAACAAACATATGTACAGCTAACATAAAAAATACTTAGCTTCTGGTTTGGAGCTGGTTCCTTGCTCAATGCTTAGATGAAAAATTGATTTTACAACTTCCTATTTATTTTGTTGTGGTTAAATAAAATTTGAATGTCTTATTTCATTTATATGCACCCTTCACTTAAAATTAACACTTTTAATAAAACATACTTGAATGCATCTCATAAATAAGCACTCTGAAATTACACCATGATTATACAGATAAGCACTCTGAAATTACACCATGATTATACAGTGTCCAAGATATTCCTGAAAATTTGGACAACCTTAGTTATTCTTTGCTTTCAAAGAATAAAGTTACTTTTCCAAGGTCACACCGTCAACAGGTGCTAAATCTAGTATTTTAATACAGGGTTTTAGTGTCCAAATATAATGTTCTTAATCTTTCACAATTGTCTGGTCTCGAACACATCAGTTAAGTAAGGGTTAGAATTGTAATGTAGCTGAAATTTCCCCTGTGTATGTCAGTTAACATGTATTTTACAATGAAGCCCTTTAGTAGATCACCTATTAGTGCATTTTTCAAAATTTGCTTACATCAGGTTATGTCTTTTCACTCTGCTTCTTCCTATCTGCCTAATTCCTGTTTGGTCCCTGACTGAATTTAATACATATTTTTGTATTTAATCTCTGTATTCTTGAAAGAGAGAGAGAGAGGGAAAGAGAGAAGGATGGGGGAAGAAAGAGAGAAAATGAGAAAATCTGTAAACATAAATGTATTTTTTGTGATGCCTACACTATACATCAGTATTTTATGTTATTAATTGAGGACTTATAAGTTATTTTATTAATATAACCATCCAAACTAAACTAGAATTTATTATAATTCAGTTGAGTTATAACTCATAATGCAAGTTATGAATAATGTGAGTTGTCTGAATTAAAATAGATGTCAATATTTAGCTTAATTAAATATTTTTAGTCTAGTATTCTGAAAGGATTAAATGAGGCTTTTGTTCATAATCCCACTCTTAAAAAGCTATTTAATCTATGCATTAGGAAAATCTGTCACATAAAACTGGGTGGCCTTCCTGGGAAAATAAGACACGTGGCTTTCTTTTCCTTCTGATGATAGTTTGCTCGTTCTCTTCTTGCTGCATGGTCATCTCAATACGACAAAATGTAGTGTGTTTCATGTTAGGAATGTAAATCGTCTGTAGGTGACTGAATTCAGCCAGGCCCTGTGCTCGGCAGATTTTTCTCTCCTTTAAATACATTTTGGTCTATGACAAGCTGAAGGAAACACACGACTCATCATGCTGAAATCTTTCTCCTAAATACAATAGACACGATATTTAAATATGTTTCAATGATGGAGGCATTCAGTCCAGATACAAGTGACTCTTTAACTTTTGTTTATGATGCACTTTCCTTTCTTTATACTCCACTGGAAAAGAAACACTCTAACAGCATACAGAAACATATTAGAAATAAAACACTATATTGTAGTTTAAATAATGATTTTATTCTGTTAGCAATAGCTTCTATGAACAATATATTATCTATTATTAGGGGATATTTATTTTATAGAAATTTTAGAAACTTCTTAAAAAAACTATATTAAAAGAATGGCCATGATTGATTTTGACAGAAATATTTCTCACAAGTATAACCAAGGACTTTGCAGAGTAATGAATATATGTATAGAGAAAAGTTTTACATTGGTATTTGGTTAAAATTTGAAAAACATTAGTAGCATAATAAATTGTAAAGGACAAAATGGACAACTTAGTGTTATGTGTTTCAAAGAAAGAAAACCAAAAAACAAACCAAAACAACAATGCTCTATCTTGGTTTGCAAAAAAGTTCTATCTACCTCCAGAATAACATCAATTGTGCTGTTCACCACTGTTATAGAAGTTCTAATGAAATGGGAAAATAGCCAAAAAAGGTATTAAATGGTTTGGTTGGAAAAGATTGCTTCGTACAACCAATTGGAAAGTAAGTCTAACATCACGTTTTCTAGCCATCTGGGACTATTTTAAGATTTAAATAATTTTCACATTTATTTCAAGCCAATCTTGTGAAGTAAGTGTATTTGCTCCCATTTTACAAATTATGAACATGAAGGAGAGGCATTTCATGCACGCCGTAGAAAATCTAGAGTTAATGCTCAGCTGTGTAGTACTTTCTATTATAATAATTTCCGATTTAAAAGTTTGTATATTCATTTGTCTTTGTGAGTTTTAAGATGATGTAATATAAAGACAAGAAGGAGTAAATTTAACAGAAAATAAACTAAAAATTAAACCAAGTAAATTGGCTTTTTTTAACATGACAAATTTATCAAACAACTGAATGAAATAATTTCTTTACTTATTTATACAGGGTAACACATCAACTTGGACCCAACTTCTTCATGACTGCCTGCCTATTCCTTCACTGCCAAGGATTCCAATATCCCCTTCTCAGAAGCAAACAGGAGGATATAATTGGGTGGGTTCTATTTTCAAAAACATTGCCTTTAGGACATATAAATGAAAACTGAAATGTCAGTGTTGCCATCAGATCTAGATTTATACACGATCCAAGTGAAGAATGTGAGTGAAGTGACCGTGTTTGTATTGATGGGCTTCATAGGTAATTCTGAGGTGCAAGTCTTCCTATTTTTTCTCTTTCTAGCAATCATCTTTTCACTCTGGTAGGAAATTTGGGACTGGTTTTATTGGTCATTGGAGATTCCCAGCTGCACAACCCTATGTACTATTTTCTGAGTGTGTTATTATTCTTGGATGCCTGCTATTCTTCAGTTGTCACTCCAAAAATGTTGATCAATTTCCTATCAGAGAATAAAACTATTTCATTCCTTGAATGTGCAGCACAGATGTTTTTCTATGTTACTTTTGCAACCACAGAATGCATTCTCTTGGCTGCAATGGCATACGATTGCTATGTAGCAATCTACAAGCCTCTGCTGTATTCAGTTAACATGTCACCCAGGGTCTATGTGCCACTCATCAGTGTTTCCTATCTTTGTGGCATTTTGAATGCTTCAGTGCACACGAGGGCAGCCTTTACTCTATCCTTCTGTGCATCCAATGAAATTAGACATTTTTTTTGTGACATCCCTCCTGTCCTCACCATTTCTTGTTCTGACACGCACAAAAACCATCTTCTGGTTTTCTACTTTACGGCCATCATTGAGATAGTCACTCTCCTTATTGTCATGGTCTCCTATGGCTTCATTCTGTTGGCCATTATAAGGATGCATTCTGCTGAAGGAGGAAGAAAAGTTTTTTCTGTGTATGGCTCTCACCTAACTGGAGTGTCACTTTTTTATGGAACAGTCTTCTCCATGTATGTGAGACCAAGTTCCAGCTACTCTTTGGATCAGGACATGATAGTGTCAATTTTTTACAGCATTGCCATCCCCATGCTGAATCCCATCATCTACAGTTTAAGGAAGAAAGATGTAAAAGAGGCAGTGAAAAGAGTGTTTGGGAAAAATTGATTTATCGACAAAATATACTTTCCACTAAATATTAAATTAAAACCGATTAAAATTAATGTTCATTGTCTCCATATCAAAAAGTTACGAGTAAAGTGGTTTTTTTTTTAGCTTCATAGTTCCTTTCTTTTCTTCTCAGAAATTTTTAAATAAAGATCATAGGTAACCTGATATGTATGCAGTCTTTACATATGTGGAAAACTGTCATTCATCTGCTTCTAAGTTTATATATCTATATATATCCCTCTCTCTATATATATATGTATATATATCCTTATATATATATCTTTATGTATATATATATCCTTGTATATATATCCTTATATACATATATATATCCCTTCTAAGTTTATATATATATTATATATATATATATATATATATATATCCCTCACATACACACAAACATATATACACACATATATACATATATATGCTGATATGGTTGTATTATTTCTAAGGCTGCCAAAACAGAGACCAAAGACTAGATTGCTAAAACAACAGAAATTTATTTTCTCTCTTCTAGTTCCTAGGCTTTTAGATCAAGGTGTTGAGCGGGTTGATTTCTCAAGCCTCTCTCTCCATGGCTTGCAGATGACCATCTTCTTCTTAGGACTTCACATGATCTTTTTGCTCTGAATATTCATATCATGATTTCCTTCCCTTATAAGGTCAACAGTTATATTGGATTAAGACCCACTCTAAATACCTAATTTTAAGGTAATTACCTCCTCAAAGACTCTATCTCCAGATTCAGTTACATTCTGAGGTACTGGGGGTTAAGATTTCAGCATACAAATATTGGTTTATTTACACACACACACAGGCATATATGTATGTAGCCATTACATTAAATTGTAAGTATTATCTTTCATCTCCATATCACTCAAATTGGACAGGCTCTGGTAGTTGCAATAATAAGTAACTTTATAATTATATCTGTCTAGCTTGAGCAAATATCACCTAACCGAGAACAAAACCACAGATCACGTAATCCCAATCCACTCTCCATGACGTCATTGACTTTTGACTCCAGTTCAAAGCACTCTGCTCCATCCTTAGATCATTGCATCTCCAGCAATCTAATCCCAGCCTGTGGTTCAAGGACCACAGAGAATGTGTTCAAATTCCTGGTGTCCATGATCATGCTGTTTGTGAGGGTGCATTTCTCCCCCTTTTATTATTTCATTATTTCATCCAGAGCATGGACATTAAACCCATCCTGTATTCCCTCACAGAATATAGAGACTAGGCATTAGCATTTATCAAGATTATACTTAAGCTCAAGAATGACAAAAAACAAGCACAATAAAGACAATAATGTATGACTGGCTGGCAGATTGGGCTCTTCTCACAACTGAGCCCCAGCCATCTGTCTTGGTTTTCCTACAGGGCTGATCCTGACTCAACTTGGGCCCTGTTTTTTTTCTTGACTCCTACCCCTCTGTGATGGCCTTTAAGATGCCACATTTCCTCAATGTCCAAGTCTAAGAACCAGCGTACAGAAGAGAGTCTTTACCATGTACATGTTCAGCCCTGTTTCCAACAGACCTTTTTTGCATTGCCAGACATGTTTTCTTCAAAGTTTATTATAAGTGGTAGTGTTTATCTTTTCCTTAATTTCTTTCATCATCATCATTGCTATTATTATTTTTATATTTTGTAAAAATCCATGTAGTACCAACAGAACAGTGTCCTAGAATATAAAGTTCAACTTTAGGATATTTCCCTACAGTGGGATTATTAAGTTAAATAACACCTCAGCATTTCACACACAGAGCACCTCTTACCACAATAAATCCCGCCACAATTTTTCTGCATTTCCTGTCTCGTCTTTGGAAGGCTCTGCACACTGCTATTCACATGATTCTTTCCTTTAACTGGCTCTTGTTAGTGAGGATCTCATTGACTACATTATAATCACAATCTATCCCCATTGTATATCCACATATTCCATCTTCTTTAAATTTTCCCCTTGTACTTATCACTATTTCACATAATGTGCATTTTCATTTATATTTAATTTATTGTCTAATCTATTTTTCAGAGTCTGGAACCATGTCCGACACATATTGTTGGTCAATAAACATTCCCTGCATGAGTGAATATTTTAGGTAGCATACTGTCAAAAATGGTGTATTTAATTCACTTTAGAGATATATACAAAAGAGATGGCATTTTTCATTTAAACATTTGTTATTTTTCAGACTTTCTGGTTTGATTTTCCCTTTTAAATTTTTCCTCATCTATCCGTTGGTCTACTTCACTACTCTTTTCTAATGTTCTGATTTGGATGTGGGTGTTCCAGTGTCACAATGTCAGTGACATCCCACATATTTTACTCTGAGTCTCACACTTTCATTATGAATATTTCTGACTTTTTCATAGTTTCTGTTTGATTTAGAAATAGTTTAATTAGTAGTTTAATTATTTTTCAATGTCTAAATGGGATAGTTTGAGAATTTTTTTAATTGACATTTATTTCAAAACAGAATGCAGTATTTGTTATTTTCTGTATTCAGATCTTATTTTTTGCTAATACTGACATTTTTCACAAATGCTGCACATACTCTTAAAAAGAAAGAGAATCTTCTCTTATTGTAGTCAACGTTTAATACATACTTTTCTATAAAAAAACAGTAATTCTGTTATGCTTTATTAATGTTTGGTTGACTAAAAATATACAATAGAGGTGCATTAGGTTTTCCCAATGGTAAAATGCTTCCATGTTTATCTTTGCATTTCCCATATGAGCGATTTCCTGATTTAAGATGTTTGCTGCTACTATACTTTTTACATAAATAACACTCACTGCTAAGCATTGTGATTTACAGTCTATCATTACAGAGTATCTATTTTTAATTTATTTTGATGCTATTTCTTGGTTTCTATATTTCTTGATATTAACATTGGAATCAGTGCTTTCTTTTCATTTGTATTACCTAACTATGTCTTTCCCTGAGCTTTTCTTTTTACCTTTCCAAAACACTTCCATAATATATTTACATTTAAAAAACTATACTGAATGTCTTTTCTTTTCTAAGGTACGTTAAGTGTATTTATAGTTATTGCTAAATATATATTTAGTCTTTGCTTTGTCGTAATGTTCATATTACAAATATGTGTCATACACACAGAGAGGCATATACAAGCATATATACACAGTCATATATACACAAACACGTTTAAAAGTCACCTTTATATTATGCCCATTGCTCTTTTTTAGATACAGCCTCTTGGTTTCCTACTATGAGAAATATTGACATTAGTAGTTAACACTTAAATTTCAGTTTTGCTACCTTTAATCCTATATTCATATTTGTCTTTTTTCCAGTTTCTTTGATTCCATTTTATCTTGACATGAAGTATTGTTTTTGAAAAATGTGTTGTCAATTTATTTTCCTAGTCCTTAAAAGTAATAAAGTTTTTTGATCTGATTCTGTATAGGAAATACTGACTTTAATATATATAATTTAGTATTGATCATTCCTTGCTGATATAGAACATAATGTACTCTTTCAACAGGAAGTTTCAAATCTTCTTCCAATTCAGAAAAGAAAATCTTGACCATAGCTTGTGATATTTCTGCTATTGCTTTGTTTTATGCTTTAAAGGATCAATTCGTATGCATGTTCTACTTTCTTTGTCTATATATTTCTTCCAATCTTCTATTTCTCTTACTGCTGTATTTTCATGGGACCTATTCACATTTTGTTTGTTTGTTTCACGTGATCTTTTTTTTCCTTATCAAATACAAGTGATTTTTAGAGATATCTAAGGCTTAAGATACAATTTTTGGTGTGTTTAAAGAGTTGTGCATTTTCATCACTCCAAAATGAGAGCTTGCACTGGCTAACAGTCATTCCCCATTCCTCCACCCCCAAACCAAGGAACCACTAACACACTTTCTCTTTCTATAGATTTGCCTATTCTGGACATTTAATATAAATTGTATTATACAATCTGTGGTCTTTTGCATCTAACTTGTTTAACTTAGAAATATGTTTCTGAGGTTCATCTATGTTGTAGCATCTATCAGTACTTCATTTCTTTTTATTGCCCAACAATATTATTTTGTGTGGATATACCATATTTTGTTCATCCATTCATGAATTGGTGGACATTTGGGCTGTTTCCACTCTTTGGCTACTATTCATAATACTTATGAACATTTTTGTACAAGTGTTTAATGAACATATGCTTTCAATTACCTTGGATAGATACCAAGGAGTGGGCCCAGGCTCAGATGGTTTCACTGGTGAATCCCACCATTTAAAGAATAATCACTACCAATCTTTCATAGCTTCTTCCGGGAAGTAGAAGAAGAGGAAATATTCATCAACTCATTCTGTGACATCAGTATTACCCTGATGCCGAAACCAGATGAAGACATCACATGTAGAGAAAACAGATGGTAAATCGCCTAACTCTTATAAACAAAGATGTAAAAATTCTCAACAAAAGACTGACAAATCAAATTTAGCCATTCTTTATATTATTTGGTCATAAGTTTTACTTTTATGTAATATTTAAACTTACAATTCATCAGCATAGGTGTCTTATCATTCATTTACTGAAGTAATTAAAATTAATAACTCAATATATTTTATACTTACTTTCATTTTTATATTTTTTATGTTTTATATTTCTTTGTCTAGACCCATGTTTTCTTCTGTTATACTCCTTCTGCCTGGAAAATTCTTGAAGCATGAGCTTGCTGGTTATACGTTATTTCAGTTTGTGTGCATGAGTGTTCATTTGCCTGTCTGGGTGTGAAATCATGCATTTTTATTTTTCTTACAGAGTCTTTATTTGCCTATATATTGGAAAGATATTTCAAATATTTCAGTGGGTATAACATTGTGAACTGACAGTTATTATCTTCCACTACTTTAAATATATCTCCTCATGATTTCCTGGTGTGTCTCATTTCTTCTGGTGTCTGCTATAATATTTATGTTTTTCTTTCAGTATATGATGTATATTTTTTTCCTGAACTCCTTAATATGTTTCTACTTATCTTTTTTCCCATCAATCATTCTGATGAGTGTAGTGCATATTTTTGTTGGTTGTCTTGCTTTTTGCATTTATCTGTGATGGTTAATTTTTAAGTCAAATTGGGGGGGTCATGGAGTACTCAGATGTTTGGTCAATCATTATTCTGGCTGTGTCTGTGATGATGTTTTTGATGCCATTAAAATTTAAATTGGAAAACTTTGTGTGAAACAGATTGTCCTCCACAACATGGGTGAGCCTTACCTGATAAGTTGAAGGCCTGAGTAGAACAAAAAGACCAGCCTCCCCTATGCAAGAGAGAGTTTTCCAGTGTGTTGCCTTCAGACATCATCCACAGCATCAGCTCTTCCTGGTTCACAGAAGAGTCTTTGGACCCCAGCTGAGACATTGGCTCTCCTAGGTCTCCAGACTTCTGGCTCATCCTATAAATTTTGGATTTGCCAGCCTCCACAATTCTGCAAGGAAATTCTTTATAATAAGACACTCTCTCTCTTCATACACACATCCTATTGGTTCTTTCTCTGGAGAACCCTGACTAATGCAAACTTTGTTGCTGAGAATGGTTCTAGAAAATAGAATTTTAAAGATGAATTTTCTGAATTGGCTCAGGAGTTTCTGGAATTGGCTATCTAATATGGTTAAGCATTAGTGTCATTTATAGACATTAATGACTCTATTTCCAGCAGTAAAGAGAACCCTGATAGTCTGTGGTGTGATCTGACTATAGAGATATGCAAAATATTACCATTGGACACTTCTAATAAAATGTTTATAAGAAGCCAGTGTATGGATGACCATGTATATGATACTTTCAAACATTTTCATAAAATTAACAAGAATAAGAGGATTGGCTTGTTGCTTCTAATATCATTGGACAAAGAGGGGAAGGAAAAAGATAAGCTCAGGAATTCAAATTCCCAACTTGAAAGCCACATAAATGACTTCAAAGTTTCTATGTCAGCCCCTATCTCCTGTAGGTACAGAGCTGAGATTGCTGGAAACACAACCCAGAATCATCCAGCCTTGCAGAATGTCTATGTTTACGTGAGGGCATTAGTTGGGGAAAAAATAGGATTCTGAAAATTGGAATGGGAACATGTGAGAAGACCCTGATGCACCTGGGGACATTTATCCCCTGAATTTTTTTTTTTAAACTTTTTATTTATTTTTTTTGGGGGAGGAAGATCAGCCCTGAGCTAACATCCGTGCTAATCCTCCTCTTTTATTGCTGAGGAAGACCAGCTCTGAGCTAACATCTATTGCCAATCCTCCTCCTTTTTTCCCCAAAGCCCCAGTAGATAGCTGTATGTCATAGTTGCACATCCTTCTAGTGGCTGTACGTGGGATGCAGCCTCAGCATGGCTGGAGAAGCAGGTCGTCGGTGCGTGCCTGGGATCCGAACCCGGGCCGTCAGCAGCAGAGCATGTGCACTTAACCGCTAAGCCACGGGGCCGGCCCATCCCCTAAATTTTGATGAGTCTACTTGGTTGATAGAAGTAGGTTTACCAGTCTCATCTGAGGAGATGAATTTTGCATTGCCTAAGGAAAATGTTATAGTCTCTCCTGAGGCAGTTATCATGCAATACAGTGCTGATTCTCATCTGGACCCACCTCACCATCCCTCTTTGCTTCTAGATCTGTAACTAGACGCAAATCCCAGCAGGCCCTACAGGTGAGATATGAAGTGGGACCCATGAGGAGGTACACTACACTCCAAGAGAACTACTTGAGTTTTCTCATTTGTACAGACAGTAATTTGGGGAATATGTGTGGATAAAGGGTGTGTGGTAAAGATGGAAGAAACATTACGTTGGATCAGGCCAAATTTATTGATATGGGTCTACTAAGCAGAGATTCTGCATTTCATGCTGCAGATCAGGGAGTTAGGACTCTAACAGTTTGTTTGAATAGTTGGTTGAAACACTGAGCAAAAGGTGGTCCAGAGTGAGCAAATTGGTAATATCCATTCTGACTTGGTTTAACATAGGGAAAAGGATTCAAAGTCTTAGGGGATTAGCATGTTAGAGTAGATCTGTCATTTAAGATCTACTTGCCCATACTGGGAGGATCCGGAAGACATACCTTTCACAAGCACTGTGAGAAATAACTTTGTAAGGGGAGATCCTGCATTCCTGAAGAACTCCCTGATTGGTCTTCTCTATAGGCCAAAACATACAATGGGAACTGTAGCCACTGAATCGGCAAATCTAAATACAATGGTAATAATTGGATCCCAGGGTGTCAGGGGCCAACAGGCAGCATTCAACTACTAAAAGCAAGGTGGGCCTAGTTATGGTAATCGACAACAGAATCAAAGCAGCAATCAGAATAGTCTAACTCACACAGACCTCCATTGTTGGCTAGTTAATCACGGTTTTCCTAGAAGTG
This sequence comes from Dicerorhinus sumatrensis harrissoni, assembly GCA_014189135.1. NCBI lineage: Eukaryota > Metazoa > Chordata > Mammalia > Perissodactyla > Rhinocerotidae > Dicerorhinus > Dicerorhinus sumatrensis. Next base: position 11,405,732 of record JABWHU010000190.1, on the reverse strand, counting down.
AAATAGATAGAAAGTCTATTAAATTCTTGCTTGATCTGTATAAGCAGAAAAGATTCAGATCAAGTGAACCAAAGTCTAATTAAAATCATTAAGAGAGTCACAGCCCCGACATCAATTCCCAGACTTGATACAGTTTACAGACCCAGAACTCCTTGAATGAAGGGGAATTGGGTCCCGTTAAGGAAGGACACAGTACACCACCCAAAGTTTATACTGTTAATCTTTCTCCCAGCCTTCCCCAAAGGGACCTATGGACTCATACCAGGGTAACTGCACAGAGGAAAAGGAAATAATCATAATTTTTCCAGACTCCTGGACACTGGCTATGAAGTGACACTGATTCTGGGAGACCCAAAATGTCACTATGGCCCTTGAGTCAGAGTAGGGCCTTAGGGAGGTCAAGTGGTCAATAAAGTTTTAGCTCAGGTCAATCTCATTGTGAGTCCAGTGGGTTATCCAACCCATCCTGTGGGTATTCTCCCAGTTCCAGAATGCATAGTTGGAATAGATATACTTAGCTGTTGGCAGACTCCTCACATTGGTTCCCTGACCTGTGGAGTGGGGGCTATTACGGTGGGGAAGTCCAAATGGAAGCCATTAGAACTTACTCAGGAAAAGGTAAATCAAAAACAGTATTAGAGAGATTAGTGCCACCTATAAGGACTTAAAAGTTGCAGAAGTGGTGATCCCCACCACATTAACATTCAACTCTTCTATTTGTGGAAGACAGATGTTGAAGAATGACAATGGATTATCAGAAACTTAACCAAGTCATGACTCCAATTGCAGCTGATGTTCCAGATGTGGTTTCATTGCTTGAGCAAACTAACTCATCCCCTGGAACCAGGTAGGCAGCTGCTGATCTTTTTCTCTGTGCTCGTCCGTGAGGCCCACCAGCAGCAGTTTGCTTTCAGCTGGCAAGGCCAGCAATCCACCTTCACTCTCTCACCTCAGGGGTGTATAAACTCTCCAACTGTATGTCATGATTTAGTTTGCAGGGGTTTTGATCACCTTTCCTTTCCAAAAATGATTAACATTGGTCCGCTACAGAGATGACATTGTACTGATTAGATCTAGTGTGCAAGAAGTAGCAATGACTCTAGTTATTGGTGTGATATTTCTCTACCGTAGGATGGAAGATAAATCCAAATAAATTCCAGGAGCCTTCTATCTCAGTGAAATTTCTAGAGGTCCAGTGATGTGGGGTATGTTAAGATATCCCTTCTAAAGTGAAGTTATGATAATCTGCTGCATCTAGTCTTTTTTATAAAAAAGAAAGAGGCACATCTAGAGTGGGCCTCTTTGGATTTTTGAGGCAACATATTCCTTATTTAGATATGTTACTCTGGTCCATTTACTAAGTGACCCAAAAGCTGCTTTTTTTGAGTTGGGGCCAAAACAAGAGAAGACTCTTCTACAGCTCCAGGCTACTGTGTAAGCTGCTCTGCCACTTGGGCCATTTGTTCCAGTAGATCTAATGGTGCTTGAAGTGTCAGTGACAGATAGGGGTGCTGTTTGGAGCCTTTGACAGGTGCCTATAGGTGAACTACAGCACAGCTCTTAGATATTGGAGCAAGGCCCTGTCATTCTTTGTGGATAAACAGGCTTTTTTTTTGAGAGTGAGCTCTTGGTCTGCCACTGGGCCTTAGGACAAACTGAACACTTCACCGTGGGCCACCAAGTTACTATAAGACCTAAGATAGCTATTATGAAGTGAGTGTTGTCTTATAAAAATGTTAAAATTTTTGCTTTAAAGATGCATATGTACTTTAAGAAAATTAAAATAAAAACATAATATTTAATGTTTATTTTTATATTTACTATTGTTTCATGTTATTTATTACTTTATGAGATATGTACTCTTCTCTGATATCCTGTTACTGTAGGCTAAAGGATTTGTTTGGCATTTCTGGTAGATCAAGTTTGGTAGTAATGGATTCTCTTTGTTTTCTTTTACTGAAAGTTTCTGTTTCAATTTCAGTCTTTTTGAATTTTGAACAGCTTTGTTAATGTGTCATTGAAACATAATACAAAACACGTATTTAAAGGTTATAATTTGACATATTTGGCATATGTATACATCAATGAAACCATCATCACAATCAAGATAAGGAACATATCTATCACACTCAGAAAATTCCTCTTACTTCCCGCCTCCATCCCCATGCACAAAAAAATGAAATTGAGATTTAATTCCATTGTGACCAGAGAACATATTCTGTATTATTATTTTTTAAGTATTGAGACTTGTTTTTTAATGGTACACCTTTTGGTTTATTTTGGTGAACATTTTCCTTAAAAAGGATGCATATGCCATTGTGTTGGGAATTGTAGATAAACAGTTTAGGTCATACATTTTTATCTGCAATTTCAATATCTGACAGCATGTATATTTTTCCCCTTTATATTATTATTAATGGCTTATTTAATTTTTGTTTACAATACTTAGCACAGAGACTTTTATTTCAAACCAGAGAGTTTTACTTTGTGTAAGAAATTTTCAGATATTCAAGGAATTAGAAAGTCCATCAAATGGGCATTCCAAAGAAAAACAACTAAAATGCACATTTCAATATAGACAGAGATTAACAAATTTTACAAGTCTATGAATAATATGTGGTTTAAAGATCTTGTAGAGCATGTTAAATAATAGTTTCAAAAACTCTTAAAATAGCATATTGTAACTCTGTTTAATTTGATTTTATCATCTTACGGTTTGTATACAAGCTGTGGCTTCTATCTATTTTCTTTCTCATTGTCCAGGAGTCTAGTCCAGTCTTTTTGACCTAGTGGTAGAAAGATTTCCATTGCTGGAAAAGACAAGTCCTAATGCCCAAGTGGTATTCATGTTTACTAATGTCCTACTCACCAAAGATAATCACATGGCTAACCAAAAGTCAAGGTGGGAAAGGATGACAAAAAGGCATAGATACAAGAAGGAAGGATTTATTGAGGATCATTACCATATGGGTGTAACATGGTCTTTCTAATGACTCCATAAATGTCTATTATATTTTTGCACCATATTTACTAAAATATTTCTCAGTATAAGCATTCATTTTTCCAGTTTTCTTGCTTAGAAAAATAGTGCTACAATAAACATTATATTACATGTTAATTATTTGTATTAATCCTTCTTATACATATATCCTTATGCATTTAACTTTTATTTCTATAAAGAAATCATTTATTAATGACTTCATAGCAACTAAGGATGTTTTGTTTCTTTAACAGAGAATGTTAAGATAATGTCTAGAAAGGCATCAGTGAAAGATTAAAAAAAATGGTATGATATCAATTATAGAACATACTACATATCACATACACACCTCTATTTACTAGTTTAGGTGAAGAGGAAACTGATCTTTAAAAATAAAACTGCTAAATAAATGAACACAATTGTCATAACTCTGAGAACATAAGAGGCTACTAAAGAAAATGGCATCACTAGCTTATTTAAAAATTTACGACAATAGTGAAAAGTAGATTTCAATTAAATCTGCATACAAATTAAATATATAAAACAATAATTTCTGTTAGTTCAAATGTCTCACAATGCTGATAATTTGAGAAGAAATTTTCTCAGTGCCTCTCTGAGATCTTTGTTCCGCAGACTGTATATCATAGGATTGAACGTTGGGGTCAAAATGGCATAGAAAAGAGAGAGCAGTTTGTCTGTTCCTTAATCGTGATTGGATTTAGGTTTTAAATAGGTGACAGTGGCTGATCCATAGAATAAAACTACAACTATGAGGTGGGAAGAGCAAGTTGAAAATGCTTTGGTCCGTCCTGTGTTTGATGGCAATTTCAGGATAGTAGAGATAATTCTGCTATAGAACCTAAGTATCAACATAAAAGGAAGAGTGACAAATAATACAGCAAATATATAGATCACCATCTCATTCACAAAGATGTCTCCACAAACCAGCTTCAATAATGGGGGGATGTCACAGAAGAAGTGGTTGATTTGGTTGGAACCACAAAAGGGCAGAGAGAAAATCTGGTATGTTTACCCTATCTGGACTGGAAGTCCACTGATCCAGGAGGCAACGACCAGCTGGACACAGACCCTGTGGTTCATGACTAGAGGATAGAGCAGAGGGTTACAAATGGCCACATAGTGGTCAAGGGCCATCATGGCCAGAAGGAAACACTCAGTGGCTCCCAGCATAAGGAAGAAGCACATTTGTGCAGCACAGGCAAACAAAGAAATAATTCCTTTTTGGGTCCAAAGGTCCATGAGCATTCTGGGAAGTATGACAGACACATAACAGATTTCTAGGAAGGAAAAATTGCTGAGGAAAAAATACATGGGGGCCTGAAGAGTGGAATCTACTCTTGTTATTAAAATTATCATGCCATTCCCCAACAGAATAATCATATAGATGACTAAGAATACACCAAAAAGAAACCAGTGGAATTTGGGAATATCAGAAAAGCCCAAGAGAACAAATTCCTTCATTATAGTGAAATTTGTTTCTGTAATTTTCAAACTATTTTCTCTCTGTGGACTTACAGTTTTCGGCTGCATTGTCCTCTTTTATAATTTTATTGGGACAAGGACTTTGGTCTATATAATTTCTCAGTTACTTTCTGACACTTGTATTCTGTGATTCTGAAAGATTTGATGTGAAACCAGGAGCTATGAACTCATCTGCAGAAAAAAATTAATTCAATATGTAAAATGTTTAGATGATTTATAATGATAGACTTACCTTCTAATTATACCAATAAGATACATATAGCTAGACATTTTCACTTAAACTAACAGTGGGAGAAGGGAGATTGCAGATGAGCTATTTTTTCCAGTCAAAATCCCAACTCAACTGTCAATTGACTGACTTCTATGAATTTTTTCCCAATCAAACTACTCCGTAATATAACATCTGACCTATGAAATCTAACACAACATTCCACTGACTATTCACATATATGTCTTTTCTATCCTTGACATTACATTTCATGATTCGTTCTATAAAGAATATAGCACAAGTCTCTTTCCTAATACATTACTCCATGTATGATTCTGAATTAAATTAAAAGTAGAAATTATTATTAGAATTGGTTATTTTCTATGAAGTGAGAGAGGATAATTAAAAATACAACAAGAATATAAAAGCCAAATCTTTAATTTTCAAAGTCATAAGGTTCCAGTAATTCTCATTCTAATTTGTTGAACTAAAATAGATTTTATTGCTTAAAAAACACAACTTTTTGGCATTTAACTATTTTTAATATTAATGACATTTGGTCATATTGCTTTATTTTGAGCCAAAATTAAATGTTCCTAGGGAAAAGTAAAATTAATATATAAAACGTTTAACAAATGTGGTCAGATATTGTGTTTAACTCCTGCCATATTTATGATCTGATTTGATTGGGTAACATAAACAATATTAGGATATGGGCCAAAAATGTTGAGTGAAATATTCCTTTCCAGGAAATTATAATTTGTGAGAAATAAATGCTTTATGTTTTCCCCACTAGAAAGAGATTCCCTAATAAAAGGAGAGTCTTTCTCATAGAAATTATTTGATTTATAATGGTGACATTTACTTTATTATCAGGACAGCAAACTATGTTTAATTAATTTGATTATAATACATAATTCTTTAATTATAGTTTTCTTAATAGATCATTTCTTAAAATGAATAATTTTAACACTAACTGTTAATAATAGACAAATTAGGGATTTACATACTTCAAACGCTTCAAACAAATTATTTAAATTTTTAATTCAGAAAGTCAGAAATCTACAGGTGCTGTCTTAAATAATGAATGCATTTTTGACCAACGTATATCATAATATCATCTTTGTTTAATATTATTTATTGAATCTTGATCCTGAAATTTAAAAATTGTCTTGAATTGAAATAGAATATCAATAGTTCACATTTACCTTTTACAATTTTGGTGATGTTGCTTCTTTCTCATTGATGACTTTTTTATATTTTTAAATATTAAATTGGTTAGGATCTATACCATTTTTATACAAGAACTTAACTTGCTTTTTAAAGAGCAAGTGCTCTTTACAGATGAAATAATCACTTCTTCCCTGTGGGCATACCTCTTTTCCCTCTTTACATCTAAATTGCTAGTTAAATACTCCTGTTTGCAATTAATTTGGTGTGTTTTTCCAAACAATTCCTCCACGGTAGACCAGAGTTTCCTGCACTCTCTCTATGGAATATAATTTCATGCACTCTCATTTCCCAAATACAGTCAGAGTGCATGGATGTCCCAGAAGAAGAAACACTCTTAGTTGTCTGATGTTACATGCAGAAAAATATTCTAATTCCTTATCTGTTGATTTCTTCTCTGTCATTTTGTTTTCTATAATTCCTCTAAATAGACATTTTTAGCAAATCATGCTTTGTTAACATCATCTGGACATGTTCCACCTATTTTCTCATCTTTAAGGAACACTAGTTTCTTTTGTAGAAGAAATTTGTGGTTGTGGGGTAAATTTTATGAAGACAAAGGCAAATCTGTATTATAGAAACCAAGATTACTTTATTCAAGTTATGATTTTCTCTCAGACACTGTGGAAGCCCTTGTGTAGATAACCTAGCTCATTAATGAACTGTATAAACAAAGATTAAGAACAAGAATTATCTATAAATTTTTTTTAAAAAATTACAATTTCCTCTTTCTTATTGCAGCATTTAATAATTTAACATTTCTCAATTTCAACCCTGCTCTGTGCAGTTTATGGGGAGAATGACTTCAAGCATGAACCTAATGTTTCCAGCCTTAAATTGCTGCTTTACTGTTGACAAGATTTGTTTCAATATCAATTTGCCATTGTTTCTGTAACAGAGTCATTAACATGCCAGAGACTCTGCTCATCTTCACTCTAATGGGAGACTATTTCTTCCAACTTTGTCCTCAGCATTTTTCCTTAGTCAGGAGGCTATAGTCTCCCTGAATTCTTTCACTATACATGTTTTTGGAGATGATATATGCTTCCAGATCTCTGACCTCCACTGGCTGGGACAAAGCATCCTCCAACTCCACTGCCAGTGAGGTAGAATTAGACATCAATGGGCAGAACAAGGAATTTGTGTTTTCTGACTCTAAATAATGTGCTATGCCATCCCCACTGGATTCACGGCCAGTGTTTATTAGATAGCAGGTACCAATGGGAAACTTATGACTAAGTGATTGTGTAATACACTGAGTTTTGGCCAGGCAACCCAATCACATGTTCTTAATAGGGAAAGAATACCTAAATGCCCAAGTTACACAGTGAGAATTTGAGGACAATTCATAGGCTTGACACAAATCCCCTATGGCCAGACAAGAGAAGATGTATTTTCTTTTTCTTATTTTTTATTTTCCATATACAACAATCTATCAGTGGGAGAAATTCTGAGAAAGGACTCCTTGCAGAAGTTGGAAAATATTCTCATTACCAACTGAAGCTATGTTTGTTCATGGATGAAGTAGGGAAACAAGATACAGCCAGCCCTCCATATCCCCAGTTCTGAATTCCAGGATTCAACCAACTGCCAATGGAAAGGCCTACCATGGTTGGGTCTGTACCGAACATGTACACACTTTTTTCTTGTCATTATTCCCAACAATACAGTACAACAACTATTTACATAGCATTTACATTGTATTAGGTGGTATAAGTAATCTAGAGATTTTAAAGTATATGGGAGGATATCTGTATGTTATATGCAAATACTATGACATTTTATATAAGGGACTTGAGCATCCACAGGTTTTGGTATGCACAGGGGTCCTGGAACCAATCCCCAGCAGATACCCAGGACTATATCCTGTATGTAGTGCATGTTACTGCCTGATGCTTTTTATAGCATCTTACTGCTACTTATACATTGATTCCTGCTTTCAGCAGTTTCCTTTGACAGTTGTCTGAGCTTCTGATTTTATTTTTGATGGATGTCTGCTTTATGCTCCACACATACCTCCATCGTCATCTCCTTATCATCTACTGTATGTTCGTTTTTTCCTTATTCCTTCTTCTTTCCTTTTTTTAATTTTTCCAACCTTGCACATTCAAAAGTACTTAACAACCCACTATGTGTAAAATATGTAACTTTTTCATTTCTTTTACTTTCAACCTGATTTCGTCTATTTATTTAAAGTGCAGCTCAATTTGGCAGCATATATCTGTGTTCTGTTTTTTGTTTTAATGTCTACCTTTTAATTGGGCTGCTTAATCCATAAGTATTTAATGTTATTATGAGATACTACTAGTTTCTTTTTCTTTCCAATTTTTTATTTTGTTTTGGTAATTTGTTTTCTTCTGCCAATTTTGGGGTTAATTATTTAATTTTTTCCATCTTATTTCTTCCCCTGCCTTTTTATATATACCACTTTTTATTATTATTTCAGTGATTGTTTCAGGGCTAACAATTAAAAATATGCGTCGTTAACTCGTCAAAGTTTACCTGGAGTTAAAACTGTTAAAACTTTAAAGTTAAACTTTAAAGTTTAAACTTTAAAACTTTAATCTTCTTCCTTTACAAATGATTCTTCCACTTTCCACATTCCACTTCATCCTTCCCGTTTCACAATACCCACTTCCCACCTCACACTCCACAAATGTGATAATCTTATAACAATGTAATTCCATTTCCTCAAGTTTCACTCTTTGCATTACTGATATCATCTATTTTAACTGTGTCTATATTATAAACCTCGTTACTATACCATTATTTTAGTTTGAAATAGTCAGTGGTTTTAATATGATATACATAGATGGATTTTCTTTCTGATTCATTCTACTAGGGTTCACTGGGATATGTATATTGATGTATTCCATTAAATTTGAGAAGTTGCTGCCATTATTATGATTTTCTTACACTAGGCTTTCAGTGTAAGTATCAGACCATCTGATACTGATCCGCCTGTCCTTGAAGCTCTAATCTTTTTTCTCCAATCATTTTTTAAAATACTTTTTTGGGATGTCTAATTTCCAGTAATTTGAATAAAAGGTCACTGATATTTTTTGAACATCTCCAAATTGCTATAAATGTAATCACAGCAATTTTTCATTTGACGTACTTTTCAGTTACATTTCACTTCCTCTCAGTTTATCTTTCACTCTAGAATTTTAATTTGATTCTTTTTTAGAATTTTTATTTCTCTGCTGAAACTGTTTGCTCAGTTTTCTATTTAGTAATATATTTTTTTAAGTCTTTGGCTATGCTTATAAGAGATGTTTGAAAGTCTTTGCTAAATCTATTATCTGAGATATCTTGGGGTCATTTTCAAGTGATTCCTTTTTTCCTGTTTATGGTTTAGCTTTCCTGAGTTTTTCTTGTCCTGTAACTTTTACTGTATACTTGAAGTTGTCAATAATACATTGTAGAGACTCTGGATTTTGATATCTTCCTATGAATATTGTTAATTTTTCTAACAAGTCATGATTATTGGATGATCATTTTGACTTATAAAGTCTGGGTTTTATATTTTGTTAGTACAAGGTTGTCAAAAGCCCATGGTGTTTCCCAGGTCCGAATAACTTGGGGAATTCAACATCCAAATTCTGTCTTCCTTACAGCCATTGTTGAGGCTTAGGTTTCAAATTTTTCTAGAGTGGGTCTTGAGAAGGCTAAAGACTTCACTTTAGGGAAAAAATCTTATTCCAAAGGCTCAGGACTTCTGATGACTCAGGTGGCTGCTCGAGATGCTATTAAATTGTTAAGAGTTCCGGTTACAGTGCAATTCCAGGGTCTCTGAGCTATGTTTTATCTCTAGTATCTCCATTCTTTCCCCAACCACATAGCAGTCACTTTCTTAAAAGCCTTTGTAGCCTCCTCCAGCATATGCATATCCCATCCTTCTTCCAAGGATGTTCTCTCAGGAACACTTCATTCAGGTCTCTCTGCCTCCCAGCCACCAATAAGCTCCCTCATCTTTTATGCTCCGTAGACAGTCATAGCCTTCTTAGTTGCCTTGAATGCTGATTTCTGCCTCCTGAGCTCAATGGTACATCTGTGCTCTTCTTTGGTTCCAGTTTATCTGGAATTTGATCTCCAGGCACATAGCTAGCATGATCATGGCATTAACATTGCAAAGTTCCCTTCTCTGGTGGACAGACTATTAATGTGGCCTCATGGTCCCTGGCTCCCGATAGCTCTACCTTTGGGCAATGCCATGCAATTGAGTATAAGTATTCGTGTGACTTGCTAATAGTCTAAGCAATGGCAAGGATAATAGGACATATGTGATTATGTGCACATGATTTCATTACAGACAATCATAACACCCATCTTGGCAGGAGACTCTATTGTCCATGCTGGTTTGAAGAAGCAAGTTTTCATATTGTGGGTTGCCTATTTTGAGAGACCTAGGTGGTGAGGATCAGAGAGGAACCTCCAGGAGGTGAGGGTTTTCTCTAGCCAACCACTAGCAAGAAATGAAATCCTCAGTCTTACAACTGCAAGGACGTGAATTCTGCCAATAAATCTGAGTCCTTCCCTAGTCAAGCCTCAGATGAGACTGCAGCCCTAAGCAGGGTTAGAGCCAACACCTTGATTGAAATCTTGTTTGACTCTAAGCAGAGGATCAAGCTAATTAATGCCTAGACTACATTGACCCACAGAAACTTGAGATAATAAATTTGTGTGGGTGTGTTTGTGTTTAAGCTGTTAAGTTTGAGGTAATTTGTTATGCAACAATAGAAAACTAATACACCTTTCTCAGGTATCACTATCTTTTTGTCTTCTGTGCAATGCCTGAGTACAGTTGTCTCATATAATTTCTCCTCTTTTATCTGTGTTCATGGTGGGAGGCCTATTCTGGTATTAGTGCCTCAGCATGGCTGGAAATGGAATGCCCTTGACCCACATCTGGTTTCATATTTTCATTTTAAAGAGTGAGCTTATATTAATATCTTTACATAGAGATATTTCATCAAATATATTTCTTGCCGATTATGCTATACTTCAAAACATGCTGTAGTTACCTTATTTCCATACATTGAATTCTCTATTCCATTTTCTAGTTACATATAGGTTGCTTTATTTATTATGTAAATATTGAGTAGATTATATTTTTATTATAGGTTCCCTAGAAATGACTCAAATTCAAAAACATTTTCCAGCTGACTACATATTTCAAGTTCTACTCTTTTTTAAAATGATTTTCTTATTTTAGTAATCCCCATTTAAAAATACCAGGAGAAGTGACTATTATTCAAATATTTGATTATAAATCCCCTATCAGACATGTCTGAAGATGTTAGGAAGCCAAGGCAGAGAGTAGCCCTGATATTCCAGGGAATATTATGAAGTCTTTAGCTAAGTGGAAAAAGTAAATGAATTCTGACATTATTAAATACATATATTTTGTGCTAAATAGTATGCTAACTGCTTTCTCAGACATTATATTATTTTTATCATTTCTTTCTATTATTTCGTGTACGTGGATCATTTCTCTTTTTGAGAATACAAAATAAAGACTACTGATTTTGTTATTTTTTCCATGTATTTGCTTGCTTGATTTTGTTTGTTTTTGTAAAATATTTTATGACTAAACCCCACCCAGCTAAAAAGTTTTTTTACAAAAGTTATAAACTAAAAAGGGTCTAAGTTAGTGGCTTTATAAGTACCCATATAGTGTTGTCACACAAACCCTAAAATATTTACTACTGGTCACTTTAAAAAAAATTTTGCAGCCCCTTCTTCTGGATGAGGCCTATAGCAAGTATTTTAACAGTATAGATGATATCTATCTAATATATTAACACCTATAATCTGAACTTTCTATGTCACATAGTATTGTGTGTATGTATGTGTTTGGGTTTGTGTGTGTATATGATTTAGTCCAGGGATTTTTGATGTATGATTCTTGTTGTCCACCATAGCCCCCAGCATATAAGTAAGTACCAAGATAAGGTTGAGTTCATGCTAACTGATTTGATTTATAATTTCAATCATTTCACCTTTTAGGAAAAAATATAGAGAAATTTAAGCTATAATTTAAGAAAAATACAGTATTTCTTCTGTTATTGCTTGGACATATCCATTATTGGATATAACAAGATTACATATCCAATAATATTATTGGATATAACAAGATTATATATCCAATAATATTATTGGATCCAATATATTATTATGGCTTGGATATATCCAAGATTTTTATCTACTACTGTGAAAAAACATCAAATAATGAATCTAGATTGAATAACTAGAAAACACTGTCATTGATATATAAACAGCAACTGGCAAAGTGAATTGCAATTTTTTAACTGGGATTGACATTTTGGAGAAATAATACAATTTGTCCAAATTCATGTTTCTAGTAATAGCGATAGTAATTCTCTCTTCAACGTCTCTGCAAGTGAAAGTGGTATACTGTTCAAAACAGCTTCCTGCTTATACTACAGGCATTCAGACATGTACACATTTTCCTTTCTTCTCTGGCCTAAAATGCTTCTCAACTTTCTACTGCCTGTGATAATCTCTCCCTCTTTGTGCTTCAAGCCAGCTCTATGCCTTCCCTGAGAGCTCACCAGAGAGGACTTTCCCTCCAATGAATACGAAGCCTGGCACTTACTTATATCTGTGACCGAGGAAACTGTAACCTTGTCATTTACCTGGTGATTGCAAATTTTCACGTCCAGATTCTATGTAAGCCCCTTAACACGGGGGCAGAGGCTTCCAGTATAGCGAGTAAAAGTGTCAGCACTAGATTCTGACAGGGGAGTTTGAGTCTTCATTCCCCATAATTATGTATCTTACCTATTAAAAATTTCTCTACCTCTCTAAGACTCAAGTTTTTAAACTGTAATTAAGTTGTGACTTAACTTCCCTGCCTCTCATTTTCCCAATGAATAAAATTGGATCGATACTATTAAACTTCTGAGATATTATAAAGATTAAATGAAATAATGTATGCCAAGTACTATGCAAAGAGCCTGGCACAGTAATCTTCAGCAAATGTAAACTAGCACTAATACCATTGTAAGGGAAATGTCTCTCTCTTCACGGGTACAGAGTGACTACTCCAAGAATACAACATTGTCATATTCTCATACACACTTATCACTTATAAGTTTTCAAATTTTTCACAGACCTTAACAGTCTTACTCCCTGCAAAAGCACCATGAGATTTTCTAACTGAAAACCATTGTTTTTTTATTTACATCTTTTACTCTCTTCTAAGATGGGTCCTTTCTATTTCCATGATAAGCACTTATTTTCTGAATGCTTGTAAGGGACTGGAAATACAAAGTTCCAAAATTAAATACTAACACTAGATTTAATTGATTCGAATATTAAAAGAGGGAACAATTTCAGTGCTTGGTAGATTTCAGGGGGATAGCAGCAATGCAATTTGAGCACTTTCTTGGGGAGAATCAGAGAGCAAGACCCTAAGAACATCAAGGAAAAAGGAATTTGAGTGGACAGATAGATCAGTTGAGGATTTAAAAATTAATTTTCAAGAGAGTAGACTGTGTAAAATATATCCTCTTACCCCCAACAAAATTATCAATAAAATCTACTTTGCACACTAATGCATAAGAATGGATTAGCTAATATTGGATAAAAGTGATGCCATGACTGAACTGCCAGATCTGAGTTACAGATTTTCCGTATTTGATAGTTGCTAAAACAGGACTTAAACAATGAGACCAGATGAATCACTTAACCTAAGTACACAATCTGTTCTGGCCCAAGTACTAGATCCAAAAGCAATATAGTAGTTCAGAGTGGGACAGCACAGATTTTAAGCTTGTTTCTGCCACTTTTAGACAGATCACTTTTTAATGAGTCATTTTGCTCATTGATATAATGGGGATTATTTAGACTGTCTTCCCTCAAATTGATGAGGATTTATATTCATGTGGTACTACATAAGGGTACATTAGAGTTAGTATTAGGGACTCATCAAGACCAAATCACAAACATGAGAATGAAGTGACAAGAATAAGAATGCCCTGGTCTTCTGGTCTTCATCTTTCCGTCCCTGACTTACTCAACACTTAATTCTTGTCCCTGACCCATAAGTATGGTCTTTAATCTTTCTTATTTAAATCCTTCTCCATAATTTTTAGCTTTGATATTGGCACTTTCACTACAGCGAAAAGATAAGTGTCGGTTAGGCAGCTCCCTTCTGTCCTTACATTATGGAAGGGTGATCAGATAATATATGATAGGATCGAGATTTAAAATAGAGTCCTCAGATATCAAAGCTTGTGAGTTTTCATTGGACACATAGTGGTAAATATAGCATATATGTAGTATAATGCAGTACATATGGGCACTCTTTAGAGCAGGAAAAATTCTTATGCGTGACTGGCAAATTGCTGAAACTATCTTAGCTTCATTGTTTCTTTTAATGCTGTGAAAATTAAATTAATTTTTATAAAGTGTGTAGCATAATTTCTGACATTTATTGAAGTACTCGATAAACACTATCCATTCATATTTTAAATCTTATTAAATAAAACGTTAATAGAAATAAAGCAATTCAGTTAAGACTCCATGCATTTCCATGTTCAATAGTTGAAATATTAAAAAAAAGAAACTAAGAAAGTATATTTGAATTCTTTAAGAAGAAAATCAAGGTGGAGTCATTCACAAACAAAATTTAAAACTTCTCTTTATTTCTTGTCAGTTCTCTCATGTCCATTAGTTATTCTGGAATCTCTCTAATACTAAGGCTTTAAGTTATTTTTATAATTTCTCTTTCCTTATAGATTTCAGAAGATATTGAAAAGTGAGACAGGAGATGATTGATTGAGGTCAAATTATCTGTATTATTGCTCAAAATATAAAAATCGGAGAATAGGACTTTCATTATGTAGCCAGGTGGGTTTAAAGACTTTCACCTCTGCAAAAGGCAAATCCATCTAGCTACTGGAAGCTCTGGACAATTATAAACTTTCTTCACAGAGGCAGGTTTCTTAACACATAGCAGAGAACAACCCAGATAAGCCCTCTCTGCAGGTGGATATGAAGTGAGAAGGATGGGGCTGAGCTAAGAAGCCTAATATTTTATCATTTATTAATCAATAAGATTCATCACTGGATAACCACAGAAGCCAGTAGATATTGCAGGAAATGTCTAAGAAAATCTCTGAGAGAAAGTAAGACTTTGGAATGTGTACATTATTTCAGGGTCAAGACTGCAGGCAAAAGAGAGAAGAAGAGTTAACATACTGCCATCTGCTCCATATAAGTGTATTTCTTGGGCCACAAAAGGAACAAGAATATTTTAGACACCCCCCCACCACTTCACTGTAGCTGGAAAATTTTTCCACAAAGAGGTGACGTCATATATTTCCTGGATGGAAAGTAACAGGGATGCAAAGACGTTAGAAGATATCAGAAAGGCTACTAGAAGTAGACCCAACATTTTTTCCTCCATCTGAATGTGTGTGTACCGTCTTCTTGACCCTTTCCTGAGTTGTTAGGTTCTTTCAACTTGTACAGTCAGGAGACACACAAAGTGAGACAGCATTGAAAACCATTTCAGTAGGCCTCATGGAGACCTAGATCTTTGCTCATTTCAAAACACAACCGGAACTCCCATAAACAACAGCAGATTTGAGAATGTGTTATTTTCTATCCCTTCAGAAGTAGGTGTTTATTTCTCTCTAATTTAGTAGATTTCAGCTTCAGTGATACTCTATTTAGCAGCTTACAGCTCACCATCTGTTAGTTGACATTTGTCTGCTCTTTACTCCTCTACTTCCTCTGATTCTAGATCTTTGCCACTTACTTTCTATTTCCACTGCCTTTTCTCTGTTGAATTCACAGTTAAAAGACCCAAAAAGAGTGTGATAGGGTCAGTTGATCACCAGGTCACCCCGATTCTGAAAAAGGTTTACTCCAGACCACCCGTGGGCTGCTTCCTGCTCTGAAGGTGGTTGCTTCGAGGTCTAATATATATTCTTTACTCTATCAGTCTCAGTTACATCAAAGGTCAGAAGACAAAGTAGGGAAACTGATGTGTGTGCTTTCATATACATATAACCTTTCAATCAGAAGAAAACAGTGTCAGTCAGAGACTGTGTCAGTCTCCTGAATTGAGCAGGTATCATATGTGGAAAAAAAATAGAAAAAATGTGCAGGATGACCTTATCTAGTTGTTCTCAAGATAGGTTCCAAACTGAAGCTACTAACTTCCTTCCAAACTACCTAGCCCTCCCCCTCACCCCCACTGCCCATTTTGGTTTAAAAAATAGAGAGCTAAAACCTGAGAATGACATCTTCATCCCCAAATTAAACTGAAAGTCAGATCATTTTTCTACTTTTTGGAATGACTTTGATTCCATTTTCCCTCTCTACTCCTAATGCCACTGAACTTTATTAAATCCTCATTGTTCTTAACTTAAGGATAATGAACCAAACTCTGAATTGCTCACCTTGGCTCTAAACACTCTTCCCCATAATTAACCCCCTAAGCAAAGGCTCTGGTTGCCTGCTTCAACTCCTAGTCTTTGTGGAACATCTTGTCTTTGTTTTGTAAAGAAATTTTATTGTAATATTCATGATATTGTTCATAGAAGTTCATTCTTTCAGAACATCATTTAACTTTTCCCTCTAATCATAGCGGAAAATGGGTCTCTTCCTTTTCTAAAGCTGACCTGGACATTTAAGGGAGGATAAGGACATCCCAAAACAAACAATCATATGCAACATATTAAAGGCACCTTCAGAGAGAAGAACCCAGTTACAGATAGGACTCTTGAACTTGAGTAAATGACCAGTACCAGCCAGTTGTATTTGGGAAGATTTGCTCTGCATGTTGTGTTGAAAGAAAACTCTATAGGAGTGATGCTGTACCCAGGTGAGAAATGAGTTGGCTACTGCTGGAAAATACCTCTTTGGCACCAAGCACTGATCAGAACAATGTTTTTTCTCATATATATATATATATATATATATATATATATATATATATATATATATATATGATAGTCTCCTTGTNATATATATATATATATATATATATATATATATATATATATATATATATATGATAGTCTCCTTGTGCAGGCAATATGTATCTGGTTGAATATTACATTCAGAAACAAATATCTGAGGATGCCTCACTACCATAAATGTTGGAATCCTCAGATTCTGACTTCCCCAATTCTTATTAGAGAACAGGGATGTGGACAGGAACGTTACACATTCTCTGTTTCCCAGGACTCATTATTTTCTGTCAACACAGGTAAAATCCTTTCTAAATTAGAAAATAATACAGCTGCCACCTCTTCTCACCACTGCAGTCAAACCTATACTGACAGCTTTAGAGGACGTCGTCTCCCAACAATGTCTATTTCTTCACTCTAGAAGACTGTTTCAAATGTTAATCTCGTGACAGGAGTTGTAAAGGTAAATAACCACAACCTCCTGACCTGCCTTGACACATTCTGCCAGGAAAATTTGGAAAGCTTTCCTCAGTTCAAGTGCAGCGAATTGTTACTGCTTCCCCATTGTTCTATGGAGTCAGCAGAGGTCAAACTGCCAATAAGTTAACATTTCATGTCTCTAAAATCCATGTAGTATTTTTCAGCTCAAGGGCTCATCTTCATATGGGACTCACCTGTGCCATACCTGCTCTCCTCTTCTGAGAAGTCAAGCTGCACCAAGGAAGTCAGTCCTTCCGCATTGTGGTAACATAACTAGGACAATCCCCTGGACCACACAAAGGTTTTGTCACTTTTCTTAGTCCTTTTATGACATTCTTATTTCTTTCATTTTCCTTAAACTGGATTTCCAATATGTAATGTCTAATACAAAATGCTAACTTTATACATTATAAAAGGAAATAAAATTCTGATGTTCATATGTTGACTGAATACACAGTTTAGAATACAAATATTGTGCACACCAATACCCGCCCTTTCTTCTGCTGCAGAAATCTTTCATAGTTTCAGTATTCCAAACATGATAGATCGCTCTGGTCTTATTGGGGGAGGAGGCAGCTCTAGAAGTAACATTGCCAAAAAAAAATCATATAAAAAAATCCCCCCAATATTTATTTTGATAGCTCATTCACACAAAATATAAGAAGATCTCTAATTTCTATTTACTTGTGATATGTTTGGCATTCTCTCTTATCGTGATAAAAGAACAAAGTTATATTTTGTTAAAATTGGACACTGTTATGACCTTGAAATTTTTTTTCATATTTTTTCACTTTCCTCTTTAAGCTTGGGTTTTACGTCAGGAAAGAATTGTACAGAAATTGTGTTGTATGCACCCTTGCATTACCTTCCAAAGAACTTTGAGGATAACTGTGATAGGAGTGATGGAGAAGGTAGAGGCGAGTAACGGTATTCTATATTTTGAAAGGAACATCATGGGAAGCCGTGTGACAGCACCCAAGAGCTTCGACAGGTTGATACAAGGAGCTTTACAGAATGCAAGATTATGTGGAGGAAATAGCTGTGAGGAGAAGATATGACTAATATGGGTTTTATCAAATGTTGCTACTTTAATGTTCAAATTTCCCCTTTCCTGTCTTCCTACACAGCTATTCCTTTGTCATTAAGACCCTATAATGTTTCTTTAAAGAAACAGGGAAGGTAAATTGCTGATTTCTACCTCAAGAAGGGAGTTGGAGGTAAGAAAAGTGACTCTCACACAGCCCAGAGCTCACATTTTAGTAGTTTTATGTAAAACTCCTTGTTTCAGCCTCTCAAATACCTTTATTTTTCTCCCCTCACCCCTCACAACTTGTACCATTTTTGTGCATTTAAAGTGTGTACATAAAAATTATAATCAATTATTCAAATTAGCACAATAAAAGTGAAGGGGATTAGGTAGGATTCTACAGGAAGACTGAATTCCATAACGAAGATAGAGTGGCCCCCTTTTTCATATGTGAGTTCAGCTTTAGGGAACTGGCTGATGAATCACCAATAAAAACAGAAAGAATGTCAACATTCCTTAACACATCAATGTACTTACTGTTGTTGGATTCAAATCCTTCCTTTCTTTGTGTTACCTCTCCTGATGATAATGCCATTATTGATCATGAGCAGATAAAGTATCCATAGTTACAATGTTGTTATTAGTCAGCCTTTCAATCTAACAAAGTTAACTAAATGTCTATTGTTTTTCAGACAATATGTTGGGACTAGAGATATAAAGATGAATCATCTTTCTGTGAAACAGAAAATGTAGGCAATATTATAAAATCTTAAAAAACAACAACAGCAACAACAATCTTAAAGACTCCAATGTGTTATTTCCGATATTGCGATACCTTGGATTGAGTTTGGGATTAATATATTATTTAAAAATAACAGCAGAGTTTATTTCATGTGTGATAAAAATATGAGATTACCCAGAATAATTAAGATTCCTAGCAAAATTAGAGAAGAATCAAAATTAATGTATGGAGACTATGATGACTAAAAAACAAATTTTGTGAAGTTATGTCTTTGAGTCATAGCACACTCCATTTTGCTAGGAATTTTCTCAATGCCTCCATAACATCTTTGTTCCTCAGACAATATATTATAGGGTTAAACATTGGTGTTATGATGGTGTAAAAAAGAGAAAGGAATTTGTCCATTCCCGTTAAACGGCTGGACTTTGGTCTCAAATATGTAATGATGCCTGATCCAAAGAATAAAGCCACAACCATGAAATGAGAAGAACAGGTGGAGAAGTCCTTCGCTCGTCCAGTTGCTGATGGCAGCTTCAGGATGTTTGAGATTATATTCACATAAGATCCGAGTATCAACATAAAAGGAATAACGACAGCTAGAACAGCAACCACATAAATCAACATCTCAATCATAAAAGTGTCCCCACAGGCAAGCTTAAGTACTGGAGGTATGTTACAGAAAAAGTGATTCAACTGGTTAGATCCACAGAAGGGTAGAGAGAAGATCTGGTAGGTGAAACCTGTGTGGACTGGAATTCCACTGATCCAACAGCCAGCTGCCAATTGAATACACAGACTATTGTTCATGATGAGAGGGTAGAGCAATGGGTTACAAATGGCAACATACCTGTCATAAGCCATTGCAATCAGATTGAAGTACTCAGTGGCTCCCAAGACCAGAAAGAAACACATCTGAGTAGCACAGGCCAGAAAGGAAATATCTCTATTTTGTCTACAAAGATCTATAAATAATCTGGGGACAGTGACTGACACATAACATATTTCCAAAGAAGAAAATTTCCTGAGGAAAAAATACATGGGAGTGTGAAGAGAAGGATCAATCTTGGTTATCATGATAATGAGGCTATTGCCCATCAGAATAATCACATAGATGATCAGAAACACCCCAAAAAGAAATCCCTGGAGGTCAGGAACATCAGAAAAGCCAAGCAGGATGAATCCCACCAAAGCAGTGAGGTTCCCCTGTGGGGGGTTTTGTCCTGTGGATCCCATCTGTGAACAAAATGATGTCACGGTTAAGAAGTGACTTCAACCTGTTGAGCCCAGCTGCAAATAAGACATATTTATTAAATAGATGATTTCAAATCCACTGATACAAGATAGATATCCAGTTTTTTGATTGTTTGTTTGGTATTTTTCTAATATATTTCAAATCCAATATCCTAAAATTCTAGTATGTAAAAATAGAATGTAATATTTAACTCTATTCTTCCCGCTTATATTAACAATATGGATAAATGAATAACACACCAAAATAGATAAGAATAAAATAAGAGCAAAACATGTCCAGTATTCTCAGGATAAGAACTGCTATAGGGTCGTGTGACATTCTCTAATGAGAAATGTTTCTCCTTCCTGATCAATCTGATCTCTATTGCTTTTCATTTGTATTTTTTCTGCCTAGCATCTTCTAATTTACAATCTGTTTGTACGACTCTTTCATGGACGGTTTGATGTTTCTCCTGTGAACTGCATCTCTGATAACCTAAGGGCAAGGTGGTCGGTAATGCTCCACTGCCAGGCCAGTTCAGGCCAGCCTGGGTCACCGCTGTCTGGGAAAGAGACTTAGAGGCTGGTCAGAAAAATAAGGAATACCACCTTGCCTCCACCATAGAAAAATATTCCACTTAATATACCATATAATTTTGTATTAGAAATAATGCTTTATAGCAAGTCACATGTTCAATTGAGGTTTAGAATATGGAATAAATTAGATAAGATTTTTTGTAATATGCCCTCAACCCTATTGTGGCCACCAAATAATCTTAGCTCTATATATATATCCCAAATTCTAGGCCTTTAGGAGTAATTTGATAAGTTTAGGGCCTTTATGGAGTAATTAAAGAAGGAAAAGGGACAAAAAAGGTGCAAGAGAATTTGATAGAGGGTTCACACATCTGACACCAGACAAAATATAAAATCTGCCTTTGTATACTTTTTTTCTACCTCTAAATATGAGTTTTGAATATATAAATTATAAATATATAATGTATTGTGAATATAAATTACATGTTATGAACATGTCAATCAATATATACTTCGTAGTATATATTGTAGTTTATTACAGGTAAATACTAAGTATGTAATATAAATATAATATATATTTTATAATAAGTGTTCTAAATACCCATGTCTGAATAGCTATCAGAAAGCACAGTGCTAAATGTGTTATATACTTAGCCTAATCAGCTCTTTCAGGAATTAAGCATTTTAGACCAAATAATTTCAGTCTCTCCTCCACTGGACTGGATCCTAAACATTATCTTATTGTGACTTCCATCCAGCCTTCATTAATCCTAAATTGTGACCTTTTTCATATTGTTACATACTCCAAAATCCACATTGTCGTGAGATCTGAAGTTTCTCCTCCATTTCCCAGACTCCAAATTCATCTTCGCTTCCTATAGAATACAACCTCCCTTTCTTTTTTAAAGATCTCTAGTTCCCCTTTCCTCTCACAAACCCCAAAGGACTGAAACAGCTTAACAATTTCTACTTTTTGTTTCTCACTTCTCACTAGTCCTAAACTCCTCCTTTCTTAGTTCAGTGGATCCTCTACTCCGACTTTAGTTTTTCACAGCACACCCTAACGATAAATGCTCCGTCCCGGCTCATCTCTGCTTACGACTCAGAAACGGCAAGAGGAGGGACCAAGGGGCTGGGAAGATTCCGGTTAAAATAATACGAGACTCTCTACACGCTGAGATGGAGCGCACCCCCCAAAGTCTTCTCTTGCCATCTCTGTCTTTATTTTTCTGATCTGTCCTTCTTTTTTTCCTCCTCTTTTCACATTTTGGTAGTTATTTCTGCATTTTATATCTTCTCAAAATTTTCAAGATTTTATATCACCTTCCCTATATTTTTTTCTGCAGAAGTTATATCTTATGAAAAACAACTGAAGCAAAAATAAAATTGAAATTTCAGTGACCCAGATATGTTTGATGAGTGTATCAGGCAATCAACATATATTTTGTAGTACATTTTGACATTTATTATGGATAAATACTAAGTGATGTTAAATACAAAGTGTGTTAAATAATAAGGATAATATTGGTAAATAATATGAGCTCAGTTTCTGTCTTTACAGAGTTTATGGGCTAGTGGTGAAATCAGACAGGTAAGTGAGGTGTTACCCCACAATGTGTGGTGTCTATGTAGAAAGAATTGCAAGATGTTATGGGAGCATCAGACAATTTCGTAAGGAAGTGTTATCTACTCTGAGACTTTGTCAGATCTTAAGCTATCACAGAATCGTTCTATTATTTTTACTCTCAAGAAAAGACAATAAAACATATTCCAGGAAAAAAAATACTCTCATGTCCTCATTCAGTTTTGTATTCAAATAGATAATCCAGTGCTTAATGTGAGTGAGTGGACTATAATTATTTCCAGATGGGTAATTGCATGAATGATTTCCCACTGATCTCAGCAGTCATGCTTGATTTAACTACATTTAAGTACTCGTTGACCAAAGAATTTACATTGAGTGACTTAAAGTAATATGTCCTTATTTAAATTATCAGGGCTTAATTTTCCTTGTTTGAAAATATACACAGTGATAATAATATGTAACTTAGGGAGTTGTTTTAAGGAGTAAGTAGCATAATCTATGTTAACAGCTGGACTTAAAATAGGCAGTTGTAGTTGCATTAGGCATTGTTATTATAATCATTATCATACTTATTGTGTTTATCATTTTTATTTTAACTTATATCCTTTTTCTTTCTTCTTGGACTTTGCTCATCTTTTATCCTGCACTGGGGTAGCCTTTTCTCAATCTAGGAGAAGAGAGAATGTACAGTGTAATGTTTTGGCAGAAATACTGAGCTTAAAATGAGTGCAATATTCTGTGTTGGCTGGATACAAACTAACATCAATATCTAGAGAAAAACCACTCTAAGTTAGTGGGCTTTTATTTTCAGGTTTTTTCTTTTGTCTGTGCTGCTCTCTTGTATTTCGAGCACATAAGAGAAGTAGACTTTATTATAGAAATATAAGCAAAATTAAGTTTAAAAGTCTAACTCAAATCCTCTTTAAGATATAAAAGCATCCCCAGAGATAACTTTCTTTTTTTATTCTCTTTTCTGAACTTGGTCCACTCTCTCCATTAACAATTAATGGTTGTTTGGTAGTTCTAACATGGAACTTCAGTTCTTCCTCTTCCGTTTTTCTATTAGCAGCAACCAGCCTAGCTCTGGATAGTAGAGATATCTGATTATTTGAAATGATTTTGTTATTATTGATCGTTTTTGAACCTGTATTATGTGCTAACCACCGTGTTGATGACTTGACCTGGATTATCTCATTTATTGTATTCTGAATGAAGTAAGTACAGTGATTATTTAAATTTTGCATAAAAAGCCAGAGGCATAGAGATGTTAAGGAACTTGCCCAATATCAAGAAGCTAGTTTGTGACCTTGCTGACTTCTAATTCAGCAGCGTAATGCCAGAGTCCATATTCTTAACCAAAACTCAATGGGCTTCATAGAACATTCAATAGGAAATATTATTTTGAATTTAATATTCTGAATAATAGCAATAAAACTAAGAAATATAGAACTTCAAAATAGCAAGGTGATTTCATGTCCATTTTATATCTCTTTTACTGTTATAAAAATGAAAGACTACTTATAATTACAATCTGTACGTTTCAAGTTCAGAAGATTTATCTCATAAATGAATTTGATTGGAAGAAAGTATTTTGTTTGATAACTTTTGATTCTTGCGTTTTAAAATAAATACACTACAATAAAATAAACAGGGAAAATAATTACTGCTTACCTTTGTATATAATAGAGAAATCACTGTGTGCTGCTCTTTTATAAAGAATATGGTCTTATATAACGTAAATTTCTGATTTGGGTCATTCAACTAACAAATTCAGCCATTCTCATTTTTCGTTGAAGCTCATGCTTCACTGAAATCAATTGGTGTTCCTTAGTAGGAAACAGCCCCATATTCATTGTTGGGGCATCTTCTTTCCATGACATGTTGCATTTTTAAACTCAATAATCTGTTTATCAAGTGGTAACTTAGAAAATAGCCATCTCTGTTTGAAATAGTGCTACATTGAATTTTCTCTCTCTATGGGATATGGTCTGAGGAGCACTAGCCTCCTGACCACTCCTCCCCACCCGTCTCCCCATCCTCTCCATCTGTGGAGAGTAGAGCAAGTCCCCTACTGGGAAAGGCTGTATAAGATGTTAACAGTCTTAGAGTTGGTCTATATCTATGTATGAAATCTGAGGTTACTAAATTAGAAATTATTAAAACACCATTTCTTAACCTCAAAGAATGTAACTTGGAAATTATCTAGATTTTGTGTTTAATCTAGAATTTTTACATGTTAAGGCCCTCTGTTCATTTCATGGATAGAATTTCTTTTCAGTTACAGGTACTTACATAAGAAAAACAATACATTTGAACAAGAGGATATAGTACACTGAGTCTCAGAGTTTTCTACATTAAGAAGGTGAGGACGGGAAAATGACATCATGAGGGCTTAAAAATCATAGGAGAGAGAAGATAGAGTGAATTTTTATTGTTGCTATGAATCTTTGGTAAGCTATGTAAAATAATTAATTCATGCCTTTAGCTTTTCTCTATTTATTGAAGTAGTCAATAAATATCTAATTATATAAGTTGAAGTCTTATACTCTTCAAGAGGCACAGAAAAGTTTGTACCCTGCAGATTGGTCACATGCCTGACTGCCAAGCTCCTGTTCATCTTTTAGACTGAGTGGGTTTATCACATCCTATGAAAAGTTAGTCATTATTCCTGCAGGTAGAAGTAAATATTTATAATACAATGCTCCAATATAACTCATATCTATACAATATAACTTCTATTTTGACCCATAGTATATTATGTTTTGATTTTTATTCTATAACTTAACTTTATCTCCTCTCATAAACTCCTTGATTCCAGGGCATTTTCAAGGTTGTAAACATCAACATAGAACATTCTGGGACATTTAGGGACTCAATAATTTATACCCATATCATTTAATTTTTCCAGATCACTAATCATATATATTGTGTTCTCTTCCATTGTTATCAGTGAGTAAAATATCTGAAAGGTGGTGTGAAATAAGAACGCAATGGGGCCGGCCCCGTGGCTTAGCAGTTGCGTGCGGGCACTCTGCTACTGGAGGCCCGGGTTTGGATCCCGGCGCGCACCCATGCACTGCTTCTCCCGCCATGCTCAGGCCACGTCCCACATACAGCAACTAGAAGGATGTGCAACTATGACATACAACTGTCTACTGGGGCTTTGGGGGAAAAAAAAAAGGAGGAGGATTGACAATAGATGTCAGCTCAGAGCTGGTCCTCCTCAGCAAAAAGAGGAGGATTAGCATGGATGTTAGCTCAGGGCTGATCTTCCTCACACAAAAAAAGAAAGTATGCAATATACATTAGTGTGAACAAGAGTAGAAGCAATGAGACCAGTTAGGAGGTGATTGCAATAATCTGTGTGTGAGAAGATAGTGGCCAGGATCAGGGTTGAAGCAGTATAAATATTGTAAAAAGTGGTCACAGGATTTACATAGAGGTTATGCCCGAACATAAAGTCAAAATATGACATTTATCATTCTCCATCTCTTTTATCCACATTTTCTAATCAGCCACAAATTATGCTGACTGGATCTTTTAAATATCAATTAATTCCACTCATTTCCCTCTATTTTCATGGGGACTTCTTTAGTTCATATCCTTGTAATGTTTTTAAACTGAAATACTTTTTAAAAGTTAATCTTTATTTTCATTACTCTCTTGCTTTCATCAATCATCTCATTCTAAATTCAAGGATAATATTTGTCTACAAAGTAAATTGAATCCTGCCATTTTTCTCCTTCCTTCCCTTCACTGGGTCTCCTTGGTGCTCATGATTGTACTTTGCACCATGCTAGAGACTGATGTAAGTCTGTCAAATTCAGTTCTCCTTCATTTCTTTTTGTTTCCCCCACAGTAGCTGGGATGTGTTTCTAGGCCCTCATGCAGCTTGCATGACCGTGTGATTTAGTTCTTGGCAATGAAATAGGAGACAAAACAATGCGTGAAGATTTACCTGCTTCAGAGGACATCTCTTGGAATTCTACTTCTCCCAACTTAGGCTGGCAGCCAGGGAATTACCCCAGCAATGATGTAAGTCACCAGAGGAAAATGTCAAAGCTGCTTGTCCCTGAATAATTGTTTAGAGCTGAGCCTCACATGAAACATGGACTCCTGTCTTAGATTATTCTTCTTTAAGGCCCTCAGATCTTAGAATTGTAGAAGTTTCCTATTCTTCACCTTAGTTTAACCTAATTAGTACAGATATATTGCTTTTTCTACTCATGCCCTGCATGAATTATCTAAGACCCTGTTTCACTCTCATCCCTTACATTTCACATAGTCGTTATATACAACATGAGTGCACACACTTAACCACAGTTGATTGGTTCAACAGTGGATGTTCAACCAAACATGGTTCTACCAGAACCATTTCCTGCAACTGTTTGAATAAAAACCAAGAGAGAGTCATTCTTCTGTCTGTAGTTGTAGTATGTTTGTGTGTGTGTGTGTGAGGAAGATCAGCCCTGAGCTAACATCCATGCCAATCCTCCTCTTTTTGCTGAGGAAGACTGGCTCTGAGCTAATATCTATTGCCAATTCTCCTCCTTTTTTTCCCCAAAGCCCCAATAGATAGTTGTATGTCATAGTGGCACATCCTTCTAGTTGCTGTATGTGGGATGCGGCCTCAGCATGGCCAGAGAAGTGGTGTGTCATTGTGCGCCCGGGATCCGAACCTGCGCCGCCAGTAGCGGAGCGCCACACTTAACCGTTAACCCACAGGGCCGGCCCCTGTAGTTTTTTAAACTTGGGAATTGCTGGCCATATCTTCCTCCATGTTGATTGGAGAAAAGGTAGAACTCAGACATCAGGGGCAGAGAGGAGAATTAAGCAGATGTGCAAACACTAGCAAAAATGA
Source organism: Dicerorhinus sumatrensis harrissoni (assembly GCA_014189135.1). Classification (NCBI taxonomy): domain Eukaryota; kingdom Metazoa; phylum Chordata; class Mammalia; order Perissodactyla; family Rhinocerotidae; genus Dicerorhinus; species Dicerorhinus sumatrensis. The sequence continues at coordinate 11,378,400 of JABWHU010000190.1, read as the reverse complement.
TATAAAGAATATGAGTCCTGTATAATTATAGCCATTCTGTGAGATAGCACCTTACACCCTTCAGGATGGCTATAATTACCAAGACAAAAGACAACAAATGTTGGAGAGGATGTGGAGAAAAGGGAACTCTCATGCACTGCTGGTGGGAATGCAAACTGGTGCAGCCACTAAGGAAAACAATATGCAGATTTATCAAAAAATTTAAAATAGAAATACGATACAATCCAGCTACCCCACTAGTAGGTGTTTATCCAAAGAACTTGAAATCAATGTTCCAAAGAGATTCATGCACCCCTATGTTCATTGCAGCATTATTGACTATAGTCAAGATGTGGAAGAAACCCAAGCGCCCTTCATCTATGGATGAAGGGATAAATAAGATGTAGAATACTATTCAGCCATAAAAAAGGCAAATTTTTCCCATTTGCAACAAAAAGGTTGGACTTTGAGAGTATGATGTTAAGTGAAATAAGCCAGACAGAGAAAGAGAAATACTGCATGATTTCACTCATATGTGGAAGACAACAAATACATGGACAAAGAGAAAAGATTAGTGGTTACCAGAAGGAAGGGAGTTTGGGGAGTGGGTGAAAGGGGTAAAGGGACACATATGTACAGTGATGGACAATAATTAGACTACTGGGGGTGAGCACAATAAATCTATCCAAAAACTGATAAACAATAATGTACACCCGAAATTATGCAAGGTTGTAAACCATTATGATCTCAATAAAATTACTGGGAAAATAAAAAAGAATAAGAGTCCTTGTTTCAAATTGTTTCCTGGATGCGGATACTGGATTCAGTGTCTTGCAGCTTCTGTGGGTGCCATGAGACACCCTATTATGCATGCATTTTATCCCACTATCTTGATTAGGTGGGTTTGTTTTGTATTTCTGCAATTAGTTGTTAGAAATCTGGCTATCACATGTCTCTCCAATGCATGGCCTCAGTGAAAACAAGCACATCATTAGATGCTGACATTAACTGTATATGTGAAGTAACTTGTGAAACTGTTGTCATCTGAACCCTGAAGTGTCGGGGTCATCCTACTCTCTTCTGAACGTTGAAGTGACACCAGTGACAATGACAATTACATTTTCATTGAGAGCAGTAACCACAGAATAGTAACAGGGAAGTGGTGTAAGGAGACTGGAGCAGAAAATATGAGTTGGATAGTTTTTGAGTATATGTGATTTAGTCTGCCTGCCTAATCTCATCATCTGCTGTTTATCTCATGCAGCAACTCCTCTTGAAAATCAAGTTCCATCAACACATTCTATATGCCTAGAATAGTAGAAAATGTATACTCTTAAAAAATCTCATCCATTTCTCTGTTTTTCTCTTTATAATTTATTTATGGTGCTTTTCACATAGTTTCTTATTGATATTTTTTAATTATTTAAGACAAAATCATATGTAATTTATTTTAATTATGTGTTGGTTAATATTAACGGCATGTAAACTTCTTTAATGACTTTTGTGGCAATGACATCACATTTAATAAGTAGTGTTCTTTTTTATGTTACTTATAAACTGTATATGCAGTTTATATTTTCTTTGGGGGGATGTTATTTTGATAAATTTTTAATATCCATGTAGATAGGACCTTTCATTGTTATTAAAGTCTTTTGTTGAATTATGATCCAATATAAAAGCCTGTATTTTCATTACGTTTTGTAGAATGTATTGACGATTGCTCTGAGGATGGAACATCCCTAGGAGCTCCAAACCCAGTCCACACAATCCAGTGTCGGCAAGGCTGCTGGTTTTCAGTCACCATTGTTGTCAAGCTGCTGGTTTTCATGACTACTGCATAGCTGTGGGAACTGTGAGGGGATTAGGTCAGGTTACAACATCACAAACCCTGTTATTCTTACCAAACTTCAGCAGTTTTTATTGAGTAAATAAAACTCCTCTGATTGTTTCAAACCTTTACTTGATTTCCAGAATTCTGAAGAAGTTGATTTAATATTTTTGTCAGTGATTTATTTACTTTATTGGAGAGATAGGATCATTTATAAGGGTCCTCAGTCCATCATTACAGAAGCCCTTCATGTTTCTTCATTTCATTGAAAACAATCATGATTATTAGGATCATTCATTATCACACAGGTCCATATATTTTTTAGCCTCTGGGCATAAAGATAATTTGATAATCATCAGTGGAAATGTCTTATTATTTGTATTATTGGGTATGGCTTTTTATAAGACTATTTGGTGATAAAAATTTTTAAACATCATTTTAACTTTTTGCATGGAAGAATGTCAAAATTTTGCCCTTGAAGATGAGAAAAAGTGATATGGGTTCTAATCCATGGAATGTGGATTATATCTAGACCAGTACCTTATACTGCTTTGCTGTGAGAGGTAAAGAAGTCTCTTACAGTCCATCCCAGACCTACTGAATCTGACTATCAGGTATTGATGGCATTTCCATTCATGGGCATATGCAATGAAAATTCAAAAGTTAGTGATAATATAAGTAAAGGATAACAGAAAGCACAGTGAAATTTGATTTTATTAAGAAGACAAAAGAACACAATCATTTTGGTAATTTGACAATTTTTCTTTACTTAGTCAAGACATTCACATAATTTGAATTTTTTAAAATCATGGTAGGAAATAGTGGAGTGGTATTTATAATGGTGATGTTGTTCTTTATAGCTTTATTGAGGTATACTTGACAAATAAAATTATAAAAATATAAAATAGTAATATATTTAAAGTATACAACATGATGATTTGATATATGTATACATTGTGAAATGATTACCATAATCAAGTTAATTAACATATCTATCACCTCAGCTAGTTATCATTTTTATTTATTTTTTGAGGAGAATTCTTAAAATCTACCGTCTTAGCAAATTTTAAGTATGTTATATAGTAGTATTAGCTATAGTCACCATGCTGTACATTAGATCCTCAGAACTTATTCCTCTTATAAAGAAAGGTTTATACTCTTAGACCAACAACTTCCCATTTTCTCCGCCCTAGCAACCGCGGTTTCTACTCTCTGTTTCTATGAGTTTGACATTTTTTTTAGTGATACTGTACAGTATTGTCTTAGTGTAATGTTCTCCAGGTTCATCCATGTTGTCATCCATAGCAGAATTCCCTTCTTTGGTAAGACCGAATAATATTCCATTATGTGGAATATGTATATCATATACATATATTCCATGTATATATCATGTAAATATTTCATTTACACATCACATCTTCTTTTTCCATTCATTTGTTGATGGATAATTAAGTTGTTTCCATATTATGGCTATTGTGAATAATGTTGCAATGAACATGGAAGTACAGATATCTCTTCAAGACAGTGATTCCATTTCCTTTAGATGTATATGCAGAAGTGGGATTGCTGGATCATATGGTAGTTCTATTTTTAATTTTTTAAGGACCTACCATACTGTTTTCCATAGTGGTTGTACCAATTTCCATTCCCACCAACAGTGTACAAGGGTTCTTTTTTCTCCATGTACTTACCAATATTAGTTATCTCATCTTTTTTTTTCCTTTTTTCTTCCCAAACCCTATATATATGATATATATAGTTGTATATGAGTTGTAGCTCTTCTATATGGGATGCCGCCTCAGCATGGCTTAATGAGCAGTAAGTAGGGCCACACTCAGGATCCAAGCCAGCCAACCCCAGGCCATGCAAGCAGAACATGTGAACTTAATTTCTATGCCACCAGGCCAGCCTTTCTTGTCTTTTTGATAATAGATATCCTACCAGGTGTGACGTGATAACTCATTGTGGTTTTGATTTGCATTTGCATTAGTGATGTTGAGCATCTTTTTATATACCTGTTGGCTATTTGTATGTCTTCTTTGGACAAATGTCTATTCAGATTCCTTGGCTAATTTTTAATAAGGTTATTTTGTTTTGTTTTGTTATTGAGTTATAAGAGATCTTTATATATTTTGGATATTAGCACCTTATCAGATATTTGATTTGCAAATATATTTCTCCCATTCCGTATGTTTCCTTCTTGTTTTCTTGGTTGTTTCCTTTGTTGTACAGAAACTTTTTAGTTTGATGTAGTCTCATTTGTTTATTTTTACTTTTATTTCTGTGCTTTTGGTGTCAGATCCAAAAAATCATTGCCAAATCTAAAGTCAATGAGCTTTCCCGCTATGTTTTCTTCTAGGAGTTTTATGGTTTCAGATCTTACATGTAAGTCTTTAATTTGAGTTGAATTTTTGTGTATGATATCAGATAGAGGTCCAATTTCATTCTTTTGCCTGTGGATATCCAGTTTTCCCAATACCATTTATTGAAAAGATTTTCCCCATTGTGTATTTTTCATGCCTTTGTTGAAAATTGGTTGACCATATATGAGTTGGTTTAATTCTGGGCTCTCCATTCTTTTCTCTTGATTTATGTATCTGTTTGCAAACCAATGCCATACTATTTTGATTACTGTACCACTGTAATATAGTCTGAAATCAGGAAGTGTGACGTCTCCAATTTTGCTCTTATTGTTTGAGATTACTTAGCTATAATGGTGTTTACGTTGTTTAGTGCATAATTAAGCTCAATGTAGTTGAATACTAATTAAGACAGTTTATTTTAAAAACACTTTAGCAAATTACAACTCTCAAAGTAAGTAGAATTACGTGAATTGTTACTGGTACTGGTATTATTTTCCTTACTCTACAAATCCATCAATGCAATATCAGAAATTAATTTGAATCCAGGCAAGGAGTGGGCTGAGGCATGCTATAAAGAACGCTGAAATGGACTATGCTGTCATTGACGAAGAAGATGCAGAGAATGGAATACAGCCTGTACTTTTGAAAAGAGAAAGTGAAATTGAGGGAGAAATAGATCACAAGATGTTAGTGAGATGTGATTTGTATACTGGAAACAACCTCGTGGACAGAGTCTACTCTCAGTGACTCAGACTTTAGTATTAAGGTTCTCAGTAGAATGTCAGTGTCTTTAAAATCCCATGTGTTTTTTGTCATATCAATTATGTTATGTTCAGTTGAGCAGGTCAATAGTAAAAAGCTCTTTCATACAGCCTTAGCCTCAGGGGAAAAAAGTAATACCTGCATTTTTAAAGGGAAAAATCAAAATTAAACAATAAGATAAGAGTGCATTTTGCAATTTTGTTTACATTTTGGAAAAAACGTACTGGCAATGGCCCATTTAAAAATAGAACTTGTTTGTTGTCTCTTTGCTTCTGATCTCTGTTGACATCATTTTATGAGCCCATGTTAATTGTCTCTATTCAGCATTACTTTGTAGGATAAAGCTATGTATTACAATCATATATATATATATCGTTTGCTCTTTATGTGTGTTGTTTGTTCCTTTTGACTGATTCTCATCAAGTCTAGCATTCGAGATGATTCTGACACACAGTCCTCTTCTGTAACACATGATTTAGGCAAGATAATTTTAGGATTTGTAAAATGAAATCTCAACCTTTATTTCGCATTTTTATGCTGCTTATTCTGTTTTCAAGTTAAATAAACCTATTTACATATCCTCTATGTCTGTAAATTTTTTATCTTTCTGTTTCACTTACCATTATATAAATGAATCTGACATACCCTCCACACAAACTGAGCTAATAAATTATATTTCATTTATTTTATTTGTTTTACAACACAAAGTTAAAGTGATCATACAGTTTCAGGAGGTTGAGGGTTTGGAGCCCAATTTGGAAACTCAGATTTTTTGGGCCTAGATCTTCACCGGGTTGATCTCCTGTTTGCAAACCCTCGAAATTCCTTGGTCAATATTCATCATCTCCTTCTTTAGTAACAAATCTGGGGGTGATAATTTTTGTTAAGTGTCTGAAATAACATAAGGACTCTTCAGAAACTTAGGGATGGTACCTGGACATACGCAACATTTTCACAGCAGGATTATAATGACAAAATTTAAAGAAAATCTTAAAAATAGTACATGCCAATTTCTGAGCCAAAGTAGTAAATTATATCTAAGTTTAGCAACAAATGACCACATTTCTACTTTCTGATGTCACACATTCTATGTGACATGCCTTCTATATATTTTCATTAAAGCTATTTGTTTCAATAAAGCTATATATTTTACTACTGCTATATATTTTCAATAAATTTCTTTGTACATGCCTCTTCTACAGATTATATATTCTCACATCAATTCAACTATTTTATATTTGATTTTTTCCCCATCCACCTAGACTTTTAAATATTACCTTCTTGACATAATATAGTTTATCTCTGTCCTTTGAAATGTGCTGACTATGAATTAATACACTAACTTTGATTTTATTTGACCAGTGTGAGTTAAATGGGATTATCACTTTACTTAATCTTGGCACTAGCCTTTATCTAATTACTGTTTACAAGATGTATGTCTTCTCATTTTTAATAGATTCATGAAAATTATATTGTCCATGTTAGTTTACTTTAACAAATTAAATCCAAAATTATTTTATATATTAATATCAAACTATTTGTACACATTTTTTTCTGCCTATATGCAGGCTCCATCTATTAATAATATCATCTTTATTTACTGTTTATTTGGATCCCTGTGATTCTTGGATATTTTTTCTTTCACTCCTTCCAACTTGTCTGCTTATTTTTCCAACATTGTGACATTCACAGGTTTTGGTAAGCTATACTCTAGTTGGCCTCATCTAAACACTAATGAAGATATTGACCAAAACACAACCTAAAGATGTACATTTCAAACTTCACTCCCTAATTTTAATAAATAAATAACTCAAAAACCCTGAATAAGGCAAAACATTGGTTGATATGTGTATATTTGGGGGTATGATTTCACTAAACATTCGAGTGAAATAAAAGACTGGTAAAATTAGAAAAACAGAAAGCAATATAGATAGCATAGCAAAGAGGCAAAAACAATCTTACATTCATAGAGGAGGGTTTAATAAATATTGTCAGATTCTAAAGAAAGAAGAGAATGATAAAAATCACACTTCATAGAATAATTAGAAATCTCAGTGCTTCTAAAATTTAACTTTCATTTGAATTAAAGAAAATAAAAAATACATTTGAAACATTTTTCACATAAATGCATTGAACAATAAGCAAGAAAATATAATCTAAAACATGTCTTTACAGATGATGGGTTAAAGAAATAATCAAAATTTACATAACAAGCATATATTCAATGAATTAAAATGTAAGAAACATTATTTCCATCAAAGTTGGACATATTTGTAGACTTTATAAATTAGATTAATTAGATGTAGGAGAGCTGAATTAGAGAGCAGAGAATATGGCTTAAAATGTGATATATCCAAAAGACCCAATCTCAGAAGAAATGTATTTCATCTCCTAAACATTGTGTTCCTAAGTTTTACTGGAAATTAAAGCATTTAATTGAAAGAATATACTATTATTATTTACTTGTGAAATATCTTGGTCTTATATATGATTCCATTAAATACGTAAGACAGGGAAAGCAGAAAGAATCCAGCCAAAGAGCCTCCAGTTGGTGAAGAAGAAGGTAGGCGGGCCACTCAGTGAAAGAATGAACCATGTCTGAGAACAGCCTGCTCATTCTACTTCAGAGCCTTTATGGTCAAGTAACCACTGTGGACCTGAGGGGGTGAGAGCAGGGCCCACAGGTGCACATGCAACCAATGCCTTCATGAACTTTCATCTGGCAACAGTCACCTATGTAAACCATTAAAAGCATCGGATGGTCAAGCTGGATGACCTCTTCGTGACAGGCCATGTGGTCAGTTATGCCACATCTCAGATGACTTGAACATCACAGCTCCTATCAGACGCAACTTCAGCAGCAAGGGTAAGGGAAGGGCCATGGGGAATTTCCTTCCAAAAGCTATAAGTGTGGCTGTCTTCTTAGCAAGCCCTGGCCTCCACTCAGTTTCCTCCAGAGTTCTACTAAGCCAACTCCTTGTCTACTTCCATATTAATAATGCTTAGCTTTAATGTCAAGATTAATTTTTTAATTAATTAATTAAAATTGATTTCTTAAATTTAAATTAATTTAAAATTAATTAATAAAAATTGATTTTTATTGACAAAATATAGAAGATTTCTATATGCAGGAAATCCGTGAACCTATTGTAAATTATGTGTGTTGGATTAATCCATTGAACATTATCTCTTTTGGAACAAAGCACTGATTAAACTCTTTGCAGCAGCTGAATGTGTGTGCACGCTGCTTTGCATGAGTGTGTCGGTCTGGAAGAGAGAAAGTGAGAGAAGAATTGGAACTTTTTAAGGAGAAGGGAAGGGAATAGAGGGAGAACTGTTGCTATTGGTGGATTCTAAGCAGACAGCAGTATTCTTGATTGCACAATTTGCACAATCTCACACTTATTCTTTGGGAAAGTATGTGTATGGGAGGGATAAGGGAAATAAAAGGTGGGAGGTTTACAGTTGCAATTAAAACTATAGTCCTGAAATTTGACTTAAATATCTCCCCAGCAGGTAATTTAATAAATTAAAATGGAAATCTATTTTAAATTTAAAGCACTTTTGACATCTGTAATACATAATAATCTCTTACAAATCATAAATGGTGAAAAAGAATGCATGATTAAAAATAAAGGGACAGTTACATATATTCTATGTGGCTGGTTTCATGTGCTATTGTGACTTTTGTCTCTAAACACTTAATCTCTTTTGTTCTGTAACTAAAATATCATTACAAAGATGCCCTATTTTTGAGGACCCAGTGAAAATATAGAATGATTAGATGAAAGTTCTATCATCTTATATAGGTTTGAAAATTTACCTTATACCTAATTGAATACATATAATTGAATATTTCAGAACATGACTAATCAAAAAAGAAAAAGTATTCTAATAAACAACTGTAGGCTTGAACTAGTCTTTGAAAGCTCATTGCTACTCTATTTAGTTGAGAAAGTTAACCAAATAATCACAGAAATGAAGGGATCCTTTTCCTAGTAATTACAATCCATAAAGCGTTCTTTACTTCCTTATTCCTGAGGCTATAGATCAGAGGATTCAACATGGGGATCACCACTGTGTAGAACACAGAAACAACTTTGTCCTGATTTAGGGAGTAGCTGGAACTGGGTCTCAGATAAGTATAGATGGAGGTGGAATAGAGCAGGACTGTAGCTGTCAAGTGACAGGCACATGTGGAGAATGCTTTGCGCCTCCCCTCCTCTGAATGCATATGAAAGATGGAGAAGAGAATGTAAGAGTAGGAGGTGAGGATGACCAGCAGAGCCCCGACCATATTCACACCAGCAAAAGTGGAAAAGATGCTTTCATTCAGGAGTGTGTCAGAACATGAGAGCTTAAAAAGCGGAGGGCTGTCACAGAAGAAGTGGTGGATGACATTGGAGCTGCAGAATGGCAAGCCGCTTACATAACTTGTGTTAACCATGGAGTTCAGCAATCCTGCTGCAAAAGCCCCTGCTGCCATTTTAAGGCAGACAGCACTGGACATCACCAAGGAGTAAAGCAGAGGGTTGCATATGGCCACGTAACGGTCATAGGCCATTAACCCAAAGAGGATGCACTCAGTTGTGGCCAAGGCGATGAAGAAGAACATCTGCAGGAAGCAGCCACCAAAGGAGATGGTTTTCTTCTTTGATAATAAGTCTACCAGCATCTTCGGCGTGATGGTGGATGAATAACAAACGTCCACAAAGGACAGGTTAGCGAGGAAGAAATACATGGGTGTATGAAGTCGAGACTCAATCCTGATTAAGAGGATCATCCCAACATTCCCCAAAACTGTGAGTGTGTAAATCATGAAAAAGAGCAAAAAGAGGATAATCTGTAGCTCCAGGGTGTCTGCTAATCCCAACAGGATGAACTCAGTCAGCAAAGTATAATTTTTTCTGGTCATTTTTTACAAATATAGTTTGCTTATACTTGCATTTGGTGCAAATATTTCCCTCTGCAAAGCTTACAGGAAACAATAGAAATGATAAAGAGGTTATTTACACACAGAAAAAAGAAAAACACCTGTGAGAGTATAGCATAGTAAATAGAGTGACTGAAGTAAGAGGAAAACTAGTGGGCAAATGGATAAGCACTAGAATTTATTAAGCAACTCTCTCTACTGAATCTGGATTGTAGGCCTCTCAATCACTGGTCTAAGACCACATATATCACTTCAGGTTCTGCGAAGGCAACATATGTTGTTCTATTATTTCTCTACCAGCCCACATCCAAAATGCAAAGGATAGAAATACCCTTGCTGAAGTCTATCCCATTCTCTGAACAAGTGTGTGAGTTTAACTCATATTTTTTTTTATTCTCAAGAACACTCTGGGGGCCTGCCCAGTGGCGCAAGCGGTTAAGTGAGCGTGCTCCATTGTGGTAGCCCCAGGTTTGCTGGTTGAGATCCTGGTTGCGCACTGACGCACCACTTGTTAAGCCACGCTGTGGTGGCGTCCCACATAAAGTAGAGGAAGATGGGCACGGATGTTAACCCAGGGCCAGTCTTCCTCAGCAAAAAAAAAAAAAGAGGAGGATTGGCAGATGTTAGCTCAGGGCTGATCTTCCTCACCAAAAAAAAAAAAAAAAGACCACTCTGTATATTCTTCAACTCCAAAATTTAGACATCGCCTCCCAGAAATTGCTCTTGTGTACCCCAAGCAGTAAAAATAGTGAAAATTTCAAATAAACAATATTTTGACATCTATCATATCCTTAAGAATGACTTTGTAGTGTTTTAAAAGTGAAGCAAACACTCGTTTTCATTACAAAGTACACTATAAAATTAGTGTCATGTGGTAGCAGACACAGTACCTGTCCACCGCAGTGAATAACAGCACCACATCCTTATGTCTTCCTTCCCTGTGTCTTGTGTAGTCTAGTATTTTCTTCTTTATTAGGGGTTCTCAGTTGGAGCTTAAAAATAAAAAGAAGAAAGTGTTCATTTTTTAGATGAAATAAAATGCAGCAACATTTGAATGACCTGTTTGTAAAAATTTGAGAAAGCTTTGAGTAAATACGTGTTGCTGCACTTTTATTTTGTTTTCTTTAAAGAGGATTGGGTAACCATGGGGAATAGATTATAGATTTTAATTGTGGAGTCAATCCTCTAAAGGCAGAAACTCCAGTCTCAATAGAAAATAAAATATAATCCCATGCAGATATATGGAATCAAACTTTATGGGGAGCTTGCATCAGAAAGCGCTTCCTCATCTCTATGTTACTTTAAAGTCTTTTGACATAGCAAAAAAAAATAAAATGTTGTTTTTAATTTACTATTTAAATTGCCTCTCTCTCTGCACTTTTAGCTTATTCCAAAAGGGTGCACAGCCCACAACCAAATTATTATTCTTTACTTTGCCTGTGTGTGTGTGTGCATGTGTGTAAGTGTGACCCTCCCTTTGTCTGGGTTAGCTTAACCTTCAATCCACCTCTAATTCTTGAGTGAAATTAATGAGAAGTAGAAAGTAAGTAAATCCATTGTACAATGTTTAAAGAATTCGTATACCCTGAGCAAATAGAACAATGGATAAAAAAATCTAACTTCTTTTTTATGATTTCAGAATTTTGTTGGCATTTTGCAATTATTGTCTGTGATTCTGATCCTACAAAGGGGTGAAATTATAGATTTTTCCAGATCTAAACACACAAGTAAAACCAGGTGAAATAAATCACATTGGGGGCCCAAATGCATGGAGAGTCTATTTGCATAGGGAACTCATAATGCATTGAGTACTATGTCATAATTTTCTATTTAAATTGTAAATTAATCCTCTACATCAGTCTTTGAGGGTGACATTATTTTACACATTTTGAAAATAAGGAAAGCAAGACTTTAAGCTATTAAATGTCTTTCCAATGGACAAACTGTTAGGAAGTGGAAGAATTGGGTACAGTCTGCAACAGAACGAATTAATACCTAGCTACCTAATTTTCCTGTCTAGTTCCATTTTATTTTAGTCACTTAGAAGATTATAAATACATATGTACATATATGCACACTTGCACACACACATGTGTGTATAAATAACTGTGTGTGTGTATATTCTAGTAAATCCAATCTTCCAATCATCAGAGCAGGTATAGTACTTCTGCATCTAAAGAAAGATCTGTTACATCATGCAAGATACTACTTAAAAACTTGACTTGTAAAGATCACATTACCACACCATTAAAAACTAACCCAATTGACATATATCAAATACATAGTATTTATTTACTAATGTATGAAACTTAATTAACAATTTAAGAAATGGAAGTACTTAAAAATAATTTGTGGG
>JABWHU010000190.1:11330946-11347059 GCA_014189135.1 Dicerorhinus sumatrensis harrissoni | reverse complement strand
AGGCACATAGCAATAGTCTTGTTGATGTTAGGACAGAGTGAAGTTATAACACATTGTTTCTCTTTGGGCTAGATTGATTGCTATAAGAGATCCTCTACACTTCCATGCACAGTGGGTACATGTGAAAATCAAACAAGTCTGTAAAGATCATCAAGATTATATACCCTATATATTACTAATTATATTTCACATATGGTATTGACATAATCTTCTGGATCTATCTTCAAGAAGAAGTGAACAATTGTTCTGATCATCTTATTCTGTAAATTGACAGTGCAAAGCAATTGAAGTATAAGCACCGCTTTCTCTGTAATCACTTTTTTATTTTATTTTTTTGGTGAGGAATATTAGCCCAGAGCTAACATCTGTTGCCAATCCTCCTCTTTTTGCTGAGGAAGATTGGCCATGGGCTAACATCCGTACTCATCTTCCTCTATTTTATATGTGAGGTGCCTACCACAGCATGGCTTGATTAGTAGTACGTAGGTCCGTGCCCGGGATCCGAACCTGGGAACCCTGGGCCACAGAAGCGGAGCACGCAAACTTAACCACTACACTACCAGGCTGGCCCTCTGGAATAAATTTTGATGATTAAATTATCAGATATTTTATGTGGTTGCTTTTCATCCTTCAGTCGCCACTTTCTTTGTGTTTTATCTTGAAAAAGTTGAAGAAATAAATTGTGAATATGGAATATGTAATATTCACATGTAAATATGTAATATTGTGTATTTTGTGGTAATTATGAAAATATAAATTACTGAATTAGTTTACACTGGCTGTAGCCCTTTGAATGGAGACAATAAGATATTGCCAATGGAAATAGGTTGTTTTGAGGAGTAAATGAACTAATATACATAAAGCTACTAGTATATGTATTTGAGAATTAGATAATCTAATATGTATAAATATCCTAGAATATATGTAAAGCTTTGTTACAATGCAATGGCATATCATTGTTCATTATTTTATCACTGTTATATTACTATTTGATTTGAAGACAACAGTCAGGGTTTGAATCCCTAGAAGAAACTGGGCAATTTTTAAATATCTGTGAAGCATTCCAAATACTCTGAGATGTTGCTAGAGAGCAAAAAAGCAAACTCAGTATTCAATTTAGTCACTTCTCATCAAGTTAAAACATTTGCCTTACTGTGAAGACTTTGTCAGAGTATAAGGTATAATGCCAGTCACTTGTTCTTATTTTTTTAGTAATTTCTGAAGTTTATGGCTTATTTAGAATTGTTCTTTTAATTTTAATGTATTCTCCTGTTAAAAGACATTGACAAGAGTATCATGGAATGAGCTGATGTCTTCTAGTCATCCATCCATTGTGTTAATGGACATTAGGCTGCATGAGGAAGCCCACCCACTTCTTAATAGGGACCTATTAAAACGCAGGCTTTTTTTTTTGGTGAGGAAGATTGTTCCTGAGCTAACATCTTCACCAATATTCCTCTATTTTTTTGTATGGGGGATACTGCCACATCATGGCTTGAGAGCAGTGTGTAGGTCCATGCCCAGGATCCAAACTCGCAACCCTGGGCCACTGAAGTGAAGTGCATGAACTTAAGCACTATGCCACTGGGCCTGCCCAGCTAAGACCTATTTTTAATTTCCCAAAGTAAGTTAGCCTAAGATAAGTAAACTACAATGTATTTATAAACTATAAAATTGTTAAGAGTTTATCTTGCCCAGAGTTTCTAAAAGCATCATTATTGACATTTTGGGCCAATAATTCTTTGTTCATGAGGGGAGGGCTACTGTGTACATTTTAGGGTGTTTAGCAGCATCCCTGGTCTCTATTTACTAGATGACAGTAGCATTTGTCCTATTTATGACAACCAAAATGTATCCAAACATTACTAAATGTCCCCTTGGAGGCAAAATTATCACTGGGTGAGAACCACTAAATTTGTTCAAGATAATTTTTTGTCCATAAGGCAAATGAAACCTATAAGACTGAGTTCAAGGCTGGCCTGGTGGCGCAGCAGTTAAGTTCAAGCATTCTGCTTTAGCGACCTGGGGTTTGCCATCTGGATCCTGGGCATGGACCTACTCACCACTCATCAAGCCATGCTGAGGGGGTATCCCACATAGAAGAACTAGAAGGACCTACAACTAGAATATACAACTATGTACTGGGGCTTTGGGGAGAAAAAAGAAAAAGAGGAATATTGGCAACAGATGTTAGCTCAGGGCCAATCTTCCTCAAAAAAATAAATAAAAGGCACTTTAAAAACAAAAAAGATTGAGGTTGCTGCCTGAACATGTCAGAATAAAACTTGGTAAGAACATCTCAGATATGATTTTATTTATTTTGTTCTACATTACCTTATTTCCCTAATTTTGATTCATTTCTAAGATCTACTTTGATAATATAAACATAGAAAATTCTCTTCAATTTTCAACAAAAAAACCAGCTCTACATCAATTTATGAATTATTTACTTGAAGTAGGTTTCACAAATATGATCAATCTGATGATCTACTCTCCCAGATTCTCTTAAACGTAGTGTTTAATGAGTTTAAGTTCATCATTTCTATGTTTAATCTAACCTTCTTGGGGTCAAAAATACTTACTTGTTTATTATGAAGCAATTAAATCAGCTCAAGAAAGTCAGAGATTCCATCTCAGAAGACTGAAGTTGCATATCAGCCAAGAGATTTTTGACTAGCATATAGGATTGTCTTCTTGTCATTGACACTGATCCCTTGTTAGAGTTATTGTAACAGTGACTTCATGAATTATTAAGGAGTTGGTTTACAATGTGTGCCATTGATTTCACTACATATAACCATACTGGTTTTTTTTTTTCTGCTTTTAATCTGCAACCCTGCTCCACTATGTATCTAACTCCATTCCTCCATTGACTGTTTCATGGGATTATGAAATTCTCTTTTCTCTTATTGTATGGTAATATCTTCTATTTTGTGTCTAAAGACACTCTAATATTTCCCTATTGGGGTCCTCCCAACTCTATATAATTTTGTAATAATTTCTTGATTTTTGTACAATATTTGGATTGACATGAGACTTCATTATTTCATTTATCTGTATATATTATCACTTACTCTGCTTTTATGCTAAAATACCTAAGACATGGAAATGAATTAATAGATTTTAACAAAACCATCTGCCACCCTCTCCCAAACACACAAATAATGGGTATATTATTTGTATGATTGAAGAGAGCTAAATATAAAATTATGGAAAAAGCTAACAAACCTATGTGAAATATATGCAAAATCCCCACACAATATTGTGCGTTTACTCCTGCTTTAGTAAAATGGAAGCTACAAAAGAATTATAACACAAAATCCACAGCTCTATGATGCCTATTGAATTACTAGAGAGAAGAAAAGCATAATTTTTATGTAAATAAGCCATGCAAGAACATACAATTTCATTAATTCTGTGTGCAAAATCTCTCATAAAAATTTATCAATTATTTTTATTTTAAATTTTGTTTATTGCAGTAACATTGGTTTATAACATTGTAAAAATTTCAGGTGTACATCATTACACTTCTATTTCTGCATAGATTACATCATGTTCACCACCAAAATACTAACTACAACCCATCAACACACACATGTACCGAATTATCCCTTTCACCCTCCTCCCTTCCCCTTTCCCCTCTGGTAACCACCAATCCAATCTCTGTCCCTATGTGTTTGTTTATTGTTGTTATTATCTACTACTTAATGAAGGAAATCATACGGTATTTGACCTTCTCCCTCTGACTTATTTCACTTTGCATTATACCCTCAATGTCCATCCATGTTGTCACAAATGGCTGGATTTCGTCGTTTCTTATGGCTGAGTATTATTCTCATAAAAATTTAATGTGAATGATTGTTCAAGTTTTTGGAGTGTGATGTTATGCATTAATTCATATCAATTTTGTAACGAGCCAGTGAGGTTGATAGAGCATGTGTGAATGTTCCCATTTTATAAGCAAGAAGACAATTTCAACTGTTTCATCATTAGAACATTTGAACTCTTGTTTGAGTGGCATTGATGTGACTGGAACACATTTCTTTAGTTTCTGCAATTGCATTGATTCTCTGTATTGTGCCTTTATGCCAAGATGTTTGTGTTTTAGAGAACATACTCATTTTAAAAATTGTTTTATTTATAAAAAGAAGTACATTTTATCAAAGTGAAAGCAGAGGCATCTACTGAACAACAACTGAGAAGACCCGCAGCTCTGTGATTAGTTTCAGTCACAGGAGACCAGAAAGGATGCTAATGATCCAGCCTGTGGACATCCGAGATTCACATCTGCACCGTGAGCTGCAGTTCACGGCCCCAAAAGAGGAACCAAGCATAAAAAAAATCTCTCCTCTCAAAGAAGAGTCCTTTAAGAATTGTGAGAACCTCGTCTTCTTCACAAGATAGTCTGCTCACCCTGGACTTTTTTAAGTTGTGAGTGTGTTTAGAACGTGGTAATGGAGGTCTATTTTAAACTTTGGTGTTGCCCCTCTACCCACGCTAAAAGAATCTGTTTTGAGCCATATGATTTCAGTACTGTTCCCAAACAGCCAGAAACAGTTTCCTAACCTGTGCTTTGTTTATCTTCAAAGGTCTTCTTCTTATTTTATGGAAAAAGAGTAATATTTACAAAATACCTGTATTCAGTATTTTCCTGTGTACGTGTGTGTGTGAGCGTGTGTGCATGCAGATGGTATTTAATATTTGGGTTATAAAGTAACTGAAGGCTACTTGCACATTTATGGAAAATTCTTTAAAATAGAATATCTGAGAATTGTAATCTATTTTAGCTATGTCACAAGGAACGTCATTTCTTGCCAATCTTATATAATAATAGATTTTGGAAACATTTTAGACGTAATTTTATTTAAGATTCCAATAAGAATATCTTAAGAATTATTTTCTATTTTCCTTGAGTTTGTTGCTACATCCTGTCTGTAATAAAACCGGGACACACACACAGACACTTGATTTCCAGAGCTCAGGACTGCTTTTGCTATAATAAGTTGCTATTTCTTCCCACTACAACTTTATTGTGCCTGAATAAAATAGTCTTCAAATAAATGCATATTGTTTTTAAATTAGACTGTCTAAGCTATAGTTTTGGGTCTTTCAGTATGTTGAGGTTGTTGTTGCTGATAATGGGTTTTTAAAATTTTTAGTTGTTAAGTCTTTTTTGTATTAGAAATTTTGATTCTTTTGTCTTCTAAATAGTTTTTAGTCATAAATCTTCAGTATAGATCATTATAATTATACATATATGTGTATACTTATGAAATAGAATTATGAACTTATACATATTTCACATAACACAATCAGTTACATATTTATTTGTATATAATATTCTATGAGAACATGAGCAATAAATGAAACAATATTTACATATAATCATATATAATAGATTAATTTATGAATGTATGTCAACTTAATCATATTTTATGGACAAAGCTCCATGAGAGCATACAGTGAGATATTTCAGTTTTGGTTAACAAGCATGGACCTGCAGTACGGGGAGCCCTTATTTTGAAAATCATCAGCTCCTTTGATACACATTTGGCTGGGTTCCCTTTTTTACTATAATGAAAATGCTTTTAACTTTGTGATTTCTCTCACCAATATCCTTATTGCCAACTGTGTCCTTGATCACTGATGATTATATATTTTCTAATATCCTTTTGGAGTCATAAATCAAAAAGAAATTACTATGTAAGGATTTCATTTTTTTTAACAAACAAATACCTTTATTTTGTCCTGACATTTCAAGATATTGATCTGAAAGTTGGAAAAATTGCATTTGAGCATATCATTAGGTTATCAAACTATTTCCAGTATTTACTTTCCTCAGAGAACACTAACACTATTAGTATTTTAAGCAGCCTCATATTTTATCAGGAAGACAATGTTGAGTTGCAGCAAAATCCCCACATTTAGTGACTTAATGAATCTGTGGTCTAGTTATGATTCTCACAACATGAGAGCAAATCATATCTTGCCCCTTAGTAACACTTTTCTCTATTTATAGTTTTCTTTATGAGTTCAATAGATAGAGCTGTTGCTGGAACTCTTACTGTTAGCTTATTGGAGTCACACTTGGTTTCCTCCTTTCCTCGCTCTCCTCCTCCACATGTTTCTGTTTTTCTGTGTCCGTGTGTTGAGACATGTCTGCATGTGTCATGTCATTGTTACATTTACTATATGAAAACTTATACTAGTCAAACTGTGAGGGAGTCCATTTTTTCCTCTCTTTTTCTAAATCATAAGTGGAAACATTATACAAACTCTGGTGTATTGGTTCCTCTATATGGTTTGTTGTAGACAAGTACCATCTACAGCAAATCAAGGGCCGAGCTATATTGGAACCCAAGTCCTCCTGGTTCTAATAGACTCCAGTGATGTGATGTTCCCAATACACTAAACAGCTTTTCAGAATAAAAAGTTTGACATTAGGAAATACATAAAAATATCCCTTCAACTCCAAAAATTATTTTTAAGTTGAGCTTATTTCCAGGTTATAAAACTCTGATTCTATATTTTGCAATCTGATTTTACTAACAGAAAAAAATCCTTGCTACTTCCAACAAATTATTCCCTCTTATTCTTGGATACAGTTAGACTTAGATTCACTGTGCTTCTCAAGGCCATTGATCTAAAGTATAGACAGGATCTAGTATACAACCTCAGTTTGTGAGGGATAAGACTGTATTCACAGAATGAAGAATTTGGTTTTGATTTAGCAATATTCTTCAGATTGCATCCCAAGCTTCCCCAATCCTGACCTCAGTGGACATCGAGTTTCATGAGAGCACAACTCATATATCCTTCTGGAGATCTCTAAGGCTAACGTAGTGCCTTGCGTGAAAGACATATTTGTTGTTTTCAGCCATGAATTTTGCGGTCTATTGTTATAGTGGCAACAGGGAATTCAGACACTGTGACAGAGCACCCCCCGTCTCTTTCCATCCCCCTTCCCTTCTTTACTTTCCTTCGTGGTGCTTACATCATGTATACAGTATGTCAATATATGTAGGATATCAACACTCGCTTATTTATTTCCCTAACAGAGTGTGAGCTCCTTGAAAGCATGACATTTGTCTGGGTCACTGTTTCATCTCTAGCAAATGTAACATAGAGTAGTAAGTAATATATATTTATGAAACATATTAAAGCATACATGAATGAGTTTATTAATATTTAACCATAAATACTGTTGAATTAATATTATATCCTGTCAACACAAGGGAAGGTAAATGGCAGCCTAGATTTTTGAAAGTAGGACATATCTGATAGCTATAGTTTTGCTACCTCACACTCCCACCTTGTCTCTACGTTGGGTTTTTGGGTTGGTTGTTTTATTTTATTTTATTTTTTGTGAGGAAGATTAGCCCTGAGCTAACATCTGTTGCCAACCCTCCTCTTTTTGCTGAGGAAGATCGGCCCTGGGCTAACATCCGTGCCCATCTTCTACTTTATATGGGATGCCACCACAGCATGGCTTCTCAAGCAGTGCACTGTTCCGCACCTGGGATCCGAAACCTCAAACCACCGAAGCAGAACAAGTGAACTTAACCGCTGTGCCACTGGACTGGCCCTCTGGGTTTGTTGATAAAAAACACAGATGCAAAGGTGAAGTTATACAAAGACACAAAAGAGAAGGGTTTTCAAGTTAAATTGCATTGCTATTTTGTGTGTGTGTGTGTGTGTGTGTGAGGAAGATCAGCCCTGAGCTAACATCCATGCCAGTAATCCTCTTTTTGCTGAGGAAGACTGGCCCTGGGCTAACATCTGTACCCATCTTCCTCTACTTTATACAGGAGGCCGCCACAGCATGGCCTGACAAGCGGTGCGTCAGTGCACGGTCGTGATCCGAACCCGGGTTGCCAGGAGCAGAGTTCGCACACTTAAGTGCTCTGCCACGGGGCTGGCCCCTGCATTGCTCTTTTTTGATTGTTCTTAATGCTAAATAGTAAATGTAAAGATTGCTCTACTTCTTTCTCTCGGCTCAACTCTTCTGGAGGCACAGTCACTGCTCTTTTGAGTGGGGAGTCTGAGCAGAAGGTGAGGAAAAAGAAGTCCTGATATTTGAGACTTGAAAAGAAAGAGGGTTGTGTGTTATGAAAGTCAGCATCATGAGTTAACTGGGCATGAAAAGATAAAAACAGGTTGGCCAGAGGGTAAGGAGATAACTTCTATCATTGGGTGCCACAGTTTGTAGCCCAAGTAAGCAGAGGACTTGTATATGTCTTGTAATGAACCAGAGATTTGGTAAAAGGCATATCTGGGTATGATTGTCAGTTCCACTAATTAACACTTTCTTGATCTAAGAGAGTTACCTTATCCCAGTGAAAAGCAGGGAATAAAAGAATCTCTGGTACCAAACACTTGAGTCACTATAGATGGATTGTGTAGTACACAAATGGTCCACTACTGAAGTTAATTTTTTTCTTCATCTAGCTACAGGGTAAACTTAAATACTCCATGCTATTATGGATACCATATCATGGAAGAAATCATAATTTTTTCATTTGAATGATATCATCTTGTTATGCAACTATAGAGCAATATAAATCTGAATATATGGCAGGTTGGAATCATACAGGTGTGAAGGAATTCCTTCTAGTGGGTTTAAGTGAAAATCCTAAATTGCAGATCCTTTTCTTTTTACTTTTCATCATTATTTACTTCATCACTCTGATAGGTAATTGGGGGATGATCATACTGATCTGGTTAAATGCCCAACTTCATACTCCAATGTACTTCTTCATTAGCAACCTCTCCTTTTGTGATATCTGCTACTCTACTATCTTTGCTCCTAAGATGCTGGTCAATTTCCTATCAAAACACAAGTCCAGCACATTTTCTGGCTGTGTTCTACAGAGTTTCTTTTTTCTAGTGTATGTGACCACAGAAGACATCCTCCTGTCTATGATGGCTTATGATCGCTATGTAGCAATAGTCAATCCCTTGTTGTATACAGTTGTTATGACCCAAATGCTTTGTATTTGGATGGTCCTTGCATCTTACTCAGGTGGTCTCATTAACTCACTGACACACACAGTAGGTTTGCTCAAACTAGACTTCTGTGGTCTTAACATTGTGAATCATTATTTCTGTGACATCTCCCCTCTTCTGAGGATCTCTTGCTCTGATACCTATAACAATGAAATGTTGCTTTTGATATTCTCTGGGGTCATTGCAATGTTGACTTTCATTATCATCATGAACTCTTATATCTGTATCATCATTGCCATCCAGAGAATCCACTCAGCTGAAGGGAAGCACAAAGCCTTCTCCACTTGTGCCTCCCACCTGACTACTGTGACTTTGTTCTATGGGTCTGTGACCTTTAGTTACATCCAGCCAAGCTCTCAATATTCCCTGGAACAGGAGAAAGTCTCTGCTGTGTTTTTTTGTTTGTTTATTTGTTTTTGTGAGGAGGACCAGCCCTGAGCTAACATCCAATGCCAATCCTCCTTTTTTTTGCTGAGGAAGACTGGCCCTAGGCTAACATCCGTGCCCATCTTCCTCCACTTTATATGGGACGCCACCACGGCATGGCTTGACAAGCGGTGCATTGGCGCGCACCCAGGATCCGAACTGGCGAACCCAGGGCCGCCGCAGCAGAGCACGCGCACTTAACCGCTTGCGCCACTGGGCCGGCCCCTCTGCTGTGTTTTATACGTTGGTGATACCCATGCTAAACCCACTGATTTATAGCCTAAGGAATAAGCATGTGAAAGATGCAGTATAAAGGCAATATGGTGGAAGAGAACCCCCACCTGACTCAATGTTGTCTATGGATTTGCTAACCTAACATTAACCTGCAAATAGATAGACTTTCTTTAAAATTGTATCACAGATAACATCACAAACAAAACCATAATCAAGATGCTTTCATGCAATTTTAGACATGAGTGTTGAGTTTGACCTGAAGACTGAAAATTAACCATTTTCACCATTCATTGTTTTATGACTTAATAGTTTCACATTCTCAAGAGCTGAAAAATAATTTTTTGTCTAACAAATTATCATGATAAACTCTGAAAGCACTCACCTTGTATTTAAATCTGACATCAACATAAATCAAAAGAATACTCCAACTATAAGAATTTATCAAATGCTTTGTTATTTCAGAGAAAAATTGAAATGTTCCCTTGGAATGATTTTCTTAGATCATACCTTTATTTTTTGTTATAAAAATGCTGTCATTCAGGTAAAAATATATATCTTAAATTTTGTATTCAAATTGCATATCTTGAGAGTATCTTATAAAAATGGCTATAAAAAATAATTCTAGGTAGTTGTAGTTTATTAATTCAATATACTTCTACTGAGTACTTGTATTGTGTTATCCTTTTATTGTTTTTATCTGTGTTATCCAAACCTAGAGAGATTTACAAAAGAGTTAGAGGAACAGGAGATGGAGGAAGATGGTAAATGGGAAAGACTATTTAAAGAAGAGAATGTATGAATTTGGCTTTAGCATGGAATTTTTCAGCAAAAACAGTAGAAAATAAGTCTGGTAAGTTATGTAGGGCCATATGTACGAAGGCCCTTTAGTGCCAGTATAACATGTTTTAAGACTCTCTCAATGGCTAATAAGTTAAACCCTAAAGGCGTTACAAATAGTAGCATGCTTTAAGAAAGTTACCATGATGCCACTGTTATCAACATACTGAAAAGCAAAAGAACAAGTTTGGAAAAATTATCCTGAACCTGTAGAGAGAAAGAAAATACTCAGAGGCAAGTAAGAAGTGTTGTAAGTGAGTAATATAGGGAAGATGATATATTTAAGAGAGAGTTCACAAAAATCATCGATAGGACTTGAGAAATGATTAGATGTTTTTCCTTTGAGAAAAAGGGGTTTACATGACTGGAAAGTTTTCAATCCATGTCACTTGTAAGATAAATTGGTTAAGAGAAATAAAATGAAATGTAAGAATTTGTATAGCGTTAGAATTTCTGAAGGAAGAGCTTTCTAGGAAGAGAGCATAGCCGAGAACAAAGCTACAGTGCTGGGAGTTTTCCTGGAGAATTCAAGAAACAACAAAAAGATCAGAACTGGAGCAAAGAGAGGAAGAAGAGGTATAGCAGGAGATATTGCCAGAGAGGAAAAGGGATCAAAATCATGTAGGAGCTTTGAATCTGAGTGAAGAGAAGGGCACAGTGGGCGTCAGATGGAAGAGTGGAATTTACAAATTAACAAGCTCCCTCTGGCTACTGTATTGATAACAAATAAAACACAGAATGGCAAAAGAAGAAGACAAAAGCCCAGGCAGGAGGGTGCACAACAATGCAGCTAAAAGTTGACGCCATGCCAGACCAGAGCTGTCATAGTGAAACGAGAGAAAAACAAATACAAGATATATTTTGATGTTAAATCTGGCAGGATTGTAAGGGAAAGAGAGGAGTCAAAAACGACTCCAAGATTTTTTCAACAGAGAAGCTAACAAAAGATAATAACACATCCAAAAATCTATAATATATATACACATTTTTCAAGCACGTATACAATCCTTACAAAATTGACCGTATGATAGGACCAAAAAAAATGTCTGAATACACATCAAATGAGGGTGTGCACTAATTCTATAACAGTGGACAAGATACTTAAATTTGCTAAACTCAATTTTTTCTCTTGTAAAGAGGGAATAATTATAGCACTTCAAAGTTTTAGATAGATTGGTAGATGGATTAGATAGATGATGTTAGGTAGGTAGACAAATATAGATATAGCTACAGATTAGATATAGAGTTTAATGTGATTTTAGTATCTGTTAAGAGCTGAAATTCTAAATTCTATAAGATAGAAAGCAACATGAAAAGATGTATAATTCTGTCAGTTTCAAGGATCTCAAATATTTAAATAACATGAGTCAAAAATTGCAGAATACAATTATGTGATATAGCACATGAACAGAGCTTGCACTATTGTGAGAAGATGAACACATTGCTTAATATTAGATCTCATACTTTGGGAAAACGTGATTATGTACTGGATATTAGAAAATAATATATCATTATTATATATAAATAAATATACACAATTAGTGTTTATAGGTAAGGAATACATAAGTGATTGTTCAACTATTCTTGCAAATTTGTATTATTCCTGGATTTGCAGACATTTTTCCATGCCAAAATGTCCCTGATATTTGGTCCTGTCCAAAACCATTTGGCATGGACGAAATATCCCATGGATCAAATGTCTTACGGTTCTTTTGGACAGGACCAAACATCCTCCAAGGTATTCTTCAATCCTCTTTTGTAAGTGTGAAATATTTCAAAATAAAAAGTTAGGAAAATGTAGGCAACACTTTGACTTCTGGATGGATGGAATCGCTTATGATCAAAACAGCATTTATGCAAAAATAACAAGAAAAGCAAGATAAGGCACAGAAGTTATCTCTTGAAAAAAAGGTGAGTAGCTATTAAGAAAAAGAGAACTAGAGTGGCTTAGAACTCAGAAAGGTGCAAACTTGGAGAGGTGAGCTGACTTTTGTCTCACTGATTCAGGGCACACTTGAAAATGCAGGCCTGTCATGCACGGTGGGTTCTGCAAGTGTTCAGAGGAACCGGTAGAGTTTTGGCAGGTACTTTGCAGGTTTCACCACACATTGTGTGGTGTTAGGTCGTTAGCCATATCCTAGGACTGAACAGGCCTGGGGACTAAGTAAGTAAATAAGCAGATAGAGGCAGACAGACAATAGATGATAGATAGATGATAGAAGATAGATAGATAAATAGATAGATAGATAGATAGATAGATAGATAGATAGATAGATAGATAGATAGAAAGGTTTAAGGGGAGAACTTCTGAAAAGCAGAAGGGAACTTC
The DNA here is from genome assembly GCA_014189135.1 of Dicerorhinus sumatrensis harrissoni. Taxonomy (NCBI): domain Eukaryota; kingdom Metazoa; phylum Chordata; class Mammalia; order Perissodactyla; family Rhinocerotidae; genus Dicerorhinus; species Dicerorhinus sumatrensis. Next base: position 11,334,227 of record JABWHU010000190.1, on the reverse strand, counting down.
TGGTTGTATCCCATACAATACAAATATTAAATCTACCAAAAATAGGGGCTCCTGATTCTGAAATGTGACTGCTCCAGGAAAGAGAAAACAGTGGAGCTTTAAGCAGTATTATGGGCTGACAAGATGAATTGGATTACATAGGAGCTTAAATATGCCCCTGTATTTCCTCACAGAAAATTGGATGGGATGTGGGTGGAGAGCGTAAGAAACTGTTTCTGGGCTGCAGAGGCAGATTGGAATCTCCTACACTCTTGCTGTACTTAGGACACCCAAAGTCCTACTAGAGGGAAGAGTCCGCCACAAACGTAACGTAGGTCACCTCATCAAAACACAGGCCAGATTGTGATCGTGCTGTAAGCCAGACACAGAGGGCTAGAGGTGACTTTCCAAAGCACAAGGAGATTCAGACTGAGCTGGAAAGACAGAAAAATCTTTGTCTCTAGCTGCTTGACTGATAACATCCCCCCAGAGGTAGAGGCCTGCATCAAACACAAGGCCAGCAGCCCCCTCAAGATGTTTGCTGTACTTGGAAGATGTAAGGGCAGGAGGCTAAGCTCACACCTCCAGAGTTGCAATCAGATGTCTGGCAGTGTTTAAGGGCTGGAGGGAGACAGAAACGCCCGTCTCTTAATCAAAACCTAGGAAAACCCACACTACTGAACTAGGGGCAAGCCAGAAAAAAATGAAGTCTAACTCCACACCAGTCCAGTACCACCCAATTAATAATTGAATTGACATAATCAGCCCTGCATCCTTCATGCCCACAGCAGAGAGTGAAACCCTCATCTGTGGAAAGTAAGTCATCTCTAGTTTCTATGATCCTTTTATTCACATGCAAAGAGCCAGAAAGTAAAAAACAGGATAAAAAAGCACAAAGTACAAGCAGGGCTACAGAAGAGCTGCTTCTTGGAGTTGGAAAAGGACTTCGAAAAGTACCATGATTAATATGTTAAAGAAAATAGAGAAAGGTAGAAAAATTGTTTAAGAAGAAATATTTCAAGAGAGAATTAAATAAATTAAAACAAAAATATTCAGTTATCTGCTTCTATGAGTTTTTTATTTTCGATACCTCATCTAAGTGGAATCATGCATTATTTGTACTCTTGTGACTGGCTTATTTCACTTAACATAATGTACTTAAGGTTAACCCATGTTATCATAAATGGCAAGATTTCTCTTTTTTTAAAGCTGAGGAATACTCCCTTGTATGAATATATCACGTTTTCTTTAACCTTTCATCTGACATGGACATTTGGGTTGTTCCCAGGTCTTGGCTTCCTTGAATAATGCTGCAATGGACACGGGAGTGCAGATATCTCTGGGGGGAGGGAGAAATGGGGAGCTGTTGTTTAATGGGTATAAAGTTTCAGTTATGCAGGATGAATAAGACCTAGAGATCCTCTGTACAATAACACACTGCCCATAGTTAACAATACTGTATTGTGCACTTAAAAATTTGAGGGTAGATCTCATGTTAAATGTTCCTACAACAACAAGAAAAATAAAACAACAAAGAGGCAGGAGGAAACTTGTAGAGTTTGTGTATGTATAGAGTTACGTGTGTATGTATGATGTGTATATCTATTACCTTGATTGTGGTGATGGTTTCACACGTGCATGCATATGTCCAAATTCATCAAATTGTATACATTAACTATGTGCAGTTTTTTGTACATTAATTGTATCCCAATAAAGCTGTGACAAAAAAAAAACCAAAGAAACAAAAGGCATTCTAAAGCTAAAAAAGATCCCTCAAAAGCTGAAAATAAGAACTCGAAGGAAGGATTTAAGACCATATGAGACAAAGCAGAAGACGGTATTGATAAATCCAAACACATCAATATAAATTATGTAAACTGAAGCACAGAGAGAGAAAAAAATTAGAGAGATAGAGCAGAGCACAGGAGACATGTGCGACCCAGTCAAATGGAGTGAAATACATGTAGTTCATGTGCCAGAAAAAGAGGAGAGAATGGATAGAATAAATATTTTAAGATAAAGTGACTAAAATTTCTCCCAAACTGATGAATCTTCAGCAATCATATTCAAGAAGGGCAGAAGATCCCGAAAGTTAAAAAACACACAGAAGCACATACAGGCACGTCATGGTTAAAGGAACAACAGAAGGAATTAGGTAAACTATTCAAAGAAACTATAAAATAGAGGGGAAAGGGATTGAGATTTTTAAAGTATGAAAGAAAAATAAAGTAAATACCTCATGTTATCTCCTCAGAGAAAAAAACTTCCAAAATAGACAGGAAAAATAAAGATATTATCAACCAAAAAAAAGCTGAGGGATCTTTCAGACTATGTCATAAAAAATGCCAAAAGAAGTTTTAGGCAGAAGGCAATTATCCCAATCAAAATACAGAACTTAATGAAGAAAAACATTCACAAAGGAAAATATGTGAAAAATATTAAAGAATATTGACTGATTAAAGCCACACCCAAAATTATTTCCTAAGGGGATTATAACACACATGGAGAAGTAAAACGTAGGACAAAAATAACATAAATGATAGAAAGGAATAAGTGAATTAAACTGTTTAAAGTTTCCCTCAGTGTTAAATGTGGTAAAGTATTGATTTTAAAAAGATTCTAATAAGGAAAATATGTATTGTAATTCCTCCTGTAACCAATAAAAGAATTACAATATGTAGATAAAAGGCTCTAATAAATGAGTAAAATTTTAATAATGAAATCTTGATTAATTTAATAGTACACTAGGAAGAAATAAAGTTCAGAGAGAAAATATAATCTAATAGTGAGACGCTCCATGTAGAATCAGCTATGACAATTATTGCATACAAAAGCAGAGGTTGGCAAACTAAATCAGGGTCTATCAACCTCAGCATTATTGCCGTTTGGGGCTGGATGATTTTTTCTTATGGAGGCTCTCCTGTTTGCTGTAGGTTAACACTAGTTGCCACTAATATCCCCATTTCCCAGTGAGAACAACAAAAACGTCTCTAGATATTGTTAAATGTCCCCTGGGGGTCAAAATTGCCCAGGTTAAGAGCTACTGGAGTAGATTAAGAAAACAAAAAACCAACAACAAAAAACAAGAGCCAAATATATGCTTTTTACAAGAGATACAAAGACACAGACAGATTGAAAGTGAAGGGATGCACAAAGTTTCACCGCGTAAACACATACCTAAATGAAGCTGATGTCACTGTATTAATATCAGAAAAGTCAAACATTAAGGGAAAAAGTACTATTATTCATAAAAAGGGGTGTTTCTTAATGGTAAAATAACAACTTAGATAAGAAGGAAAAAT
>JABWHU010000190.1:11254524-11281631 GCA_014189135.1 Dicerorhinus sumatrensis harrissoni | reverse complement strand
TAACTTTATCAAGGTCACACAAACAGTTAAGTAATGTGGTAAGATTTGAACCCAGGCATTGCTTACATAACTACTGTGCTTTAACTGTTATGGTAAACTACTTCTCAAGATCACAGATATTGTTCTGTGGAATTATCTGGTTTACATTCAGGCATTTTTTTCCTTAGAATTTTTCTCAACTTTTTATTTTCCTTTACAAGGTATAGTGTGATTTTAGGGTTGGCAAATAGAGCTTTGCCTCTAAAGATTTTATCAATTCTCATTATTCTACCGGGTCTTATCAACTGAGCCATATTCATCCCCTTTCAGCTTGAATGAAACTAATATCATCTCTTAATGTGCACAGTTTTTAAGGAGTTACTACATCTCAAAACACCGCTTCTGAATCACATCCTCTGGTATCAATAAAGATTTTTTAATTACCTCTGTTAGAGAAAAAGACAAAAAAGAAAATAAAAACAAATATGTCACAGAAAATGCAATAACTGATTTTATTATCCTTCTCTTTACTTCCTTAGAAGGGAGAATAAAGATAGTGGTTTATTGATCACTCAAGTCAACTCACATCTTCTGATACCATCTCTTTCGGATGAAAAAAACAAGAAAACGAAGATGTTGGAGAGCAATTATACCATGCCAACTGAGTTCCTACTTGCTGGATTCACAGATTATCTCCCTCTCAGAGCCACACTATTCTTGGTATTTCTCATAGTATATACACTAACTGTGGTGGGAAATATAGGTTTAATAATCCTAGTTAACATCAGTCCAAGCCTTCAAACGCCCATGTACTACTTTCTCAGCAACTTGTCTTTCTTAGACTTCAGCTATTCTACAGCAATTGCTCCTAAAATGCTGGTTAATTTCTTAGCATCCAGGAAAAGCATCTCTCCCTATGGCTGTGCACTACAAATGTTTTTCTTTGGTTGTTTTGCTGATGCTGAGTGCCTTATCCTGGCAGCAATGGCATATGACCGCTATGCAGCCATCTGTAACCCACTGCTCTATCCTACACTTTTGTCTAGGAGAGTGTGTGTCTGCTTCATTGTGTTGGCATACTTCAGTGGAAGTATGACTTCGATGGTACACGTCTGCCTCGCATTCAGGCTGCCATTTTGCGGTTCCAATATCATCAACCATTTTTTCTGTGATATCCCACCTCTCCTGGCTTTATCATGTGCTAATACCCATTTCAACGAGCTTCTGCTCTTTGCCTTGTGTGGCTTCATTCAGACCAGCACTTTCGTGGTCATATGTATCTCTTACTTCTGTATCCTCATCACTGTTTTGAGCATAAAATCCTCAGCTGGTAGAAGCAAAACTTTCTTCACCTGTGCTTCCCATCTCGTAGCCATTACCTTGTTCTATGGAACTCTCCTGTTTATGTACTTACGTCCCACCACCAGCTATTCCCTAGACACTGATAAGGTAGTTGCAGTGTTTTATACTGTTGTCTTTCCCATGTTTAACCCAATAATCTACAGCTTCAGAAACAAGGATGTAAAAAATGCCCTCAAAAAGCTATTAGGGGAGCGAGCCCAGCGGCATAGTGGTTAAGTTCCCGTGCTCTGCTTCAGAGGCTTGTGTTTCGCAGGTTTGGATCCCTGGTAGGGACCGACGCACCACTCATCAAGCCATGCTGTGGTGGCATCCCCTATACAAGATAGAGGAAGATGGGCACAGATGTTAGCTCAGGGCCAATCTTCCTCAGCAAAAAGGGGAAGATTGGCAATGGATGTTAGCTCAGGGCTGATCTTCCTTGCAAAAAATAAATAAATAAACAAATAAATAAAGCTATTAGAAAGAAACTGGACTTTCAAATGAAAACGAATTTAAATCATTTAAGGATATTCAAGGCATAGCCTGTCCTTCCAATCTCATCATTATCACTATGACGTGAACACCTTATATGTCAAGTATTTTAAAGATATCACCATTTTCCAGAAATAAAAATAACTTTTCATTTTCAATACTGTAAAATCCTTTATTCCTCTCTCACAGAAATGTTCTTTTCAAAATTCTCCTGCTCTGTGAAACATTCCTGAGTTAAAATATATAATAATAATTGCTCTCCAATTAATGTTCTCAAAATCCTTTGTACACTAATATCTTATATTTTTTTTATCATGTTGTATTGAAGGTATATTTTGACTTGTCTGTCAGCGCATCCATATTGGAAGCTCCTTGGCAGCAGGGAATACGTATCTTGGTTTATTTTTGCAATACCCATATAATACCTGGTATATGGCGTATCCTCATTACATGTGTGTTTAATGGATAAACGAATGGAATGGATGGATGAAAGAGTAAATGTAGCTTTCCATGTTTGGGAAAGTAAGTCTACATTCTGCACTTTCAGACCATTTACAATCAGGGAAATTTGATATTACTCATGATGGGTGATGGTGGTTTCACCAGCTCTCAGGAAATCAGATAGAAGGCACATAGCAATAGTCTTGTTGATATTAAGACAGAGTGAAGTTATAACACATTGTTTCTCTTTAGGCTAGATTGATTGCTATAAGAGATCCTCTACACTTCCATGCACAGTGGGTACATGTGAAAATCAAACAAGTCTGTAAAGATCATCAAGCTTCTATACCCTATACATTACTAATTATATTTCACATATGGCATTGACATAATCTTTGAGACTCTATCTTCAAGAAGACGTGAACAATTGCTCTGATCATCTTATTCTGTAAATTGACAGTGCAAAGCAATTGAAGTGTAAGCACCGCTTTCTCTGTAATCATTTTTTTTTTTTTTGGTGAGGAAGATATTTTGTAGTAATTATGAAAATATAAATTACTGGATTAGTTTATACTGGCTGTAACCCTTTGAATGGAGACAATAAGATATTGCCAATGGAAATAGGTTGTTTTGAGGAGTAAATGAACAAATATACATAAAGCTACTAGTATATGTATTTGAGAATTAGATAATCAAATATGCATAAATATCCTAGAATATATGTAAAGCTTTGTTACAATGCAATGGCATATCATTGTTTATTACTTTATCACCATTATATTACTATTTGATTTGAAGACAACAGTCAGGGTTTGAATCTCTAGAAGAGACTGGGCAATTTTTAAATATCTGTGAAGCATTCCAAATATTCTGAGATGTTGCTAGAGAGCAAAAAAGCAAACTCAGTATTCAATTTAGTCACTTCTCATCAAGTTAAAACATTTGCCTTACTGTGAAGACTTTGTCAGAGTACAAGGTATAATGCCACACATTTGTTCTTAATTTTTTAGTAATTTCAGACATTTATGGGTTATTTTGAATTGTTCTTTTAATTTTAATGTATTCTCCTGTTAAAAGACATTGACAAGAGTATCATGGAATGAGCTGATGTCTTCTAGTCATCCATCCATTGTGTTAATGGACATTAGGCTACATGATGAAGCCCAACCACTTCTTAACAGGGACCTATTAAAACACAGACTTTTTTTTTTTGGTGAGGAAGATTGTTCCTGAGTTAACATCTGTGCTAATATTCCTCTATTTTTTTGTATGTGGGATACTGCCACAGCATGTCTTGAGAGCAATGTGTAGGTCTGAGCCCAGGATCCAAACTCGTAACCCTGGGCCACCGAAGTGGAGTGCATGAACTTAACCACTATGCCACTGGGCCTGCCCAGCTAAGACCTATTAATTTTCCAAAGTAAGTTAGCCTAAGATAAGTAAACTACAATGTATTTATAAACTATAAAATTGTTAAGAGTTTATCTGGCCCAGAGTTTTGAAAGCAACATTATTGACATTTTGAGCCAATAATTCTTTGTTCATGAGGGGAGGGCTACTGTGTACATTTTAGGGTGTTTAGCAGCATCCCTGGTCTCTATTTACTAGATGATAGTAGCCTCTGTCCTATTTATGACAACCAAAATGTACCCAAACATTACCAAATGTACCCTTGAAGGCAAAATCGTCACTGGGTGAGAACCACTAAATTTATTCAAGATAATTTTTTGTCCATAAGGTAAATGAAACCTATAAGACTGAGTTCAAGGCCGGCCTGGTGGCGCAGCAGTTAAGTTCACGCATTCTGCTTTAGCGACCTGGGGTTTGCCATCTGGATCCTGGGCACGGACCTACTCACCACTCATCAAGCCATGCTGAGGGAGCATCCCACATAGAAGAACTAGAAGGACCTACAACTAGGATATACAACTATGTACTGGGGCTTTGGGGAGATAAAAGAAGAAGAGGAAGATTGGCAACAGATGTTAGCTGAGGGCCAATCTTCCTCAAAAAATAATAAATAAAAGGCACTTTAAAAACAAAAAAGATTGAGGTTGCTGCCTGAACATGTCAGAATAAAACTTGGTAAGAACATCTCAGATGTGATTTTACATATTTTGTTCTGCATTATGTCCCTAATTTTGATTCATTTCTAAGATCTACTTTGATAATATAAACAAACATAGAAAATTCTCTTCAATTTTCAACAAAATACCCAGCTCTACATCAATTTATGAATTATTTGTTTGAAATAGGTTTCACAAATATGATCAATCTGATGATCTACTCTCCCAGATTCTCTTAAACATAGTGTTTAATGAGTTTAAGTTCATCATTTCTATGTTTAATCTAACCTTCTTGGGGTTAAAAATACTTACTTGTTTATTATGAAGCAATTAAATCAGCTCAAGAAAGTCAGGGATTCCATCTCAGAAGACTGAAGTTGCATATCAGCCAAGAGATTTTTGACTAGCATATAGGATTGTCTTCTTGTCATTGACACTGATCCCTTGTTAGAGTTATTGTAACAGTGACTTCATGAATTATTAAGGGGTTGGTTTACAATGTGTGCCATTGATTTCACTACATTTAACCATACTGCTTTTTTTTCTGCTTTTAATCTGCAACCCTGCTCCACTATGTAGCTAACTCCATTCCTCCATTGACTGTTTCATTGGATTATGAAATTCTCTTTTCTCTTATTATATGGTAATATCTTCTATTTTGTGTCTAAAGACACTCTAATATTTTCCTATTGGGGTCCTCACAACTGTATATAATTTTGTAATAATTCCTTGATTTTTGTACAATATTTGGATTGACATGAGACTTCATTATTTCATTTATCTGTATATATTATCACTTACTCTGCTTTTATGCTAAAATACCTAAGACATGCAAATGTATTAATAGAATTTAACACAACCATCTGCCACCCTCTCCCAAACACACAAATAATGGGTATATTATTTGTATGACTGAAGAGAGCTAAATATAAAATTATGGAAAAAGCTAACAAACCTATGTGAAATATATGCAAAATCCCCCACGATATTGTGCGTTTACTCCTGCTTTAGTAAAATGGAAGCTACAAAAGAATTATAACACAAAATCCACAGCTCAAGGATGCCTATTGAATTATTAGAGAGAAGAAAAGCATAATTTTTATGTAAATAAGCCATGCAAGAACATACAATTCCATTAATTCTGTGTGCAAAATCTCTCATAAAAATTTAATGTGAATGATTGTTAAAGTTTTTGGAGTGTAATGTCACGCATTAATTCATATCAATTTCATAACGAGCCAGTGAGGTTGATGGAGCATGTGTGAATGTTCCCATTTTATAAGCAAGAAGACAATTTCAACTGTTTCATCATTAGAACATTTGAACACTTGTCTGAGTGGCATTGATGTGATTGGAACACATTTCTTTAGTTTCTGCAATTGCATTGATTCTCTGTATTGTGCCTTTATGCCAAGATGTTTGTGTTTTAGAGAACACACCCATTTTAAAAATTGTTTTATTTATAAAAAGAAGTACATTTTATCAAAGTGAAAGCAGAGGCATTTACTGAACAACGACTGAGAAGACCTGCAGCTCTGTGATTAGTTTCAGTCACAAGAGACCAGAAAGGATGCTAATGATCCAGCCTGTGGACATCCGAGATTCACATCTGCACCATGAGCTGCAGTTCACGGCCCCAAAAGAGGAACCAAGCATAAAAAAATCTCTCCTCTCAAAGAAGAGTCCTTTAAGAATTGTGAGAACCTCGTCTTCTTCACAAGATAGTCTGCTCACCCTGGACTTTTTTAAGTTGTGAGTGTGTTTAGAACGTGGTAATGGAGGTCTATTTTCAACTTTGGTATTGCCCCTCTACCCACACTAAAAGAATCTGTTTTGAGCCATATGATTTCAGTACTGTTCCCAAACAGCCAGAAACAGTTTCCTAACCTGTGGTTTATTTATCTTCAAAGGTCTTCTTCTTATTTTATGGAAAAAGAGCAATATTTACAAAATATCTGTATTCAGTATTTTCCTGTGTACGTGTGTGTGTGTGAGCGTGTGTGCATGCAGATGGTATTTAATATTTGGGTTATAAAATAACTGAAGGCTACTTGCACATTTATGGAAAATTCTTTAAAATAGAATATCTGAGAAATGTAATGTATTTTATCTATATCACAAGGAACGTCATTTCTTCCCAATCTTATATAATAATAAATTTTGGAAATATTTTAGATGTAATTTTATTTAAGATTCCAATAAGAATATCTTAAGAATTATTTTATATTTTCCTTGAGTTTTTTGCTACATCCTGTCTGCAACAAAACCGGGACACACACACAGATACTTGATTTCCAGAGCTCAGGACTGCTTTTACTATAAAAAGTTGCTATTTCTTCCCACTACAACTTTAGTGTGCCTGAATAAAATAGTCTTCAAATAAATGCATATTGTTTTTAAATTAGACTGTCTAAGCTATAGTTTTGGCTCTTTCAGTATGTTGAGGTTGTTGTTGCTGATAATGGGTTTTTAAAATTTTTAGTTGTTATTAAGTCTTTTTTGTATTTGAAATTTTGATTCTTTTGTCTTCTAAACAGTTTTTAGTCATAAATCTTCAGTATAGATCATTATAATTATACATATATGTGTATACTTATGAAATAGAATTATGAACTTATACATATTTCACATAACACAGTTACATATTTATTTGTATATAATATTCTATGAGAACATGAGCAATAAATGAAACATAATATTTACATATAATCATATATAATAGATTAATTTATAAATTTATGTCAACTTAATCATATTTTATGGACAAAGCTCCATGAGAGCATACAGAGAGATATTTCAGTTTTCGTTAACAAGCATGGACCTGCAGTACGGGGAGCCCTTATTTTGAAAATCATCAGCTCCTATGATACACATTTGGCTGGGTTCCCTTTTTTACTATAATGAAAATGCTTTTAACTTTGTGATTTCTCTCACCAATATCCTTATTGCCAACTGTGTGCTTGATCACTGATGATTATATATTTTCTAATGTCTCTTTGAGTCATAAATCAAAAAGAAATTACTATGTAAGGATTTCATTTTTTAACAAACAAATACCTTTATTTTGTCCTGACATTTCAAGATATTGATCTGAAAGTTGGAAAAATTGAATTTGAGCATGTCATTAGGTTATCAAACTGTTATTTCCAGTATTTACTTTCCTAAGAGAACACTAACACTATTAGTATTTTAAGCAGCCTAATATTTTATCAGGAAGACAATGTTGAGTTGCAGCAAAATCCCCACATTTAGTGACTTAATGAGTCTGTGGTCTAGTTATGATTCTCACAGCATGAAAGCAAATCATATCTTGCCCCTTAGTAACACTTTTCTCTATTTATAGTTTTCTTTATGAGTTCAATAGATAGAGCTGTTGCTGGAACTCTTACTGTTAGCTTATTGGAGTCACACTTGGTTTCCTCCTTTCCTCACTCCTCTCCTCCACATGTTTCTGTTTTTCTGTGTCCGTGTGTTGAGATATGTCTGCATGTGTCATGTCATTGTTACATTTACTATATGAAAACTTATACTAGTCAAACTGTGAGGGAGTCCGTTTTTCCTCTCTTTTTCTAAATGATAAGTGGAAACATTATACAAACTCTGGTGTATTGGTTCCTCTATATGGTTTGTTGTAGACAAGTACCATCTACAGCAAATCAAGGGCAGAGCTATATTGGAACCCAAGTCATCTTGGTTCTAATAGACTCCAGTGATGTGATGTTGCCATTACACTAAACAGCTTTACAGAAGAAAAAGTTTGCCATTAGGGAATACATAAAAATATCCCTTCAACTCCAAAAATTATTTTTAAATTGAGCTTATTTCCAGGTTATAAAACTATGATTCTATACTTTACAATTGGTTTCATTGACAGAAAAAAAATATCCTTGCCACTTCCAACAAATTATTCCCTCTTATTCTTGGATACAGTTAGACTTAGATTCACTGTGCTTCCCAAGGCCATTGATCTAAAGTATAGACAGGATCTAGTATATAACCTCAGTTTGTGAGGGATAAGACTATATTCATAGAATTAAGCTTTTGGTTTTGATTTAGCAATATTCTGCAGAATGCATCCCAAGCTTCCGCAATCCTGACCTCAGTGGACATCGAGTTTCATGAGAGCACAACTCATATATCTTTCTGGAGATCTCTAGGGCTAGCATAGTGTCTTGCATGAAAGACATATTTGTTGTTTTCAGCCATGAATTTTGTGGTCTATTGTTATAGTGGCAACAGGGAATTCAGACACTGTGACAGAGCTCCCACCATCTCTTTCCATCTCCCTTCCCCTTCTTTACTCTCCTTCGTGGTGCTTACATCATGTGTACAGTGTGTCAACATATGCAGGATATCAACACTCACTTATTTATTTCCCTAACAGAGAGTGAGCTCCTCGAAAGCATGACATTTGTCTGGGTCACTGCTTCATCTCTAGCAAATGTAACATTTCTTGGCTCAGAGTAGTAAGTAATATATATTTATGAAACATATTAAAGCATACATGAATGAGTTTATTAATATTTAACCATAAATACTGTTGAATTAGTATTATATCCTGTCAAAACCACGTGAAGGTAAATGGCAGCCTAGATTTTTGAAAGTAGGACATATCTGATAGCCATAGTTTTGCTACCTCACACTCCCACCTTGTCTCTACATTGGGTTTTGGGGTTTGTTGTTTTATTTTATTTTATTTTTTGTGAGGAAGATTAGCCTGGAACTAACATCTGTTGCCAACCCTCTTCTTTTTGCTGAGGAAGATTGGCCCTGGGCTAACATCTGTGCCCATCTTCTACTTTATATGGGACGCCACCACAGCATGCTTCACGAGGGGTGCATTGTTCCGCACCTGGGATCCGAACCCGCGAACCGCCAAAGCGGAACAAGTGAACTTAACTGCTGTGCCACTGGACTGGCCCTCAGGTTTTGTTGATAAAAAAAAAAGATGCAAAGGTGAAGTTATACAAAGATGCAAAAGAGAAGGGTTTTCAAGTTAAATTGCATTGCTATTTTTTTGTGTGTGAGGAAGATCAGCCCTGAGCTAACATCCATGCCAATCTTCCTGTTTTTGCTGAGGAAGACTGGCCCTGGGCTAACATCTGTGCCCTTCCTCCTCCACTTTGTATGGGAGGCCACCACAGCATGGCCTGACAAGTGGTGCATCAGTGCAAGGGCGAATCCAAACCCCGAACCGGGGTGGCCAGCAGCGGAGTTTGCGCACTTGACCGCTCTGCCACGGGGCCGGCCCCTGCCTGGCTATTTTTTGGTTGGCTTTAATGCTAAATAGTAAGTGAAAAGATTGCTCTACTTCTTTCTCTCAGCTCAGCTCTTCTGGAGGCAGAATCATTGCTCTTCTGAGTGGGGAGTCTGAGCAGAAGGTGAGGGAAAAAAAGTCCTGATATTTGAGACTTGAAAAGAAAGAGGGTTGTGTATTATGAAAGTCAGCATCATGAGTTAACTGGGCATGAAAAAATAAAAACAGGTTGGCCAGAGGATAAGGAGAAAACTTCTATCATAGGGTGCCACAGTTTGTAGCCCATGTAAGCAGAGCACTTGCATATGTCATGGAATGAACCAGAGGTTTGTTAAAAGGCATATCTGAGTGTGACTGTCAGTTCTACTAATTAACACTTTCTTGATCTAAGAGAGTTTCCTTATCCCAGTGTTTATGATGTGGAAGCTGAAAAGCAAGGAATAAAGGAATCTCTAGTACCAAAAACTTGAGTCACTATAGATGGATTGTGTAGTGCACAAATGGTCCACTACTGAAGTTAATTTTTTTTCTTCATTTAACTACAGGGTAAACTTAAATTCTCCATGCTGTTATGGATACCAGATCATGGAAGAAATCATAATTTTTTTCATTTTTTTCATCTTGTTCTGCAACTATAGAGCAATATAAATATGAATACATGGCAGGTTCGTATCATACAGGCGTGAAGGAATTCCTTCTAGTAGGTTTAACTGAAAATCCTAAATTGCAGATCCTTTTCTTTTTACTTTTCATCATTATTTATTTCATCACTCTGATAGGTAATTGGGGGATGATCATACTGATCTGGTTAAATGCCCAACTTCATACTCCAATGTACTTCTTCCTTAGCAACCTCTCCTTTTGTGATATCTGCTACTCGACTGTCTTTGCTCCTAAGATGCTGGTCAATTTCCTATCAAAACTCAAGTCCAGCACATTTTCTGGCTCTGTTCTACAGAGTTTCTTTTTTGCAGTGTATGTGACCACAGAGGATATACTCTTGTCTATGATGGCTTATGATCGCTATGTAGCAATAACCATTCCTTTGTTGTATGCAGTCATTATGACCCAAAGGGTTTGTATTTGGATGGTCTTTGCATCTTACTCGGGTGGTCTCATTAACTCGCTGACACACACAGTATGTTTGCTCAAACTAGACTTCTGTGGTCCTAACATTGTGAATCATTATTTCTGTGACATCCGCCCTCTTCTGAGGCTCTCTTGCTCTGATATCTATAACAACAAAATGCTGCTTTTGATATTCTCTGGGGTCATTGCAATGTTCACTTTCATTATCATCATGAACTCTTATATCTGTATCATCATTGCCATCCAGAGAATCTGCTCAGCTGAGGGGAGGTGCAAAGCCTTCTCCACTTGTGCCTCCCACCTGACTGCTGTGACATTGTTCTATGGGTCTGTGACCTTTAGTTACATCCAGCCAAGCTCTCAATATTCCCTGGAACAGGAGAAGGCCTCTGCTGTGTTTTATACATTGGTGATCCCCATGCTAAACCCACTGATTTATAGCCTAAGGAATAAGGATGTGAAAGATGCAGCAAAAAGGTCAATATGGTGGAAGAGAACCCCCACCTGACTCAATCTTGTCTATGGATTTGCTAACCTAACATTAACCGGCAAATAGATAGACTTTCTTTAAAATTGTATCGCAGTTAACATCACAAACAAAACTATAATCAAGATACTTTCATGCAATTTTAGACATGAGTGTTGAGTTTGACCTGAAGACTGAAAATTAATCTTTTTCACCTTTCATTGTTTTATGACCTAAGAGTTTCACATTCTCAAGAGCTGAAAAATAATTTTTTGTCTAACAAATTATCATGATAAACTCTGAAAGAGCTCACCTTGGATTTGAAGGCTTCTGACATTGACTTAAATCAAAAGAATACTCCAACTATAGGAATTTATCAAGTGCATTGTTATTTCAGAGAAAAGTTGAAATGTTCCCTTGGAATGATTTTCTTAGATCATACCTTTATTTTTTGTTATAAAAATTCTGTCATTCAAGTAAAAATATATACCTTAAATTTTGTATTCAAATTGCATGTCTTGATAGTATCTTATAAAAATGGCTATAGAAAAAATAATTCTAGATATTTGTAGTTTATTAATTCACTATACTTCTACTGAGTACCTTTATTGTGTTATCCTTTTATTGTTTTTATCTGTGTTATCCAAACCTAGAGAGATTTACAGTATGGAGCAAAAAGAGTTAGAGGAACAGGCGATGGAAGAAGATGATAAATGGGAAAGACTATTTAAAGAAGAGAATGTATGAATTTGGCTCTAGCATGGAATTTTTCAGCAAAAGCAGTAGAAAATGTCTGGCAAGTTATGTAGAGCTATATGTATGAAGACCCTCTTGTGCCAGTATAGCATGTTTTAAGACTCTCTCAATGGCTAATAAGTTAAACCCTAAATGCAATACAAATAGTATGCTTTAAGAAAATTACCGTGATGCCACTGTTATCAACATATTGAAAAGCAAAAGAACAAGTTGGGAAAAATTATCCTGAACCTGTAGAGATAAAGAAAATACTCAGAGGCAAGTAAGAAGTGTTGTAAGTGAGTAACATAGGGAAGATGACGTATTTAAGAGAGAGTTCACGAAAATCATCAATAGGACTTGAGAAATGATTGGATGTTTTTCCTTTGAGAAAAAAGGTTTTACATGACTTGAAAGTTTTCAATCCATGTCACTTGTAAGATAAATTGGTTAGGAGAAATAAAATGAAATGTAAAAATTTGTATGGCGTTAGAATTTCTGAAGGAAGAGCTTTCTAGGAAGAGAGCATAGCCAAGAACAAAGCCAAAGAGGTGGGAGGTTTCCTGGAGTGTTCAAGAAACAAAAAAAGATCAGAACTGGAGTAAAGAGAGGAAGAAGAGGTATAGCAGGAGATGCTGCCAGAGAGGAAAAGGGATCCAGATCGTGTAGGATGTATGTAGAGGCTTTGAATCTGAGTGAAGAGAAGGGCACAGGGGGCGTCAGAAGGAAGAGTGGCCATTTACAAATTAACAAGCTGCCTCTGGCTACTGTAGTGATAATAAATAGAACACAGAATGGCAAAAGAAGAAGACAAAAGCCCAGGCAGGAGGGTGCACAAAAATCTGGAAGGATTGTAAGGGAAAGAGAGGAATCAAAAATGACTCCAAGATTTTTTCAACAGAGAAACTAACAAAAGATAATAACACATCCAAAAATCTACAATATATATGCACATTTTTCAAGCACTTATACAATCCTTACAAAATTGACCATATGATAGGACCAAAAAAAATGTCTGAATACACATCAAAGGATGGTGTGCACTAATTCTGTAACAGTGGACAAGATACTTGAATTTGGTAAACTCAATTTTTTCTCTTGTAAAGAGGGAATAATTATAGCACTTCAAAGTTTTAGATAGATTGGTAGATGGATTAGATAGATGATGATAGGTAGATAGATAGACAAATATAGATATAGCTACAGATTAGATATAGAGTTTAATGTGACTTTAGTATCTAAGAACTGAAATTCTAAATTCTATAAGATAGAAAGCAACAGGAAAATATGTACATTTCTGTCAGTTTCAAGGATCTCAAATATTTAAATAACATGAGTCAAAAATTGCAGAATACAGTTATGTGATATAGCACATGAACAGAGCTTACAGTATTGTGAGAAGATGAACACATTGCTTAATATTAAATCACATAATTTGGGAAAGCATGATTATGTACTGGATGTTAGAAAATAATATATCATTATTATATATAAATATATGTGTGAATGTGTGTGTATATATGTATGTATAGTAAGATAGAGATTGAGAGAGACAGAGTGATAAAGCAAATGTAACAATTAAAATTGATGTTTATAGGTAAGCGGTACATAAGTGATTGTGTAACTATTCTTGCAAACTTGTATTCTTCCTGGATTAGCAGACATTTTTCCACGACAAAATGTCCCTGATATTTGGTCCTGTCCAAAAGCATTTGGCATGGACCAAATATCCCATGGATCAAATGTCTTATGGCTGTTTTGGACGGGACCAAACGTCCTCCAAGGTATTCTTCAATCCTCTTTTGTAAGTGTGAAATATTTCAAAATAAAAAGTTAGGAAAATGCAGGGAACACTTTGACTTCTGGATGGATGTAATAGCTTATGATCAAAACAGCATTTATGCAAAAATAACAAGAAAAGCAACATAAGATACAGAAGTTATCTCTTGAAAAAAAGGTGAGTAGCTATTAAGAAAAAGAGAACTAGAGTGGCTTAGAACTCAGAAAGGTGTAAACTTGGAGAGGTGAGCTGACTTTTGTCTCACTGATTCAGGGCACACTTGAAAATGCCAGTTTGTCATGCATGGTGGGTTCTGCAAGTGTTCAGAGGAACTGGTAGAGTTTTGGCAGGTACTTTGCAGGTTGCACCACAAACGGTTGTATTTCCTCTCAGGGCGTTAGCCATATCCTAGGACTGAACAGGCCTGGAGACTAAGTGAGTAAATAAACAGATAGAGACAGACAGACAATAGATGATAGATAGACGATAGAAGATAGATAGATAGATAGATAGATAGATAGATAGATAGATAGATAGATAGATAGAAAGAATGGTTTAAGGGGAGAACTTCCAAAAGGCAGAAGGGAACTTCTGGTTGTATCCCATACAATGCAAATATTAAATCTACCAAAAAAAGGGGCTACTGATTCTGAACATGTGCCTGTCACTGCTCCAGGAAAGAGAAAACAGTGGAGCTTTAAGCAGTTATATGGGCTGACAAGACAAATTGGATGACATAGGAGCTTACACACGCCGCTATTTTTCCCCACAGGAAATTGGATGGGATGGGTGTGGAGAGCATAAGAAGCTGTTTCTGGGCTGCAGAGGCAGATTGGAATCTCCTACACTCTTGCTGTACTTAGAAGACAAAACGTCCTGCTGGAGGTAAGAGTCAGCAACGAATGTAATGTAGGTCTCCTCCTCAAAACACAGGCCAGATTGTGATCGTGCTGTAAGCCAGACACAGAGGGCTAGAGGTGACTTTCCAAAGCACAAGGAGATTCAGACTGAGCTGGAAAGACAGAGAAAAATCTTTCTCAGTCTCTAGCTGCTTGATTGATAACATCCCCCCAGAGGTAGAGGCCTGCATCAAACACAAGGCCAGCAACCCCCTCAAGACGTTTGCTGTCCTTTGAAGATGTAAGGGCAGGAGGCTAAGCTCACCCCTCCAAAGAGCTGCAATCAAATGCTTGGCAGTGTTTAAGGGCTGGAGGGAGATTATTGACAGAATCAGCCCCTCATCCTTCATGCCCACAGCAGAGAGTGAAACCCTCATCAGTGGAAAGTAAGTCATCTCTAGTTTCTATGATCCTTTTGTTCACATGCAAAGAGCCAGAAAGTATAAAACAGGGTAAAAAAGCACAAAGTACAAGCAAGACTACAGAAGAACTGCTTCTTGGAGTTAGAAAAGGAATTTGAAAAGTACTATGTTTAATATGTCAAAGAAAATAGAGAAAGGTAGAAAAATTGTTTAAGAAGAAATATTTCAAGAGAGAAATAAATTAAAACAAAAATATTCAGTTATCTGATTCTCTGAGTTTTTTATTTTCAATACCTCATCTAAGTGGAATCATGCATTATTTGTACTCTTGTGACTGGCTTATTTCACTTAACATAGTGTGCTTGGGGTTAACCCGCGTTATCACAAATGACAGGATTTTCTTCTTGTTTAAAGCTGAAGAATACTCCATTGTATGAATATATCACATTTTCTTTAACCATTCATCTGACATGGACATTTGGGTTGTTCCCACGTCTTGGCTTCCTTGAATAATGCTGCAATGGACACGGGAGTGCAGATATCTCTGGGGGGAGGGAGAACTGGGAGCTGTTGTTTAATGGGTATAAAGTCTTAGTTATGCAGGATGAATAAGACCTAGAGATCCGCTGTACAATAACACACTGCCCATAGTTAACAATACTGTATTGTGCACTTAAAAATTTGAGGGTAGATCTCATGTTAAATGTTCCTACAACAACAAGAAAAATAAATAAATAAAACAACAAAGAGGCAGGAGGAAACTTTTAGAGTTTATGTATGTATAGAGTTACGTGTGTATGTGTGATGTATATTTCTATTACCTTGATTGTGGTGATGGTTTCACACGTGCATGCATATGTCCAAATTCATCAAATTGTATACATTAAATATGTGCAGTTTTTTGTACATTAATTGTAACCAATAAAGCTGTTTCAAAAAAAAAAAGGCATTCTAAAGCTAAAAAAGATCCCTCAAAAGCTGAAAATAAGAACTCAAAGGAAGGATTTAAGACCATATGAGACAAAGCAGAAGATGGGATTGATAAATCCAAACACATCAATATAAATTATATAAACTGAAGCACAGAGAGAGAAAAAATTGGAGAGATACAGCAGAGCACAGGAGACATGTGTGACCCAGTCAAATGGAGTGAAATACATGTAGTTCGTGTGCCAGAAGAAGAGGAGAGAATGGATAGAATAAATATTTTAAGATAAAGTGAATAAAATTTCTCCCAAACTGATGAATCTTCAACAGTCATATTCAATAAGGGCAGAGGATCTCAAAAGTTACAAAAAGCAGAGAAACACATATCGGCACATCGTGGTTAAAGGAACAACAGAAAGAATTAGGGAAACTATTCAAAGAAATTATAAAACATACGGGAAATGGACTGAGATTTTTAAAGTATGAAAGAAAAATAAAGTAAATACCTAATATTTTCTCCTCAGAGAAAAATACTTCCAAAATAGACAGGAAAAATAAAGATATTATCAACCAAACAAAAGCTGAGGGAATCTTTCAGACTATACAATAAAAAATACCATAAGAAGTTTTAGGCAGAAGGCAATTATCCCAATCAAAATACCGAACTTAATGAAGAAAAGCATTCACAAAGGTAAATATGTGAAAAATATTAAAGAATATTAACTGATTAAAGCCACACCCGAAATTATTTCCTAAGAGGATTATAACACACATGAAGAAGTAAAACATATGACAAAAATAACATAAATGATAGAAAGGAATAAGTGAATTAAACTGTTTAAAGTTTCCCTCAGTGTTAAATGTGGTAAAGTATTTATTTTAAAAAGATTCTAATAAGGAAAATATGTATTGTAATTCCTCCTGTAACCAATAAAAGAATTAAAATATGTAGATAAAAGACTCTAATAAATGAGGAAAATTTTAATAATGAAATCTTGATTAATTTAATGGTACACTAGGAAGAAATAAAGTTCAGAGAGAAAATATAATCTAATAATGACACACTCCATGTAGAATCAGCTATGACAATTATTGCATACAAAAGCAGAGATTGGCAAACCAAATCATGTTCTATCAACCTCAGCATTATTGCCATATGGGGCTAGATGACTTTTTGTTATGGAGGCTCTCCTGTTCATTGTAGGTTAACACTAGTTGCCACTAGTATCCCCGTTTCCCAGTGAGAACAACAAAAATGTCTCTAAATATTGTCTAATGTCCCCTGGGGGTCAAAATTGCCTAGGTTAAGAGCTACTGGAGTAGATTAATAAAACAAAATACAACAACAAAAACCAAGAACCAAATATATGCTTTTTACAAGAGATACAAAGACACAGATTGAAAGTAAAGGGATGCAGTTTCACCATGTAAACACATAGTTAAATGAAGCTGATGCCACTGTATTAATATCAGAAAAATCAAACATTAAGGGAAAAAGTACTATTATTCATAAAATGAGGTGTTTCTTAATGGTAAAATAACAACTTAGATAAGAAGGACAAATGATGCTAAATTTCTTTCTACCTAATAAAATAGCTTCAAAATACTTATAGGAAAGCTGATGGAAGAGAGATAATAAAATTCATAAATATGGCTGGAGGTTTTACAATAGCTCTCTGAGTAATTTATAGAACAAGTCACTAAAACTAAAATCTGAACATGATTAATGTAATTGACCTGACAGAAATGCATACAAAACTATGCAACTATAAAATACTCATTCTCTAAAATACACATGGAACATCTAAAAATTGATTATATGGTGCATCATAAAACAAATTTCAATAATGGCAATCATATAGAGTGTATTCTCTGATCACAGAGGAATTTAACTTTATGAGGATGACAAAAAGCCAACTAATAGATCTTCATATGTTTAGAAATGAATCAATATACTCATAAATAATCTATGTTTTAGAAAATCAAAATGTAAAGTTTAAAATATTTTTGAAAGAAATTAAATTGGCAAAATAAGTAGAAGAAAAATATAAACAAAATAGAACATAAAAAATAAAATAGAAATTACTTAGAGAAAATCAACAAACAAATCCAGTACATATACACAATGGAATACTACTCAGCCAAAAAAAGTAGATGAAATCTTGCCATTTGCCACAACGTGGATGGACCTCGAGGGTATTATGCTAAGCAAAACAAGTCAGATGGAGAAAGACAAATACCGTATGATGTCACTCACCTGTGGAGGATTAACAGACAAACATATAGCTACAGACAACTGTCAGCAGTTACCAGAGGGGAAGTGGGAGCGTGAAAGGGGTGAAGGTCTTTGGTGGTGAACACGAAGTAGTCAATACAGAAGTCAAAATTTAATGATACATACCAGAAATATATATATATATATAATGTTATAAAACAATGTTACCTCAAAAAATAAAAAAAAGAATAACAAAAAAGGTGAAACTGACCAGGAAAAATGAGGGTAAACACAAGCTACTAATACCATGAATGAAAAGGAAACATCATTACAGATCCTATAAGTATTTAAAAGGTCATAAGATGAGATCTCAGATGAAATGAAAAATTACTTGAAAAACAAAACTTACCAAAATAGGTATAATGAGAACATTTAAATAATAATTTGAAATATGTTTAAGAGATTGAATTTATAAGGATAAAACATACCCTGAAAGAAAACTCCAGGTTCGGATGTCTCTCTGGTGCTGTATTCCTGATATATAGGCAATAAGGAATAGCATTCTAAGATTCTTTCAGAGATTAACAAAAAAGATAGAATAAAATAACAACTAATTTTATGGGACCATGAAAACACTGATATCAAAACTTTAGAAGTTTTATTTTTAACATCTGTATTTATAAACTAGAAATAAAAAAACTGTCTATTGCTAAAAGAATAAATAAATTTTTATATGTTGTAAAATGGAAGGCTAAATAGCACTTTTTTAAGAAGGCTACTGATATACAGTAATGTAGATGAAGCTCATTAAAGTTATACCCAGTAAAAAAAGGCAGACACAGGAAGTCCATATGGAAGATTCCATTTGTATAAGTGTTTTTTTGCTAGGAAAGTCACCATGAGCTAACATCTATTGATACTCTTCATCTATTTATTTCCCCTTTTCTTCCCCAAAGCCCAGTACATATTTGTATATTCTAGTTGTAGGTCCTTGTAGTTCTTCTTTGTGAGCTGCCACCACAGCACAGCTACAGACAGAGAAGTGGTACGGTTCCATCCCTGGGAACAAAACCTGGGCCACTGAAGAGGAGTGCACTGAAATTTAACCACTAGGCCATCAGGGCTGGCTCTGTATAAGTTTTAACAACAGATAAAGGGATGAGGGATCATTTTGTAGTGCTAGAAATATCTGTATGGTGATTTGTGTAATGGTTATACTCATGTATGTAAACATAAAATTTAAATAATCTGTACACAATATAAGGACACTTTACTGTGTGTGTGTATTTCTTAAACAAGTTCTCACAGGAAAAGATAAAAACATGGAATTTAAATCAAGAAAGTATGGAAAACAAAGGGAGGGGTAAATTTGAAATCTATGTGTAGTTATTAATAGTGATTGAATTTTGACAGTATGACAATAATAGTATTTTATTGGGAGGTTTAAAATAAATGGAATATAAATGTATGGCAACAATAATGCAAAATACAGAGTGGATCAATGGAGCTGACACTTCTAAGGTTCTAGAATTATGAGGAAAGTGGAAAAGAGGAACATAGTGTATTATATTTAATATTTCAAAAATGCATAATTTAAAAAGGAGAGCAATCACTTATATATAGCAAATGTGAAAGATAGAACAACAAAAAATATAAATTGAGAGTATCTTTAAAATTTAATAGGCAAAACATTTTTTAAATGGGACACAAAACTGCTGAATATTAAGGAGAAAAATAAATTGAACTATATTGATATTTAAAAATTCATTTATAGAGTTCAAAGGCAAGCCACAGAGTCAGTGAAAATATTTTTTATATGCATATAAGAAACCATAACCAAAATGTATAAAAAAAATTACAGATCAATAAAATGAAGACAAATAAAACAAAAACAGGAAAATGGGCAAAACACTTGAATAGGCACATCACATATGAATATCAAAATGCTTCCCAGCAGTAATAAAAATAAAAAAAGAAAAGTTGCCCCACTTCATTAGTAATCTGGGAAAAAAATTAAATCCATAAAAATATGCTATTACACTTTCATCAGAAAGGATACAACAAAAATTGTAAAAATTTTCAGGTGTTGGTGAAGATATGGAGCAACTGGAACTCTCATAAAGAACTCATGGAAATGCTACAGCACTTGGGAAAAATTGACAGCACCTAATAAAGCTGCACTTACAAAACGCAGAGTCTGTAGAACGCATTATGCATAAAGTGTAGTTTTCAACAAAAATTTACCATACCTACAAAGAAACAGAAAAATGTAACATATACTCATGGGAAAAAAAAGGCAGTCAGTGGAAACTGTCTCTAAATAAATCAGATGTTGGATTGAGCAGAAAATGACTTCAAAGTCACTATTATGAATAATATGACCAATTAACTAAAGAAAACATATATAAAGAATTAAAAGAAAGCACGAAAATATTACTCATCAAATAAAGAATCTTAATAAAAAGAAAAAGATTAACAAAAATACCAAATGGAAATTCTGTAGTTAAAATGTCTAATAACTGGGGGCCGCCCTGGTGGCGCCAGTGGTTAAGTGCGTGCGCTCCGCTGCGGCGGCCCGGGGTTTGCTGGTTCGGATCCCGGGCGTGCACCGACGCACCGCTTGCCGGGCCATGCTGTGGTGGCGTCCCATGTGGGGTGGAGGAGGATGGGCGCGGATGTTAGCCCAGGGCCAGTCTTCCTCAGAAAAAAAAAAAAAGAGGAGGACTGGCAGATGTTAGCATAGGGCTGATCTCCTCACACACACACAAAAAGTCTAATAACTGAATTCAAAAATCTACTAGAAAGATACAAAAACAGATATGAGAAGACTGAGGAAAGAAACAGTGCACTTCAAGATAGATCAACGGAAATCATCTCATTTGAAGAACAACAACAACAAAAAGAATGAAGAAAAGTGAACAGAGGCTCAGAGATTTGTGCAAAACCATAAAGCATATCAATAGATGCCTAGTGGAGATCCCAGAGGAGAAGAGAAAGATGTTACCAGTAAAACAAAACCTGAAATTATAGTTGACAAAACTTCCTGCATTTGGTGAAAAAACTCCATTCAACATCTTACTGAAGATTCCTAACAGATAACATACGCTACACATAAATAAATTCCAGGTGTAGATAGGCCTAAATGTGAAAGGTAGAACTACTAAAATGTGGGGCAAAATAATAAGTAGTAAATAAATGAGTAATAAAAAGTGAAACAAAAATAAAGATACCCAAATTGGAAAGAAGTATAATTTTCATTATTCTCAAGTGACATTTTTCTATATGTAAAAAATCTTAACCAATTCTTATAAAATCAATATACAAAAATCAACTGTGTTTCTATATATTAATAGCAACTAATCCAAAAATTAAGAAAATATCTACATTAAAAATAGTATAGAGCCAGCCATGATGGCCTAGCAGTTAAATTTAGGTTTGCTCAGCTTCGGCAGTCCAGGTTCAGTTCCCAGGCGTGGAACCACTCCACTTGCCCGTCAGTAGCCATGCTGTGGCGGCAGCTCACACAGAAGAACCAGAAGAACTTACAACTATGCACAACTACATACCAGAGCTTTGGAGGGTGAAAAGGAAGAAAAAAGGAGGAAGATTGGTAACAGATGTTAGCTCAGGGTGAATCTTCTCCTGAAAAAAAAAAAGTATAAAAATGCATAAAGTATTTAGGAATAAATTCAACAAAAATTATCAAGACTTGACTGTGAGAACCGAAAGCTATAAAATATTTCCGAGAAAAATTAGAGAAGATCTAAACAAATGAAGAGATATACCTGGTAAGTGAACTAGAAGACTCCGTTCTTAGGTATTTATCCAGAACTGAGAAGTTAAGTCCATACAAATCTTTCAACCTAACAGCTTTATTCCTAATAGCTGAACATTGCAAACAAATTAAATGCACATTAACAAGTGAATGGATAAAAAAAATGTGCTCAATCCATACAATAAACTATTGCTCAGCAATAAAAAAGGACAAGCTAATGATTTATATAACAATATGGATGTTTCTTAAAACATGACTCTGATTGAAAAAGAGACAAAAAAGAACATATATTGTATTATTCCAATTTTGTGAAACTGCAAAAGCAAATCTCATATATAGAGATAAACAGCTGATCAGCACTTCCTTGGGGTTGGAGGTAAGAGAAAAAGGTTTCTTGGAAAGAGACTTTGGGGGTTATAGAAATGTCCCATGTTTTGATTGTGGTAGTAATTGCCATGGAACACACATTTGTCTTAATTCATTAAATTATACACTTAAAATGACCACAGCTTAATGTGTCATAATTACTCTTCAGTAAGTTTTATTGGAAAAAAGGTAATTATTTTCTAAAATATAACACTTTAATAAATTGTATTAATTAATATAATTTCTGGGTAATATTTTTCACAAAAGGTTTCTTTCATTACAAAATAAGTCACATTAGCAAACATATGCTAAATTCATTTTGAATAATGCTATTACATTTTTCTATATGCCAAATTCAACTGCAGCTCCATATGTATTCTAAATTTCAATACTTTTTTGATTTAATATCAGTTTTTATTGCTAATAAAGTCATTAAGTCTTATTTTGGGGATCCATTTGAGTATCTGATTATTGGTATGAGGCCTCTTTCCAGAAATAGGTGATTTTAATTTTTCAATTTTTATTTATTTATTTTTCCCCCAAAGCCTCAGTAGATAGTTGTATGTCACAGCTGCACATCCTTCCAGTTGCTGTATGTGGGACAAGGCCTCAGCATGGCCAGAGAAGCGGTGTGTTGGTGCACACCCAGACCCGAACCTGGGCGCCAGTAGCGGAGCGCGGGCACCCAACCACTAAGCCACGGGGCCGGCCCCAGAAATAGGTGCTTTTAAACATGGTATTGCACATAACTTCAAGGGGTTAATAGACCTACAGAAGATAAAAGACCTGATAGGAACTTTCTGGTTATAATTATTTGTTGTTTTTCTTTTCAACTGAAATGCTTGAAAATACAGATATTTATAAAGATTTTTCAGACAATTTTGTCCTTAATCTAGAATTTCCTAGGAGAAAAGAGAATATTGGTCTGAGAAACTTAATCTCTTCATTTTCTTACATGTATTTCTTATATAACTCTTTCATGTCTGAACTGGGAATGTGTTAGATATTAAAAAAAAAACAGAGAATGCATCAGGTACTTAGAATGTTCTAGGCCTTCTAACATAATCATCTTCTGGCTTAACTGAAATTTAGAATATCACCTAATCCCCACTACTACCTGCTCCATTAGCTTTATTTTAGAGATTTAGGAAATTTGCATTTGGGAAGGAAAAAATTAATTGTTTGTAGAATAAAGAACAAAAGATAATTTTTATTTAGATACAAATGGAAAGGAAGAATGTGAAATATTGCTACCAGAATCTTTATAACTCATTTTAAGATGAAAGTAAAAACTCCTAAACTGCCTGGGTGGGCCCAGTGGCATAGTGGTTAAGTTCATGCACTCTGCTTCAGTGGCCCAGAGTTTGCAGGTTCAATCCCAGGCTCAGATCTACACACCTACATGCTGCCCATCAAGCCATGCTGTGGCTGCATCCCAAATGCAAAATAGAGGAAGACTGGCACAGATGTTAGCTCAGGGACACTCTTCCTCAGTGAAAGGAAGCCCCACATTTCCTTTCATTCATTGTAACATTCAGGAAATTAAATGCCTTAAGGGAGCCAGTATGTTCTTGAGAGTTTCCTAAATCACTCAAGAAACACAAGGAACTTTTAATAATGTATTTATTCTATCCTTTCGATGAGAAGATTAACTCCAGGGACTCTCTTCCCATTAGAACTAAGGCAAATACATAACTGAGCTTTTGTCTGAAGCTGTCTTCTGACATGGTTCATTTTTGATCGTCTTGCTCTTATTTTCACACCATGGAGGCTGTGCCTTTGGTTCAGATATACTAAAGGAGAAGTTTGAATTTTAATCCTGTTACCTGTAACTACTCTCATTATCTAAATTATGTATTATTGTAAATATCAGACAAATTTAACTTTTTTTCTTGCATTTTGTTTTTGTTTTAGTTTTGGGGGGTAATAAAGAGAAATAATCTATGGAAATGGGTGGTCATGAGTTTGCAAAATAAGCTAAGGTTTTGGACAATTTGTTCTTTCACTGGTAAGTTAAATTTACTTATTCAAATATCCCATACACATACATTCTGAAAATTAGTTAACAACAAAAAAAGAGATGAAGAAAAATGAAAAAGAAAATCATGTTCAGATTTTAATCTGATAAACACTTCAAATTACAGGGTTGTAGGAATTTACAATTTGCCATTTATTCCCACCCCTTATCCTACTCTTCAATCTCTTTTGCTATATTAACGTCTAAATTATTATGCAACTTCTACTGAAACAATGAAAAAAAACAATATTTTAACTCAAGTGGAGTATTTGTTCCTAAAGGATGAATTGCAACCCTGTCATAAATACATATTCCCATAGGGATTACTCACCTGTCAATGTAGATATTCTAGATCTAACATAGTTATCTCCATATTTCTTATTATGTAATCTTGCAATGTCGTTCTTTTCTGAGTTTTACATACTGTATTCAAGAAACAAATGTCTCCCAAGTGAAAGGATGATGAAGCCACTGAAAACATCATCCTTTATTCTGTAGAGATAAAGCTATAGTATTGTGAGCTGTTTAAAACATTTATTTTTATTTTTAGGTAAATGTGAAAAGAGAGTTAAATTTTTAGACAAAATGCAGTAATAATCAACAAATGTGTGTTGATTAAGTAGAAAAGACATCACATATTCTAAGAAACATGTTGCAACATCAAAAAAACTCAAAACATTGTGAAGAAGAATCTGAATGTTTTATACGTTTGCTTTATTTTACAGATTTGTTTTGCTTTTTCTGAGAAAAAGTATAAAGACTGTTTCCTGAGTGTCCTGAGTAGGGTATTTCTACTGCATATCAAAGGCCAATTGTAAGTTGCTGTTCATCATGTTTCATAGTCCAGCTCAGAGTGCCCTCTCCCTTATGCCCAGTGGGCACTCTTCTCAGAAGTAAATGCCTCTGGCTGTTTTCTAAGGATGACTCCAGATATTTTGGATATTAGAACCTTGCCTTTCATCACACTCAAGTTTAAAAAATGTGAAATAAGAACTAAACATAAAGGTGTAAGAGGAATATCTCAGGATTAAATGCCACAGTACAATTTATTCTTCCATCTTCATATATTTAACATTAGTTACTGTTAAATCCCAAGTGAGATGTTTAAAAGAGAGCTTCAATAGTACCACAGGTTAAATTTTCCACTTCAGTTATTATGCTTTATAAACTGGACTTTTCTTTACAGATTTTAGAATGAAATTCACTTAAGGTTTTTTCATCACACTAAGACCAGGATTTTGAACGCACCCTGAGGCAAAGACCCTAATGTTTTCATTTTTCACTCATGGAAGTCCTTATGGAACAGGCAGATAAACACTGTTTGAAGAGGCCAGACAATTTCTTAGTTAAAATTTTCTATTTTGCTGGTAAAACAACCAGAGCAGAGAAGTAAATAACTCAAGTTGCACAGCTAGTTAGGGATTCCAAGTAGTCTTGATGGTGCAACGTGATTATTCTCAATTTATTCCAATCTCCTCATCATTAACAGGTACCAAGAAAAACAAACAAAAATGCATTGTGTTAATTGCACATCGGTCACTGAGTTTATCCTTTTGGGACTGACAGATCATGCTGAATTGAAAGTGGTGCTCTTCGTGTTGTTCCTGCTGATCTATACTGTTTCCCTGTCGGGGAATCTAGGAATGATCTTTCTCATCCAAGCAACCGTGAAACTCCAATCACCCATGTATTATTTCCTTAGCTGTCTGTCATTTGTTGATGCCTGCTATTCTTCAGTCCTTGCACCCAAAATGCTGCTGAACTTCTTCGTTGAACAGGAGACAATCTCATTCTCTGCATGCATTATTCAATATTTTTTATTTGTGTCACCCCTTACCATGAGGGCTTCCTGTTGGCAGCAATGGCTTATGACCGCTATATGGCCATTGTGAACCCTTTACTTTATACAGTGGCTATGACTAAAATAGTCTGTGTTGTCCTGGTCATTGGATCATGTGTAGGAGGTTTAATCAACTCTTTGACACACACAATTGGTTTGATGAAATTGTCTTTCTGTGGGCCAAATATCATCAGTCACTTCTGTGACCTTCCCCCATTGTTGAAGCTGTCGTGTTCTGACACCTCCACGAATGAATTGTTGCTTTTGACCTTCAATGGCATTATTGCTGTGAGCACTTTCTCGACTGTGATGATCTCCTACATCTTCATCGTTGCTGCCATCCTGAGCATCCGCTCGACAGCAGGTAGACACAAAGCCTTCTCCACATGTGCTTCAGATCTAATGGCTGTGACTTTGTTCTATGGCTCTGTAAGCTTTAGTTACATTCAACCGAGCTCCCAATATTCCCTAGAACAAGAAAAGGTGGTATCTGTGCTTTACACGCTGGTGATTCCTATGTTAAATCCATTAATTTATAGCCTAAGGAACCAGGAAGTGAAGGACACAGTGAAAAGGGCTGTGGAAATGAAATATAGTCCTTGTTAATGTCACACCATATGTGCCCCAAACCAGTACACAAACAAATGCTTTGAATAGTGATATCTATGTGAATTTATTAAAACTTTGACCCTCAGGGAATCTTAGAGTTTATTTAATTGGAACCATCTGTTTTACAGCTGAAGAAAAAGGTCTAGGAGAATAAAATATCATAGTACATATGGCTGGTTATTTTGCAAACTAACCTAAAAACCATACTAAGATCAAGGGTGGTTACTTCTGGATAATCGTTGACATTTTCATTTCTATGTATGGGTAGAAATGAATATATACATATAGATACATAGACACACAAATACACACACATCTAGACAGAAACATAAAATTCATAAATAATAAAATGTCTCAACTCAGTCTCTCTATTGAGCACAAAGAAGTAAAATATTTTTAAAGCAAAAACCATTGGTATTTGAATTGTCCAATAAAACTGACAGACGCATGT
>JABWHU010000190.1:11230113-11249118 GCA_014189135.1 Dicerorhinus sumatrensis harrissoni | reverse complement strand
GAAACAACCACTTCTCCAATGACCTGCTATTTTTTATGGGAGGATGGCATCTGGAGACCACGATCTGGACAACATATTCTATTTTCATGTGTGCGCTTATACTTTTCTCTTAAGAATATTTCACACGTATTTTCAAAGCTTTTAAATGTCTAAGTCTCTGCAGTTATAACTTTTTAAATCAAAATTTGATGCTATAGTTGAAAATGTTTGGATTTGGGAACCATAACTCTGGGTTTCTGTCCAGAAATATCACTTACTAGCTTTATGATCATGTGAAAACATCTTAATCTCTTTGAGCCTCAAGTCCGCGTCTGCAAAGTGACACTAGTAGCCCGTGCCTCATGTGTTTGTGGAGATGAAATTAAATAATATATATAAAACAACTTGCATGATGTTAAGAACACAATATGTATTCAGTCAATATTCGTTCCATCTACTTAGTATACAAATGTCTTTACATCTGTAAACACATTTGTTAACCTGTTTCCTTCACTGTTGGTCATTTACACTAACCATGATTTCTCTTTGTTTATTTTTTTAAAAAGTAATGCAGAATACATATTGATTTGTTTCCTTTAGGTAAATAACCAGCAGTATTATTTGGGGCCAAAGCTGCAACTCTGCGCTGCATGTCAGCACGAGGCACTCCAGAGAAGGTGGGCAGATTTTAATCCCGTGTGATGGTCCCTGACCCTCAGTTTCACATCACTCTGCCTACGGGGACCGTTTCCATCTCCTCAAGCTCCACACTGAACAGAGCCCGATGAATCAAAGGTGGTCTTGTTAGGCATTTATTTCATTCCTATGCATGGGAAACTGCCTCGTATCTTTGTTTATGATTTACATGCCCATCACTTTAAATATATTGCACACCTGATTGCAGTAGTGGTTGTTTTATTTTTTTTCTATTGTAATGGATGAAAAAACTCTTAATTTTTTGATTATCTTTGTTATTTATTTACTCTTCAGTATCAGATATGCTAGTACATTATAGGTAAGAAAATCCTATGAAATAATTAACTCACCAATTTATTAAACAAATAAGTATTGCGCACCTACTATGTGATAATCTCTTTCCCAGTAATCTTGGAACTATGAAATTGAATAAAATGCGGTCCTTTCCTTACCGAAGAAACAGTCCAGAAGAGGAGTTAGAAGTGAAAACAAAAATTTACAATCTGATGATCCAGCAGATCCTCCTGGGGAGGTGGGGAAGGAGAGTACATGGTGCCAAGCAGCAAGGGCAGCAGGAGGCCTGGTAACCCAGGCCCAGGGGGAATTCAGGAAGCAACCAAGGCAGCAGCAGCCCCCAGCTCCAGGTCTGCAGTCCCCTCCCTCCCCTTGGACTTGCTGATGGGGGTGGTAGGGGTGGGGAGTGAAGGCAAGGGGAGAGGGAAGGGTAGGGGAAGGGAGAGAGGAGAGGGCAGAGGGGAAGAGAGAGGGGGATGGGGATGGGGCTGCTATGGGGAGCAGACCCTTCAGGTGGGCTGAGCCTGAGCCCTAGGCCAGAGCCGGGGCTGGGGTGGGGGAACATGCTCAGAGGCCATCATAGTCCAGGCGCGCTGATGATCAAGCTCATGGTGGATGGCGTCCTGGCAGCGGGTAAGATGTGTGTACTCTTGAGCTATACCAACAAGTCCTTCCTGAAGGAGTAGGTGCCCACCGTCTTCAACCACTGTGCAGTCAGTGTCACACTGTAGGGGGAAAGCCTTACCTCCTGGGATTCTATGACATGTCCAGACAAGAAGACTATGATCATCTCAGGCCTTTATCTTACCCAATAACTGATGTCTTCCTTATATAGTAAATCCAGCCTCATTTCAAAATGTGAAAGAGGGCTGGGTACCAAATGTATCCTTTTTATTAATAGGAACTCAGATTGATCTCTGAGAAGACCCCAAAACTTTAGCAAGATTGAATGATATGAAAGAAAAACTTATATGTGGGGCACAAGGACAGAAACTAGCAAAAGATATAGGAGTGTACTGTTATGTGGAATGTTGAGCCTTCTCGGCTATCTTAATTAGCTTGTAAAACAAATTGTTTTCTAGCACTGTGCAATAAAAAGAGAACTAGGCTGAAAATCAGAATGCCACTACTTACCCAATGAGTAATGAGGCCTAATACATATACATAATATATAGCTTTTTTTCTCCTCAGTACTTCACTTTTCTCATCAGAATAACAATTATAAGGTCCCATTCAATTATATATTTCTATGATTCCGAAAAAAGAACATGGCACCAAAAAAGAGGCCATTGTGAGCTCTTTGAAATTTGTAAGTTGTAGTCTATTTAATAGCCATCAGCAGATGCCTAATTGTTGGAAAGACACTTGGAGGCCAACATGCATAACCATCCATCTGATACTCAAACTGCTCCCTAGAAATTCTCACCAAATTGTTATCCATCTTTAGCTTCAATCTTCCAAGAGATCTTCATCTTCTGTGCATCTCAGTCTTGGGATATTATATATTGCACAACCTCATTACAATGAGTCAAAATATATTTCCATATAGCTTCAAGTAGTCAAGATATCATTAAGGATACATTTCTTTGATTTTCAAGTGCATTTAGCTCAAAACTTTTAAAATTCTTATCATTGTATTCCTTCAACTCTATAAAACAAATCTAATCCCTTTTTCTCGTGACATTTCTTCCATAATGAGGC
This sequence comes from Dicerorhinus sumatrensis harrissoni, assembly GCA_014189135.1. Classification (NCBI taxonomy): domain Eukaryota; kingdom Metazoa; phylum Chordata; class Mammalia; order Perissodactyla; family Rhinocerotidae; genus Dicerorhinus; species Dicerorhinus sumatrensis. Next base: position 11,246,448 of record JABWHU010000190.1, on the reverse strand, counting down.
AATTATAATATGTGCCCTGACCCTTTCAATTCTATATTTCTCCATAATTATGTGTTTTTATCATCCTTGTTGTTTTTCCCTGCAAAAGAACTTAAACAAATTGGAAGATTTAAATATTTAATATTCATTACTACATATATTAATTCAGGATTGTCTCACCACTGTAGATTAAAGTAGAACCTGATAACAACAAAAAAAGTAGAACGCAACAACTTGATACCTTAATCTTATCATGCAAACAATATACATATGTAGGTATGTATATATATGTTTATAGAGCTAGAGAGACAGATTGATATGTAGATATATATTGGTATATATTACTGTTAGCATTGCACTACTAACAGAGGCTTTTAATAGCAACAAAATCAAACACATATCTTCAGGCTGGTTATAGATCTAAACAAAGAGACTTCATTCACTCACATGCTGTCAAATTAGATTGAATTACTGGTTTAATTTAAAAAGGCATAAAAATCTTGTCAGAAACAGGATCATCACAAAATTCAGAAGTGGATGAAGCAAACTTCAGGGAAGTCATTTTTTGGCTAGGGTCCTTTAGTGATTGTTGGAGAAACTACTTTTGTATATAAATAAGATCTTGCTAGGTCTGAGAAGTTAATTTTTGTTGTCCTAAAATTATTTCTGCCTAAAACTATTGCAAAAATTCACTCTACCAATTTATAGCTTGAGCAAGAAATATTTAAAGACATCTGGGTTCCTCGTGGTTTTAATGGTATTCCTAAACAATATCTCTATCTGTAATTTTATAATATTTCTGAATGCCCATTTCTTTTGATTTCCCCCCTTATATTTGATTCACTATGCTTTTGTTTTCTTGATTTTGTTCCAGTGACCATGTCTTCAAGTCCATTTTTGAGTAAAAGAATAGAAAAACTCTATGTTCTCGAATATTTTCTCATGAAATCAAGTGATAATACGAGGAAAGAACACAATCACTCATTGTATCTTTATTAATTTTCACATTATTGGTTTTGACTTTTTCCCACAAACTTGAGATTTCATTACAGTACATTCATTATTTATTTATTTCTATTATGTTAAAATAACTAAACTTTTAAATAAATATAATTGCGTTGGTGAAAGAATTAGGTTTTAAATAAGTCTTTCGGAAAGTAATTTAGCGAAGTATCAAAATAAAAATATTTACATGTGTTTTACCAAAGAATTTCATTATTAGAACTTTATTGAGATGCAAACAATTATAAAAATGAAATTTTATATGCAGACTTGATCATTATGCTATAAATTACTTTGTAAGACGTTAAAACCTGAAGTAATAACACCAGAAGATGGATGATTTGGTGGCCCTTATGTAGATTTAAATGTTAGTCTGTGATTATGAGATATCATTCAGAAAGCTGCTTGCCATGTCCTAAGGACTCCTTTATTAAATGATAATACTAGTTTTGCTTTTAAAACTTGGTTATAACAATGGCAGTGATTACTTATTTTTTTGAAAAATGCATGGCTGTTATTGTGATATGCAGTTAAAATATTTGACAATGGGATTATTCTGGAAGAAAATAATGGGCTGTATAGAGTCAATGAAATAAAATTTGCTTTCACTTATTTTGTTTCATATTTACACAAATTTAATTGTCCAGTAAAAAGAAAATAGTCCATAGATTTATAGATTTTAACAGATGAGATTTATTACTATGAGCCATTCAATAGATATAAACATTCTTTACACAAACTCAAAACCATTGTTCACTGCATATTGCAAAGGTGTCATTTAGCAAAGGCTGTGTTTGCTTTCTTAACAATTGTGGTGATAACAACGGTGCTAGACTTGGTTTTTGACTCATGTCTGAGTGAGCAGAATGATAAACACTATGTGGAATGATGAACATAAGCAAAATGGCATTCCAATAGCCATTTTGTTTAAAAAAAAAAACTATTACCATTTTGAAATGATTATACTGTTTTACAGAAGTTTCCTAAAGGTTGATTTTAAGCAAATTCCACTGTACTCTGATACGATAGAATATCTTTGCGTTATTATTTTGGCATTTCTGTTAAACAACTGGTAGAAATGGAGTCGCCATAAAAAGAAGCCCTTCTGTGCCTGTGGAGTTATTTTTTAAAGTTAAATATTCAAATTTTAACAGTTCTAATCAAAGATGGCATACAAAATACATACAGGAAAGTCTATTATTTATGGAAAATGGGAGGAGGCCTGTGTGCAAGTACATGAATATATGTGTTTGAATTCTACCTCTTCAAATGTGGATGTTGTCTTATTTTGGTAAGCTTTTAACTCCATTGATCCTTTGTTTCTTCATCTGTAAAATGGGTTGGTTCTTCCAGAGTTGTAAAGGAGGAGGAAGAATGTATTTTTTCTTTGTAATCGATTCTCGAGTTATGCATGCACGTGTTTCTGGTGTACGTTTGTGTGATTGTCACCTACTGGTTCTACTATATCCTTTGTCAAAACTGAAGATCCTATTTTGTAACTAACCAATCCTTAGAAGATGGCGTCAATTTATTACATAGGAAGTTAGTAGAGATTCAAAATAATAATTTGGGAATTGAAAGGATCCAAATTATACAATGGCATAAGGTTATTTTAAATGGAAAACAGTTGGGATTCTATAATGCAGAAAGAGGCTTTTTCAGAAATTCCCTTACTTAACTGAGGACAGAAACTTCTACAAGCGAGGCTGCCATAAATCCTCTCTCCCCGAGGAGTTGTGCCTTCCGGGAAGAAGACAGAGAGGACCCCTGGCACCTGCATAAACAAATAATTTCACAAAATTTCTTATCTTCCATTTGTTCCCTTCAAAGCCCATTTGTTCTTCCCATAGAAGCCTTTTCTCCCTCTCCCTTTCCCTTTTTAAATTAGGTGTATAAACCCCATCTCTAATTATTGAGCAAACCACATTTTTTGTGCACTCTTATTTACATTTGAATAGACTGTCTTTTCTCCTGTTAATCTGTCTTTTGTCAGTTTCATTCATAGGATGTCAATTAGCAAACCTAACAGGATAGAGGAAAATTTTTTCCTCTCCGACAGAAGGTATTGCATATATATATGCACATGCACCCACACACGCATATTATTATATTATTATCCACAAGCCAATAATGAACATATCTTTGCACATAAGCTGCGTTGAAAATACCATCCTTCTTTTCTCCAACAAGTTCCACAGGTATTTAGCAATGTACCTGCCTTTAGAATCAATAAATATTTCTATTTGAAAATTCATGATCACTGAGCAAATATTTTTCTCATAATAATTCTTTTCATTGTTTCTTTGGCTCTGTGTTTCTCACACTATACATCAGAAGATTTAGTATTGTCAGCAAAAGGGTGTAAAACACAGACAGGATTTTGGCTCTCCCCTGTGGGTAGCCAGAGCTAGTTCCCAGGTAAGTAAATATCACTGTTCCATAGAGAAGAGTTGCTACCATTAGGTGGGAGGGACATGTGGAGAGGGCTTTATATCTGCTCCTTGTAGAGCGTGTCTTCAGGATAGTGAGAAGAATTCCCAGGTAGGAACAAACCACTATCAGAAAGGTAGTCGCCAATGTGGTCCCAGAGAGGACAGTAAATAAAACCTCACTGTACTGGGTGTCAGAAGAGGAAAGTTGAAAGAGGAAAAGGATATCACAGAAATAATGGTTAATGACATTGGGCCCACAGAAGGACAGGCTAAGCAAGCCACTCAGATGAGTGAGTGAGTTGGCACAACCTAGGATGTCGGAAGCACTCACCAGGTGGACATAGAACCTGGGGTCATGAGAACTTTGTAGTGAAGTGGGCGGCAAATGGCAACATACCGCTCTTATGCCATTGCAGCCAAGAGGAAGCCTTCGACAGTCAGGAGCGTGCTGACAGAGGAATATTGAAGGAGACAACTGGAGAGGAGACAACTTTCTCTCCTGATATGTAGTTTACCAACATTTTAGGAATAAAGACTGAGGAATAGCAGAAATCTAAGAAAGCCAACTGGCTAAGGAAAAAGTATTTGGGAGAATGGAGCTGGGCGCTGACCAGGATTATTGTGATAATCCAAATGCTGCCCACCACAGTAATGAGATAGATCAAGAGAAACAGCACAAAAAGAACACTACTCTGTTCAGAATTATCAGTCAGCCCCAGGGGGATGAAGTCGGTTATCACACTGACATTTCTCTCAGCCATTTATGTGTCTCTCCTATGAGGGATCTGCAGGGAACAAGAGGGAAAAAAAAATCACCAAAGACTATGGCTTGACTATGTGAATTTGATCTACTAGCATCTTTAGAAAACTGCACAGTTTTAGTTAATAATAATAATCCACAGTAAAGCCAATTCTTGCAAGTATGAAATGTTAGCCTGATATAAAACTTTAGCTGGATCAGAGTCTCACCGTGGGATATAAACTGACATTACGCACCACATAAAAAACCCTGGAGAAATTAAAATCCCATTAAAGAGCCCTAATAGGAATGCTTGTTTAACAGAGAGAGTTCAGGAGCTGGATCCTGGATAACAGTATATTCCAGATTCCAGAACACAAGGCAAGGACCTCCTATTTTAAGGAAGTACATTGCTTCACAAAGAATTAAAAAAACTCAATATTTAACAGGTAAATTTTTGAGACATCTAGCAAAATTATTCTCTATGACATCTTTTAACTGAGACAAGTAATACATGACACATTAATAAAAACAACAAATAGAATTTATATTTATATGGATATATAACATCATTTAATAAAATTTATAGATTATCCATAAAAATGGAAAATGAGAAATAAGGGTATCTAAAAGAGAGACTGAAAAAATTCAAACATTTTCTATCATAACAACATTACTTATTTGTTAAAACTCACTTGCTCCGGGAAGTCATTGTTTGCTACTCCAACAGATATTTATCATTTCATCCTCTGATTCCCCAACATTTATTATCCCATGGCTTGGATTAGTCCATGTCAGATTTATTTTTATTAAGATTGTCAGAAAACTTTTTCAATATGTTTTAGTCCTTGCAGTCAAACAGTCTCAAATCTAATTTCAAGGACGATGCATATGCTTTGGGCCCATTAGGTCACATATGGATCTGGCTTTTTATCCAGGAAAAGTTAGACCATTAAATTAATTTTATTTTAGGCTTATCATATAACCCAGAATACGTGAAAAGTAAGGTTCAGGTATCCAATATATTTAGGAATCACTTGGCTAAATAATTTTTTAAGAAAGTTTTCCTTACTCCCAGACTTACAGGAATACATAATACACTAGTATGCTTTGGAAGTTTCCAATAAGAGAAATACATATACAGCATGTTTCACCTTAATTTGACAATTGAACCTATTTTCACTGAACGTTAATGAATATGGTGTTCCACAATCCGCTCTTTGGGAATAATATTTCTCTGATATTGAATAAAGAATGAGAAAGACATGGGCTTGGATCTCTACCATTTGCTATTAGCGTGATGTAAATTAAGTTATTTAACAACAATTCAAAAACTTGGAACCATATTAAAAGATAGCTTTGATTATGTTCATTTTACTGAACATCAGAGGTTAAAAAGAATGGCTAGTCACTTTTTACCACATTAAGCTGTGATTTCATGTCTAACTCTAAATTTTGGAGCCTACCTATTAGTTTCATCTATAAACCTTCCTCAAGAGGTAGCTGTGAGAATTAACTAAGAAAATATGTGAAAACTATTTGGCACACCATAGATATTATCTAAATGTTTGCTGTATGTTCAAAGTAAAACAAATAAGGAAAATAGAGACTGGACTATCTGTTGACACACTGGACAAATGGTTTTTTGACTAAAGCAATTTTTTGGATCTTTGCTTTTTTTAGTTTAGTTTTCTTTAGTTAGCTTTGCCTTGATTGACTATGTTTTTAAACAGTCAATTTGTTACTTTGAAGATGAGTTTCTTCTTATTTAACTGATTTCATGTTTATTTCTTTAATTTTCATTTAATAAATAGTAATTTTCATCTGGACTGCCTTTCATACCATTTTTCTCTTGCTGTAAAGTCAGTCATATACAATAAATTAATATTTGAGTCTAAAAATTAGCTCTCGTAACAGGGCCAAATAAATCGCCACTCTTTTCCTCAGATTTAAGAAAATTCAATAGTTTGCAGCAATCTTAGATGTTAAAGAACTTCTTTAAATAAATTTCCCCTTGCAATTTACATAGTTATATGAAGCTTTAAAAACAGCTACCTGAGGAAATATGGAAGAAACCCACTAATTATTTGAAGAGAGCCAGGTGACCTGGTAATGGTCTAATTCTGTTTCACTTATTTCAACAATTGGAGTGGATGTGCGGCCGAAGATCTTTCTTCACAGTCCACTCACAGCACCTATTGAGAGTTGCTGTTTTTGAGAAATGAAGGAGGCATTTATAATTCCTTTGTTAAAACACGTAAATATAACACCCACCTGGTGTTGAGAGGAAGCTTGGCCCTTTCTCTTACTTTCCTGATTGTGTTTATATTTGCCTTGGGGCCTTTGGAGGACAGAATCCCCAGTGATTCTGTGAACACCCGGTTTCATTAAAACAGCTAGAGAGAGACCTGGGGAAAGTAAGGCCCCAGCACTGTCTTTCCAAATTGCAACAATTCATTTATTTGGCCTTTTCTCAGTTTTAGAGAAAATTGTTGCATATGTTCTTGTCTCACCTATATGAGGCTCTACAAGAAAAAATGGAATTATTAAAAATGAACTCCACTGGTGTTTATAATTATAATTTACATAATTTAACTATCTATACATATTATATTATTATTTTTGTTTTAAAGAATGCTAAGTTCCACTTGTTGATGACCATGTGCTTCTATAAATACATAGTTATTGGTAGTGATTATGGAAAATATACACATATTTTGATGTGAGATAACTCAAAAGAAGTGGAAGCAATTACTAAATAGAATTCAGGTGTGTCTGTGTGTGTGTGTTTTTGTGTTTTCTTTCATTGGATCACTTTATAATATTACAAGTAATTTAGCCAATTAAGACATTAAGATAATATCAGGTTCAACATTTTTGTCACTATATTGGCTGAACATAAAGGTCATTTTTAGAAATACTTGGTAGGCTGATACTTGGACAATAGAATGGAAAATTTAAAAGGAGATAAATACAGGGTGAAATGGTAGGATAAACGTAAAAAGGAAGGAAGGGCAAATAAGAAGAAATAAGTCACTAAGACAGGTCAAATGCAACCAAACCAACAAACACAACTGCACAAGAACAAGGTGGTGAAAATCTGCAGTGATTTTAAAGTGAAGCAATAGTGAAAACAGACTAACACACAGGCAATATTACAATTAATTTTATTAAGAAATGTATTTCTTTTTATTTGACAACCACGTGTTAAGTAGGATCCTATTTGGAAGGGCTTCTATTTATTAAAGGCCTGGTATGTTCCAGGCACTTCACAACTATTATCTCTAATCACTATGTGATTTTATTTAATTAAATATTCCAATTCATATGCTTCACATTGTAGGTGGCCCAGAATAATTAAAGAAATTTTCCAAGTTAGCACTTATAGGAAGTGGTAGAAAAATAGTTTTAATACAATGATCGTCCGATGTAAAAGTTTAGCATTCTTTTTACTATTTATTCCATGCAGCCTTTTAATATTGGCAAACTAAAAAGTGAACAGTATAATCATGGAATTTGAAACCATATTGCATGAAGAATAGTGGAAAAGATAGGAAATACCCATTGTTAAAAAAATTAGACTCAGGGTAGTATTCTAGCAAAAGTGAACATCTGAGGAAACTAAGAATGAAGAGAGAGAATATATGAATTCTAAGACCTCATAAGACATATCTGAGAGCACTTGATATAAGCTCTAAGGAGAGAAATATATCTTGATTAAATTGGAAAAAAAAAGTCACTGTTTCATTGCTAAGATGTAATAAATGCTGGTTTTGTAGGGGAAGGTAGATAACCGTTAGAGCATTTTTAGAGAGTATTCTCTATCAGATTAGGGTTTAGATGTGTTGGCTATATGATCCTTAGATGTCCATGATTCTGGGAGTTTGAATTTGTCCACAGGTCACATTTGACCAAAGACAACTGAATATTGTCATCAAAGCTGAGGTCAATGTAATCAGTATGTGCTCACAGCAGAAAGCTAAATCTCAAATCTTAGGAACATAAATTCATTGCATTGGCTCGTGGGTCTCTTAATAAGTATCAAACATTACCACAACACAGATGTAGCCATGACCAGCCCCAATGATGCCAGCAACTTATTTTATTGATGAGTCAGGTCAATTTTCAAATTGCAAAATGCAAGGATATACAGATAAAATAAAAAATTAACACATACTTGACAGAGATTCTCTGAGGACTAAGAGGAAAGTTATGTGAGATAAACATCTACTGAGTCCTGATTTCTCCAAGTATTGATGTTGAACAATAACCAATTTTATGTATGAGGTGAAGCGATTGGAGATACAAGAGCCCAGTCTCAAAATTGTTTTCCTAATACTTTACATAATAATTTATGGAATAGCATTAGATATTTCATTGATGAAATTCTCATCTATCTCCAATTGATGAATTATATCTACCACTTAAGAACACTTGGAATCTACTGAACTCAGTTTCATTTACTTTCAGAATATATGTATATGTACCATATATATGGTATATTATTCATTTTCCAGTCTACATCTTAGAAATCTTTCATGCACCATCCATTTGCCTTAGAATTCTAGGAGAGGGATATTTTTTTTCTCATTTATGCATCCACTTGCTGTTTATAGTCTAATATAGTAGCCATTTGCTAGGATGAGTTGAAGGTCAGTAGTAGAAAAAACAAAAATCATTTTTTTCCACAAAATAACCCCCCTCCCACACATACACATTTAGTAAACTATTTTAACTGCATCCTGGGAGGACAGTCCCTTCTTTCAAAGGGTGTATATTGTAACAAAATTTGTAAAAAAAATTATAAATAATTCAATTTATTTTTCTCGAGTTTCAATTACCTTGCCTGTATATCATTCCCTGTGTTTCATACTCTAAGATATAAGATATTGAGTGCTTTTAAAAAATGGTGAAGAACTATATAAAATTGTTTACTTATTATAATTTTTATTTTGTTTTTAATTTTATTATGAAAATGAAAAAACTTTCATACATGGATGCCTCATAGATAAATGTCACATATGGTTAGCCTTCAAATAACACATTAAATTATCTTGGAAAATCAAGAAGGGCCGTACAAATGTTATATGCTGTTCTTGGTGTTGGTGGTAGTGGGGTTGTTATTATTCTTTCATTCTGAAAAGTAAACTTTCATATGAATTTCTTCTCATGAATGTCTAATATAATAAGCATTTCAATTTGCTACCTTCACTTTTTTCACATTCTAATTTTCTGTCTTCACAGATATTTGAGTCATTCATTTATATCATTTTGGCTGTCACTGAGAGGAAAAAACAAAACTTTAGTCTAGCATACCATGTAAAAAACATGAATTAATATTTATGGAGCATTCTACTGTCTCGTTAGGCTGCTTAGCCTAGTTTCCTCTAGTTATTTCCGTATTTAAAACAAACTCCAAAAAATAATCATAATTTTATTTGTAAATGAAGATACTCTCTGGAATACTGATTTTTTATTCCAGTCGGGGGGGTTTACAGCAATTTAGGGAAAAAAATTCACTATGCAAGAATCAGTATTTACGGGCCTGATTCTATCATTATGCACCTGTACATAGAATTTGAATCAAAGGGAAAGTAATCAGCTTCACATGTTTTCCCACCTAGAACACAGAGCACAGGTTTCCTCCTACCTGGAACACCTTCAGGGAATTTTTTGTTTAATGTCCAGAGAAGATGTTGGAAGATTCTTGAAAGAAAGGGGGAAATTAGTATGATTATTACTGATTCCCTAATTATCTTGGAGGCATCCTTTCTAAACATGAAGTAAAATTCTGAGTATTGGTAGCCCTGCCATGTGAAGTGGTAATAAAACTGTGGCCTTCCACCTGGCTCAATTTCATGTGTAGTAACGGAAACTGAGTCCAGGAACAAGGAAATTGTTTAGACTAAACACTCTGGGTGGAAAGGTCATCTAGAACTGAATTTTCTTTGACTATTTTTGAGTGTTTACATTTATTTTGAATAATATCTGATTAGAAATAATCCAGGCTAATTTCAGGAACATGTGTCTATTAGTTTTATTGGATAATTCAAATACCAATGGTTTTTGCTTTAAAAATATTTTACTTCTTTGTGCTCAATAGAGAGACCGAGTTAAGAGACATTTTATTATTTATGAATTTTATGTTTGTGTCTAGATGTGTGTGTGTATTTGTGTGTCTATGTATCTATATGTATATATTCATTTCTACCCATATATAGAAATGAAAATGTCAACGATTATCCAGAAGTAACCACCCTGGATCTTAGTATGGTTTTAGGGTTAGTTTGCAAAATAACCAGCCATATGTACTATGATATTTTATTCTCCTAGACCTTTTTCTTCCTCTGTGAAACAGAGGGTTCCAATTAAATAAACTCTAAGATTCCCTGAGGGTCAAAGTTTTAATAAATTCACATAGATATCACTATTCAAAGCACTTGTTTGTATAGTGTTTTGGGGCACATATGGTGTGACATTAACAAGGGCTATATTTCATTTCCACAGCCCTTTTCACTGCATCCTTCACTTCCTGGTTCCTTAGGCTGTAAATTAATGGATTTAACATAGGAATCACCAGGGTGTAAAGCACGGATACCACCTTTTCTTGTTCTAGGGAATATTGGGAGCTCGGCTGAATGTAACTAAAGCTTACAGAGCCATAAGATAAAGTCACAGCCATTAGATGTGAAGCACATGTGGAGAAGGCTTTGTGTCTACCTGCTGCCGAGCGGATCCTCAGGACGGCAGCGACGATGAAGACGTAGGAGATCATCACAGTCGAGAAAGTGCTCACAGCAATAATGCCACTGAAGGTCAAAAGCAGCAATTCATTCGTGGAGGTGTCAGAACACGCCAGCTTCAACAAGGGGGGAAGGTCACAGAAGAAGTGACTGATGACATTTGGCCCACAGAAAGACAATTTCACCAAACCAATTGTGTGTGTCAAAGAGTTGATTAAACCTCCTCCACATGATCCAATGACCAGGACAACACAGACTATTTTAGTCATAGTCACTGTATAAAGTAAAGGGTTCACAATGGCCATATAGCGGTCATAAGCCATTGCTGCCAACAGGAAGCCCTCATGGTAAGGGGTGACACGAATGAAAAATATTGTCAATGCATGCAGAGAATGAGATTGTCTCCTGTTCAACAAAGAAGTTCAGCAGCATTTTGGGTGCAAAGACTGAAGAATAGCAGACACCAACAAATGACAGACAGCTAAGGAAATAATACACGGGTGATTGGAGTTTCGGGGTTGTTTGGATGAGAAAGATCATTCCTAGATTCCCCACCAAGGAAACAGTATAGATCAGCAGGAACAACACGAAGAGCACCACTTTCAATTCAGCATGATCTGTCAGTCCCAAAAGGATAAACTCAGTGACAATGTGCAATTAACACAATCCATTTGTTTGTTTTACTTGGTAACTGCTAATCATGAGGAGACTGGAATACATTGAGAATAAGCATGTTGCACCATCAAGACTACTTGGAATTCCTAACTGGCTGTGCAACTTGGGTTATTTACTTCTCTGCTCTGGTTGTTTTATCTATGAAATGCAAAATTTTAACTAAGAACGTATCTGGTCTCTTCAAACACTGTTTATTTGCCTGTTCTGTAAGGGCTTTTCATAAGTGAAAAATGAAAATATTAGGGTCTTTGCCTGAGGGTACATTCAAAATGCTGGCTGTAGTGTGAAGAAAAAAATGTTAAGTGAATTTCATTCTAAAATCTGTAAAGTCCAGTTTATAAAGCATAATAACTGAAGTTGAAAATTTAATCTACAGTACCATTGAATCTCTTTTTTTAAACTTCTCACTTAGGATTTAATAGTAGCTAATGTTAAACATACCAGGATATAAAAGTAAATGTACTGTGGCATTTAAACCTGAGATATCCCACTTAGGTATTTATGTTTGGTTCTTACTCTACATTTTTTTAACTTAGGTGTGATGAAAGGCAAGGTCCTAACATTCACCATCTCTGGAGTCATCCTTAGAAATTAGCCAGAGGCATTCGCTTCTGAGAAGAGAGCCCACTGGGAATGAGGGGAGAGGGCACTCTGAGCTGGAATATGAAACATGGTGAACAGCAACTTATAATTGGCCTTTGATATGCAATAGAAATACCTTACTCAGGACGCTCAGTAAACAGAGTCTTTATATTTTTCTGAGAAAGTGTAGAGCAATTCTATAAAATAAAGCAAACCTATAAAACATACAGATACTTCACAATATTTTGAGTTTTTTTGAAGTTGCATCATATTTTTTAGAATATGCAATATCTTTTACAGTTAATCAATACAAATTTATTGATTATTACTACATTTTTAAAAAAAATTTTAACTATATTTTCACATTTATATAGAAATAAAAATAAATAATTTAAACAGGTCACATACTTGTGCTTTATCTCTACAGGATAAAGAGTGGTGTTTTTAGTCGCTTCATCATTCTTTCACTTGAGAGACACTGTTTCTCAAGTACAATAGATAAAACTCAGAAAAAACATCGTGAGATAGTGAAATAATAAGAAATAAGGAGATAACTATGCTAGATCTAGAATATCTACAGTGACAGGTGAGTAATCCTCATGAGAATATGAAGTTATGCCAGATTGCAATTCATCCTTTAGGAAAGAATATTCCAGTTGAATGAAAACACTGTTTTTTGTTTTCCCAGTAGAAGCTGCATAACAATTTTTATGTTAATGTAGAAAAACAGATTGAAGTGTAGAATAAGGAGTAGGAATAAATGACATATTACAAATTCCCTCCCACCCCTGTAATTTGAATTATCAGATTAAAATCTGAACATGATTTTTTTCTTCATCTTTTTTTTTTTGGTATTTTTAACTGATTTGCAGAATGTGTGTATATGGGGTATTCAAATCAGTGAATTTCACTTGCCAGAAGAAAAAAAGTGTTCAACACTTGAGCTCATTTAGGAACCTTGTGACCACCCATTCCCATGGATTATTTCTCTATATTCTCCCTAAAACAAAGCAAAAACAAAATGGAAACAAGAGTTAAACTTGTCTGACATTTACAATAATACATAAATTAGTAAATGTTAGTAGTTACAGGCAGCAGGATTGAATTTCAAACTTCTTTAATATATGAGAAACAAAAGCACAACCTCTGTGGTGTGAAAACAAGAGCAAGATGACCAAAAAATAATCATGTCAGAAGATAGGTTCAGATAAAAAGGTGTTACATATTTACTTTACTTCAAATGGGAATAGAGCCCCTGGAGTTAATCTTCTGATCAAAAAGATAGAATAGATATATTATTAAAAGTTCCTCTGTGTGTCCTGAGGGATTTAGGAAACTCTCAAGAACATAATGGCTCCCTTAGGCATTTACTTTCCTGAATGTTACAATGAATGAAAGGAAATGTGGGGCAAATATAGGGGAACAACCAGAGTATATGGTCCCTGAAAAATATGCAATAGAATTGATAGTGATGCCTGCTCAAGGACTTCAGAAAAGGAAGCTTTTCAGGAGAACACATTGTGCGGGCTTAGTCAGAAAACACACGCACAAAAGCAAAAACAAAGCCCAAATGTTGGTGTACGTTAAGGTAGCAAAGCAAGACCTGATAAAAACCAGTTCTACTCCTTGACTTCCTTGGACTATGAGAATGTCATCAAAAAAACTAAAACTACTGCTTCTTCAAAGGCTTCCTTGAAAGGAACCCGACCCCCCATATCTTGAATGTTTATTCCTTCAGTCTAGCAGGTGTCTGCTGATTGACAATTTTGGGGTTTTTACCTTCATCTAAAAAAGTATTATGAGGATTCTGGTAGCAATATTTCACACTGTTCCCTACATATATATCTAATTGAAAATAGTACTTTATTCTTTATTCTAAAAACAATTACATTTTTTTCTTTCCTGAATGCAAATTTCCTAAATCCTTATATTGAAATCTAATGGGGCAGGTGGTAGGAATAGAGATTAGGTGATATTCTAAGCTTGCGTTAGGTCAGAAGATGTCTCATTTTTTTAGAAGGCCTAGAACATTCTAAGTATCTGACAAATTTTCTGTTTTTTTTTTAATATGTAATGCATTCCAGTCCATATAAGTAAGAATTATATGAGAAATGTATATAAGAAAATAAAGATATTAAGTTTCTCAGAACAATATTCTCTTTTCTTCTAGGGAATTATAGATTAAGGACAAACAAGTGTCTAAAAAACATTATAAATGTCTGTATTTGCAGGCATTCAGTTGAAAAGAAAAACAACAAATAATTACAATCAGTCCCTTTCAGGTCCTTTATCTTCTGTAGGTCTATTAACCCTTGAAATTATATGCAATACTTGTTTAAAAGCACATATTTCTAAAAGGTGGCCTCAAATCAATCATCAGCTACTCAGATGGATCCCCAAACTAAGACCTGGTGGCTTTATTAGCAATAAAAACTGATATTAAATAAAAAAGTATTGATATTTAGAAAACTTATAAGGCAAATTATTTGGGCATATAAAAATATTTAATAGCATTATTTAAAATGAATTTAACATATATTTGTTAATGCAAGTTCTGTCATAAAAGAAGCATTTTTGTGAAAAATATTATTCCAAAGTTATATTAATTGACACAATATATTAAAATGTTATGTTTTAGAAAATAATTACCTTTTTTCCAATAAAATTTATAGAGGAACAATTATGATATAATAAGCTGTGTTCATTTTACATGTATAATTTAATGAGTTTTGACAAATATGTACTCTGGGGCAATTACTATCACAATCAAAACAGGGAATATTTTTGTAACCTCCAAAGTCTCTTGTTCTTTTTCCAAGAAACTCCTATCTCTTACCCCCCACCTCAAGAAACTACTGATCAGTTGTATATCTATCTATATATATACATATATGAGATTTGCTTTTGCAGAGTTTCACACAATTGGGATTATATAGTACATATTCTTTTCTGTCCATTTTTTTCAACCAGAATATTGTTTTGAGAAACATCCATATGGTTACACAAATCATTAGCTTGTTCTTTTTTATTGCTGAGTAATATTCCATTGTATGGATACAGCACTTTGTTTATCCATTCACTTGTTAACAGACAGTCAAGTTGTTTGCAATATTCAGCTCTTATGAATAAAGCTGCTGTAAATACTAGAGTAAAAGATTTGTATGGATATAACTCCTGAGCTCTCCTGGATAAACACCTAAGAATGTAGTCTTCCAGTTCATAAACATGGTATATCTCTCCATTTGTTTCCATCTTTTCTAATTTTTCTCAGCAATATTTTATAGTTTTCAGTTCTTACAGTCAAATCTTGACTTCATTTGTTGAATTTATTCCTAAATATTTTTTGCATTTTTATACTATTGTTAATGGAGATATTTTCTTAATTTTTGAATGACTTGCTATTAATATACAGAAACACACTTGAATTTTGTGTGTTGATTTTTTAAGAATTGGTTAAGATTTTTTTATATACAGAATAATTTCACCTGAGAGTTGTAGTTCTTCTTCTCCAACTTGGATGATTGTAGTTTCTTTTATTTTTTATTGTTCATTCATTCATTACTTATTTTTTGCCTCATTTTTGAATTGTTCTACCTTTCACGTTTAGGCCTACCTATACCTGAAATTTATTTGTGTATATTGTATGGTATGTGATAGGAATGTCCACTAAAATGTTGATAGAATTGTTTTCACCAAAAGTAATGTTTGCCCATTATTATTTCAGGTTTTGTTTTGCTGTTTACTTTCTCTTTTCTGGGACCTCCGCTATGCATCTGTTGATATGCTTTATGGTGCTGCACAAATCTCTGAGGCTCTGTTCATTTTTCTTCATTCTTTTTATTTTTCTTCTTCAAATGGGATGATTCCTATTGATCTATCTTGAAGTTCACTGTTTCTTTCTTCCATCATCTCGTATCTGTTTTTGAATACTTCTAGTGGAATTTTCATTTCAGTTTTGGACTTTTTAACTACAGAATTTCCATTTGGTAGTTTTTTCAATCCTTTTCTTTTTATTGAGATTCTCTACTTGATGAGTAATATTGTCATGCTGTCTTTTAATATTTTGTGTGTGTGTGAGGAAAATTAGCCCTGAGTGAACATCCATTGCCAATCCTCCTCTTTTTGCTGAGGAAGACTGGCCCTGGGCTAACATCCCTGCCCATCCTCCTCCACTTTATATGGG
>JABWHU010000190.1:11201341-11223884 GCA_014189135.1 Dicerorhinus sumatrensis harrissoni | reverse complement strand
CAGCCCCAATGATGCCAGCAACTTATTTTATTGATGAGTCAGGTCAATTTCCAAATTGCAAACTGCAAGGATATACAGATGAAATAAAAAATTAACACATACTTGACAGAGATTCTCTGAGGACTAAGAGGAAAGTTATGTGAGATAAACATCTACTGAGTCCTGATTTCTCCAAGTATTGATGTTGAACAATAACCAATTTTATGTATGAGGTGAAGGGATTGGAGATACAAGTGCCCAGTCTCAAAATTTTTTTCCTAATACTTTACATAATAATTTATGGAATAGCATTAGATATTTCATTGATGAAGTCCTCATCTATCTCCTATTGATGAATTATATCTACCACTTAAGAACACTTGGAATCTACTGAACTCAGTTTCATTTACTTTGAGAATATATGTATATGTACCATATATATGGTATATTATTCATTTTCCAGTCTACATCTTAGAAATCTGCCATGCACCTTCCATTTGCCTTAGAATTCTAGGAGAGGGAATTTTTTTTCTCATTTATGCATCCACTTCCTGTTTATAGTCTAATATAGTAGCCATTTGTTAGGATGAGTTGAAGGTCAGTAGTGGAAAAAACAAAAATCGTTTTTTTTCCATAAAATAACCCCCCTCCCACATATACACATTTAGTAAGCTACTTTATCTACATCCTGGGAGGACAGTCCCTTCTTTCAAAGGGTGTATATTATAACAAAATTTGTAAAAAAAATAGTAAATAATTTAATTTATTTTTCTCGAGTTTCAATTACCTTGCCTGTATCTCATTCCCTGTCTTTCATACTCTAAGATATAAGATATTCAGTGCTTTTAAAAAATGGTGAACTATATAAAATTGTTTACTTAGTATCATTTTTATTTTGTCTTTAATTTTATTATGAAAATGAAAACACTTTCATACATGAATGCCTCATAGATAAATGTCACATATGGTTAGCCTTCAAATAATACATTAAATGATCTTGGAACATCAAGAAGGGCCGTAGAAATGTTATATGCTGTTCTTGGTGTTGGTGGTAGTGGGGTTGTTATTATTCTTTCATTCTGAAAAGTAAACTTTCATATGAATTTCTTTGCATGTATGTCTAATATAATAGGCATCTCAATTTGCTACCTTCACTTTTTTCACATTCTAATTTTCTGTCTTCACAGATATTTGAGCCATTCATTTACATCATTTTGGCAGTCACTGAGAGGAAAAAACAAAACTTTAGTCTAGCCTACCACGTAAACACATGAATTAATATTTATGGAGCATTCTACTGTCTCGTTAGGCTACTTAGCCTAGTTTCCTCTAGTTATTTCCGTATTTAAAACAAACTCCAAAAAATAATCATAATTTTATTTGTAAATGAAGATACTCTTTAGAATACTGATTTTTTATTCCAGTTGGGGGGGTTTACAGCAATTTAGGGAAAAGAATTCACTATGCAAGAATCGGTATTTACGGGCCTGATTCTATTATTATGCACCTGTACATAGAATTTGAATCAAAGGAAAAGTAATCGGCTTCACATGTTTTCCCACCTAGAACACAGAGCACAGGTTTCCTCCTACCTGGAACACCTTCAGGGAATTTTTTGTTTAATGTCCAGAGAAGATGTTGGAAGATTCTTGAAGGAAAGAGGGAAATGAGTCTGATTATTACTGATTCCCTAATTATCTTGGAGGCATCCTTTCTAAACATGAGGTAAAATTCTGAGTATTGGTAGCCCTTCCATGTGAAGTGGTAATAAAACTGTGGCCTTCCACCTGGCTCAATTTCGTGTGCAGTAACGGAAACTGAGTCCAGGAACAAGGAAGTGGTTTAGACTAAACACTGTAGATGGAAAGGTCATCTAGAACTGAATTTTCTTTGACTATTTTTGAGTGTTTACATTTATTTTGAATAATATCTGATTAGAAATAATCCAGGCTAATTTCAGGAACATGTGTCTGTTAGTTTTATTGGATAATTCAAATACCAATGGTTTTTGCTTTAAAAATATTTTACTTCTTTGTGCTCAATAGAGAGACCGAGTTAAGAGACATTTTATTATTTATGAATTTTATGCTTGTGTCTAGATGTGTGTGTGCATTTGTGTCTATGTATCTATATGTATATATTCATTTCTACCCATATATAGAAATGAAAATGTCAACGATTATCCAGAAGTAACCACCCTGGATCTTAGTATGGGTTTTAGGTTAGTTTGCAAAATAACCAGGCATATGTACTATGATATTTTATTCTCCTAGACCTTTTTCTTCTGCTGTAAAACAGAGGGTTCCATTTAAATAAACTCTAAGATTCCCTGAGGGTCAAAGTTGTAATAAATTCACATAGATATCACTATTCAAAGCACTTGTTAGTGTACTGGTTTGGGGCACATATGGTGTGACATTAACAAGGACTATATTTCATTTCCACAGCCCTTTTCACTGCATCCTTCACTTCCTGGTTCCTTAGGCTTTAAATTAATGGATTTAACATAGGAATCACCAGGGTGTAAAGCACAGATACAACCTTTTCTTGTCCTAGGGAATATTGGGAGCTCGATTGAATGTAACTAAAGCTTACAGAGCCATAGAACAAAGTCACAGCCATTAGATGTGAAGCACATGTGGAGAAGGCTTTGTGTCTACCTGCTGCCGAGCGGATCCTCAGGACGGCAGCGACGATGAAGACGTAGGAGATCATCACAGTCGAGAAAGTGCTCACAGCAATAATGCCACCGAAGGTCAAAAGCAGCAATTCATTCGTGGAGGTGTCAGAACATGACAGCTTCAACAAGGGGGAAGGTCACAGAAGAAGTGACTGATGACATTTGGCCCACAGAAAGACAATTTCATCAAACCAATTGTGTGTGTCAAAGAGTTGATTAAACCTCCTCCACATGATCCAATGACCAGGGCAACACAGACTGTTTTAGTCATAGCCACTGTATAAAGTAAAGGGTTCACAATGGCCATATAGCGGTCATAAGCCATTGCTGCCAACAAGAAGCCCTCAGCGGTAAGGAGTGACACGAGTGAAAAATATTGAATGATGCATGCAGAGAATGAGATTGTCTCCTGTTCAACGAAGAAGTTCAGCAGAATTTTGGGTGCAAAGACTGAAGAATAGCAGGCATCAACAAATGACAGACAGCTAAGGAAATAATACACGGGTGATTGGAGTTTCGGGGTTGCTTGGATGAGAAAGATCATTCCTAGATTCCCCACCAAGGAAACAGTATAGATCAGCAGGAACAACACAAAGAGCACCACTTTCAATTCAGCATGATCTGTCAGTCCCAAAAGGATAAACTCAGTGACCAATGTGCAATTAACACAATGCATTTTTGTTTGTTTTTCTTGGTACCTGTTAATGATGAGGAGATTGGAATAAATTGAGAATAATCACGTTGCACCATCAAGACTACTTGGAATCCCTAACTAGCTGTGCAACTTGAGTTATTTACTTCTCTGCTCTGGTTGTTTTACCTGCAAAATAGAAAATTTTAACTAAGAAAGTGTCTGGCCTCTTCAAACACTGTTTATTTGCCTGTTCCATAAGGACTTCCACAAGTGAAAAATAAAAACATTAGGGTCTTTGCCTCAGGGTGCGTTCAAAATGCTGGTCTTAGTGTGAAGAAAAAACCTTAAGTGAATTTCATTCTAAAATCTGTAAAGAAAAGTTCAGTTTATAAAGCATAATAACTGAAGTTGAAAATTTAACCTGTGGTACCATTGAAGCTCTCTTTTAAACATCTCACTTGGGATTTAACAGTAGCTAATGCTAAATATATGAAGATGTAAGAATAAATTGTACTGTGGCATTTAATCCTGAGATATTCCTCTTACTCCTTTATGTTTAGTTCTTATTTCACATTTTTTAAACTTGAGTGTGATGAAAGGCAAGGTCCTAATATCCAAAATCTCTGGAGTCATCCTTAGAAAACAGCCAGAGGCATTTACTTCTGAGAAGAGTGCCCACTGGGCATAAGGGGAGAGGGCACTCTGAGCTGGAATATGTAACATGATGAACAGCAACTTATAATTGGCCTTAGATATGCAATAGAAATACCCTACTCAGGACACTCAGGAAACAGTCTTTATACTTTTTATCAGAAAAAGCAAAGCAAATCTATAAAATAAAGCAAACGTATAAAACATTCAGATTCTTCTTCACAATGTTTTGAGTTTTTTTGATGTTGCAACATGTTTCTTAGAATATGTGATGTCTTTTCTACTTAATCAACACACATTTGTTGATTATGACTACATTTTGTCTAAAAATTTAACTGTCTTTTCACATTTACCTAAAAATAAAAAATAAATGTTTTAAACAGCTCACAATACTATAGCTTTATCTCTACAGAATAAAGGATGATGTTTTTAGTGGCTTCATCATCCTTTCACTTGGGAGACACTTGTTTCTTGAATACAGTAGGTAAAACTCAGAAAAGAACAACATTACAACAACAACAAGATTACAGAAATAATAAGAAATAAGGAGATAACTATGTTAGATCTAGAATATCTACATTGACAGGTGAGTAATTCCTATGGGAATATGTATTTATGACACGGTTGCAATTCATCCTTTAGGAACAAATACTCCAATTGAGTTAAAACATTGATTTTTTCATTGTTTCAGTAGAAGTTGCATAATAATTTAGACGTTAATATAGCAAAAGAGATTGAAGAGTAGGATAAGGGGTGGGAATAAACGGCAAATTGTAAATTCCTACAACCCTGTAATTTGAAGTGTTTATCAGATTAAAATCTGAACATGATTTTTTTTTCATTTTTCTTCATCTCTTTTTCTGTTTTTAATTAATTTTCAGAATGTATGTGTATGGGATATTCGAATAAGTAAATTTAACTTACCAGTGAAAGAAAAAATTGTCCAAAACCTTAGGTTATTTTGGAAACTCATGACCACCCATTTCCATAGATTATTTCTCTTTATTCCCCCCGAAACTAAAACAACAACAAAATGCAAGAAAAAAAGTTAAATTTGTCTGATATTTACAGTAATACATAATTTAGGTAATGAGAGTAGTTAGAGGTAACAGGATTAAAATTCAAACTTCTCCTTTAATACATGCGAACCAAAGGCACAGCCTCCATGGTGTGAAAACAAGAGCAAGACGATCAAAAATAAACCATGTCAGAAGACAGCTTCAGACAAAAGCTCAGTTATGTATTTGCCTTAGTTCTAAGGGAAGAGAGTCCCTGGAGTTAATCTTCTCATCGAAAGGATAAATAAATATATTATTAAAAGTTCCTCTGTGTTTCTTGAGGGAATTAGGAAACTCTCGAGAACATAATGGCTCCCTTAAGGCATTTAGTTTCCTGAATGTGACAATGAATGACAGGAAATGTGGGCTTCCTTTCACTGAGGAAGAGTGTCCCTGAGCTAACATCTGTGTCAGTCTTCCTCTATTTTGCATTTGGGATGCAGCCACAGCATGGCTTGATGGGCAGCATGTAGGTGTGTAGGTCTGAGCCTGGGATTGAACCTGCAAACTCTGGGCCACTGAAGCAGAGTGCACAGAATTAACCACTGTGCCACTGGGCCCACCCCGACAGTTTTGGAGTTTTTATCTTCATCTTAAAATGAGTTATGAAGATTCTGGTAGCAATATTTCACATTCTTCCTTTCCATGTGTATCTAAATAAAAATTATCCTTTATTCTTTATTCTAAAAACCACTAAATTTTTCCTTCCTAAATGCAAATTTCCTAAATCCCTAAAATAAAGCTAATGGAGCAGGTAGTAGTAGGGGGGATTAGGTGATATTCTAAATTTCAGTTAAGCCAAAAGATGATTATGTTAGAAGGCCTAGAACATTCTAAGTACCTGATGCATTCTCTGTATTTTTTTTTAATATCTAATACATTCCCAGTTCAAACATCAAAGAATTATATAAGAAATATATGTAAGAAAATGAAGAGATTAAGTTTCTCAGACCAATATTCTCTTTTCTCCTAGGAAATTGTAGATTAAGGACAAAAAAGTATCTGAAAAAGCTTTATAAACATCTGTATTTGCAAGCATTCAGTTGAAAAGAAAAACAACAAATAATTATAATCAGAAAGTTCCTATCAGGTCTTTTATTTCTGTAGGTCTATTAACCCCTTGAAGTTATATGCAATACCATGTTTAAAAGCACATATTTCTGGAAAGAGGCCTCATACCAATACTCAGATACCCAAATGGATCCCCAAAATAAGACTTAATGACTTTATTAGAAATAAAAACTGATATTAAATCAAAAAAGTATTGAAATTTAGAATACATATGGAGCTGCAGTTGAATTTTGCATATAGAAAAATGTAATAGCATTATTCAAAATGAATTTAGCATATGTTTGCTAATATGAATTATTTTGTAATGAAAGAAGCCTTTTGTGAAAAATATTATCCAGAAATTATATTAATTAATACAATATATTAAAGTGTTATATTTTAGAAAATAATTATCTTTTTTTCCAATAAAACTTACTTAGGAGTAACTATGACACATTAAGCTGTGGTCATTTTAAGTGTATAATTTAATGAATTAAGACAAATGTGTGTTACATGGCAATTACTACCACAATCCAAACATGGGACATTTCTGTAACCCCCAAAGTCTCTTTCCAAGAAACCCCTCTTACCTCCAACCCCAAGGAACTGCTGATCAGCTGTATATCTCTATATATGAGATTTGCTTTTGCAGTTTCACAAAATTGGAATAATACAATATATGTTCTTTTTTGTCTCTTTTCCATCAGAGTCATGTTTTAAGAAACATCCATATTGTTATATAAATCATTAATTGCCCTTTTTTATTGCTGAGCAATAGTCCATTGTATGGATAGAGCACATTTTTTTTTCCATTCACTTGTTAATGGGTATTTAAGTTGTTTGCAATGTTCAGCTATTAGGAATAAAGCTGCTAGAGTGAAAGATTTGTATGGACATAACTTCTCAGTTCTGGATAAATACCTAACAATGGAGTGTTCTAGTTCACTTACCAGGTATATCTCTTCATTTGTTTAGATCTTCTCTAATTTTTCTCGGAAATATTTTATAGCTTTCAGTTTTCACAGTCAAGTCTTGACGTTTTTTGTTGAATTTATTCCTAAATATCATATGCATTTTTATACTATTTTTTTTTTCAGGAGAATATTCACCCTGAGCTAACATCTGTTGCCTATCTTCCACCTTTTTTCTTCCTTTTCACCCTCCAAAGCTCCAGTACGTAGTTATGCATAGTTGTAAGTTCTTCTGGTTCTTCTGTGTGAGCTGCCACCACAGCATGGCTACTGACGGACAAGTGGAGTGGTTCCATGCCTGGGAACTGAACCTGGACTGCCGAAGCTGAGCGAACCTAACTTGAACTGCTATCATGGCTGGCACTGTACTATTTTTAATGTAGATATTTTCTTAATTTTTGGATTAGTTGCTATTAATATATAGAAACACAGTTGATTTTTGTACATTGATTTTATAAGAATTGGTTAAGATTTTTTACATAAATAAAAATTTCACCTGAGAATAATGAAAATTGTACTTCCTTTCCAATTTGGATATCTTTATTTTTCTTTCACTTTTTATTATTCATTTATTTACTACTTATTATTTTGCCCCACTTTTTAGTTGTTCTACCTTTCACATTTAGGCCTATCTACACCTGGAATTTATTTATGTATGGCGTATGTTATCTGTTAGGAATCTTCAGTAAGATGTTGAATGGAGTTTTTTCACCAAATGCAGGAAGTTTTGTCAACTATTATTTCAGGTTTTGCTTTACTGGTAACATCTTTCTCTTCTCCTCTGGGCCCTCCAGTAGGCATCTGTTGATATGCTTTATGGTTTTGCACAAATCTCTGAGCCTCTGTTCACTTTTCTTCATTCTTTTTGTTGTTGTTGTTCTTCAAATGAGATGATTTCCGTTGATCTGTCTTGAAGTTCACTGTTTCTTTCCTCAATCTTCTCATATCTGTTTTTGTATCTTTCTAGTAGATTTTTGAATTCAGTTATTAGACTTTTTAACTACAGAATTTCCATTTGGTATTTTTGTTAATCTTTTTCTTTTTATTAAGATTCTTTATATGATGAATAATATTTTTGTGCTTTCTTTTAATTCTTTATATATGTTTCCTTTAGTTAATTGATCATATTATTCATAATAGTGACTTTGAAGTCATTTTCTGCTCAATCCAACATCTGATTTATTTAGAGAGAGTTTCTACTGACTGCCTTTTTTTCCCCATGAGTATAAGTTACATTTTTCTGTTTCTTTGTAGGTATCGTAAATTTTTGTTGAAAACTACACTTTATGCATAATACATTCTACAGACTCTGCATTTTGTATGTGCAGCTTTATTAGGTGCCGTCAGTCATTTTTCCCAAGTGGTGTAGCATTTCCATGAGTGCTTTAAGAGTGTTCCAGTTGCTCCATATCTTCACCAACACTTGAAGATTTTTACAATTTTTGTTGTATCCTTTCTGGTGAGAGTGTAATAGCATCTTTTTATGGATTTAATTTTTTTCCCAGATTACTAATGAAGTGGGGCAACTTTTCTTTTTTTATTTTTATTGCTGCTGGGAAGCATTTTGATATTCATATGTGATGTGCCTATTCAACTGTTTTGCCCATTTTCCTGTTTTTGTTTTATTTGTCTTCATTTTATTGATCTGTAATATTTTTTTATACATTTTGGTTATGGTTTCGTATATGCATACAAAAAATATTTTCACTGACTCTGTGGCTTGCCTTTGCACTCTATAAATGAATTTTTAAATATCAATATAGTTCAATTTGTTATTTTTCTCCTTAATATTCAGTACTTTTGTGTCCCATTTAAAAAAATGTTTTGCCTATTAAATTTTTAAGATAGTCTCAATTTATATTTTTTATTGTTCTATCTTTCACATTTGCTATATATAAGTGATTGTCTTCCTTTTTAAATTATGCATTTTTGAAATATTAAATATAATACACTATGTTCCTTTTTTCCACTTTCCTCATAATGCTAGAACCTTAGAAGGGTCAGCTCCATTGATCCACTCTGTATTTTGCATTATTGTTGCCATACATTTGTATTCCATTTATTTTAAACCTCCCAATAAAATACTATTATTGTCATACTGTCAAAATTCAATCACTGTCAATAACTACTCATAGATTTCAAATTTACCCCTCCCTTTGTTTTCCATACTTTCTTGATTTAAATTCCATGTTTTTATCTTTTCCTGTGAGAACTTGTTTAAGAAACACACACACACACACACAGTAAAGTGTCCTTATATTGTGTAGAGATTATTTAAATTTTATGTTTACATACATGAGTATAACCATGACACAAATCACCATACAGATATTTCTAGCACTACAAAATGATCCCTCATCCCTTTATCTGTTCTTAAAACTTATACAGAGCCAGCCCTGATGGCCTAGTGGTTAAATTTCAGTGCACTCCACTTCAGTGGCCCAGGTTTGGTTCCTGGGGGTGGAACCGTACCACTTCTCTGTCTGTAGCTGTGCTGTGGTGGCAGCTCACACAGAAGAACTAGAAGGACCTACAACTAGAATATACAAATATGTACTGGGGCTTTGGGGAAGAAAAGGGAACAAAAAGAGATGAAGATTGTCAATAGATGTTAGCTCATGGTGACTTTCCTAGCAAAAAACACTTATACAAATGGAATCTTCCATATGGACTTCTTCTGTCTGCTTTTTTTTACTGGGTATAACTTTAATGAGATTCATCTACATTACTGTATATCAGTAGCTTTCTTAAAAAAGTGCTATTTAGCCTTCCACTTTACAATATATAAAAATTTATTTATTCTTTTAACAATAGACAGTTTTTTTATTTCTAGTTTATAAATACAGATGTTAAAAATAAAACTTCTAAAGTTTTGATATCAGTGTTTTAATGGTCCCATAAAATTAGTTGTTATTTTATTCTATCTTTTTTTAAATCTCTGAAAGAATCTTAGAATGCTATTCCTTATTGCCTATATATCAGGAATACAGCACCAGAGAGACATCCGAACCTGGAGTTTTCTTTCAGGGTATGTGTCATCATTATAAATTCAATCTCTTAAACATATTTCAAATTATTATTTAAATGTTCTCATTGTACCTATTTTGGTAAGTTTTGTTTTTCAAGTAATTTTTCATTTCATCTGAGATCTCATCTTATGACCTTTTAAATACTTATAGGATCTGTAATGATATTTCCTTTTCATTCATGGTATTAGTAGTTTGTGTTTACCCTCTTTTTTCCTGGTCAATTTCACCTTTTTTGTTATTCTTTTTTTATTTTTGGAGGTAACATTGCTTTATAACACTATATATATATATTTCTGGTGTGTATCACTACATTTTGACTTCTGTATTGACTACATAGTGTTCACCACCAAAGACCTTCACCCCTTTCACCCTCCCACTTCCCCTCTGGTAACCGCTAACTGTTGTCTGTGGCTATACGTTTGTTTGTTAATCCTCCACACGTGAGTGACATCGTATAGTATTTGTCTTTCTCCATCTGACTTGTTTTGCTTAGCATAATACCCTCAAGGTCCATCCACGTTGTGGCAAATGGCAAGATTTCATCTACTTTTTTTGGCTGAGTAGTATTCCATTGTGTATATGTACTGGATTTGTTTGTTTGTTGATTTTCTCTAAGTAATTTCTATTTTATTTTTTATGTTCTATTTTGTTTATATTTTTCTTCTACTTATTTTTTCCAATTTAATTTCTTTCAAAAAGATTTTAAACTTTACATTTTGATTTTCTAAAACATAGATTATTTATGAGTATATTGATTCATTTCCAAACATATGAAGATCTATTTGTTGGCTTTTTGTCATCCTCATAAAGTTAAATTCCTCTGTGATCAGAGAATACACTCTATATGATTGCAATTATTGAAATTCGTTTTGTGATGCGACATATAATCAATTTTTAGATGTTCCATGTGTATTTTAGAGAATGAGTATTTTGTAGTTGCATAGTTTTCTATGCATTTCTGTCAGGTCAATTACATTAATCATGTTCGGATTTTAGTTTTAGTGAGTTGTTCTATAAATTACTCAGAGAGCTATTTTAAAACCTCCAGCCATATTTATGAATTTTATTATCTCTCTTCCATCAGCTTTCCTATAAGTATTTTGAAGCTATTTTATTAGGTAGAAAGAAATTTAGCATCATTTTTCCTTCTTATCTAAGTTGTTATTTTACCATTAAGAAACACCCCTTTTTATGAATAATAGTACTTTTTCCCTTAATGTTTGACTTTTCTGATATTAATACAGTGACATCAGCTTCATTTAAGTATGTGTTTACATGGTGAAACTTTGTGCATCCCTTTACTTTCAATCTGTCTGTGTCTTTGTATCTCTTGTAAAAAGCATATATTTGGTTCTTGGTTTTTGGTGTTGGTTTTTTGTTTTCTTAATCTACTCCAGTAGCACTTAACCTAGGCAATTTTGACCCCCAGGGGACATTTGACAATATCTAGAGACATTTTTGTTGTTCTCACTGGGAAACGGGGATATTAGTGGCAACTAGTGTTAACCTACAATGAACACGAGAGCCTCCATAACAAAAAATCATCCAGCCCCAAACAGCAATAATGCTGAGGTTGATAGACCCTGATTTAGTTTGCCAATCTCTGCTTTTGTATGCAATAATTGTCATAGCTGATTCTACATGAAGCGTCTCACTATTAGATTATATTTTCTCTCTGAACTTTATTTCTTCCTAATGTACTATTAAATTAATCAAGATTTCATTATTAAAATTTTCCTCATTTATTACAGTCTTTTATCTACATGTTTTAATTCTTTTATTGGTTACAGGAGGAATTACAATACATATTTTCCTTATTAGAATCTTTCTAAAATCAATACTTTACCACATTTAACACTGAGGGAAACCTTAAACAGTTTAATTCATTTATTCCTTTCTATCATTTATGTTATTTTTGTCCTACGTTTTACTTCTCCACGTGTGTTATAATCCCCTCAGGAAATAATTTTGGGTGTGGCTTTAATCAGTCAATATTCTTTAATATTTTTCACATATTTACATTTGTGAATGTTTTTCTTCATTAAGTTCTGTATTTTGATTGGGATAATTGCCTTCTGCCTAAAACTTCTTTTGGTATTTCTTATTATATAGTCTGAAAGATTCCCTCAGTTTTTTTTTGGCTGATAATATCTTTATTTTTCCTGTCTATTTTGGAAGTTTTTTTCTCTGAGGAGAGAATATTAGGTATTTACTTTGTTTTTCTTTCATACTTTAAAAATCTCAATCCATCTCCCCTATATTTTATAATTTCTTTGAATAGTTTACCTAATTCCTTCTGTTGTTCCTTTAACCACGATGAGCGTGTATGTGCTTCTCCATGTTTTGTAACTTTTGGGGTCTTCTGCCCTTCTTGGTATGATTGTTGAAGATTCATGAGTTTGGGAGAAATTTTAGTCACTTTATCTTAAAATATTTATTCTATCCGTTCTCTCCTCTTTTTCTGGCACATGAACTACATGTATTTCACTCCATTTGAGCGGGTCACACATGTATCCTGTGCTCTGCTCTGTCTCTCTAATTTTTTTCTCTCTCTGTGCTTCAGTTTAGATAATTTATATTGATGTGTTTGGATTTATCAATACCGTCTTCTGCTTTGTCTCATATGGTCTTAAATCCTTCCTTTGAGTTCTTATTTTCAGCTATTGGGAGATCATTTTTCGCTTTAGAATGCCTTTTGTTTCATGTTTTTTTTTTTTTTTGAAACAGATTTATTGGGATACAACTAATGTACAAAAAACTGCACATATTTAATGTATACAATTTGATGAATTGGACATATGCATACCCCTGTGAAACCATCACCACAATCAAGGTAATAGATATACACATCATACATGCACACGTAACTCTATACATACATAAACTCTACAAGTTTCCTCCTGCCTCTTTGTTGTTTTATTTATTTATTTTTCTTGTTGTTGTAGGAACATTTAACATGAGATCTACCCTCAAATTTTTAAGTGCACAATACAGTATTTTAACTATGGGCAGTGTGTTATTGTACAGCGGATCTCTAGGTCTTATTCATCCTGCATAACTGAAACTTTATACCCATTAAACAACAGCTCCCCGTTTCTCCCTCCGCCCAGAGATATCTGCACTCCCGTGTCCATTGCAGCATTATTCAAGGAAGCCAAGACCTGGGAACAACCCAAATGTCCATGTCAGATGAATGGTTAAAGATAACGTGATATATTCATACAAGGGAGTATTCTTCAGCTTAAAAAAATGGGAAATCTTGCCATTTATGATAACATGGGTTAACCTTAAGTACATTATGTTAAGTGAAATAAGCCAGTCACAAGAGTACAAATAATGCATGATTCCACTTAGATGAGGTATCAAAAATAAAAACTCATAGAAGCAAATAAATGAATATTTTTGTTTTAATTTATTTAATTCTCTCTTGAAATATTTCTTCTTAAACAATTTTTCTACCTTTCTCTATTTTCTTTAACATATTAATCATAGTATTTTTCAAAGTCCTTTTCTAACTCCAAGAAGCAGCTCTTCTGCAGCCCTGCTTGTACTTTGTGCTTTTTTACCCTGTTTTTTACTTTCTGGCTCTTTGCATGTGAATAAAAGGATCATAGAAATTAGAGATGAATTGCTTTCCACAGATGAGGGTTTCACTCTCTGCTGTGGGCACGAAGGATGCAGGGCTGATTATGTCAATTCAATTATTAATTGGGCTGGTACTGGACTGGTGTGTAGTTAGACTTCATTTATTTCTGGCTTGCCCCTAGTTCAGTAGTGTGGGTTTTCCTAGGTTTTGATTAAGAGATGGGCTTTTCTGTCTCCCTCCAGCCATTAAACACTGCCAGACATTTGATTGCAACTCTTTGGAGGTGTGAGCTTAGCCTCCTGCCCTTACGTCTTCAAAGTACAGCAAACATCTTGAGGGGGCTGCTGGCCTTGTGTTTGATGCAGGCCTCTACCTCTAGGGGGATGTTATCAATCAAGCAGCTAGAGACAGAGAAAGATTTCTCTCTGTCTTTCCAGCTCAGTCTGAATCTCTTTATACCTTGGAAAGTCAACTCTAGCCCTCTGTGTCTGGCTTACAGCAATATCACAATCTGGCATGTGTTTTGATGAGGAGACCTATGTTACGTTTGTTGCTGACTCTTCCCTCTAATAGGACTTTGTGTGTCCTAAGTACAACAAGAGTGTAGGAGATTCTAATCTGCCTCTGCAGCCCAGAAACAGCTTCTTACGCTCTCCACCCCCATCCCATCCAATTTCCTGTGGGGAAAAATAGCTGCGTGTGTAAGCTCCTATATCATCCAATTTGTCTTGTCAGCCCATATAACTGCTTAAAGCTCCACTGTTTTCTCTTTCCCCCAGAGCAGTCACAGGCACATGTTCATAATCAGTAGCCCCTCTTTTTGGTAGATTTAATATTTGTATTGCATGGGATACAACCAGAAGTTACTTTCTGCTTTTCGGAAGTTCTCCCCTTAAACCTTTCTATCTATCTATCTATCTATCTATCTATCTATCTATCTATCTATCAATCTATCTATCTATCTATCTTCTATCGTCTATCTATCATCTATTGTCTGTCTGCCTCTATCTGTTTATTTACTTACTTAGTCTCCAGGCCTGTTCAGTCCTAGGATATAGCTAACACCCTGAGAGGAAATACAACCATGTGTGGTGAAATCTGCAAAGTACCTGCCAAAACTCTACTGGTTCCTCTGAATACTTGCAGAACCCACCGTGCATGACAAGCCTGCATTTTCAAGTGTGTCTTGAATCAGTGAGACAAAAGTCAGCTCACCTCTCCAAGTTTACACCTTTCTGAGTTCTAAGCCACTCTAGTTCTCTTTTTCTTAATAGCTACTCACCTCTTTTTCAAGAGATAACTTCTGTATCTTATCTTGCTTTTCTTATTATTTTTGCATAAATCCTGTTTTGATCATATGCTATTCCATCCATCCAGAAGTCAAAGTGTTCCCTACATTTTCCTAACTTTTTATTTTGAAATATTTCACACTTACAAAAGAGGATTCAAGAATACCTTGCAGGGTGTTTGGTCCTGTCCAAAACAGCTGTAAGACATTTGGACCATAAAACATTTGATCCATGGGATATTTGGTCCATGCCAAATGGTTTTGGACAGGACCAAATATCAAGGACATTTTGACGTGGAAAAATGTCTGCAAATCCAGGAATAATATAAGTTTGCAAGAATAGTTACACAATCACTTATGTACCGCTTACCTATAAACATCAATTTTAATTGTTACATTTGCTTTATCACTCTCTCTCTCTCAATCTCTATCCTACTATACGTACATATATACACACACATTCACACACATATTTATATATAATAATGATATATTATTTTCTAATATCCAGTACATAATCATGTTTTCCCAAAGTATGAGATCTAATATTAAGCAATGTGTTCATCTTCTCACAATACTGCAAGCTCTGTTCATGTGTTATATCACATAATTGTACTCTGCTATTTTTGACTCATGTTATTTAAATGTTTGAGATCCTTGAAACTGACAGAATTATACAACTTTTCATGTTGCTTTCTAACTTATAGAATTTAGAATTTCAGCTCTTAACAGATACTAAAATCACATTAAACTCTATATCTAATCTGTAGCTATATCTATATTTGTCTATCTACCTACCTATCATCATCTATCTAATCCATCTACTGATCTATCTAAAACTTTGAAGTGCTATAATTACTCCCTCTTCACAAGAGAAAAAATTGAGTTTAGCAAATTTAAGTATCTTGTCCACTGTTATAGAATTAGTGCACACCATCCTTTGATGTGTATTCAGACAATTTTTTTGGTCCTATCATAGGGTCAATTTTGTAAGGATTGTATACGTGCTTGAAAAATGTGCATATATATTGTAGATTTTTGAATGTGTTACTATCTTTTGTTAGCTTCTCTGCTGAAAAAATCTTGGAGTCATTTTTGACTCTTCTCTTTCCCTTACAATCCTGCCAGATTTAACATCAAAATATAGCTTGTATTTGTTTTTCTCCCGTTTCACTATGACAGCTGTGGTCTGGCATGGCGTCAACTTTTAGCTGCATTGCTGTGCACCCTCCTGCCTGGGCTTTTGTCTTCTTCTTTTGCCATTCTATGTTCTATTTATTATCAACATAGTAGCCAGAGGGAGCTTGTTAATTTGTGAATTGCCACTCTTCCATCTGACGCCCCCGTGCCCTTCTCTTCACTCAGATTCAAAGCCCCTACATACACCCTACAAGATCTGGATCCCTATTCCTCTCTGGCAATGTCTCCTGCTATACCTCTTCTTCTTCTCTTTGCTCCAGTTCTGATCTTTTTGTTGTTTCTTGAACTCTCCAGGAAACCTCCCACCACTGTAGCTTTGTTCTTGGCTATGTTCTCTTCCTAGAAAGCTCTTCCTTCAGAAATTCTAACACCATACAAATTCTTACATTTCATTTTATTTCTCTTAACCAATTTATCTTATAAGTGACATGGATGGAAAACTTTCCAGTCATGTAAACCCCTTTTTCTCAAAGGAAAAACATCTAATCATTTCTCAAGTCCTATCCATGATTTTTGTGAACTCTCTCTTAAATATATCATCTTCCCTATATTACTCACTTACAACACTTCTTACTTGCCTCTGAGTATTTTCTTTCTCTCTACAGGTTCAGGATAATTTTTCCAAACTTGTTCTTTTGCTTTTCAATATGTTGATAACAGTGGCATCATGGTAATTTTCTTAAAGCATGCTACTATTTGTATTGCCCTTAGGGTTTAACTTATTAGCCATTGAGAGAGTCTTAAAACATGTTATACTGGCACTAAAGGGCCTTCATACATATGGCCCTACATAACTTGCCAGACTTATTTTCTACTGTTTTTGCTGAAAAATTCCATGCTAGAGCCAAATTCATACATTCTCTTCTTTAAATAGTTTTTCCCATTTACCATCTTCCTCCATTGCCTGTTCCTCTAACTCTTTTGTAAATCTCTCTAGGTTTGGATAACACAGATAAAAACAATAAAAGGATAACACAATAAAGGTACTCAGTAGAAGTATATTGAGTTAATAAACTACAACTACCTAGAATTATTTTTTCTATAGCCATTTTTATAAGATTCTATCAAGATATGCAATTTGAATACAAAATTTAAGATATATATTTTTACTTGAATGACAGAATTTTTACAACAAAAAATAAAGGTATGATCTAAGAAAATCATCCCAAGGGAACATTTCAATTTTTCTCTGAAATAACAATGCATTTGATAATTTCCTATAGTTGGAGTATTCTTTTGATTTAAGTTGATGTCAGATTCCTTTAAATCCAAGGTGAGCTCTGTCAGAGTTTATCATGATAATTTGTTAGACAAAAAATTATTTTTCAGCTCTTGAGAATGTGAAACTATTAAGTCATAAAACAATGAATGGTGAAAAAGATTGATTTTCATTCTTCAGATCAAACTCAACACTCATGTCTAAAATTGCATGAAAGTATCTTGATTACGGTTTTGTTTGTGATGTTATCTGTGATACAATTTTAAAGAAAGTCTATCTATTTGCAGGTTAATGTTAGGTTAGCAAATCCATAGACGAGATTGAGTCAGGTGGGGGTTCTCTTCCACCATATTGACCTTGTTGCTGCATCTTTCACATCCTTATTCCTTAGGCTATAAATCAGTGGGTTTAGCATGGGGATCACCAATGTATAAAACACAGCAGAGGCCTTCTCCTGTTCCAGGGAATATTGAGAGCTTGGCTGGATGTAACTAAAGGTCACAGACCCATAGAACAAGGTCACAGCAGTCAGCTGGGAGGCACAAGTGGAGAAGGCTTTGCGCCTCCCCTCAGCTGAGCAGATTCTCTGGATGGCAATGATGATACAGATATAAGCGTTCATGATGATAATGAAAGTGAACATTGCAATGACCACAGAGAATATCAAAAGCAGCATTTCATTGTTATAGGTCTCAGAGCAAGAGAGCCTCAGAAGAGGGGGGATGTCACAGAAATAATGATTCACAATGTTAGGACCACAGATGTCTAGTTTGAGCAAACCTACTGTGTGTGTCAGTGAGTTAATGAGACCACCCGCGTAAGATGCAAAGACCATGCAAATACAAACCCTTTGCGTCATAATGACTGCATACAACAAGGGACTGACTATTGCTACATAGCGATCATAAGCCATCATAGACAGAAGGATGCCTTCTGTGGTCACATACACTAGAAAAAAGAAACTCTGTAGAACACAGCCAGAAAATGTGCTGGACTTGTGTTTTGATAAGAAATTGACCAGCATTTTAGGAGCAAAGACAGTAGAGTAGCAGATATCACAAAAGGAGAGGTTGCTAAGGAAGAAGTACATTGGAGTATGAAGTTGGGCATTTAACCAGATCAGTATGATCATCCCCCAATTACCTATCAGAGTGATGAAATAAATAATGATGAAAAGTAAAAAGAGAAGGATCTGCAATTTAAGATTTTCACTTAAACCTACTAGAAGGAATTCCTTCACACCTGT
Source organism: Dicerorhinus sumatrensis harrissoni (assembly GCA_014189135.1). Lineage (NCBI taxonomy): Eukaryota > Metazoa > Chordata > Mammalia > Perissodactyla > Rhinocerotidae > Dicerorhinus > Dicerorhinus sumatrensis. The sequence goes on along the minus strand of JABWHU010000190.1, from coordinate 11,205,293 downwards.
ATGATTCCAACCTGCCATGTATTCAGATTTATATTGCTCTATAGTTGCAGAACAAGATGATATCATTTAAATGACAAAAATTATGATTTCTTCCATGATCTGGTATCCATAATAGCATGGAGCATTTAAGTTTACCCTGTAGTTAAATGAAGAAAAAAAATTAACTTCAGTAGTGGATCATTTGTGTACTGCACAATCCATCTATAATGACTCAAGTTTTTGGTACTAGAGATTATTTTATTCCCTGCTTTTCAGCTTCCACATCATAAACACTAGGATAAAGGAAACTCTTAGATCAAGAAAGTGTTAATTAGTAGAACTGACAGTCGCACTCAGATATGCCTTTTACCAAACCTGTAGTTCATTCCACGACGTGTACAAGTGCTCTGCTTTCATGGGCTACAAACTGGCACCCTATGATAGAAGTTATCTCCTTATCCTCCGGCCAACCTGATTTTATTTTTTCATGCCCAGTTAACTCACAGTGCTGACTTTCATAATAAACAGCCCTCTTTCTTTTCAAGTCTCAAATATTAGGACTTTTTTTTCCTCACCTTCTGCTCAGACTCCCCATTCGGAAGAGCACTGACCGTGCCTCCAGAAGAGTTGAGCTGAAAGAAAGAAGTAGAGCAATCTTTTCATTTACTATTTAGCATTAAAGCCAATCAAAAAATAGCCATGCAGGGGCCGGCCCCGTGGCGGAGCGGTTAAGTGCGCGAACTCCACTGCTGGCCGCCCCGGTTCGGATCCGCCCGTGCACTGACACACCGCTTGTCAGGCCATGCTGTGGCGGCCTCCCATATAAAGTGGAGGAAGATGGGCACAGATGTTAGCCCAGGGCCAGTCTTCCTCGGCAAAAAGAGGAGGGTTGGCATGGATGTTAGCTCAGGGCTGATCTTCCTCACAAAAAAAAAAATAGTAATGCAATTTAACTTGAAAACCCTTCTCTTTTGCATCTTTGTATAACTTCACCTTTGCATCTGTGTTTTTTATCACCAAATCCAGAGGGTCAGTCCAGTGGCACAGCAGTTAAGTTCACTTGTTCCACTTCGGCGGTTTGCGGGTTTGGATCCCAGGTGCGGAACAGTGCACTGCTTGTGAAGCAATGCTGTGGTGGCATCCCATATAAAGTAGAAGATGGGCACAGATGTTAGCCCAGGGCCAATCTTCCTCAGCAAAAAGAAGAAGGTTGGCAACAGATGTTAGTTCCAGGCTAATCTTCCTCACAAAAAATAAAATAAAATAAAACAACAAACCCAAAAACCCAATGTAGAGACAAGGTGGGAGTGTGAGGTAGCAAAACTATAGCTATCAGATATGTCCTACTTTCAAAAATCTAGGCTGCCATTTACCTTCACGTGGTTTTGACAGGATATAATACTAATTCAACAGTATTTATGGTTAAATATTAATAAACTCGGGCCGGCCCCGTGGCTTAGCGGTTAAGTGCGTGTGCTCTGATGCTGGCGGCCCGGGTTCGGATCCCGGGTGCGCACCGAGGCACTGCTTCTCCCGCCAGGCTGGGGCCGAGTCCCACATACAGCAACTAGAAGAATGTGCAACTACGACATACAACTATCTCCTGGGGCTTTGGGGGAAAAATAAATAAATAAAATTATTAAAAAAAAAATTAATAAACTCATTCATGTACCCTTTAATATGTTTCATAAATATATATTACTTACTGCTCTGAGCCAAGAAATGTTACATTTGCCAGAGATGAAACGATGACCCAGACAAATGTCATGCTTTCAAGGAGCTCACTCTCTGTTAGGGAAATAAATAAGCGAGTGCTGATATCCTGCATATGTTGACACACTGTACACATGATGTAAGTACCACGAAGGAAAGTGAAGAAGGGAAGGGGGATGGAAAGAGATGGTGGGAGCTCTGTAACAGTGTCTGAATTCCCTGTTGCCACTATAACAATAGACCGCAAAATTCATGGCTGAAAACAACAAATATGTCTTTCATGCAAGGCACTATGCTAGCCTTAGAGATCTCCGGAAGGATATGTGAGTCGTGCTCTTATGAAACTCGATGTCCACTGAGGTCAGGATTGGGGAAGCTTGGGATGCAATCTGCAGAATACTGCTAAATCAAAACCAAATTCTTCATTCTATGAATATAGTCTTACCCCTCACAAACTGAGCTTGTATACTAGATCCTGTCTATATTTTAGATCAATGGCCTTGGGAAGCACAGTGAATCCAAGTCTAACTGTATCCAAGAATAAGAGGGAAGAATTTGTTGGAAGTGGCAAGGATTTTTTTTTCTGTCAATGAAACAGATTGCAAAATATAAAATCAGAGTTTTATAACCTGGAAATAGGCTCAACTTAAACATAATTTTTGGAGTTGAAGAGATATTTTTATGTATTTCCTAATGTCAAACTTTTTCTTCTGAAAAGCTGTTTAGTGTATTGGGAACATCACATCACTGGGGTATATTAGAACCAGGGTGACTTGGGTTCCAATATAGCTCTGCCCTTGATCGGCTGTAGATGGTACTTGTCTACAACAAACCATATAAAGGAACCAATACATCAGAGTTTGTACAATGTTTCCATGTATCATTTAGAAAAAGAGAGGGAAAAATGGACTTCCTCACAGTTTAACTAGTATAATGTTTCATATAGTAAATGTAACAATGACGTGACACATGGGGACGTCACAACACAAGGGCACAGAAAAAGAGAAACCATGTGGAGGAGGAGAGGGAGGAAAGGAGGAAACCAACTGTGACTCCAATAAAATAACAGTAAGATTTACAGCAACAGCTCTATCTATTGAACGCATAAAGAAAACTGTAAAGAGAGACAAGTGTTACTAAGGGGCAAGGTATAATTTGCGCTCATGCTGTGAGAATCATAACTAGAACACAGCTTCATTCTGTCACTAAATGTGGGGCTTTTGCTACAACTCAATGTTGTCTTCCTGATAAAATACGAGGCTGTTTAAAATACTAATAGTGTTAGTGTTCTCTTAGGAAAGTAAATAGTGGAAATAACATTTTTATAACCTAATGGTATGCTCATATGCAATTTTTCCAACTTTCAGATCAATATCTTGAAATGTCAGGAGAAAATATAGGTATTTGTTTGTTAAAAAATTACGGAATCCTTACATAGTAATTTCTTTTTGATTTATGACTCAAAGGGACATTAGAAAATATATAATCATCAGTGACCAAAGACACAGTTGGCAATAAGGATATTGCTGAGAGAAATCACAAAGTTAAAAGCATTTTCATTATAGTAAAAAAGGGGAACCCAGCCAAATGTATATCAAAGGAGCTGATGATTTTCAAAATAAGGGTTCTGCATACTGCAGGTCCATGGTTGTTAACCAAAACCGAAATATCTCACTGTGTGCTCTCGTGGAGCTTTGCCCACAAAATATGGTTATGTTGACATAATATTTATAAATTAATCTATTGTAAGTGATTATATGTAAATATTATATTTCATTTATTGTTCATGTTCTTATAGAATATTATATACAAATAAATAAACTGTGTTATGTGAAATATTATATAAGTTCATAATTCTATTTCATAAGTATATACATATGTGTATAATTATAATGATCTATACTGAAGATTTTGAGTAAAAACTGTTTATAAGACAAAAGAAGCAAAAAATCAAATACAAAAGAGACTTAACAATAACTAAAAATTTAAAAAACCCATTATCAGCAACAACAAACTCAACATACTGAAAGACCCAAAACTATAGCTTAGATAGTCTAATTTAAAAACAATATGCAGGGCCGGACCCGTGGCTTGGCAGTTGTGTGCGCGCGCTCTGCTGCCGGCGGCCCGGGTTCGGATCCCGGGCGCGCACCGACACACCGCTTCTCCCGCCATGCTGAGGCCGCATCCCAGATACAGCAACTAGAAGGATGTGCAGCTATGACATACAACTATCTACCAGGGCTTTGGGGGGAAAAAA
>JABWHU010000190.1:11176099-11201116 GCA_014189135.1 Dicerorhinus sumatrensis harrissoni | reverse complement strand
AATAGAAAATAATTCTTAAGATATTATTATTAGAATCTTAAATAAAATTACGTCTAAAATATTTCGAAAAACTATTATTATATAAGATTGGGAAGAAATGACGTTCCTTGTGATATAGCTAAAATACATTGCAATTCTCAGATATTCTATTTTAAAGAATTTTCCATAAATGTGCAAGTAGCCTTCAGTTATTTTTATAACCCAAATATTGAATACCATCTGCATGCACACACGCTCACACACACACATACACAGGAAAATACTGAATACAGGTTATTTTGTAAATATTGCTCTTTTTCCATAAAATAAGAAGAAGACCTTTGAAGATAAATAAACCACAGGTTAGGAAACTGTTTTCTGGCTGTTTGGGAACAGTACTGCAATCATATGGCTCATAGCAGATTCTTTTAGTGTGGGTAGAGGGAAAATAACAAAGATTAAAATAGACCTCCATTACCACGTTCTAAACATACTCACAACTTAAAAAAGTCCAGAGTGAGCAGACTATCTTGTGAAGAAGACGAGGTTCTCACAATTCTTAAAGGACTCATCTTTGAGAGGAGAGATTTTTTTATGCTTGGTTCCTCTTTGGGGGCCATGAACTGCAGCTCACGGTGCAGATGTGAATCTCGGACGTCCACAGGCTGGATCATTATCATCCTTTCTGGTCTCTTGTGACTGAAACTAATCACAGAGCTGCAGGTCTTCTCAGTCGTTGTTCAGTAGATGCCTCTGCTTTCACTTTGATAAAATGTACTTCTTTTTATAAATAAAACAATTTTTAAAATGGGTATGTTCTCTAAAACACAAACATCTTGGCATAAAGGCACAATACAGAGAATCAATGCAATTGCAGAAACTAAAGAAATGTGTTCCAATCACATCAATGCCACTCAGACAAGTGTTCAAATGTTCTAATGATGAAACAGTTGAAATTGTCTTCTTGCTTATAAAATGGGAACATTCACACATGCTCTATCAACCTCGGTGGCTCGTTATGAAATTGATATGAATTAATGCATGACATCACACTCCAAAAACTTTAACAATCATTCACATGAAATTTTTATGAGAGATTTTGCACACAGAATTAATGGAATTGTATGTTCTTGCATGGCTTATTTACATAAAAATTATGCTTTTCTTCTCTCTAATAATTCAATAGGCATCCTAGAACTGTGGATTTTGTGTTATAATTCTTTTGTAGCTTCCAGTTTACTAAAGCAGGAGTAAACGCACAACATCGTGTGGGGATTTTGCATATATTTCACATAGGTTTGTTAGCTTTTTCCATAATTTTATATTTAGCTCTCTTCAGTCATACAAATAATATACCCATTATTTGTGTGTTTGGGAGAGGGTGGCAGATGCTTGTGTTAAATTCTATTAATTCATTTGCATGTCTTAGGTATTTTAGCATAAAAGCAGAGTAAGTGATAATATATACAGATAAATGAAATAATGAAGTCTCATGTCAATCCAAATATTGTACAAAAATCAAGGAATTACTACAAAATTATATACAGTTGTGAGGACCCCAATAGGAAAATATTAGAGTGTTTTTAGACACAAAATAGAAGATATTACCATATAATTAGAGAAAGAATTTCATAATCCAATGAAACAGTCAATGGAGGAATGGAGTTAGCTACATAGTGGAGCAGGGTTGCAGATTAAAAGCAGAAAAAAAAACAGTGTGGTTAAATGTAGTGAAATCAATGGCACACATTGTAAACCAACTGCTTAATAATTCATGAAGTCACTGTTACAATAACTCTAACAAGGGATCAGTGTCAATGACAAGAAGACAATCCTATATACTAGTCAAAAATCTCTTGGCTGATATGCAACTTCAGTCTTCTGAGACGGAATCTCTGACTTTCTTGAGCTGATTTAATTGCTTCATAATAAACAAGTAAGTATTTTTGACCCCAAGAAGGTTAGATTAAACATAGAAATGATGAACTTAAACTCATTAAACACTATGTTTAAGAGAATCTGGGAGAGTAGATCATCAGATTGATCATATTTGTGAAACCTACTTCAAATAAATAATTCATAAATTGATGTAGAGCTGGGTTTTTTGTTGAAAATTGAAGAGAATTTTCTGTTTGTTTATATTATCAAAGTAGATCTTAGAAATGAATCAAAATTAGGGAAATAAGGTAATGTAGAACAAAATATATAAAATCATATCTGAGATGTTCTTACCAAGTTTTATTCTGACATGTTCAGGCAGCAACCTCAATCTTTTTTGTTTTTAAAGTGCCTTTTATTTTTTTTTTTGAGGAAGATTGGCCCTGAGCTAACATCTGTTGCCAATCTTCCTCTTTCTTTTTTCTCCCCAAAGCCCCGGTATATAGTTGTATATCCTAGTTGTAGGTCCTTCTAGTTCTTCTATGTGGGATGCCCCCTCAGCATGGCTTGATGAGTGGTGAGTAGGTCCGTGCCCAGGATCCAGATGGCAAACCCCAGGTCGCTAAAGCAGAATGCGTGAACTTAACCTCTGTGCCACCAGGCCGGCCTTGAACTCAGTCTTATAGGTTTCATTTACCTTATGGACAAAAAATTATCTTGAACAAATTTAGTGGTTCTCACCCAGTGAAAATTTTGTCTCCAAGGGGACATTTGGTAATGTTTGGGTACATTTTGGTTGTCATAAATAGGACAGAGGCTACTGTCATCTAGTAAATAGAGATCAGGGATGCTGCTAAACACCCTAAAATGTACACAGTAGCCCTCCCCTCATGAACAAAGAATTATTGGCTCAAAATGTCAATAATGTTGCTTTTAGAAACTCTGGGCCAGATCAACTCTTAACAATTTTATAGTTTATAAATACATTGTAGTTTACTTATCTTAGGCTAACTTACTTTGGAAAATTAAAAATAGGTCTTAGCTGGGCAGGCCCAGTGGCATAGTGGTTAAGTTCATGCACTCCACTTCGGTGGCCCAGGGTTGCGAGTTTGGATCCTGGGCACGGACCTACACACCACTCTCAAGCCATGCTGTGGCAGTATCCCACATACAAAAAAATAGAGGAATATTGGCACAGATGTTAGCTCAGGAACAATCTTCCTCACCAAAAAAAAGAGTCTGTGTTTTAATAGGTCCCTATTAAGAAGTGGGTGGGCTTCGTCATGCAGCCTAATGTCCATTAACACAATGGATGGATGACTAGAAGACATCAGCTCATTCCATGATACTCTTGTCAATGTCTTTTAACAGGAGAATACATTAAAATTAAAAGAACAATTCAAAATAACCCATAAACGTCTGAAATTACTAAAAAATAAGAACAAATGCATGGCATTATACCTTGTACTCTGACAAAGTCTTCACAGTAAGGCAAATGTTTTAACTTGATGAGAAGTGACTAAATTGAATACTGAGTTTGCTTTTTTGCTCTCTAGCAACATCTCAGAATATTTGGAATGCTTCACATCATTTAAAAATTGCCCAGTTTCTTCTAGGGATTCAAACCCTGACTGTTGTCTTCAAATCAAATAGTAGTATAATGGTGATAAAATAATGAACAATGATATGCCATTGCATTGTAACAAAGCTTTACATATATTCTAGGATATTTATGCATATTCGATTATCTAATTCTCAAATGCATATACTAGTAGCTTTATGTATATTAGTTCATTTACTCCTCAAAACAACCTATTTCCATTGGCAATATCTTATTGTCTCCATTCAAAGGGTTACAGCCAGTATAAACTAATCCAGTAATTTATATTTTCATAATTACTACAAAATACACAATATTACATATTCACACTTTATTTCTTCAACTTTTTCAAGATAAAACACAAAGAAAGTAGAGACTGAAGGATGAAAAGCAACCACATAAAATGTCCGATAATTTAATCATCAAAATTGACTCCAGAGGTCCAGCCTGGTAATGTAGTGGTTAAGTTTGTGCACTCTGCTTTGGTGGCCCAGGGTTCCCAGGTTCAGATCCCAGGCACAGACCTATGTACTATTAATCAAGCCATGTTGTGGCAGGCACCTCACATATAAAGTAGAGGAAGATGAGTACGGATGTTAGCCCAGGGCCAATCTTCCTCAGCAAAAAGAGGAGGATTGGCAACAGATGTTAGCTCTGGGCTAATCTTCCTCACCAAAAAAAAAAAAATGATTACAGAGAAAGCGGTGCTTATACTTCAATTGCTTTGCACTGTCAATTTACAGAATAAGATTATCAGAGCAATTGTTCACTTCTTCTTGAAGATAGAGCCTCAAAGATTATGTCAATACCATATGTGAAATATAATTAGTAATGTATAGGGTATATAATCTTGATGATCTTTACAGACTTGTTTGATTTTCACATGTACCCACTGTGCATGGAAGTGTAGAGGATCTCTTATAGCAATCAATCTAGCCTAAAGAGAAACAATGTGTTATAACTTCACTCTGTCCTAATATCAACAAGAATATTGTTATGTGCCTTCTATCTGATTTCCCGAGAGCTGGTGAAACCAACATCACCCATCATGAGTAATATCAAATTTCCTAGTTGTTTTGCTCACAAATTATTTACTCACATGTGAATGAGCCAGTTGGTAGATTGATTGAAAAAACAAAGGCAAAAACAGGATTGATAAAGAGAGGGGGCAGACAGAAGAGGAAAAATACTGCAGACAACCTGGAAACAGGGAATTTTGTTTGCAAAGAACTTGGGTAAACAATTAGCTGGTAGAGAGCAGAGAGGTCAGTTGTTGGGCAGGCTGACTGGATGTATCAAAGAAAACCGTTTCAGTTATTTTTGTATTCTCTACAAAGTTCTTGAGAATTCAACTGTGGACTATAATGCCAGGCTCTGGGTAACAGCTACCGATGTTTTTCCATCAACAGCTCCACCTTAGTAAGGCTGGGTCTGCACCATTTCTCTCCTTAGAATTTCTCACATATATTCATAAATTTTGACGGCATTATCATCTGATAAGTTATTAAGAATAATTTTGGCTTATATATCTCCATGGCATTTTGGCTTATATCTCAAAAGGAGTTCAAAAGATTGAGTGATAGTGCTATAACCAAGCCTCCATTTCCATTTATTTATGTGAATAAGTCATCAAGAGTTTGCAGGCATTAAAAATAAAAAGGGAAAAAATAGGAATAAACTTTATACTGAAGCCCGTTTCATTATAGCAATAAGTAATATTAATGGATACATTAATATATCATTAATCCAAATACAGATACATATATTTTTTTAAAAAGCCCCATTCAGATAATTGAGATTCATTTCCAACATTTTTTATTTTTTACATTTTAAAATGTTTTATATTTTTAACATTTAAAAATATTTATTATTTATCAAACTATGTAATTTTGTTTATGTTGTTTTGATCGATTATGTACAAATAATAATTGGAATGATGAGCCAGTCCAGAATAAAAATTTTAACACATAGAGCTTTATGGTCACAAGGAATAAAAGTTCAATTTATGTATATATATTTTTGTCTCAGAGAATTGTGATAGGACAATCAATTAAAATTTCAAGCATATTTCATTAAGATAAAATTATGTGGCAAAGTGCCATGTAAATATGAGTTCAAGAAGAAAAAGGAATGATGTAAGTTTATCTTTATTGTTAAAGAAGAAGAACTCATTAATGTATTTTTAAAATGGATCATGATGAATATTGCTGGAGACAGGATGTCAGCAAGATGGATGACTAGGAGGCCCCAACCCTTGTCCCTCCAAAAAACCAACAATTTAACAACTATCCATTGATGAAAACAGCTCCAGGAAAGCTCCAGAGTACAACAAAGAAGCTGCAGCAACCCAGTAGCGCACAAAAACTGAGGATATCTGCATAGAAAAGAGAAGAAAGCATTTTACCTGCATTACCCCACCTCCCAGCCTGGCACAGCTCAGTGCCAAGAGAGATCCCCAGCGCTACAATGTACTCCATGGGTGAAAAGGAAAGCAAGAAACCTCAGCAGGCTTTGCCACTGAGGACCTCGGCAGCCCTCACCACCCCTGAGGACACCCTCAGCCTTTGCTGCTAAAGGACCCTGCAGTCTTTGCTGATGCTGACCTCAGCTGATAGAGCTTTCCAGAATCCATGTCACTGCATTCCCTCAGAGCCATAGCTGCCACTGCACTACCCCCAGAGCTGAAGCTGCCACACTCCATCCAGCTGGCACCTTCACATCTACCTGTAGGTGAAGGTTTTTACCCACCACAGCCAGTGTAAAAAAATCTGGAAGAGGTGACTGCTCCTTTAAATGCACAGAGATCAACACAAGGCTATAACAAACATGAAAAAACATGACATCACGAAAGGTACACAATAAATCTCCAGTAACCAACCCTAAAGAAATGGAGATCTATGAATTGCCTGACAAAGAGTTCAAAATAATTGTTTTAAAGAAGCTCAGTGATCTGTAAGAGAATACCAATAGACAACTCAACAAAATCAGGAAATAAATACATGAACAAAAAGAGAAGTTCAGAAGAGAGAGAGAAATCATAAAAATGAACCAAACAGAAATTCTGGAGCTAAAGAATAAAATGAATGAAATTAAAAATTCAATAAAGAGCTTCAACAGTAGACTCAATCAAACAGAAGAAAGAATCTGCGAACTCAAAGACAAGTCATTTGAAATTAACCAATCAGAGGAGAAAAAAGAAAGAAAAGAATGAAGAAAACATATGGTATTTATGGGACTTCATAAAGAGAAGCAATATATGCATTATAGGAATCACAGAAGGAGATAAGAGAAAGGTGCAGAAAGCTTATGTAAAGAAACAATGCCTGAAAGTTTCCCAAATCTTGGGAGGGGAATGGACATCTAGATTCATGAAGCTCAAAGAATCCCAATAGGATCAGCTCAAAGAAGACTACACTAAGATACATTATAATCACCTTGTCAAAAGTCAAGGACAAAAAATGAATTTTGAAAGCAGCAAGAGAAAAGTGACTCATCCCATACAAGGAAACCCCCATTAAACTATCAGTGGATTTCTCAGCAGAAACTTTGCAGGCCAAAGTACTGAAATTTTCAAAATACTGAAAGAAAAAATGAAGGCAATATATGAAAAGCCCACACCAACATCATAATAAATGGGGAAAAACTGAAAGCTTTCCCTCTAAGATTCAGTATAAGGCAAGGATGTCCACTTTTGCCACTTCTTTTCAACATAGTACTGGAAGTCCTATCGAGAGCAATTAGACAAGAAAAAGAAACATAAGGCATCCAAATCAGAAAGGAAGAAGTAAAATCATCTCTGTTTGCAAATGACATGATCATATATGTAGAAAACCCTAGAGACTGAACAACAACAACAAAAAACTGTTAGAAGCAATAAACAAATTCAGTAAAGTTGCAGGATGCAAAATCAACACACAAAAATCAGTCACATTTCTGTACACAAACAACGAACTATCTGAAAAACAAATTAAGAAAACAATACTATTCACAATAGCAACAAAAAGAATAAAATACTTTGGAATAAACTTAACCAAGAAGTGAAAGACTTGTACATTGAAAATTATAAAACATTCATGACAGGAAATAAAGAAGACACAAACAAATGAAAGACATTCTGTGCTCATGGATTGGAAACTTAATATTGTTAAAATGTCCATCTTACCCAAAGAGATCTACAGATTCAATGCAATCCCTACTAAATCCCAATGGCGTTCTCTACAGAAATAGAAAAAACAATCCTAAAATTCATGTGGAACCACAAAAGACCAAATAGCCCAAGGTAATCTTGAGCAAGAGGAACAAAGCTGGAGGACTCATACTTACTGATTTCAAAATATATTACAGAGGAATAGTAATCAAAACGTATGGTACTGGCATAAAAACAGACATACAGACCAATGGAACAGAATAGAGAATCCAGAAATAAACTCACACATATATGGTCAACTAATCTTTGACAAGGGCACCAAAAATACACAATGGAGAAAGGCTAATCTCTTCAATAAATGGTGTTGGGAAAACCGGACAGCCACATGCGAAAGAATGAAACTGGGCCCCTATTTTCCACCACTCATAAAAATTAACTCAAAATGGATTAAAGACTTAAATATAAGACGTGAAACTGTAAAGCTCCTAGAAGAAAACATAGGGGAAAATCTCCTTGATACAGGTCTGGGCATTGATTTCTTGGATATGGCACTAAAAGCACAGGTAACAGAAGCAAAAATAGACAAATGGGACTACATCAAACTTTAAAACTTCTGCACTGCAAAGAAAACAATCAACAGAATGAAAAGCAACCTATACAATGAGAGAAAATATTTGCAAACCATATATCTGATAAGGAGTTAATATCCAAACTATATAAAGAACTCCTACAACTCAATAAGAACAACAACAAAATAGCCTGACTAAAAAACGGGCCAAGGCCTTGAATAGACATTTCTCCAAAGAAGATATACAAATGGCCAACAAGCACATGAAAAGATGCTCAACATCACTAATTATCAGGAAAATACAAATCCAAACCTCATGTTGCACCTTTAGAATGGCTATTACAAAAAACACAAAGGATAACAAGTGCTGGTGAGGATATGGAGAAAAGGGAACCCTGATGCACTGTTGGTGGTATAATGTAAATTGGTATACCCACTATTGAAAACAGTATGGAGATTCCTCAAAAAATTAAAAATAGGTCTAACTATGATCCAGCAATCCCATTTGTGGGTCTATAGCCAAAGGAAATGAAGTTATTATTTCAGAGATATCTGCACTCCCATATCCATTCTAGCATTATTCACAATAGCCAAGATATGGAAACAACCTAAATGTCTGTTGATGGGTGAATGGATAAAGAAAATGTGGCATATATACAGAATGGAATATTATTTAGCCTTATAAAAGAAGGAAATCTGGACATTTGTGACAACATGGATGAACCCGGAGGACACTATACTAAGTGAAAGACACAGAAAGACAAATATTGCATGATCTCACTTATATATGGAATCTAAATAGTCAAACTCATAGAAGTAGAGAGTAGAATGGTGGTTTCCAGGGGCTGTGGAGGGGGAAAGGGTGAGATGTTGGTCAAGTTGTACAAAGTTTCAGTCATGCAAGATGTATAAGTTCTGGAGATCTAATGTACAGCCATGTAATATAGTTAGCAATACCGTATTATATACTTGAAATTTGCTAAGAGGGTAGATCTTAAGTGTCCTCATCACAAAGAAAGAAAGAAATAAAATGGTTAACTATGTGATGCATATGTTAATTAGCTTGGTTGTGACGATTATTTCACAATGTGTAACTATATCAAAACATCATGTCGTACACCTTAAGTATATACAATTTTTATTTCTCAATTATACCTCAATAAAAATGGGGAAAAAAGATGTACAAAAAAATGGATCATGATGGATACTAAATTGCTATGGGGGGCCGGCCCTGTGGCTTAGCAGTTAGGTGCGCACACTCTACTACTGGCGGCCCCGGTTCAGATCCCGGTCGAGCACCTATGCACCACTTGTCAGGCCATGCTGAGGCCGCCGTCCACATACAGCAACTAGAAGGGTGTGCAACTATGATTTACAACTATCTACCGGGGCTTTGGGGAGAAAAAGAGAGAGAAAAAAAAGGAGGAGGATTGGCAATTGATGTTAGCTCAGGGCCAGTCTTCCTCAGCAAAAAGCGGAGGATTGGCATGGATGTTAGCTCAAGGCTGATCTTCCTCACACACACACACAAAATTGCTATGGGATTTTGAGTGTATTGAATACACTTAAAAGAGTAATGAAAGAGTTTTATTTTAGAATGTCACGATTTACAACACGCTGAAAATTACATCCTTTGCGACCATTTAAATGAGGGAAAGAATTTAAAGGGTAAGTAAAAAATGTGTACCTAGGCTTTAAGATTTTCTTATTGGATGCTAGAACAAAACTATTTGAAGACTATTGTAGGACTCTGGACTTTCTCTCTCTTTGCTCTACAGACCTAGAGCTCCCAGTTTCTCCTCTTGGGCAGATGTTAGGAGGGTTTTCTAGTCTCACAGGGAATCCACATTTCGGACCTCACTTTTGTCTACAAAGGACCTGGCACTGGAGGGCTCACTGCTTTCCAGAACATTCCATCACAGGCTTCTTTATGCTAATCTCTACCTGTGACTTCTTCTGCTCCATTTCACTGTTAGAAATCCATCTCTAATATCCCAACATGGACTGTAAACTCCATGAGGGCAGGGTCACCTGTGGTAAGCTCACTGTTGTGTTCTCAGCACAGTGTCTGGGACACAGTGGGCATGCAAAAGTTATTGAAATTGAATTAAGAGGGGCAGCTGATTTTGCAGGGGAAGTTGTTGTTATACACATGCAGAGTTGGAGATCTGGGCTGACAATTTGGGTAAAACCCAAGAGAAAGTCTAATTAATTTATTTTTTGTGGGATAGGCTTTTTGTTTTTTGAAGGCAGTTAAATAAATCTCTTTTCTCACATCTTCTCTTAAATTATTCTTTGTAAGGAGAAGGCAAGCTCTTCCTGAGACGTGAGGTTTTTTTTTTTTTGTGAGGAAGATTGGCTCTGAGCTAACATCTGTGCCAATCTTCCTCCATTTTGTATGTGGGACGCCACCACAGCATGGCTTGATGAGTGGTGTGCATGTCTGTGCCTGGGATCTGAACCTGCTAACCTTGTGCCACCAAAGCACAGTGTATGAACTTAACCACTATGCTACTGGGCTGGCCCTGAGACGTGACGTTTGATTCTAGTTTTTTAGCTATGGTATCTTGACAGGATACTTGTCCTCTCTTTTCATCAGTTAAAATAGAGATAAAACTTTATAGCTTGCTGTGAGGAGATAAGGCATGGAAAAGCGCTCAGATGGAGGACTGTCATAGAGTGGGCGTTTAGGAAGTGGTAGCTTGGAGATAAGGTTCAGCTCTTCCTATCCTGGTTGTTTCTTCTTAGGTTTAACTCCACTAGGTCAGTGTTCCAGGGTAGACACAGGCCCTAGAGCTGGGCAGAGTAGAGCAAGACTTCTCTCCTCCGTTCAGCACTTTCCTTTCCTGTTTGCACCCCTAACTTCGCTTTAACGTGATTTAGGGGTTGAAACTGTGGCAGTACAGGACATCTCTGAAGGAGATGTCCTTCAAGTAAGAGAGACATGAGGGCCAAAAAAGAATCTGGGTAGGGGTGTAGCTATTGTTCTCCTGAGAAAGGAGACAGTGGACCTAGACCAGAACTGAGTACATTTCATCACAAGGGGTAGAAGGTTCAGAATAAAGCAATGCCGCAGCAATGGAGGAATTGCAAAGATGATCCAGCTTAACTGTCTGTTTTTTCTTTTAAATCATGGTTAAAACATAACACGTAACATAAAATTTACCATCTTAACCATTTTTAAGTACATTACAGTATGTTACCTGTAAGCACATCCTTGTGCAATGGATCTCTAGAACATTATTTTTTGCTGAGGAAAATTTGCCATGAGCTAACATCTGTCCCAGTCTTTCTCTATTTTGTATCTGGGTCACTGCCACAGCATGGCTTGCTGCTGAGCCATGTAGCTCTGGGAACTGAACCCAAGCCACTGAAGCGAAGCCTGCCAAACTTAACCATGGGGCCAGCCCCTCTAGAACTTGTTCATCTTGCAAAACTGAAACTCTATATCTGCTGAACAACTCCGCTTTTCCCTCCTCTCCCCAGCCGCTGACAGCCACTATTCTACTTCCTGTTTCTAAGAGTTTGACTGCATTAGAGACCTCATGTAAGCAGAACCATGCAGTATGTCTCTTTTTGTGACTGGCTTATTTCCCTTAGCATAATATCCTGAAGGCTCATCCATATTGTAGCAGATGACATAATTTCTTTCTTTTAAAAGGCTGAATGATATTTCATTGTATGTATATGCCACATTTTCTTTGTCCACTCACATACTGATGGACATTTAGGTTGTTTCCACCTCTTGGCTATTGTGAATAAAGCTGCAATGAGCATGGGTGTACAAATATCTCTTGGAGATTTAACCGCCTTATTCTACAAGTCATGGCAGCCCTGACTCACAGAGGAAAGTGACTGTCTAAAGCAGAGTTTCTCAACAGTGGCCATACTGGCATGCTGGGCTGGATAATTCTTTGCCCTGGGGGCTGTCCTGTGCCCTATAGGGTGTTGAGCAGCATGGCTAGCCTCTATCCAGTAGATGCCAGTAGCACCCCGCCCTCCCCCAAAAGAAACCTAAAACGTATTCATACATTGCCAAATGGTGCGGCAAAATCGCCGATTGAGAACCACCGCTGCAAAGGGTACACTCAGGGCCAGTATAGATGGGACACAGGTTGCTGTGGCCCAAGAGATGACAGAGGGATCTACGTAAATAAACACTCCGGCGCGATCTACAAAGCGTTTTACTTCTCAAAAATGGCAGACGTCGGAAATATGTTATCCTGTACGCAACAGAAAGCTGGAAGATGAAACTGCAACGGGCAACGTCCCCGGGACGAGCAAGACTTGCGGTTATAAGGCCTCCGACCCCACCGAGGCCCCCCAAACCCCACCAGAGCCTTCGCAGTGCATGCTGGGGCTTGTAGTTCCGGCGTGCGAGCGTCTGCGCGCGCATCCCCCACCCCCGGCGACTTCCTGCATCGGTCACGGGAGCCGAACTGCTGCTCCCGGAAGCTGAGCAGGTTAAAGTTTCAACGCTTCCTTTCCCCGCCTCTTAGTCCCGCAGACTGCCAACCCAGGCAGCCAATAGGTGGCCTGACTGGCACTTCCTTTTACCTGACTGGCTTAGAGTTTTGCATCCGCCCAGACAAACTTGCCGGGGATTGGTCGAGCCTTCAGTTTTGAAAATCGTAGGTTTTCGCCCGCGCTGCACCGCCCATTGCTTCCCCCGAGCCTGAGCCCTGGACGCCGGGAGCCGAGGGTCTGGGCGGGCCGGGGCCTGTGCTAGGGAGGCCGCTGGACTGGGATCGGAGCAGCACTTAGGAGACGCGGGGCAGTAGAGTAAGTGCGCGCGGGCAGCCGGCGGGGGTGGGGGATGCTTAGAGATTTGTTACCCCTCCCGCCAACTCCGCACCGGGGGCATGACCCCCGTCCCCCGCCGCCCCTTGCGGCCTGGAAATGGACGGGTCACCTCTTCCAAGTGGCGAGGTGACCTGCCTTAGTCCCGGGGCCGGAGATTACCCCCACCCTCCATCTAGGTCACCAGGTTCTGAGAGAATAGCTCGGTCCCCTCCCCTTCTCTGGTGCCCAGCTCCTTGTGTGCCTAGGAAGCCCTTTGTTGACCTGGACGCGTAGGAAGCGCACACCGACCGGGTCGTGGACTGAATTATGCCAGAGGGCATTTCTGTACAGTTAACCCTCGCTCAACACCTCCCCCTCCGGCTGAGGAGCATTTTAAACGGACCATTTCCGGAGGCCAATACTGCCCCTATGCCAATGCACTCCCCAACCACGTTTTGCTGTCAGTTTGGCTGTTCAGTTTCATCCAGCCACCATGGCCTTCTCTGCGGGGTGCCCAGAGCCAAAACTTGGCGCCTGCCTTTCGGAGGCTGAAATCGAGTAGGCGGCTTCGCTGTGGTTAGGGGCACAGTTTAAATTCAGGCCTCACCCCCGACATACCGGGTGACTTTGACTTAACTTCTCTTTGCCTCAGTTTCCTCATCTGCACGTGGGTATTCTTCAGGTTGTGGGGAGAATTAAATGAGATAATGCCTGACCTGGGCACGGAGTAGGACTCCGTAAATGGGAGCAGCTGTTATGATGGTCCTTCACTGAGGTGTGGTTGGGTGCCCAACTTCCTGCACCCTCAAAGGAACAGGCATTGCAGAGGCGGGCAGGGGCGGGGAGGCTCTAGTCTGGTGTGTGGTGTGAGGAAAATATTGGGAGAGAAGGATGAGCTCCCTTCTCCCTTGATGGGATGTTAAGTGCTCTGGATTTGTGCACAGGTTCTTATACAGGCTGAAGATGAGATTTTTGCTGTTCCTTCCAGGAGCCTGATTCTTAGTACGCTGATTCCTCCTTTCTCAGAGTCACCTCTGTTCTAACGTACAGTGACCTTTTTTAAATAGCCAAGCTGAGGTCTGCTAAAAACAAACTTTGCCATGGAAGAAGCTCAAACACTTTTTTGCACTTTGTGAAGGAAGCTCTCGCCCACTTTGCTATTTTGAACTAATACTTTAAAAAAAAAAGATGGCAAGTTGTTGCTTTCTGTAGCTCCTCTACAAACCTCTGTTTTGGTTTTGGCTTCCTTAAACAATTTTCTCATAACTGGCCTCAAACGGGGATCCTGCACTTTGCTAGGGCTGAGCTCTGGGGCAGAGGGGTCCGGGTGAGCAGAGGGATGGCAGCGGAGAGGCAGAGCGCATGACTGGCTGGCTGCAGAGCTGTCTCTGCCCGAAGCCTCTGCCATCTGTTTGGCCCCGCCCCGATTAGTGCTGCCCTCAGCATCTAGGAGCAGTGGCTTTGGATGAGTATGGTGTGCCCTAACCTGTATAGAGTGAGCTCATGTGGTGTCTCTGAGTGTGTGTGTTGGGGCGGGGAGGAGGGAGTACCTGCAGGGTGTTTATTTCTAAGTGGATTAATTCATTGAGCAAGTATTCCTTTTGTGCTGGGCTCTGAGCTTTCAGCTACAAACCAGACAGACAAGGGCTTGTCCTCTGGGAGCAAATGTTTAGTGAGCAGAGACAAGCGGTAAGTAAACAGATACACAGTCACCCAAGTGCCATGCAGAGAACTGAAATCGATGGATGGGATCATGACTGATGTCAGGGCCTCCCTGAGTTGCTGAGATCTGTGTGATGAGGACTGAGCTGTACAAAATAGGAGATAGAAGTTTCCAGACAGAGGGCAGAGTTTGTTCAAGGAACAAAGGCTAGTGTGCCCTGGAAATCAGGCCCCAGGAAATCCCATGAGGCTGCAGCATGACCTGTTAAGCTCTATAAGCTGTCAAGGGGTCAGTGACTTAGCCCCTCCTTCCAGGAGTTTCCATCTTAGGTGGGAAGCCTGACCTTTGCATTGTTCTTGGTTTTGAAGATCTGGGTGGTGGGTCACTGCCATGGCATGAGACACGCAGTCTGTCATTACGACTGATGACCGTCACCCGTTCATTTATTCTTTCATTCATTCACCCAGCAGTTGGATATTTACTTATATTTACCCTGCATGACTAATGTAACACTTCTTCCTTACCTGGGGCTTTGGTGATGATATTATAACCAAGTCTTGAGGAGGATACCTGAGCTGCTAGGTTTTTGAGAAATTAAGAGAAAACTGGTTTTGTATTTTCCCCTGCCTGATATTTCTTGACAAGTTTTCTTAAAAACAAGACATTGCTTATCTGCTCCCCTCATGCTCCCTCATCCATTTCTAGGGCATTTCAGCTCAAGGGAGAGGATGTGGGAACCCCTTGGAGAGGAGCATGCCTCTGGACCCCTACTTTCTTTTTNTTTGGTGAGAGGGACTGGCCTTGAGCTAACATCTGTGCCCATCCTCCTCTATTTTATATATGGGATGCTGCCACAGCATGGCTTGATGAGCCGTGTGTAGGTCCATGCCCAGGATCCGATCCTGTGAACCCCGGGCTGCTGAAATGGAGTACGTGAACTTAACCACTATGCCACTGGGCCAGCCCCTGGGCCCCTACTTTTCTTACTGACTCCTTTGGAAAGCAAAACCCCTTCTTTCACTGGGCTCTTGAAGAGGCAGTTGGGTCCCATGTTCTTTGGCCTGATGCCTGGGGTCAGCTCGCGTGTAGCTCAGGGTAACTGTGTCTTAGCCCTTGCTCACCCACATGTAGTAAGAGGAGAGCCCGCAGGAGAGCAAGAGCACCTTGTGTTTGGGCAGGCAGAGAGGGGTCCTGTGGTGGCTGCAGTTTCTCCCTCATCCAGGAAGGCAGTTGGCCATGCCCTGTCATTTTAAGTTGCAGGGAAGGCCGTTTGTAGAATACTGTTGATACCAGAATCGGCTGGGCAGCGTGGACTTATAGGGACAGCGTGCTGTGGGTAGGTGGGTAGGGGCAAGGCATTTGATGAGTGTGAGTAGAAAGGTGAGCCCTTCTTTTTGCAAAAATAAGGCTCGTGGATTGGCATTCTAATTCTGCATCTCTGGGGAGTGGCTCTGAGCAGGGAGGGGGCCCTGCTTTAGGCACTGGGTGTTTTGTGGTGATTGGGCGATGGGTGCTGTGGCCTGGTGGGCTCTTCCCCTGGAGAGGGTTCCAGCTCCAAGCCCTGAGCCCTTAGGCCTCTTGTCCCTACTTCCCCCAGACAGAGCCACGATGGGGACGACAGCCCCAGGGCCCATTCACCTGCTGGAGCTGTGTGACCAGAAGCTCATGGAGTTTGTCTGTAATGTGGATAATAAGGACTTGGTGTGGCTCCACGAGATCCAGGAGGAGGCCGAGCGCATGTTCACCAGGTGAGGGCAGGGGTGTGCTGGCTGGAGGCCCCGGGGGCTGCCTGGCTGCTACGGCCTTGGGGACACAGCAGCCTACTTCCCCACCTGACGGGCAAGACAGACAGGCTGCCGGGGGTCCCTCCTGAGTGCAGTGTGCGTGGGGCCCAACTTAGTATAATGCAGAGAGGAAGGAGAGCTTGGGCTGGGCCTCAGAGGATGGGGCTGTGGAGGCTTGCCTGGCAACCTTGCACCCCTGCCTTGTCTCCAGGAGGAAGCCCCGAGGGCCTGGCAGGGGATTTGCTCATGGCCTTGGAGAGCTCACTTGATGCTGGTCACCCCAGCTTGACCTGTCACTACCAGGAAACGGGTGGGGGCTGGGCCAGGTAGGGGAGGGGACCAGCGGTTCCCAGGCAGCCACGAACATCACCCTCCTTGTACCAAACAGAGAATTCAGCAAAGAGCCTGAACTAATGCCCAAAACACCTTCTCAGAAGAACCGACGGAAGAAGAGACGGATTTCTTATGTTCAGGATGAAAACAGAGACCCTATCCGGAAAAGGTAGGAGGGGCCACAGGCTACCCCAGCTGGGTACATGGAGTCTGGAGGCAGGCCGGGTCTGGTGGCGTGGTGCCCACTCGGAGAGTTTGATTCGCAGCGGTAATTGCGAGCAGAGGTCTGCAGGAGTGGTAGTGGGTAGCAGTGGGCCATGCTGAGGGGTGAAATGTTGCGAGGAAATGAAGCAAGACCCCAGACCATAGAGTCCAAAGTTTGCGTGTGTGTGCACGCGCGCTCGAGTACGTGAATCTGGGCCTTGGAGGATGGGAAGGATTTCCAGAGGTGGCAGAAGGAGAATCCTACCTTCTGCTTGGGAGAGAACGACCAGAGGTGTGGACCAGGGGGGCTGTTCCAGGCCCCTGTGGCTGTGCTTGTTATGATGCCCATGGAAATGACCCTGGGCTGCAGAGTAGGTGGGGGGGTGAGGTGGGGAAAAGGCTGGGTCTTGGGTCAGGCAGTCCTGGGCGCACAGCTCAGCTCTGCCCCGTTGCAGCTGTATGACTTTGGGTTAATTTTTCCACCTCTGAGCTTGAGGTTCCTCATCTCTGAGGTGAGAATGGTCCCTACCTCTCAGGGCCATTTTGTGGATTAAGCGACAGCATGAGTAAAGCCACAGGCAGGATGCTTGGCACAGGGTGACCTCAGTCAACGGGAGGTTTGTATGAATTTAAGCTCAGCAGTTCTGTGAGGACTGGCATTTTCCCCAGTTTACAGGTAGGGGAGACTGAGGCTCAGAGAGGAGTGGCCCGGGGTCTCATGGCTAAGGGTCGCCGAGCCTGGACTAGACCCCAGTCTTGTGCCTCCCAGCCCTTCGCTTCATACTCCATTCAAGCTGGCAGCTCCTGGGGAGACTGGTGCCCCCTGCCTGACTTTTGGGGTGCCCCCGTGCCCTGCTGGGTCATCTCAGCTTCTGTTCTGCTGCCTCTAGCAGGTTGTCGCGCAGGAAGTCTCGGAGCAGCCAGCTGGGTTCCCGGCCCCTGCGCAGCAAGGACAAGGTGGAGAAACTGGCTACGGTGGTGGGGGAGAACGGCTCCGTCCTGCGGCGGGTGACCCGTGCTGCGGCCGCAGCTATGGCAGCCACCGCGGCTGCTCCTTCGCCCGCCCCTGAGTCTCCCACGACGCTGACCAAGAAGCCCAAAAATAGCCTCGTCCAGTGCCAGCTGGTGCCCATGGTGGAGATAGGCGTTAGCGATCACCGGAGTGCCGAGCAGCACCTCAGCCAGGTCAAGTCTGCCCAGGCTCAGTCGCGGGCTCCGTCCCCAACCCCGGCCCCAGCCACAGCTCCGGCCTCCCACATCACCGTGATATCGGACGAGGAGTCAACACCCAAGAAGTCCGAGGCCCAGAAACTGGAGTCTGTCACCGTGAGCTCCCTGATGGCTACACCGCAGGACCCCAAGGGCCGAGGGGTCGGAGCGGGGCGGTCCGCCTCCAAGCTCAGGATCGCGCGGGCCTCCCCAGGCCGGCAGGACTCGCCGGGCTCGCCGGCCTCCCCGTGGCGGGAGCGGGTGCTGGCGCCGGTCTTGCCGGATAACTTCTCCACGCCCACGGGCTCCCGTGCCGACTCGCGCTCAGTGCGGCGCAGCCTGATTGCCCCGTCCGCCCCGGGTGCCCAGGTCTCGCTGGCCCAGAAGTACTCCCTGGTGTCCAAACAGGAGACCACCGTCCGCAGGTCAAGCAGAAGGATTGCCAAGAAGGCCACAGAAGAGCCGGCCGCCTCCGCCCGCATCATCTGTGAGTCTGGGGGTCAGCAGTGTGCGGGGCTGCGGTGCCTGGGCCTTGGTCTCTGGCTCAGCGGGAGGGACTCTGGGGAACCATCTAGCAAAGAGCTGTCCATAGAACTTTCTGTGATGATGTAAATGTTCCATATCTGTACCTTCCTATACTGTAGCCACTAGCTAGTCACCTATGGCTCTTGAACCCTCGCAATGTGGCTGGTGTTATCGAGGAGCTGAATTTTTAGTTTTATTACGTTTTCCTTAATTTAGACTTAAAGAGCAACACGTAGCTAGTGGCTACCATACTGGACAGTGCAGATCTAGTCCAACCCTCTTGTTTTACAGATGAGGAAACTGAGGTCCAGGGAGGTTGGCCACAGTGTCCCTGTGGTTAATGGCCATGCTGCGGCTCTAACCTGGGCCTTTTCCCCAGGGCCAGTGTGTTCCCCTTTCCTCCTGCAAAGGCTCACTTAGATTCACCACATTCGTGGGCTGCCTCCAATTAGCAAAACTGTTTGGAGATACTGAGGCAAAGACAGGTGAATTCTCATCGCAGCAGGCTCATTCCAGGAGGGAACAGATAACTGGGTTTGAGTGGCAGCTCAGCCATTTACCCACCCTGTGACCTTGGGCAGGTGATGGGAGCTTCTTCTTGGGCCTCAGTTCCTCATCTGTCAGCTGTGGTAATAATAGCGTCACCTCAGAGAGTTGTCGTGGGGTCTTCCTTGTTAACCCACATAGGGTGCTTAGAACAGTGCCTGCCAGGAAGGAAGGGCTCTGTAATGTTAGCTATTTTTATCATCATCTGATCCCAGCTCAGGGGACCGTTGTCCCAGTGGGAGCAGGTGTTTCGAGCCACAGAGGAGGAACAGGCAGCTCTAAGTGTCAGGGCTGGCTGTGTGGAGGAGGTGGATCTGAGCTGGGAGGGTTTCGAAGGATGCCTGGGCTTTTGCCAGGTGGAAGAATGTGAAGAAAGGTATCCCTGGCAGAGGGAACAGCTTGTACAAAGACCCTGAGACATGAAACAGAAAGTGGTGGTGTCTCTGGGGCTCATGTGCCACACTAGGGGCCTGGACTTGTGGCCCCTTGATGGTTGTTGGAAGGTTCCTGGTACAGTGTAAAAAATGGTCGAGAAGAAGGAAGGGAAGGTGTCGGGGAGACCATGTAGGAGGCTGCTGGATGGCAAGGAGGTGGGACTGACGGAAAGAACAGGCCAGGTTTTATATTAATGTGTATTATTTTTTTATTTTTTATTTATTTATTTATTTATTTATTTATTTATTTTGTGAGGAAGATTGGCCCTGAGCTAACATCTGTTGCCAACCTTCCCCTTTTTTTTTGCTAGAGGAATATTGTTGCTGAGCTAACATCTGTGCCAGTCTTCCTCTATTTTGTATGTGGGACGCCACCACAGCGTGGCTGACGAGTGGTGTGTAGGTCTGCGCCAGGGATCTGAACCCGTGAACCCCCGGCTGCCGAAGCAGAGTGCGTGAACTTAACCACTATGCCACCGGGCCGGCTCCTATTAATATGTATTAGAATAGCAGTTGCCATTTGCCTGGCCCTTTGAGATTTATAAAACACAAGGTTGTCTCGTTTGGTCCTTGCAGCCACACCGTTAGCCTGTTAGGATTTCTGCACTTTATAGAGGGGGAAACGGAGGCCACTGAGTCTGTCAGTTGGGAAGCTGGGGCTTGAGCCCCACTTGTTTCGTCCTTTCTGGGATGGTGGGCCACTTGCTGAGGAGGCCCTGTGGAAAGCCGCGGGATGGGGTTTGGTCAGGCAGGTGAGGGCATCTCACCTTGCCAGGTTTCTTCCCCACCTGCGGGGAGGGCTTGCTCCAGGCCATGGGGCTTGGGGACACTCAGTCTGGGGCATGTGCAGACTTGCAGTCTGGCACACTGTCCATTTTTGGATTCTCAGGAGGGCCAAGATGGTTCTGACCTGCCTTGGAGATTTCCTCAGACCTGAAGTCCTGGGAAGGGGCCCAAGGGGGCAGGTGAGCCTGGAGCCTAGAGGGAAGGCAGGGGAGAGACTCCTGAGCCCCCTTGTGGTTTTGGGTCGGACATCCAGATCTGAAGCCCTTCAGCCCTTCCGGTTGCTCCTCCCCCTCGGCCCCCTCCCTGTGCATGGTGGCGTCTGATTTGACTGGCACGCTGGACCCAAGCCTGTCTGACTCCAGGCACAGGGCTCGTCCTCCTTCTCCAGGTGGAAGGAAGAGGGAAGGAAGGGGACAGTCAAACATGGCGGTTACGAGTTAAGCCCGGAGTCACACAGAGGCAGAGTGACCTTGGGCACACTCTTCTCTGAACCTCAGTTTCCCCGTCCGTAAAATGCTGGTAACACCTACCTTGAATGCGGGTAGAGAACCTGTCTTAGCACTTGGATATGGTACAGGCTTAGTCAGTCTTAACCATAACGAAACAGCAAATGGTAAGGCCCAAGAACCCCTGTGTCCCTGAAGCTCTGTGTGGGTGTGGCCACGCTGACCCTGAAGGATGCTGCAGGGGTGTAGAGCAGGGAGGGGAGAGGAGCTTCCTGGAGGCCGTCTTGGCGCCAGGCTCTGGGGCTTGGCTGGGAAGGCAACTCAGAAGCACCCTTGAGGTAAGGATTTGATGTAACTTGTTGCTTTTGGAGGGAAGGAAACACCTGCAGCAGGGGCGTGAGGAAGCGAGTCACGGAAAAGAAGACCGCTGGTAAGGAGGCCTGGTGCCAGGGGAACCTCTGGAAGCCAGTGGAGCCCTGGGTGCGGGCTACTGGGTGAGGCGTCAGTCCCCTGCACTCCTGGCCTGGTGCGCAGTTGGCTAGAGAGCCCCTAGGCAGAGAAATGTGGGTGCAGCGGCTGACGGGCAGGTTGGCTCTGAAGTGGTTGGGCAGGGGCCGCTTTAGGGTTTCTAGAGGGTCCTGCTGTATAGGCCAGGCTCCTCCTTGGGCTTCCCCAGCCACCTCTGCACTGTTGAACAGCCCCTCCGTCCCTCTGCCAGGCCTCAGGCCACCAGACTGGTTCTGAGGCCGGAGTGGCCTGCAGATGACACTTAACATTCCAGAGGAGTCCTTGCACTGGTGGAATAGTTGTGTGGTCATGTGGGCATCTTCTCGCCCTTCCGGCCCCTCATCAGCGAGCACTGAGCTGGGATGGGAGGCCTGGGGAGATGAGGGGAGCCATGTCTTCTGGCCACAGACCCCCTCAAGTGGGAGCAGGCACCACTCATAACCACCAGCCTGGCCCTGTAGCTGCTCCCTCCCATCCCCCAGGCTTGGTTACTGTACCCCAGAAAGGTTGCTGCTTCTGGTTCTCTTTGTGCCCCACAGTTTGCTGCTCCAGCTCCTTGTTCATCTTCCCTGCTTCTCTTAACCCGTGGGCACCGCCTGGCCTCCCGCTGGCTGCCTCTCACCCTACCTCTGGCCACACTCCCGTGGCTGAGGATGCTGCAGGCCAGCCAGCCTTCTTTGTGTTCCCCCAAAGCCTGCTCTCTCCTGCCTCATGGCCTTTGCAGCTGCTGTGCCTTCTGCCTCGACCAGCAGCTCTTAACTTTGGGACTCAGCACCTGCTTCTAGTCTTAAAAATTGTTGAGGACATAGGGGCCGGCCTGGTGGCGTAGTGGTTAAGTTCACGCACTCTGCTTCCGTAGCCCGGGGTTCCCAGGTTTGGATCCAGGGCCGGACCTATGCACTGCTTATCAAGCCGTGCTGTGGTGGCGTCCCATATAAAGCAGAGGAAGATGGGCACAGATGTTAGCTCAGGGCCAATCTTCCTCAGCAAAAAGAGGAGGATTGGCAGCAGATGTTAGCTCAGGGCTAATCTTCCTCAAAAAAAAAAAAATTATTGAGGACATAAAGAGCTTTTGATTATGAGGGTTCTATCTACTGATAGTTACTGTATTAGAAATTAAAACTTAGGAATTAAAAAGTCTTAATATTATTTAATATTTTATGTTAATATTACTTAATATTTTAATATTAAATTAAAAATAATTAATACTTTGATATAAAAATAACAAGCTGTTACCTGTTAGTGTTAGATTTTTTTTTTTATGGATAAATAACTGTTTTCCAGAACAAAAATTTAGTGAGGAGATGGGCATTTTTCTACATTTTGCAGATCTCTTTCATGTGTGGCCTCAAAGAAGACAGCTGGATTCTGCATTCAGTCTGTTGCATTGTGCTGTTTGGGTTAAAATATATGAAGAAAATCTTGTCTCACAGAGGTTGTAGTTGGAAAGGGGAGGCATACTTTAAAAGCCTTTTCAGATAATTGTGCATATTCATTTTTTTTTTTTTTAGATAATTTGTGGATACTTGGTGCAACAAGTGCTAGTTTCTTAAAGGCTCATTGCAGTGTGGAATCTAAAGCGTATTGTTGATCCCACATTGGTCTCTGCTGCATTTTGAATAGATCTTTTAGCCCTGTGTGATTTCATAACCTCATGCATTGGTCATTTGGAAAACAGTATTTCACTGAGTTATGTACATCTTCCAAATGTTGACGTGCTTCATCACGTATTTTTTAAAAGGAGCACATTTATTTTCTGATCTCATTGGAAAAGTCTTTAGATATTGGGATGTTATAAAGCGCATGGTGGTAGATACACATTTTCCAAAATTCTATTTTTGGCTCTCTTTTCTTGGCTCAATTTTTTATTATTGGCAACAAATACTGTTCGTTGCTTTATTTTAAGTGACAGACTCCCCTTGTTCATTTTTAGGAAAATGTCTGCTGAGATCCAATAACCATAGTTTGTCAGTTGTACTTTCACTTAAAAATAGTGTTCCCTGAGGAAAAGCAGCTCTTCAGCTGGGGACTCAAACCTGAGTTCCCTTCACAGAGATGTGGGTGTGTGGCAGCAGGACATTTTGCATGCTTCCCACTTTCTCACACAGAATATTAGAAAGACATGTACTCAAGTTTAGATTTTATGCTATTAGTAGGTTTTTTCTTTTGAGGATTAGCCCTGAGCTAACATCTGTTGCTAATGCTACTCTTTTTTTTTTTTTTTGCTGAGGAAGATTGGCCCTGGGCTAACATCTGTGCCCATCTTCCTCTATTTTATATGTGGGACGCCGCCACAGTATGGCTTGATGAGCGGTGCATAGGTCCATGCCCAGGATCCGAACCTGCGAACCCTGGGCTGCCGAAGCGGAGTGTGAGAACTTAACCACTACGCAACCTGGCCGGCCCCTGTAATTAGTAGTTTGACTCCTTCATTCTTTTTTTTTTGGTGAGGAAGATCAGCCCTGAGCTAACATCCATGCCAATCCTCCTCTTTTTGCTGAGGAAGACCGGCCCTGAGCTAACATCTGTTGCCAGTCCTCCTCTTTTTTTTCCCCAAAGCCCCAGTAGATAGTTGTATGTCATAGTTGCACATCCTTCTAGTTGCTTTATGTGGGACGTGGCCTCAGCATGGCCGGAGAAGCGGTGCGTCGGTGCGCGCCTGGGATCCGAACCTGGGCCGCCAGTAGCGGAGCGCGCGCACTTAATCGCCAAGCCACGGGGCTGGCCCTGACTCCTTCATTCTTAAGTGAAACTGGACATTTCTGTACTGAGCGTGGGGTCCAGTCTGGTTTGCGGCCTCCTTTGGTGCTCAGGCTCCAGCAGTGTCACCTCCCATTGCTTTTGTGCTGTCAGGCAAATCTCAGCAAAGTGAAAAGGGAAAATAACGTTTTAGTATCATGGTGAAAATAGTTAGGACCTCATGGATCCCCCAAAAGGGACTTGACCCAGTTGGGGAGTCCCAGAAAACACTTTGAAAACCACTGGCCTGGACATCCTTCTCCCTCCCGCCCCTCCCCCTTTGATGTCAATGTCTTATCCTTCACGTCTGAACCTCCAGACCAGCTTGGATCGACCATTATAGGCTTTTAAAATCTCTTTTCTCTGGCATTGCACATATCACCTGTCATTTACAGGATTATTTGACAATTGTCTAGACCTCATAGTGGCTCTGTCTGTTGTGCTCACCACTGGGTTCCAGGGCCAGTACCTAGTAGACTCTCAATGAATATTTGTTGAATGAATAAGTTGCTTTGTGTTGGGCCCCGTGCTGGGAGTTGGGGGCCTGGAGCTGCGTTGGACACTGTCCCTCTTCCCAAGATACTCCCAGCTCAGTGAAGGAGCCAAGGTGTGCCCACAGAAGGGCACGTTGCCAGCTAGGGGTAGCAGGAGACGTAAAGCCAACACCTCCATTGAGGATGCTAGGAGTTGGGGGAGTGCTGAGAGTGAGTGCACAGGGCATAGCAGGAGCTTTGTTGTGAGGGGAAGGGTCTCTGAGGCAAAGAGGGTCTGTGTCTGGTGAGGGGAGGGGTCTCTGAGGTGGAGAGGGTCTGTGTCTGGTGAGGGGAAGGGTCTGAGGTGGAGAGGGTCTGTCTGGTGAGGGGAGGGATGTCTGAGGTGGAGAGGGT